>BTPG01000004.1:52221959-52821959 GCA_036245525.1 Semisulcospira habei | reverse complement strand
GATGGAAAAAGCCGACGTCGTGATTTCAGATTTTTCATTCTAGACAATGACCTAGATGTTGTTTGATCACGAAACGTGGCTCTGCTCAGCTGGCGATGAACCCATCATCTCCTGCGTCATACGAGTGGTTAACGCCTGGCCTACTTCACGCACGCTTCCAGAGGGGGTTGGCATTGCACTCTATGTACAAGGGGACTGTCCTTATACTTCCTCTCCTCCTCCCTCCCTCTCCTCCCCTCCCCTCCTTCCCTCCTCCCTTCCTCTCTCTCCTCCCCTCCCTCTCCCCCTCCCTCTCCCCTCCTCCCCCTCTCCCTCCCCTCCCCTCCTCCCTCCCTCTCCCCTCCCCCTCCCTCCCCCCTCTCTTCCCTCCTCCCTCTCCCCTCCTCTCCCCTCCTCCCCTCTCCTCCCCCTCCCCTCCTCTCCTCCCTCCTCCCCTCCTCCCCTCCCTCCCTCCCTCTCCCCCTCCTCTCCTCCCCCTCTCCTCCCCCTCCCCTCCTTCCCTCCCCTCCTCCCCCCTCTCCCTCTCCCTCCCTCTCCTCCCTCCTCCTCCCTCCCTTCTCCCCCTCCCTCTCTCCCCTCCCTCCCCTCCTCTCCTTCCCCTCCTCCTCTCCCCTCTCTCCTCCTCTCCCCCTCCTCTCCCCCTCCTCCTCCTCCCTCTTCCCCTCTCCTCCCCCTCTCCTCCCCCTCCCCTCCTCTCCCCCTCCTCCCCCCCCTCCCCCTCTCCCTCCTCCCCTCCCCCTCCCCTCCCCCTCCCTCTCCCCCTCCCCTCTCCCTCCTCCCCCTCCCCCTCCCTCCCCTCCTCCCCCCCCTCCCCCCCTCTCCCTCCCTCCCCCCTCCCTCTCCCCCCCTCCCCCCCCCTCTCCCCCCCTCCCCCTCCCTCCCTCCCCTCCTCCCCCCCTCCCCCCTCTCCCTCCCCTCCTCTCCTCCCCCCTCCCCCCTCCCCCTCTCCTCCCTCCCCTCCTCCCCCTTCTCCTCCCCTCCCCCCTCCCCCCCTCCCCCTCTCCCTCCTCCCCTCCCTCCCCCCCCTCCCTCCCTCTCCTCCCCCCCCTCCCCTCTCCCCCTCCTCCCTCTCCCCCTCCTCCCCCTCCCTCCTCTCTCCCCCTCCCCCTCCCTCCCTCCCCTCCCCCTCCCCCTCCCTCCCCCTCCTCCCCTCCCTCCCTCTCCCTCCCTCCTCCTCCCCCCCCCTCCCCCTCCCTCTCCCCCCTCCCTCCCCTCCCCTCTCCCCCCCTCCTCCTCCCCCCCTCCTCCCCCTCCCCCCCCTCCCTCCCCCCTCCCTCCTCCCCCTCCTCCCTCCCTCCCCCCTCTCCCTCCCTCCCCTTCCCCCCCTCCCCTCCCTCCTCCCCCTCCCCTCTCCCCTCCCTCCTCCCCCCCCTCCCTCCCCCCTCTCCTCCCCTCCCCCCCTCCCCTCCTCCCTCCCTCCCCCTCTCCCCCTCCTCCCTCCCCCTCCCTCCCCTCCCTCCCCTCCTCCCCCCTCCCCCCTCCTCTCCCCCCTCCCCCTCCCCTCCCCCTCCCCTCCCTTCCTCCCCCTCCTCCCCTCCCCTTCCTCCCCCCTCCCCCTCCTCCTCCTCCCCCCCCTCTCCCCTCCCCTCTCCCCTCCCTCTCCCCTCCCCCCCTCCCTCCCCCCCTCCCCCTCCCCCCCCCCCCTTCCTCCTCCCCCTCCTCTCCCCTCCCCTCCCTCCCCCCTCCCCTCCTCTCTCCCCCTCCCTCCTCCCCTCCCCCCTCCTCTCCCTCCCCCTCCTCCCCCCTCCCTCTCCTCCCCTCCCCCCTCTCCCCCTCTCCCTCCCCTCCCTCCCCCCCCCCTCCCCCCTCCCCTCCTCTCCCCCCCCTCCTCCCCTCCTCTCCCTCCCCTCCCCCTCTTCCCCCTCCCTCCCCTCTCCCCCCTCTCCCTCTCCCCCCCCTTCCTCCCTCCCTCCCCCTCCCCCTCCTCCCCTCCCCCTCTCCCCTCCCCCCCTCCCTCCCCTCCTCCCCCCCTCCCCTCCCCTCCTCTCCCCCTCCCCCTCCCCCCCTCCTCCCTCCCTCCCTCTCCCCTCCTCCCCCCCCCCCTCTCCCTCCCTCCCCCCTCCCCCCCTCCCCCTCCCCTCCTCCCTCTCCCCCCTCCTCCCTCCTCCCCCCTTCCTCCCCCCTCCTCCCTCTCCCTCCCTCCCCCCCTCCCTCCTCCCTCCCTCCTCCCCCCCCCTCCCCCTCCTCCCCCCTCCCTCTCCCCCCCCCTCCCTCCCTCCCCTCCTCCCCCCTCCCTCCTCCCCTCCCCCCTCCTCCCCCCCCTCCCTCCCCCCCCCCTCTCCCTCTCCCCCCTCCTCCCCCCCTCTCCCTCCCCCTCCCCCTCCCCTCCTCCCCTTCTCCTCCCTCCCCCCCCTCCCCCCTCCTCCCCTCCCCTCCCCCCCCTCCCTCCCCTCTCCCTCCTCCCCCCCTCCCTCCTCCCCCCTCCCCCTCCCTCCCCCCTCCCCTCCTCCCCCTCCCTCCCCCTCTCCCTCCCCTTCCCCCCTCCCTCCCCCCTCCCCTCTCCCTCCCCCCTCCCCCTCCCTCTCCCCCCCCTCCCCTCTTCCCTCCCCCCTCCCCCCTCCCCCCTCCCTCTCCCCCTCTCCCCTCTCCCCTCCCTCTCCTCCCTCCCCCCCTCTCCCTCCCCCTCCCTCCTCCCCCTCTCCTCCCCCCTCCCTCTCCCCCTCCCTCCCCCCTCCCCTCCCTCCCCCTCCCCTCCCCCCTCCTCCCCTCCCCCCCTCCCCTCCTCCCCCTCTCCCCCCCTCCCCCCTCCTCCCCTCCCTCTCCCCCTCCCCTCCCCCCCCCCCCTCCTCTCCCCTCCCCCCTCCCTCCCCCCTCCCCCTCCCTCCTCCTCCCCCCCCTCCCCCCCCTCCCTCCTCTCCCCCTCCCCTCCCTCCCCCCCCTCCCTCTCCCCCCCTCCTCCCTCCTCCCTCCTCCCTCTCCTCCCCCCCCTTCCCCTCCCCCCCTCCCTCCCCCTCCCTTCCCTCCCTCTCCTCCCCCCTCCCCCTCCCCTCCCCCCCCCTCCTCTCCCCTCCCTCCTCCCCTCCCCTCTCCCCCCCCCCCCTCCTCCCTCCCCCTTCCCCCCCTCCTCCCTCCTCCCCCCCTCTCCTCCCCTCCCCTCCCCCCTCCCTCCCCCTCCCCCCTCCCCCCCTTCCCCCCCCCTCCCCCCCCTCCTCCCCTCTCCTCCCTCCCCCCCTCCCTCCCCCCCCTCCCCCTCCCTCCTCCCCCTCCCCCCTTCCCCCCTCCCCTCTCCCTCCCCCCTCCCCCCTCCTCCCTCCCCCCCCTCCCTCCCTCCTCCCCTCCCCCTCCCCCCCCTCCTCCCTCCTCCCCCCCCCTCCCCTCTCCCCTCCCTCCCCCTCCTCCCTCCTCCCCCTCCCTCCTCCCCCCCTCCCCCTCCTCCCCCCCTCCTCCCCCCTCCCTCCCCCCTCCCCTCCTCCCCCTCCTCCCTCCCCCTCCCTCCCCCCCCTTCCCCCCTCCCTCCCTCCCTCCCCTCCCTCCCCCTCCTCTCCCCTTCCCCCTCTCCCCTCCCTCCTCCCCTCCCTCCCCCTCCCCCTCCTCCTCCCCTCCCCTTCCCTCCCTCCCTCCCCTCTCCTCCCCTCCCCCCCTCCCTCTCCCCTCTCCCTCCCTCCTCCCCCCTCCCCCCCTCCCCCTCCCCTCCTCCCTCCCTCTCCCTCCCTCCCTCCCCCTCCCTCCCCCTCTCCCCCCCTCCTCCCCTCCCCCCCCCTTCTCCTCCTCCCCCCTCCCTCCTCCCCCTCCCTCCCCTCCTCTCCTCCTCCCCTCCTCCCCCCTCCCCCTCCTCTCCCCTCCCTCTCCCCCCCTCCCCTCCCCCTCTCCTCTCCTCCTCCCCTCCCTCCCCCTCTCCCCTCCCCCTCCCTCCCCCTTCCTCCTCCCCCCTCCCTCTCCCCCCCTCCCCCCCCTCCCTCCCCCTCCTCCTCCCCTCCCCCCCTCCCCTCTCCCTCCCTCCTCCCCTCTCCCCCTCCCCCCCCCCTCCCTCTCCCTCCCCCCCTCTCCCCCTCCCCCCCTCTCCCCCCCCCCTCCTCCCTCCCTCCCTTCCCCCCTCCCCCCTCCCTCCCCTCCCTCCCCTCCTCCCTCCCCTCCTCCCCTCTCCCTCCCTCCCCCTCCCCTCCCTCCTCTCCCCCCCCTCTCCCCCCTCTCCCTCTCCCTCCCTTCCCCCTCCCCTCCCCCCCCCTCCCCTCCTCCCCTCCCCCTCCCCTCTCCCCTCTCTCCCCCCCCCCTCTCCCCTCCCTCCCCCCTCTCCCCCCTCCTCCCTCCCTCCCTCTCCCCTCCCCCCCCTCCCTCCCCCCCTCCCTCTCCCCTCCCTCCCTCCCCCCTCCCCTCCTCTCCTCCCCCTCCCCCCCTCCCTCCCCTCCCTCCCCCCCCCTCTCCTCCCCCTCCCTCCTCCCTCTCCCCCCCCCTCCCCCCCTTCCTCCCCCTCCCCTCCCCCTCTCCTCTCCCCTCCCCTCCCCTCCTCTCCCCCTCCCCCTCCCTCCCTCTTCCCTCCCCCTCCTCCCTCCTCTCCTCCCCCCCCCTCCTCCCCTCTCCCCCCTCCCTCCCCCTCTCCTCCCCCTCCCCCCTCCCCTCCCCCTCCTCCCCCCCTCCCCTCTCCTCCCCCTCCCCTCCCTCTCCTCCCCCCTCCTCCCCCTCCCCCCCCCTCTCCCTCTCCCTCCCTCCCCCCTCTCCTCCCCTCCCCCTCTCCCTCCCCTTCCCCCCCCCCCCTCCTCTCCCTCCCTCCCCCTTCTCTCCTCCCCCCTCCCCTCCTCCCCCTCCCCTCCCCTCCTCCCTCCCCCTCCTCTCCCCCTCCTCCCCCCCTTCCCCCCCTCCCCCCCTCCCCCCCCCTCCCTCCCCCCCTCCCTCCTCCCCTCCCTTCTCCCTCCCCTCCCTCCCCCCTCCCCTCCCCTCCCCTCCCTCCTTCTCCCTCCCCCCCTCCCCTCCTCCCTCCTCCCCCCCCTCCCCCCTCCCTCTCTCCCCTCCCCCCCTCCCTCCCCTCCCCCTCCCCTCTCCCTCCCCCCCTCCCCCCTCCTCCCTCCCCTTCCCCCCTCCCCCCCCTTCCTCCTCCCCTCTCCCTCCCCCTCCTCCCCCCCTCCTCCCCTCCCCCTCCTCCCCCTCCCCCCTCCCTCCCTCCCCTCCCCCCTCCCCCTCCCCCTCCTCCTCCCCTCCCCCCCCTCTCCCCCTCCTCCCCCCTCCCCTCTCCCCCTCCCCTCTCCCTCCCCTCCTCCCCCCTCCCTCCCTCCCCCTCCCCTCTCCTCCCCCCCCTCCCTCCTCCCTCCCCCCTCTCCCTCCTCCCCCTCCCCTCCTCCCCCCTCCCCTCCTCCCCCCCCTCCCCCCTCCCTCTCCCCCTCTCCCTCCTCCCCTCTCCCCCTTCCCCCTCCCCCTCTCCCCCCCTCCCCCTCCCTCCTCTCCCTCCCCCCTCCCCTCCTCCCTCCCCTCCTCCCTCCCCCCTCCCTCTCCCCTCCCTCCCCCCCTCCCCCTCTCCCCCCTCCCCCTCCCCCCTCCTCCCCCTCCCCTCTCTCCCCCTCCCCTCCCCTCCCCCCCCTCCCCCCCCTCCTCTCCCTCCCTCCTCCCCCCCTCTCCTCCCCTCCCCCTCCTCCCCCCTCCCCCCCCCCTCCCCTCCCCCTCCCCCTCCCTCTCCCCCTCCCCCTCCTCCCCTCCCCCTCCTCCCCCCTCCCTCCCCCCCTCCCCTCCCTCCCCTCCCCCCTCCTCCTCTCCCCTCCCCCCTCCTCCTCCCTCCCCTCCTCCCCCTCCCTCCCCCTCCCTCTCCCCTCCCTCTCCCCCCCCCCTCCTCCTCCCCTCCCCTCCCCCCTCCTCTCCCCCTCCTCCCCCCCCTCTCCCTCCCTCCCCCTCCCCCTCCCCCCTCCCCTCCCTCTCCCTCCCCCCCCCTCCTCCCCCTCCTCCCTCCCCCCCCTTCCCTCCCCCCTCCTCCCTCCCCCCCTCCCCTCCTCCCTCCCCTCCCCCCCCCCTCCCCTCCCTCTCCTCCCCCCCTCCCCTCCTCCTCCCCCCTCCCCCCTTCCCCTCCCCTCCCCTCTCCCCCCCTCCCCTCCCCTCCCCCCTCCCCTCCTCCCTCCTCTCCTCCCCCTCCCCCCCTCCCCTCTCCCCCCTCCTCCTCCCCCCCCTCCCCCCCTCCTCCCCTCCCCCCTCCCCCTCCTCCCCCCTCCCCTCCCTCCTCTCCCCCCTCCCCCCTCCCCCCCCTCTCCCTCCCCCCTCCCTCCCCCCTCCCTCCCCCTCCCCCCCCCCTCCTCCCTCCCCTCCTCCCCTCCCCCCTCCCCCCTTCCCTCTCCTCCCCCTCCCTCCTCCTCCCCCTCCCCCTCCTCCCCCCTCCTCCCCTCCCCTCCTCCCTCCCCCCCTCCCTCCTCCCCTCCCTCCCTCCCCCCCCTCCCCTCCTCCCCCCTCCCCCCTCCCCCTCCCTCTCCCCCTCCCTCCCCCTCCCTCCCCTCCTCTCCCCCCCCCCCTCTCCCCTCCCTCCCCCTCCTCCCCTCCCCCCTCCCTCCCCTCCTCCCCTCCTCCCTCCCCCCTCCCCCCTCCCTCCTCCCCCCCCTCCTCTCCCTCCTCCCCCCTCTCCCCCTCCCCCCCTCCCTCTCCCCCCTCCCTCCCTCCCCCTCCCCCCCTCCCCTCCCTCCCCCCCTCTCCCCCTCCCCCCTCCCCCTCCCCTCCCTCCTCCTCCCCCCTCCCTCCTCCCTCCCCCTCTCCCCCCCTCCCTCCTCCCCCCTCCCCCCTCCCCCCTCCCTCCTCCCCTCTCCCCCTCTCCCCTCCCCCTCCCCCTCCCCTCCTCCCCCTCCCCCTCCTCCTCCCCCCCTCCCTCCCTCCCCCCCTCCTCCCCCTCTCCTCCCCTCCCCCCTCCCTCCCTCCCTCCCCCCCCTCCCCTCCCCCTCCCCTCTCCCTCCCCCCTCCTCCCTCCCTCCCCTCCCTCCTCCCCCCTCCCTCCTCCCCCCCCCCCTCTCCCTCCCCTCCTCCCCCCTCCCCTCCTCTCCCCCCCCTCCCTCCCCTCCCCCCTCCCCTCCCCTCTCCCTCCCCCTCCCCTCCTCTCCCTCCCCCTCCCCCCCCTCCCTCCTCCCCTCCCCTCCTCCCCCCCCCTCCCTCTCCCCCTCCTCCCCCTCCTCCCTCCCTCCCCCCCTCCCCCCTCCCCCTCCCTCCCCCTCCCCTCCCCTCTCCCCCCCCCTCCCCTCCCCCTCCCCTCCTCCCCTCCCTCTCCCCCCTTCCCCCCTCTCCCCCCCCTCCCCCTCTCCTCCCTCCTCCCCCCCTCTCCCCTTCCCCCCCTCCCTCCCCTCTCTCCTCTCCCCCTCTCTCTCCTTCCCCCCTCCCCTTCCTTCCCCCCCTCCCCCCCTCTCCCTCCCCTCCTTCTCCCCCTCCCCCCCTCCTCCCCTCCCCTCTTCCTCTTCCCCCCCTCTCCCTCCTCCCCTCCCCTCTCCCCCTCCCCCCCTCTCTCCCCCCCCCTCCTCCCCTCTCCCCTTTCTCCCCCCTCTCCCTCTCCCTCCTCTCCCCCTCCCTCCCCTCCCCCCTTCCTCTCTCCTCCCTCTTCCCCTCCCTCCCCCCCTCCCTCCTCCCCTCCCCCTCCCTCCTTCCCCCTCCCCCTCCTCCCCTTCTCCCTCCCTCTTCCCTCCTTCCCTCCCCCTCTCCTCCCCTCCCCCCCCCCCCTCCTCCCCCTTCCCTCTCCCTCCTCCCCTCTCCTCCTCCCCTTCCCCCTCTCCTCCCTTCCCTCACCTGCACTGTCTGTCTCAACCCTCCTCTCAGCCCACCTTCCGCCCTCTTCTCGATTCCATTCTACCCCCATGACCCTCGCTCTTGTTGTGATCCCGAAACGTGGCTCTGCTCCAGCTGGCGATGAACCCTCCTCACTCCAGCGTCCCTCCGAGTGGTTTCCACCTGCCTGCCCTTCCCCGCACGCTTCCAGCGGTGGCTGCATTGCCATCATCTACAGGGACTGTCCTCTCCCCTCACCTCTCCCTTCTCTCAGTCTCTACCTTTTGCTTCATCCCTCCTTTGAATCTCTGTCGAGGCCGTAGCAACACCTCCCTGGCCAGTCCCTCATCTTCTCATGTATCTATCGCCCCCTCCAAGCTCTCAAAACAAATTCACAAACTCCATATTCCTCACCGAGTTCGACCTTCTCCTCGACCACTACAGCACACGACCCGGAAAACACCTCCTTCTTGGCGACTTTTAACTTCCACTTCGACAAACCTGACCACCCTGACACAAAACGCCTTTGCACATCACTTTCAAACCACAATCTTATACATCACCAAACCCACCCACCGACTCGGCCACACCCTCGACTGGATCATCACCCGCACCTCCGATCAACTCTTTCTCGACTCTGACACCGCCTCTGTGCTTCCCTCTGACCACCTCGCTATTCTCGTCTCCCTCAACCTACCTCCCCCGAAAAAATCCAAGCTCTTTGTCTCTCGTCGCAAACTAAAGCTGTTGACCTTCTCCTGGACCCCGCCTCCTCTCCTGATCTTGCATCCCATTTCGACTCCTCCCTTCAAAAACTTCTAGACACCCATGCACCTGTCACCACCTGACCACCCCACCAACCCCCCCCACCCCACCACCCCCAGCACCCACGCCAAACCCCACCCACACCCCCCCCCCCCCCCCACCCCCCCCCCCCGCCCACCCCCCCCCCCCCACCACCCCCCCCCACCCCACCCCCCCACCCCCCCACCCCACCCCCCCCCCCCACCCCCCCCCCCCACCCCCCCCCCCCCCCCCCACCACCCCCCCCCCCCCCACACCCCCCCCCCCCCCCCCCCCCCCCCACCCCCCCACCCCACCCCCCCCCCCCCCACCTCCACCCACCCCCCCCCCCCCCCCCACCCCCCCACCCACCCCCACTCCCCCCCCCCACCCCACCCCCCCACCACCCCCCCCACCCCTCCCCCCCCCCCACCCCCCCACCACCACCCCCCCCCCCCCACCCCCCCCCCACCCCCCCCCACCCCTCCCCCCCCCCCCCCCCCCCCCACCCCCCCCCCCCCCCCCACCCCCCCCGCCCACCCCCCCCCCCCACCGCCCCCCACCCCACCCCCCCCCCCCCACCCCCACCCCACCACCCCCCCCCACACCCCCCCCCCCCCCCCCCCACCCACCCCACCCCCCACCCCCCCCCCCACCCCCCCCCCACCCCCCCCCCAACCACACCCCCCCACCCCCCCCCCCACCCCCACCCCCCCCCACACCCCCCCCCGCCCCCACCCACCTCCACCCCCCCACCCCCCCCACCCCCACCCAACCCCCCCACCCCCCCCACCCCCCCACCACCCACACAACCACACCCCCCCCACCCCCCCCCACACCCCCCCCCCCCCCACACCACCCCCCACCCCCCCCCCCCACCCACCCCCCCCACCCCACCCCCACCCCCCAACACCACCCCCCCCACCCCCCCCCACGCCCACCCCCCCAACACCCAACCCCCCCCCAACCCCCCCCCACCACCCCCACACCACCCCGCCCTCAAACACCCCACACCCCGCTACCCCCCCCACCCCACCCCCCCACACCCACCCCCCCACCCCCCCACCCCCCCCCCCCCCACCCCCCCCCCCCACCCCACACCACCCCCACCCCACCCCCCCCACCACCCCCTCAACCCCCCCACCCCCCCAACCCACCCAACCCCCCCACCCCCACCCCCCACCCCAACCCTGACCCCCCCTCCGCACCCACACCCCCACACCCCACACCCCCACCCCACGACCCCCCACACCACAACCCCCCCCCACCCCACACCCCACCCCCCACCCCATCACCCCCCACACCCCCAGCCCCCCCACCCCCTCCCACCCCCCCAAACCCCAACCCCCACCCACCACAACCCCCACCCCACACCACCACCACACCCCCCACCCAACCCCACCCACCTGCTTCCACTACCCAACCGACCCCCCTCCCCCTGGCTAACTGACGACATAGCTGAGGCCAAGCGCGAGCGCTGACAAGCGGAACTCCGCTGGCACTCATCTGACCTCACCGTTCACAGACAGATCTTCCAAACAACTAGATCCAAAGTCTGCAGAATGATCTCCGACTCCAAACGTAAACACCTTCAAAACAAAATCCTGGAATCCACTTCTTCCAAAACCCTCTACGCTACCATGAACTCACTCCTAGGCATTTCTAAAGAATCTCCTCTCCCCAACACACACAGCAAAGAAGAACTCCTGTTCGTTTTTTCCACCTATTTTTCCGACAAAATCCAAACTCTGCGCAACACACTCGACACTCTGCCTTCTCCGCTTTGCCCTCCCGACACCCCCTTTTCTGGCACCCCCCTTTCTGGCACCCCCCTCTCGTCCTTCCAGCCCGTCTCTCAGGATGAAGTCCTCAAGACCATAAAGTCCATGCCTCTCAAAACCTGCGAACTAGACCCTCTCCCAGCTTCTCTCTACCGGGACAGCCTTCCAAAACTTCTGCCATTTATTACCGACATCATCAACACATCTCTAGAGAATGGCTCTGTCCCCGATATCTTCAAGTCCGCCATCGTCCGTCCTCTCCTCAAAAAACACAACCTCGACCCAAACGAACTCAAAAACTATCGCTCAGTCTCCAATCTATCTTTCCTGTCCAAGCTTCTTGAGAAGGTCGTTCTCAACCAGCTCAACCTCCACCTCGCCGACAACAACCTCCTCTGTCCCTTCCAGTCTGCCTATCGCAAACATCACAGCACTGAAACAGCCCTTCTACATATCTTAAACGACCTGCATCTCTCCACCGACTCGGGCAACATCTCCCTTCTTACGCTACTCGACCTCTCTGTGCCTTCGACACTATAGACCACTCTATCCTCCTCCACCGCCTTCACCATTCCTTTGGCATCACTGACTCTGCGCACTCCTGGTTTCTCTCCTACCTCTCCGACAGACAGCAGTCCGTCACCATCAACAGCGTCTCCTCCAACCCAGTCACGCTCTCCTGCGGAGTTCCACAGGGGTCCGTCCTGGGCCCGATCCTTTTCACACTCTGCACGTCTCCCCTGTCCAACATCATCCAGTCTCACCACATACATCACCACCTCTATGCTGATGACTCACAACTACTAGACAAAGACAAACTCGACAACACTCAGTCACTACTGACTCGCACGGCTGACTGCTACGAAGACGTGAAAAACTGGATGACGGCAAACAAGCTTAAACTGAATGACGACAAAACGGAAGCCATGCTGATAGGCACTCGCCACAAAATTTCCCAGCTCCCTCCCTCCCTTCACCTTCAACTCGACAGCACCCCCATCTCCCTCTCTGACTCGGCCAAAAACCTCGGAGTTATCCTCGATTCCTCTCTTTCTATGACCAGCTTTGTTTCCACCACGGCCCAGGCATGCTACTTCCACCTCCGCCGCATCGGTCAGATCAGAAAATACCTCACTACCGAAGCAGCCACCAAACTTGCTGTCTCTCTCATCCTATCTCGCATCGACTACTGCAACTCTCTCCTTTCCGGCCTCCCTCACTCCACCACTTTCACTCTCCAGCGCATCCAGAACAATGCTGCCCGCCTCGTCCTCAGAAAGAAAAAATCCGACCACATCACTACCCTGCTCAAACTCCTTCACTGGCTTCCCATCCCCCAACGCATCCAATACAAGATTCTGTCTCTCTGCTACAAATCCCTGAACAACTGTGCTCCCGCCTATCTCTCAAACTTACTTCACCCCTACACTCCTCCCCGCTCCCTCCGCTCCACCTCCGACCCTCTCCGCCTCCACATCCCCCGCACCAAACTCAGCACTTTCGGCCCCCACTCCTTCTCAGTATATGGTCCATCCATCTGGAACACTCTCCCACTCTCTCTCCATCAGAAACACTCTCTCTCCTCCTTCTAGTCCGCCCTCAAAACTCACCTCTTTCAACAGTTCTAGCACTATACCACCACACTCCCCACCCTAAGCAGACTGTCGTAATGTATTTGTGGTACATGAGCCATGCATGCGCGAGTTGTGAGTGCGCGTTTAGAGTTATAATTATTATAAGATAAGCGCATTATAAATACCGTAATTATTATTATTATTATTATTGTTAAAAATTTTCTTCTTGTCCTACGAAGGCTACATTACAGATTAAGAGATAAATCAACCATTTAATTTCAAGGGTGGTGCCAGAATCGCTTGGTGCCTGAGGCACCAAGCGACTCTGGCACCACCCTTGAATTAAAATAGTCCAATTAATTTCAAGCAGTAGTGTGTCAGGATGCAAAGAGTTAATCAGGCACTTTTAGCTTTAATAGTTGATCCGTCTTCCATGATGTGTACACACATTTTGTTCTGATTGTATGTTTAGGTGGAGCAGCCTAAATGTGGTGTTGTTTTTCAGAGAACCTGACAGACATAAGGGAATTAGAAGAGAAGGAAATGAGATGGGTGATGGACCAGGAGGCCACAGACACTATTAAAGAGTAAGCAGTTGTCTTTCGTATTTTACATAACGTCCTTGTGCATGCTGCCACCCGTTCTGTTTACAGTTAAGTGCCTAGTTGCACAAGGGGATTATATATATACAAACTCAGGGCTTAATTGACTTGATCAAGTTTTAACTCATTTGAGACGTGCCGCCTCTGGATACGCGGCTTACGCCGCGTATCCGGAGGTGGCACGTCTCGAATGAGTTAATGTATTAAACAAAAACACGTGAGCAGATTTAACCATTGCTATAGTAAAGGAGCATGTGGTTTGTGGGCAAGGGCACAGTTTGAATGCAGAACTCTCTTATTTTCTGTAATTGTGTGATTATATCAGTTGAGCTGATTGTTACATAACCATTTCAAGATTTACTGTAAAGTCATAGGCCCGGCTAACGCCTTTCAAACTGGGTGCTATAAGTCAGGCTTTTTACAGTGTCTTGAGTCAGAAATTCAGTGTACAGCTGTGACCCGACATATCGCACTCATTGGGGTACACAAAATGGGACCACGATATATCCATCCACGAGATATCGGGCTAAGGGGGGCGGGGGGGGGGGGGGGGGGGGGGGGGGGGGGTAGTATCCGATGAGAATCGGGGCATGTGCGTGGGCATTACTTATCACCTGTGCGTTTTTTCTTTCAAGGTCGAGTACAATCAGAAACACTTACTTGCACTGTTAGCATCAAGAAAGAAGAATGTACAAAGGACAACTTCTTTTCTCGTTAATGTCGTTCACACACATCAGTAGACAATTTCCAAGACAAATTAGGTAGCCTTTATTTTTTAATGAATAGGTTGATCATCTCGCTAGTGTGTTTTGTTTGAAATTGAAGTTGTCACGCATGCTGAGAAAATCCGATTACGATGACCGGCGAGCACCAGCAGTAGGGTAGCACACCTCTCTTTAACTTCAACAGTGGACCGCCTAACTCTGCAGCAAGCATAGACATTCATTATCCCTCGCAGCTGTGCCTAAGGTCTTCCTATCATTGCCTTTGTTCTTTGTTAGAGGAAGCGAACGAAGGTTCAGTGTCAGTTTTCACACCCTCCAGGTCATAACCGCCGGCTGCCAAGCGTGGCGGAACTTGACACCTGTGAAAAGCATAGACCTTGATGTGCATCGAATCAGTGTTTCCTATTTACACATTTACTTGTCTGGTCATATCTAGGAGGAGGTCACGTTGTAGTCTGTGTGAAGCTGCTCCCACGCACCCAGCAGCCAGTCAAGTGGGGAGACATGTGCCAGAAGCCTAGACCCTCATTATACACCGACTCTGTCTCCTACCCTCTTTATGTAGTAACATCTATGTATGTGTTCTTCATCTAATAATAATAATAATAAATAGTTCTTGTTATAGCGCTGTTCTCCAGGAAAACACTGGACTCACTGCGCATGCACAACAGCACACTCCCTCTGCGACGTGCACAATTATACACTACTTTAACCCACCCCATCCCTTCCCAGCACCTTACATCCATTTCCCCCAGAATCAGAATAAAAGGCATTCGACAGTTAGCTAAAGGTGAGCTAACTGTTAAAATGCCCATCTGGAGAAGGTTTGTGCATGTTCAGTGTGTGGACGCCATCCAAGCTGTCGCGTCAGGCGTGTGTGCAGCACCCCGTAGAGTGCGATACAGCCAAGGCCAGTGACAAATTGTACTAATGGTCAAAACGTAAGGGCCACTTTTTATCTCAGATGCACCGACAACACCACACAAATAATGTAACAATACTTGGAGTCAGTGCTTTGCTAATTTATTCAGTAACAATTTCATTTAAGTTTTGAGTAAATCAAGCAATTGTAACAACAACAGTACATTAGAATGTTCACCCACCCCTCATTTCAAAAGTCACACAAGACTGATCCAGTCAGTAGCGAGTGTACCCACCGTTTGCTGCCAAGCATTCAACGCAGCGTTGACACATGGAGTTCACCAGGGTTCGGAGAACATGTTGTGGGATTGCTTCCCACTCTTGATGCAGGAACTGAGTCAGCTGGGGAACGCCTTGAGGTGGGGGATGGTTGCTGACAACACGTTGCCCCAGCACATCCCAGAGGTGCTTGATGGGAGCCAGATCAGGAGTTCGATCTGGCCACTCCATCCTCATGATGCCTCGTTGCTCAAGGTACTCATCCACCACACGGGTGCGATGAGGTCAAGCGTTGTCGTCGTGCAGAACAGTATTCTCGCCTATGGCTTGGAGAGCTGGCTGGATGAGGGGCTGCACAATCTCGTCCTGATAGCACAGTCCAGTCAGGGTGCCTCGGATGATGTGGAGGGGGGGTCTTGCCAGACCATGACTGAGCCTCCTCCGTAGCGATCCACCTCTTGGATGCATCCATCCGTGAATCGCTCGCCCTGGAGTCACCAGACCTTCACCCTGCCGTTGTTGATGGACACAGTGAACTGTGACTCATCAGTAAACAGAACCTGAGTCCACTGGAGTCTGTTCCACCTCACATGTTGATGACACCAGGCAACCCGGGCTCTGCAATGAGCTGCAGTGAGGGGTATTCCAAGACAGGCCATTTTCACGCAGACGTCGGCAGACTGTGCTTCTGATGACGTTAACGTTTGCAGCTTGCATCAGTTGATGTCGCAGAGTGGTTGACGTGACAGTTTGGTGGCGCAGAGCTGCCACACAGAGGTATCTGTCCTCCCTTCTCCTGGTGCAGCACGGGCGTCCTGAGCAGGGTCGTCGTTCTGCCCTTCCAGTTTCTTGGAATCGTGCCAGCTGCCTCTGGATCACTGAATGGGTCACCCCAAGACGTCTCCCAACTTCTCGTCCGGAAATTCCATCCTGCAGCCATGCTACTGCCCGGCCTTGATATTCTGGCGTTAGGCTTCGTCGTGGTGGCATGGTTAGGAAAGTGACAATTATGCCCCTACTGCACCAGTATTTGTAGCGAAACAAAAGTGCTCAGTGTTCAGGACTGACCCAGTTAGCACGTGCATCACGAATTTACCGAGTTTTCCCACCTGCCTGCCTTTGGTACGCTTGCCAATATCGCACAGCTTTTCACAAAAACTGACGATGTTTCACGTGTATTTGACACGTTTGTGGAAATTGATGAATTGTTGTCTATTATTTCCTGTACACTAGACTGTCAAAGGTCAACTTTTAACACATCGGGATCGAAAGAACATTATATTTTATTAGCGTACTTGCGACGATAAACAATGACAAAAACAAAATGGGGTGGCCCTTACGTTTTGACCATAAGTATATTTCACGGTTCACTGCCGTGCGCGGTCGGTCTGATTTTTCAGAATCCAAGGTACCCCCCGCAATATATCCAGGTTTGCGATGTAACGATTCGCGATATGTCGGGTCAGAGCTGTATGGAATTTTTTTTTTTTTAAGAACAAAAAACAAACAAAAACGACAGCAACAAAAATGCAACATGTATTTTGTGGCATATTTAGCCATCTATCTGACTGGCTGATGCAGATTTTACAATCCTGGTTTTAGCGCTGTTCTCAGTCGGAGAAACTAAAGGTTAGCATGCTGCCAACGTGTTTGTTTCAAAGCAAAAAGTTCTCCAGCAGTTAGTGTTGTTAGAGTTTGAAATATTAAAATATCACAAAAGGGTGATGCAAAGTTCTTCCACTATTTACAAAAATCCCATATATGTTACTGATTGAGACATTGAGAAATTGATGAAAAGGCCAAACACAAGTGGATATGGGACGGATCATCACTGGCCAATAAAATGATGCTGAAGGAAAAAAGTGTTGTGTTTGGTTTAGGAAACAAGATCAGCTGGGGAGCTTGCTATTGGTTGTACAGTAAAACCTGCTATGAGCAGTCACCCTGGTTGCCAAGCGAAAGTGACCGTAAACAGCAGGTGACCGCTCACAGCAGGTACAATAGAAATGGACCCAGAAGCACCCAGAAATGTAAGCCACTTCTAGAGTTAGTGTATGCCAGTGTATATCCCCTACAGTGCAAGTTCACAGAATCGTCACAGTTAAGACAAAAGATGTGGAAATAATACATATAATGCACACGTACATTGTACTTCTAAAATGTTGAACACGTAAACATTTGCACTTCAAAGTCGGTGTGGCTTCATTTTGTCGCCACATTACACCCGATGAAAATGGAAAAACCCGATCAAGTCGTAACTGCACATGTAAGTTTCAAGCTTAACAATCAGTCTCTGTGGTGCATACCAACAGAAAGATATAATAATACAATAATAATATTACGTGGTATTTATATGGCACATTTCTCATATTTATAATATAACTCAATGCGCAGGCGAAAACGACACACACATACACACACACACACACACACACACACACACACACACACACAGAGTCTGCAGGGGTGGGTGGGGGGGGGGGGTGTACAGAAAACCGTAGAGATCACACGAAAGTCTGCGAGAAAAGGTGAGTTTTTAACTTTGCTTTGAACTGCGTAAGGGGGGAGGCATTTCTCAGCTCAGTCGGTAAGGAATTCCAAATTAAAGGAGCAGTACATCTGAAAGAGCGTTCACCGGCAGATTTGACATGGTACTTTGGAACTTTGAGAATTTCTCCCCCGATGAACGCAGTGAGCGAGAGGGCTGGTAAGTGATCAGACTGGAAGAAAGGTACGACGGAAGGCTGCCATCAAAGTGGCGGTATGCAAGGGTTGCAATCTTAAACTGTATGCGGGATTAGATTGGAAGCCAGTGAAGGTCTTTCAGTATAGGGGTTACGTGGTCTCGTTTTCGCCTGCGCTTCACAAGCCTTGCGGCATTATTTTGAACTCGCTGAAGATATGGGGAAAAGTGCTTACTTGTACTTGGAAGCATTGGCTTGTTTATGATATTTGCAACTGTGACATACAAATATCTTTTACGGACACAAATCTTCATCAGTCTTTCGTAGTTTCCGACATTGCACTTTCTGCGCATGCGTAGTGATGGCTAAAGCCATTGTCGGTCATTTATGCACCTATGGGAACATGAAACCACATGCGCAAAAGTCTATGCCTCTTGCAGATGTGCGTTTTGTGATGCGGGTGTTCTATTTCCCCATGTTAATTGTCAATCCCATTGATATACGCCATTCTTTTCACGAGGCGTCTCAACCTAGCATGAGGCAGATGGCACGCACCTGTCATTGCGTAACGACAGGGCGCTCGGCTTTGTCAAGGTGTGTAGCGGCTGGCTGCCAGGTGTTGACTGAGCAGTCATTGACCCGTCGCGTGTGACGGCTTTACCGCGCCGGTCTGGCCTCGGCCATAAATTCTAGGTATTTTTTGGCATTTTGGGCTCATTAGCTGCATTCAGCAGGTGACTGTATAAATCCAGGTATGTTGTATAATAAACATTGTCCATACATCGCGAAAGTGACCGTAAACGGCAGGTGACCGTAAAATCTGATGACCATTCAAAACAGGTTTTACTGTATAGCATGCTGAAAGCAGATCTGGTATGGAGCCGCAGTTTTTCCTCAGTTTTAGCCCTGAAATCAAGACAGTTTTACATTGGAACGTTTCTTTTAGATAAACCCAAATCAGGATAGTAAAGAAGAAAAGAACCCAGAGCAGAAGGAAACACACTTCGAAATGACAGTTACAACACAGTTGTGTTGTAATTGTCATTTCTAAACATGTTTTGTGTTGTAACTGTCATTTCTAAGTGTGTTTCTTTCTCCATTGGGGTTTTCTCTGCATTTTACATGTTCAGGATATTTGTCAGGTGTCTATGACAAAAAGAAAGTGAAATTAAGTTTTCTGTGTTTGTGTAGTTTGCAGGTGTCAGTGTCTAAGGACCTGGAACGGCTGAGAGAGGACTTCAAAAAAGAGGTGAAGGAGACGACAAATTCACTTGGCACGGAGTTGACAACAGTTGGAGCCAGCCTCAACGATAACATGGCAAAGCTTGGACCCAGCATCACTGACGCCCTCGGCGAATCACTTAAAAAGTATTTCGTTCCACCCTGGCACCTTGCAGAAGATCGGGCAAACATAATAGTTCAGGGGTTAATTGTGCCTGATCAGCTTAGTCGCTTAACCCTTTTGCTATGGGTAATGCTTTGATCAAGACAATTCCCGCAAAAGCACTACCCACAGTCAAAATGTTAAAAAGTATCATCTCACAGCTGAAAAGGCCATATTTTGACTGAAATATATTTTTCTCAAATACTATGTTCAAACCTAGACCCAAACTTGGGCACGAGATACCTGATGGTAAGACCTTATTATGCATCTTAGTTTGGATGACCACTTGGCGAGGTGAAGGGTCACGAGTGGTTGGCAATTATGCAAAAAGAGAAGCATAGTTTGGGGACAGTTTCATTTTTTGTAATCATCATCTTTACAAACTTTTCAGTCAAATTTTGCACAAAGATAGCTGATGATAAAACATTTCTATACATACAAGTTTGGTTGCTCCCTCTCAAAGGTCAAGGGTCAGTTGTCATCCATGGTAAATAATAATAATAATAATACATGGTATTTATAATATATGGCGCATTTCTCATATTTATATTATAACTCAATGCGCAGGCGAAAACAACGCACACGCACACACACACACACACACACACACACACACACACACACACACACACACACACACACACACACACAGAGTCTGCAGGGGGTGGGGGGTGGTGTACAGAAAACCGTAGAGATCACACGAAAGTCTGCAAGAAAAGGTGAGTTTTTAACTTTGCATTGAACTGCGTAAGGGGGGAGGCATTTCTCAGCTCAGTCAGTAAGGAATTCCAAATTAAAGGAGCAGTACATCTAAAAGAGCGTTCACCGGCAGATTTGACATGGTACTTTGGAACTTTGAGAAGTTTCTCTCCCGATGAACGCAGTGAGCGAGAGGGCTGGTAAGTGATCAGACTGGAAAAAAGGTATGATGGAAGGCTGCCATCAAAGTGGCGGTATGCAAGGGTCGCAATCTTAAACTGTATGCGGGATTGGATTGGAAGCCAGTGAAGGTCTTTCAGTATAGGGGTTACGTGGTCTCGTTTTCAACTGCGCTTCACAAGCCTTGCGGCATTATTTTGAACTCCCTGAAGGCGGCTAATCTGCTCAGATGGAAGACCAAAAAGCAGAGAATTGCAGTAGTCAAGATGGCTCGTGACTAAAGCATTCACTAACTTTGCAGTGGCAGATTCAGAAAGACTGTGTCGGACAGATGCGGTGCGTCTCAGAGAGTATAAAGCACTATGACAGATTTCACCGACGTGATCCTGCATACTCAAAGCGTTATCGAGCTTGACACCAAGATATTTGACCGAAGACTGAAATGGAATATCAGTGTCATCTATGCGTAGAGACTCAGTGTGAATTTGTTGAAGCCGAGATGCTGAGCCAACGGGTAGTAACTCTGTTTTTTCTGGGTTTAACATAAGTTTGTTACTGTCCATCCATGGTAAACATTAACGTAACATTTTCTCGGAGACTGTTCAAGCCACAAGCTTCAATTTTGGCACAGGGATACTTTATGGCAAGACCTTTCTACTAATTTCAGTAACTCCTGGCAAAGGTCAAGAGTCATTGGAGGCTGATAAATGTGTCAAATATGCATACAGTTTTAGAAAACTTGGATCTTACTGATACTAATGTCGAACTCTTTACTTCTGTAAAGACACTTAACCCATTACATCCTGAGTCTGATTTTGTAAAATGTGCTTATTGTCCTATGAAGGCTACGTTACAGATTAGGAGATTGTTTCAGTTTAAGGGTGGTGCCAGAATAGCTTGGCACCTGAGGTGCCAAGCTATTCTGGCACCACCCTTAAACTATCAGACAAATTTATTTCAAGCACTGGGTGTATTAGGCTGAAAAGGGTTAAACATTTGCTGATTTCAGTGACCAGCTGAAAAAGTCAATGTCACAAAGGACAGATTATATGTCGATCAGTTGTGCATGTGAGCCATAAAAGCTTTTCTATTCTTGTTAATTATTTTTTTAAAAGGTGTGCAAGTTCATACAGTAGAGACTTTAGGATGTTTTTATTGCATATCCTCTAGTTATTTCTCTCCTTTTTGCAGGCTGGAAGAGAAAGTTGCTCATGCCACGGTAAGGAAGGCTAACGTGATACAGAGCTTGGATAAAATTCGAGAGTTTCTCAACAACACAGTGCAAGCAGAACTGAGCCATAGAGCAGAAGCCAGAGCTGAAGCTGCAGAGGCAAAAGAAGCAGCCGACAAGGCAAAAGAAGAAGCCGACAAGGCAAAAGAAGAAGCGGGTAAGGCAAAGCAAGACCTGTTGAAGGTGATGATGGATTTAGAAACAAGACAAGATTGCCATGCAGCCCAGCAACAGATTCTAGAAACGCAAGGTGCACTGACTCAGGCAAAAGAAAACTCTTCTTTCCACATTGAGATGTTGATGGCCACTAAATCTGAGATGGCTACACAGTCAGAAGCGCTGAAAGCTGAGTTACATACAGCTGTATCAGAACTAGCAGGAGTGAGAGAGATGGCCAGTGAAGCCAGGTCCCTGGCCAGTTCCACTACATCCCAGCTTCAGGTCATGCGTGAGATGCTGCAGCAGATACTGAACAACCAGCAAGAGCTGCAGCAGATATTGAGCAACCAGCAGCAGCAGATACAAGGCCACAGTGACCCATCATCCTAGTCTGTGATCTGGAAAGTGTTGACCACATTCATGCATTTGAGAGCTCGTCTGTAATTTTAGACCTGATGGCATAATGTGGTAAGGCACAAAATGTCAGACTGGCACAATTTCACATTTGCATGCAGAAATTTGTTGAAAATCTTCAAGTCAGATTTGCGATTTTAATTCATAGATATCAGTTTGACCTGATGCACCGAGATGCCTTCTCACTGTGCAGCTGTTTGCTATACATATGCACAAAGACACAGGAAAATCATACGAGCTGTTCACATGAAAAGAACTTATCAAGTCTAATCTATGCAACTGTTTGCTTTATATACACAAAGTCCATGCAGAGGAGAATCAGACAATTGTTCATACCAGGACAACTTTTCTAATGATCTATGCAACTGTTATACACAAAGAATAATCAAGCTCATTAATCATATGAGGACAATAACCTAATAATCTATATGCAACTGTTTTTTTAAAGGCCCTTCTTTTAATAGAAGGGACTTTTTACGATGGGTTGTAGTGCAGCGAATTCAATAGCATGCCCTGGATGTCATAGGTGGGCAGGCCTCAACCTCAGACCACTGACGTAACAAGATAAAATCTACGTCATGTCTAGTTACGCTAACCTCGCTGCAGAACATACTTTTGGCAGAAAGCGCTGTATGTGTGTATGTAGACACGAAAATCTCAGATGATTGTGTATGTACAACTACACGCTTGAAAATTGATGACATGCATCCATCAAGGGGTGTCTAAGAGAGCCTGCAAGCATATTGAAATTGAACGTCACCTTGAAGAGTTAATTGAGCGTTTATGGCAAGTCACTTGACCCACAAATTTGAGTCCATAATTTTTGTTAAATTTACTTTAAATGTGGTTATAGTTAGCTTGGATAAAGACATTGGATGAGTTTGTAAGCCAGCTTTGTACCTCTTCAACTTTCTCAGTAAAATTCATTCTTTACAGAAAAAAAGTTAAAACTTCAACTTCTGGAGAAAATCAGACAGCGAGAGTGACGTGAAAATAACAACTTTGTCACCACACAGATATTTACACAGTACTCTAGACACGGTGTAATTCTCTCTCTCTCTCTTACATACACACATACATGTGCGCACACGCTGACAGAATAGTGTGCACATGTATATCATGTCTGTCTTGTAGCTAGTAGGTAAAGTAAATTTCACACAAACTATAGCAAGACGAAATTGCCATTCTAGTTTTGTTGCTATTACTCTCAAGTCTAGACGCAAAAGTGCTACAGTTTTGTAAAATCTAAAATAATGTAAAAACTAAATTATGTTATGACAAAATAATGATGTTTTTCAAACCACTAACATGTATGCACTATGCTCTGTACAAAGCTCACTGCGAGGCTTTTTCAATCCGAGTTAATCAACATCAGAATCAGGTCAAAGACAGCAGGTAGAGACCCTTGACAGCTCTCATATAGAAGGGACTTTGTGGGTTATGGTTCATCCCAAATTGTTTATACATACATACACAAAGGAGACTCGTATGAGTTTGTCACACAATGTCAACTTGTCTAATAATCTGTGCAGCTGTTTGTTGTCTGTGCACATCGGAGAATTATGCTATTCAGCTTTGCTATCAATGTCAAGGCCAGATGTAACAAAAGTGGGACACAACTACCACATGTTTTCAGTGTGAATTACTTTGCGTATAACAAACTTTTATATCACAAACAAAAAAGTGTGCGTCTTTTGGCACTACGTATGGGTCTTATACGGCACTTTGTTATATCCGTAGTGTACTGTCGTATCCACAGTTTTCTGTACGTGCAACATGTTCATACAAGGAGAATACCTGCAGCCTCCGCTCCATGTTTACAGTTGAGGATGAATGTGCCACCTTGCTATACCAGATATGACAACATTAACCCATTCAGCCCTGACGCACTACAACAGGAGATGGGTCGACCATGATGATTCAAGGGTAGTGCCAGATTAGCTTGGCACCTGTCGGCGCCAAGCTAATCTGGCATTACCCTTGAATTATCATGGTCGATCCATCTCCTGCAACAGGTGCATAGCCGTTAGATGACGCCTCCAATGAAAAATGTGTCGGGCTGAATGAGTTAACATCTGTAACAAAAAGAGATGTGTTCCATCACTTAGTGGCGGGGCACTCAGTTGCAGCATTTCCAGGCAGCAGTCCTTATGGACTTGCTTCAGAGTCCTCACTAAAATTGTATTTGTTTACACTTTGACATTACATCCCAAGAGCTGTTCATTGACAGCATAGGCGCCTTACAAATTAGACATTATTATTGTTATTAAGTGCTGGCCTCTTTTCTTATAGCCCTTCCCCCAGGGTCACCCTGGTCAGCCCCACAGGGTGGGTTTTCTCCTCTATTCTGGGGCATGTGTTTCTGTCTACCCTTGGTCCATTCACCTGTATTTTCCTTTTTTAAACTCTCCTTACTGTCTGTGCTGCCTGTAGCTCTTGATATTGGATGGTCTTAGGTTTATTTAGTGTATTAGACCGGCTGGCGGCATACATTCAATATTCTGTTTAGTGGGTTTTTTTTGCAGGCAGTGCAGGAACGTCCTGAGAAAGTCTTGTTGCTGTCGGGACGTCAAGCAATGTACAACCCAACCCAACCCTCTTATGGTCCTTCCACAACCCCTACATTGCCAAGAAATGAATACAACCTAACTGCAATAGTTGTAGTTGCGGGGGCCTCACAAGGACCTGTCTCTTGCAGTTTGATTGTGTTCACCATTTCTTGGCACTGAAAGGGGTTAATGACTGCAAATGGAGATAGGATGGGATTGGAAAAGGGCGTGTGCTGTTCCTCAACTCATTCAGCCCCGACACGCCACAGCCAGACATGGGTCGAGCATGATAGTTTAAGGGTGGTGGCAGAATAGCTTGGCGCCCATAGGCGCCAAGCTATTCTTGCACCACCCTTGAACTATCACGCTCGATCTGTCTCTAGAATTGTAATACCGGCCTTCAGAGGGCAGCTTCAGAATTTGGAGATTTCGGTCCTGGGGCAGATATATGTGTTAAATGCACATTTTGCTGGGTGTTGTAAAGCGCATGTACACATCTTTTAACCCATTCAGCCCTGACGCACTACAGCAGGAGATGGGTCGACCATGATAATTCAAGGGTAGTGCCAGATTAGCGTGGCGCCGACAGGCGCCAAGCTAATCTGGCACTGCCCTTGAATTATCATGGTCGATCCATCTCCTGCAACTGGTTCATAGTCATTAGATCACGCCTTCAAAATTTGGGAAATACAGCCGTCGGGCTGAATGAGTTAAATCTTTTTATTTTATTTTTGTATAACATTGTATGTAAGATGTGTATTTGAGTACTCAAGTTAAACAGAAAGAAAAGACAGTGATGGGGGGTATTAACGTGCTCAACAAACGTCGGTAGTCTCACAGTTTAGCGTCATTATTTGGGTGTTCTTGTGTAAGGTACTGAATACATTCTCCAAAGTGGATTTAGCTCTTTGGCTGCCAGTAGCGGTTTTTGGCTCATGTGCGAAGCAAAAGTGAGTATGTTCTGGGTCGGTGGTCTTCCGCCCGTCGTCTGCCGGCCATGGTAAACGTTTAACCTTAACCTTGGCAATTTCTCAATGACTATCCATAGTCTTCAAACTTGGCTCAAGGATACTTTGTGGCAAGACCTTCCTCACATACAAATTTGAGTGACCTGTCAAGGTCACAGGGGATCAGGAAATAGGTAAAATAAATTGCCATATTTTGACAAAATTGATTTTTTTTGGGGACATAATTTATTTTTTTCTCAAATACTATTCACAACTTCATCCCCAAACTCGGCAGAAAGATACCTGATGGTAAGCCCTTCCTATGCATGCTAATTTGATTGATCCCTTGGATAGGTCAAAGGTCACAAGAGACAGGAAATAGTTTAAAATTAGCTATATATTTGACAAAAGATTTTTTTTTTCTTCAATTTCTATTCACAACTTCAAACCTAAACTTGGTACAAAGATACCAGATGGTAAGAGCTATACATGCATACTAATTTGGATGACCCCTCGGAAAGATCAATCAAGGGTCACAAGAGGTCAGCAAATGTGTGTAAAATGCCAATTTTTGATAGAATTGTATTTTTTATCAACATTTTTGTAAAGTTTTCAATCAAATTAATCTCAAATTTTAATTAGCTGATAAGATCTGCCTATGTATACTAATTTAGTTGACCCATCACAAAGGTCAGTGGTCAGGGAATGATCCAAAATAGGTTTTAAAAATGCCAAATTTTGTCCAAAATAAAAGTTTTTCGCTCACGTGCGATGCAAAAGTATGTTTTGGGCCAGTGGTCGTCTGTCCGTCCGCCCGCTGTCGTTCGTGGTAAACTTTAAGATTGGCATTTTGTCGGAGGCTATTCAAATAGTCTTCAAACTTACCTCAAGGATACTTGGTGGCAAGGCCTTTCTAAACATACCAATTTGAGTGACCTCTTGCAAAAGTCAAGGTCACAGGCATCAGGAAATAGGTCCAAAATAGCTATATTTTGACATAATTTATTTCTTCTCAAATACTATTCACAACTTCAATCCCAAACTTGGTACAAAGATACCTGATGGTAAGACCTTTCTATGCATACTAATTTGGTTGATCCCTCAGAAAGATCAGGGGTCACAAGACCTCAGAAAACGGGGCCAAAATAGCTTTTGACAAGAGATGTTTTTTCTCAAGTACTATTCACAACTTCAAACCCAAATTTGGTACAGAGATACGCGATGGTAAGACCTTTCTATGATTACTAATTTGGTTGATCCCTCGGAAAGGTCAAGGGTCAGAAGAGCTCTGGAAATAGTCCCAAAATAGCCATATTTTGACCCAATTTTTTTTTTTAATTCTCAAATACTATTCACAACTTCAAACCCAAATTTGGCACAGAGATATCTGATGGTAAGACCTATCTATGCGTACTAATTTGGATGACCCCATGGAAAGGTTAAGGGTCATAAGAGGCCAGCAAATGTTTGATAAAATTGTAGGTATTATCAACATTTTTGCAAAATTTTCAATCAAATTTGGTACAAAGGTAGCTGATGATAAGACCTTCCTATGATTACTAATTTAGTCGACTCATCGCAAAGGTCACGTGGGAAGGACAGATGTGTGAATAATGCTTATATTTTGAGAAAACATGGATTCAACTGGTGCAGAAGCCAACCCTTTACTTACTGTCACAAAGGTCACACATGTAAATAGGTCATACAGGTGAGCCCTAATGGCTTTGCCTTTCTTGTTTCTAAGATACTATTCATAACTTCAAACCAAAACTTGGTACAGAGATATCGTGATGGTAAGACCTATCTATGCATACAAATTTGGATGACCCTTTGTTAAGGTCAAGGATCACAAGAGGTTGGTAAATGTGTGGAAAATGTCATTTTTGGCTCGCGTACGAAGCAAAAGTGAGTCCATGCTCGGGGCCAGTGGTCATCTGTCTCCGTCTGTCGTCCATGGTAAACTTTAGTGTTGGCGTTTTCTCAGAGACTATTAAATCCATAGTCATCAAACTTGGCCCATGGATACTTTGTGGCAACCCTTTCTCAACATTCCAACTTGAGTAACCTCTCAAGGTCACAGGGGATCATAAATTGGGTAAAAAATAGCTATATTTTGACATAATGTATTTTTCTCAAATAATATTTACAACTTCAAAGCCAAATTTGGTACAAAGATACCTGATGGTAAGACCTTTCTATGCATACTAATTTGGTTGATCCCTTGGAAGGGTCAAGGGTCACGAGCTCAGGAAATAGGACAAAAATAGCCATATTTTGACAAGAGATGTTTTTTTTTCTCAAATACATGTACTATTCACAACTTCAAACCCAAACTTGCTGCTGAGATACCTGATGTTAACATCTATCTATGCACAAGAGGTCAGCAAATGTGTGTAAAATGCCTTTTTTTTAATTTTTTTTATTTATAGAATTGTAGTTATTAAGAACAGTTTTGCAAACTTTTCAATCAAATCTGGCACAAAGGTAGCTGATGATGAGACCTTCATATGTATACTAATTTAGTCCACTCATCACAAAGGTCATGGGTCACAGGGATTTGACAGATGTGTGAAAACTGATTAAATTTTGAGGAAACATGGATTTTGCTGGTGCAGAAGCCAACCCTTTATTTATTGCCACAAAGGTCACACATGTAGATCAGACATACAGTGGAGTCCGCTTAACACGAATTTCTGGGGACATGGAAAATCACTTCGTGTTAACCGTATTTCGTGTTAACCACATATGGCCTCAAAATTGATCACGGCCCTCCCGTCAAGGAAAAAGTGTGTAAGTAAGAGATGCGTGCATGAATGAGTACGAGGTTAAAAGTGCACATTATCGTACTAAATATGCTTACCTTACCATCAGCTCGCTAGGAAAACACAAGGAGACGTGTACAGCTCACGTATTTAATGTAAACTCCATAGTAAAGTAAAAGCAACAAGGCTAAAGTACATTTTCGCATCGGTAAAAGCAACACGGGCAGTCATTTAAAAAAACGCCATGATCGAAGTCTGTCTTGCATTAGTCCGTGAAGAGAGACAATCGTGGATCTCTTTAATCTTGTTTTTCACTTCAAGCGTAATCGACTTCTGTTTTGGTAGCCACGATCGGTGGTTAACTGAAGTGAGGGAGTGTTGGGTTGTGTTGGTACACAAATGATACATGAATACAGTTCAGAAACTCTAGCCAATGAGAAGACGGATTACAACAACTGAAGGCTGTTCAGCCAATCACAGGCTAGAGTTCGTTCTGATCTGTGTCATGTGTACTACAGCACGAGAGTGACACGTGCAGTGCCCCTTTCATGAATTGGTTTTCGGTGTTTGAGATTGGAATGTGTTCGTGTTAAACAGGTGAATAATAGTGAAATTGCTCTGGTTGGGAACCGAAAACAGCTTCGTGTTAAGCGAAATTTCGCGTTAAGCATTTCGTGTTATCAGTAAAATTTTAATACAGAATAAGAAGGCCGTCGGCCGGGAATGCAAAAACGGTTCGTGTTAACCGGAAATTCGTGTTAAGCGAGTTCGTGTTAACTGGACTCCACTGTACACATGAGCCATAAGGGCTTGGCCTTTCTTGTTTTTGGTTAGAATTGTAATTGTTATCAAAGTTTTTACAAACTTTTCATTCAAATTTGGCGTGAAGTTTGCAGATGGCAAGACATTTCTATATATGCATATTAATTTAGTTGACTCATCGCAAAGGTAGATGGCACAATGCAGTATTTCTACACTTTTGTTTTTACTTTTGTATTATCAGGTTGTACAGTTTATACAGGCACCTGATTGTATTTGTTGTATTGCAAACTGTTACTTTTTATGTGCTATTTTTCTTAATATTAGCATGAATTTTTAACCCCTTCAGGGCTTGACCTATTATTCACAATTTTAAAGATATAGTTCAGTTATCCTGGAGTTTTTTGTGCGCTAGATATTATTTTACCAGGTATATTGAGCAACATATTACTTCATAAAAGTGCCGATAATAGGCAGATGTGATTATGAGACTCGAATCAAACCAGGCATCAGCCAAGGACATTTTGATTCAGGTCAAGTAATCACATCTGTTGGTTACCGACAGTGTATTAAACGAATTGTTGCTCAATATAATTTATGTACCCAGTCCAAAACAAAACTTTACGAGATACTCACAAACCAGATAGGTGAGGCTAGCGCTGGCAGAATTGTACAACAAACCAAGGGGAATTACTCAGCGCTGGACAACAGTACAACGGGGGCAGGGGATCTAACTGTTGTCCAGCGCTGAGTAATTCCCCTTGGTTTGTTGTACAAAACTTTACGAGAGTTCTTCAGTTTGTGGCTGATTGCCGCCATTGGTGCTGAAGTGGTCAATTTCGCTATATTTAGGCACTAAACTACTCAGTGTGACACTACCCAGCAAAATGTACTTGGCAGGAATCCACCATGACGTGCAAATGTGTGCCTCCGAGGTTTGATTAATTTTTACACCTAAATATTTCAGCGTCTATCTTTTTAGCATAATTCCGCCCATTATAGATCGACAATGGTTATTAAAAAATATCTAAATGGTATAGCAACAGCACAATTTTACACTGTTTACATTTTTGCTCAGGCAGATTCAAACTCTGTAGATTTTCTCTGGGTAGATTCGCGTTTTATAGAAAACATGGCGAATCTTACTTTTTCAGCGCCATTGACAGTGGCATTTTGTGTACTACATGATGGAAGAATTTGCTAGAAAAATGTCATCACCACAAACTCTTTCATGTCACAGTCTAAGACCTGCAAGCAAAATAAGAGTCCGGAATTTATGTCAATACTTGACTATCTTCTACAAAATGTAACACACACAGGCAGAAGGTAACTTCGATTTCCAACACCAGGTGTATGCTTGAACCATACAGAACCCAGCAAATCTGAGTGTTGAACACGTTTTACTGCACAGGTACCTGCTCACACGCATCAGATGGTGGAGACAATAGATGGATAAATGGGCTTAGATGTGACCACAAACATACATAACTGTCAAAAAATGAAAAGAAAAGAGACTGCCAGTGCTAATATTTTAGGAAGATTACAAAGTAAAGTAGGTAAAATCACTGTCAGGGGAGAGAAGTGTGCATGATCGACCACCGATCATAGATCTACTTTGGTCAAAGCACACCAACAAAAAAAAAAAGATAGGAAAGAAAGGGCACGCTAAGCAAGTGACTGGAAGCATTGCACATGGAAGCCCCCCCCCCCCCTCCCCTGCTCTGAAGGGGGGCATATCAAATATCCCACTGTTCCAGCCCCTTGGTGCATGGAAATTTAAATATTTAAATCTAGGTCCCCCAAGGGTAGGGTCCAGATATTTACCTCATGTGGACAGCTGTTTCGGTCTTTGAGACCTCGTCAGCACATCCTTCAGCATACTGGTGGAAGGCAGGAACTTTTGCCTACCTGCAATGACAGCCACATTTTACTGTGGTGTCTGCAGGGGCATACATTCCATGCCTCCACCTAGAGCTAAATTTCTATGCACCCTAAGTGAGAACCTACGAAAAGGGGGGAAGGGGTCGCAGTCGATAGTGTAGTAATAAATGAAAAGAAGAGGGGAGACTGCCAGTGCTAATATTTAAGGAAGATTACAAAGTAAAGTAACTGTCCATTTATGAACCTGGGACCAGTTGCATGAGAGAGCTTAGTCCTGCACCAGCCGCTAAGCAAGGTGCGCCGCTTATAGCGGCGCACCTTGCTTAGCGGCTGGTGCAGGACTAAGCTCGCTCATGCAACTGACCCCTGGATGTTATACTCCTGATATGCGTTTGTCTCTGTCCGTATGATGACCTTCACCTATGATGTGTGCCACGTATGGACGGTGGACTCGGTGCAGAGATTTTGTTTGTGTAGACATTATGTGTATTGTTGAGTAAATTCTACTTGTAATTAGGTCACAGATAATGGTGGGAGATGCCAGCAGGTTTATTCATTTAGTCCTGTTTGGCTCATGTGCGAAGCAAAAGTGAGTCAATGTTCTGGGCCAGTGGCTGTCTGTCCGCCGACCTCTGTGTTAAACTTTGGCATTTTCTCGGAGACTATTCAAGCCACAGTCTTCAAACTTGGCCCAAGGATACTTTGTGGCAAGACCTTTCTTAACATACCAATTTGAGTGACCTTTCTAAAAGTCGAGGTCACATGGATCAGGAAATAGTTAAAAGGAATTGCCATATTTTGACAAAATGTTTTTCTCAAATACTGTTCACAATTTCAAACCCTGCGGTACAAAGATACCTGATTGTAAGGCCTTTCTATACATACTGATTTGGCTGACCCATGGGAAAGGTTAAGGGTCAGAAGAGCACAGGACATTGGTCCAAAATAGCCACATTTTGACAACAGATGTTTTTGTTATTCCTGTTTAAAAAGAACAACAACTTTGAATTGGAACTCGTTGGAGCGCATTCCGGAGCATGCACATGACATTTTGGGCGTGCGGGGCAGGAATTCTGTCAAAGAAGTAACATTGATGGACATGACGTTAAGTCTAGCTACGCAAACCTTGCTGGAGAATGTCTTTTTGGTGCCAAGGACGATATGTATGTCTGAACAGACCTAGCCCACCTGACCCCCCAGACATTCAGCCAGCAGAGACCGACCTACCCATCAGCTGTGACAGACCCAGCCGGGAAGAGATCAGAAGAGCAGTGGCATTCTTGAAGAACGGCAAAGCAGCAGGCCCAGATGGCATCCCAGCGGAATCTCTGAAAGCAGACCTAGAGACAACAGTGGAGATGCTGTACCCACTGTTTGGAAAGATCTGGGAAGAGGAGGTGATGCCGGCTGACTGGAAGGAGGGGTACCTAATCAAGCTTCCCAAGAAAGGCGACCTCAGCAAGTGTTCCAACTACAGAGGAATCACCTTGCTGTCAGTACCAGGAAAGTCTTCAACAGGATCATCCTGGAGAGAATGAAGAGCTCCGTTGACCCCCAGCTGAGAGACCAGCAAGCAGGATTCAGGAAGACCCGATCATGTACAGACCAGATCGCCACTCTCCGCATCATCGTGGAACAGTCTCTGGAGTGGAGCTCCCCGCTGTACGTCAACTTTGTGGATTATGAGAAAGCATTTGACAGTGTGGACCGAGAGACTCGTGGAAACTCCTACGACACTACGGTGTACCCACAAAGCTCGTCCGCCTGATCAAGAGCAGCTACGATGGCATGACATGTTGCATGATCCACGAAGGGCCGTTCACCAGGGAGCTCCAGGTCAGAACCGGTGTCAGGCAGGGGTGTCTGCTGTCTCCATTCCTCTTCCTACTGGCCATAGACTGGGTCATGAAGATGACCACAGAGCACAGACGAAGTGGAATACAGTGGACACTGTGGACACAGCTTGATGACCTCGATTTTGCAGACGACTTGGCATTACTGTCCCACTTACTTACTTACTTACGCCTGTCACCCCTACCCGGGTATAGGCCGTCGACGAGAGACCTCCAGCAACTCCTGTCCTGTGCTTCTCCTTCGATTCTACTCCAGGTGGTTCCCAGTCTCTTGATGTCTGCTTGGAGGTCTCGACGCCAGGAGTTTCTCGGCCTACCTCTTTTCCTCTTTCCCTGGGGGTTCCATGACAATGCCTGCCTAGTGATACTGGAAGCTGGCTTTCTCAGACTGTGACCGATCCATCCCCATCTTCTTCGCCCAATTTCATTCTCTGCTGTTATCTGCTCTGTTCTCTCCCAGAGTCTGACGTTTATTTTTTTTTCGTCGGCGTTTTTGTAGCTATTTCCTTTTTTGCAGGGTGGGGAAGCTACCCCCACGCCCAACCCCCTTACTAGGAGGACCAGGGGTTTTCTGTCAGGGTCACCTTCCCTTAGACCATGTTGGTTCACGGCACCTTATTTCATTCGGTGCACCCCTCTCACGAGGGACCCCCTATCCACCACCCAGGGGACGCGCCTCAACGCCGTATGGTCCCAGCGCGAGGATTTTTTTACTGTCCCACACTCGTCAACAAATGCAGGACAAGACCACGAGGCTTGCTGACATCTCGTCCCAAGTGGGCCTCACCATTCACAAACAGAAAACAAAGACAATGAGGCTGAACGCAACCAGGGAAGAACCAGTCTTGCTTGCTGGCACCCCGTTGGAGGAGGTGGAGTCCTTCACCTATCTCGGGAGCATCATAGACAAAAAAGGCGGCACTGATGCAGATGTCAGAGCACGAATCGGTAAAGCCAGAGCAGCCTTTCTCCAGTTGAAAAAAGTGTGGAGCTCCAGAGAGCCGTCACAACACACCAAAGTCCGGATTTTCAACTCCAATGTAAAAGCAGTTCTCTTATATGGAGCAGAGACTTGGAGATTGACAAAAACCACAGTCAACAGAGTACAGACCTTCATGAACAGTCGCCTTAGAAGATTTTCAGAATTTTGAAAATCCACTGGCCAGAGAAGATCAGCAACGTCAGACTCTGGGAGAGAACAGAGCAGATAACAGCAGAGAATGAAATTGGGCGAAGAAGATGGGGATGGATCGGTCACAGTCTGAGAAAGCCAGCTTCCAGTATCACTAGGCAGGCATTGTCATGGAACCCCCAGGGAAAGGGGAAAAGAGGTAGGCCGAGAAACTCCTGGCGTCGAGACCTCCAAGCAGACGTCAAGAGACTGGGAACCACCTGGAGTAGAATCGAAGGAGAAGCACAGGACAGGAGTTGCTGGAGGTCTCTCGTCGACGGCCTATACCCGGGTAGGCGTGACAGGCGTAAGTAAGTAAGTAACCATATGTATGTGTGCATGTGACAGCGACTAGAGCCTGCATTTGAGGATGGACAAGCTTGCAATTTTATATTGTCCCTAAAAGAATAATCTCGAGGTAGTTTTTTTAATTTTTGGATCAAGATGCTCATTGGCAAGAAAATGGCCGTTTTACAAAAACTGATTGATCCACTCTGGAGTCCGTAATTTTTGGCTTACATGCGAAGCAAAAGTGAGCATGTTCTGGGCCAGTGGTCATTCATCTGTCTACCATCTTTAACGTTGGCATTTTCTCAGAGACTATTCAAACGACAGTCTTCAAACTTGGCCGAAGGATACTTTGTGGCAAGACCTTTCTAAACATACCAATTTGTGTGACCTCTCACAAAGGTCAAGGTCACAAGGAATCAGGAAATATATCAAAAATAGTTATATTTTGACATGTTATTTTTTCTCAGATACTATTCACAACTTCAAACCCAAACTTGGTACAAAGATACCTGATGGTAGACCTTTCTATGTATACTGATTTGTTTGATACCTCAGAAAGTCAAGAGCTCAGGAAATAGGTCCAAAATGGCCATATTTTTACAAAAGATTTTTTATTCTCAAATACTATCAAGAACTTCAAACCTGAACTTAGTACAAAGATACCTGATGGTAAGACCTTTCTATGCATACTATTTTGGTTGATCCCTCGGAAAGGTCAAGGGTCACAAGAGCTCAGGATATGGGTCCAAAATAGCCATTTTGACAGATGATGGTTTTTTTTCACAAATACTATTTACAACTTCAAACCCAAACTTGGTACAGAGATACCTGATGGGTAAGACCTATCTATGCATACTAATTTGGATGACCCATATCAAGGGTCACAAGAGGTCGACAAATGTGTATAAAATGCCATTTTTTTATAAAAATGTCGTTATCAATATTTTTGCAAACTTTCCAATCCAATTTGGCACAAACTTAACTGATGATAAGACCTTCCTATGTATACTAATTTAGTAGACTCATCACAAAGGTCAAGGGTCACTAGGTTTACAGATGTGTGAAAACTGATTAAATTATGAGAAAACATGGATTTTGTTGGTGCAGAAACCAACCCTTTACTTATTTGTCACACGTGTGGATTGGCCATACACATGAGCCATAAGAGCTTTGCCTTTCTTGCTCTTATTTTTACTAGATATTTTGCATATAGCTAGATAAAAGGAAGATATGAATGAGTTCATTAACCAGCCTTGTACCTGTAAAACTTTTTGAGTGATAATTTAATATTTTTGGAAAAGAAAAATCAGGTTTGGGGGGATTATTCTCACAAATTATTTGGGATTTAACTCAAAACAATTAAATGCAAAGCAATCGTCTCATTAAAAATCACATGATTTTTCATATATACAATATTTACATAAGCCTACAGTTTTTTTTCGACTGTCAGGTACGATTAGGTCAATTGTGACCTGTAAGCCCTAGGTGTAAAAATCAGATAATTTTCTGCACCACTTTTTCTGAGTTATTTTTAAAACAGCTAACTTAATTTTGACCTTTCTTTATCGTCTCATTAAAAATCACATGATTTTTCATATATACAATATTTACACAAGCCTACAGTTTTTTTTTCGACTGTCAGGTGCGATTAGGTCAATTGTGACCTGTAAACCCTAGGTGTAAAAATCAGATAATTTTCTGCACCACTTTTTCTGAGTTATTTTTTAAACAGCTAACTTAATTTTGACCTTTCTTTTACGAAAAAAAAAAATCTTCTCATTAATAGCCACATGATTTTTTAATCACTTGCAAAACAAAAGTAAGGCTATGTTTTGGGCCAGTGGTCGTCGTCCATCGTCTGTTATCCATCCACCATTGTCCGTGGTAAACTTTAACGTTGGCATTTTCTTGGAGACTATTCAAGCCACATTCTTCAAACTTGGCCCAAGGATACTTTGTGGTAAGACCTTTCTAAACATACCAATTTGAGTGACCTTTCACAAAGATCAAGGTCACAGGGAACCGGGAAATGGGTCAAAAATATCTATATTTTTACATTATTTCTCAAATACTATTCACAACTTCAAACCCAAACTTGTTACAGAGATACCTTATGGTAAGATCTATCTATGCATACTAATTTGGATGACCCCTCAGAAAAGTCAAGGGTTACAAGGGCTTAGGAAATAGGTCCAAAATAGCCATATTTTGACAAAAGATGTTTTTTCTCAAATACTATTCACAACTTTAAACCCAAACTTGCTACAGAGATACCTGATGGGAAGACCTTTCTATGCACACTAATTTGGTTGAGCCTTTGGAAAGGTCAAGGGAGCTCAGGAAATAGGTCTAAAATAGCCATGTTTGGCCAAAAGATGTTTTTTCTCAAATACTATTCACAACTTAAAAGCCAATTTTTGTACAGAGATACCTGATGGTAAGACCCATCTATGCATACTAATTTGGATGACCCCTTGAAAATGCCAAGGGTCACAAGAGGCTGGCAAATGTGTGTAAAATGCTGATTTTTTTTATAAAATTGTAGGTATTCCCAAATGTTTGCAAATTTTTCAACCAAATTTGGTACAAAGATAGCTGATAATAAGACTTCCTATGCATACTAATTTAGTCGACTCATCACAAAGATCAAGGGTCACGGGGTGGGTGGGTGGGGGGTGACAGATGTGTAAAAAATGCTTACATTTTCAGATAACATGGATTTTGCTGCTGCAGAAGCCAGCCCTCGTCACAGAGGTTACACATGTAAATCGGTCATACACATGAGCCATAATGACTTTGCCTTTCTTGTTCATAAACAGCGTTTGCATAAGCCTGCTGTTTGTCACGGCTCTGGGGTAGGATTAGGTCAGATTGTGACCTGTAAGCTCTAGGTGTGAAGTTCAGCAAGAAAATTGCCAAGTTTGAAACTCCAATACTTAAAATGTTAGTACTGCGATAAATGATGTACATCAGGTTGTCACTATGAACACGATGTCATTGGACTAATGATGCCATGACGTGAAGCTTGAAGTGACGTCATTTAGCTGCTCGTGCTATTATTCTTCTTCAGAAAAGCTATGACCACAGAGTTTACGAATGGCGGGAATCGCCATTTGTCTGTCTTTATTTCTGTGTGCCAGTGTGTGTTGATCAGAGGGTGGGTTGGAGTAGAAGATGGATCAGAAGGATAAGCTGGAAAATAGGAACAACTTTGGGCTGGGGTCCCATCTTTTTTCTCAAATACTATTGACAACTTCAAACTTGGTACAGAGATGCCCAATAGCAAGATCTTCCTAAGCATACTATACTAATTGTCAAAACTTAAGGGCCACTTTCTTTTTATCGCAGACGCACTGACAACACCACACAAATAATGTAACAATACTTGGAGTCAGTACTTTGCTAATTTATTAAGTAACATTTTCATTTAAGTTGAGTAAATCACCCACAACCTCATTTGAAAAGTCACACAAGACTGGTCCAGTCAGTAGCGAGTGTACCCACGGTTTGCAGCCAAGCATTTAATGCAGCGTTGACGCATGCAGTTCACCAGGGTTCGGAGAACATGTGGGATCACTTTCCACTCTTGATGCAAGAACTGAGTCAGCTGGAAGACGCCTTGAGGTGGGGGGGGTGGTTGCTGACTACACGTTGCCCCAGCACGTCCCAGAGGTGCTCGATAGGAGCCAGATCAGGTGAACGAGCTGGCCACTCCATCCTCATGACGCCCCATTGCTCAAGGTACTCATCCACCACACGGGCGCGATGAGGTTGAGCGTTGTCGTCCTGCAAAACATCATCGTCGCCTATGGCTTGGAGAGCTGGCTGGATGAGGGGCTGCACAATCTCGTCCCGATAGCGCAGTCGAGTCAGGGTGCCTCGGATGCTGTGGAGGGGGGGGTCCTGCCTTCCCTGCAGAAGCCTGCCCAGACCATGACCGAGCCTCCTCCGTAACGATCCACCTCTTGGACGCATCTCACATGTTGACCCCATGCAAGCCGGGCTCTGCAATGAGCTGGAGTGAGGGGTATTCTCACTGCTGCTCTGCATGAAGACATGCCAGTTTCGCGCAGACGTCAGCAGACTGTGCTTCTGCTGACGTTTGCAGCTTGCATCAGTCGACGCCAGTTTGGTCGCGCAGAGCTGCCACACAGAGGTATCTGTCCTCCCTTCTGCTGGTGCAGCGCGAGCGTCCTGAGCAGGGTTGTTGTTCAGCCCTACCAGTTTCTTGGAATCGTTCCAGCAGCCTCTGGATCACTGAATAGGACACCCCAAGATGTCCCCCAAATTCTCGTCTGGAAATTCCATCCTGCAGCCATGCTAGCGCCCGGCCTTGATCTACTGGCGTTAGGCTCTGTCATCGTGGCATGGTTAGAAAAGTGACAATTATGCCCCTACTGTACCGGTATTTGTAGCGAAACGGAGGTGCTCAGTGTTCACAATTGACCCCTTTAGCATGTGCATCACAACTTTACCGAGTTTTTCCTCCTGCCTGCCTTTGGTACGCTTGCCAACATCGCACAGCTGATTATGTTTCACGTGCATTTGACACGTTCGTGGAAATTGATGAATTGTTTGTTCCCTGTACAGTGGACTGTCTAAGGTCAACTTTTAACCAATTTGGATCGAAAGAACATTGTATGTTATTAGCATACTTGCGGTGGCCCATAAGTTTTAACCATTTGTATAATTTGGATGACCCATCAGAAAGAAGTGTCATGAGAACTGGAAATGTCACAAATAACTTTTTCCCAACCATTTTATTTTTCCTCTTAAATACTGTTTTAGTTCACAACTTCCATCTCAAAACCTGGTACACAGATACCTGATGGCAAGACCTTCCTAAGCATGCCAACTTGGATGACCTCTTGAAAAAGTCAAGGGTTAAGAGATCAGCAAATGTTTAAAATGTCTTTTTTTTGTGTAGAATTTTAGTTATCAGGATTTTTGCAAAACTTTTCAGCCAAATTTGGCAGATAAGACCTTGCTATGCATACTAGTTTGGTTCACTACCTGTCCTGGGAGGTTAACAAAAATTGAGAAAACGAATTTTTGGCTTATGTTTGAACACCTGCTTGTTTCAGCGATCTGTTGCAAGGTCATTACTTACCATATGTCCATACTAAGAAGTATTTTGTGAAGGAAAGTAACTATATCAAGCAAATTTATGAATATTAATTTACTTTTTATACAGTATTTCAATCTGCATGTCAAAGAAGGGGAAACTTTATGGAGTGGGTACATAAATTATATATATTTTTCTTATCTATTCTTTGTACAATCCTTATGTTCTTAACATTTCAGTATCCTTTATGCCCATCTTGAATGTGTGCGCATTCCTCCACTGGTGTACGTAATACCAGTTCCACTGGCTCTATGTGCTGTACTGGTACCCCTGGGGTCACTTGCATGAGCGAGCTTAGTTCTGTGCCAGCCACTAGGCAAGGTGCTTCATTATAGCGGAGCACCTTGCTTAATGTCTGGCTCAGGACTGCACAGATTCATGCAACCAGCCCCCAAATATGTACATCTCACTACTTTTGGATTAAACCAACTAGCAGTACATGCCATTATCCATCTTATGTGTTGCAGCAATGTCGTGCGAAGTACAATTGAATAATATGAGTATTTCTTGTATAGCGCTGTTCTCCAGAAAAACACTGGACTCGCTGCGCATGCACAACAGCACACTCTCGGATACATGCACTACTTTAACCCACCCCATCCCTTCACAGCGCCTTACATCCACTGCCCTTCAGAATAAAAGGCACTCAACGGTTAGCAAAGGGGAACTAAATATTAAATGCTGGACAGAAAAGAAAAGTCTTTTTAACCCATATCATACTGAGGCTAAAAGCTTCAAATTTGTACACTGCCATATGCAAGCTACATTATAGTACTTACACATAAGGATATAGACCAATGGCTTTAGTTCAAGGGTGGTGCCAGAATAGCTTGGCGCCTAGAGGCGCCAAGCTATTCTGGCACTACCCTTGAACTATTTTAGTCAAATGTATTTCACACACTGGTGTATTCCAAATGATAAGGGTTAAGTGAACTTCAAACTGTGACAATGTGGGCAGATTCCGCATTTCAACTGGCAGCGAGTTCCACACATTTGGGACTAAAAAGGTGAAAGAAAGCTCCGACAGTCTTCATGTTAAGCTTTGGGGATTTTAAAAAGTTTTTCAATGATGGCTCATCGGTTGTTAAACAGCTTGGCAGAAAGGTACGGCGGGAGAGAGCCATCATGGTGGGTGGGGTTCACTTTTTTAGTTCCCTTGGGGCCTTTACTTTTTCCTGTGGTTTTCCTCTTTGGTTCGCTCACTTTATGAAATTCTCCCAACTTCCTGCACCGCTTGTAGTCTTCGACATTGGATGTAAACATCGGTGAAATTAAAAAAATGCTCCAAGCTCATAAAATGTCCAAATTTTTCCTACACACAATGGTGTGGGTCGTGCAGAACCCAAACTTTTTAAAGAGCAAGGGGAATATTCCTGTCCAGATGTTTGTCCTCAGTTTGTGAAGCATCTCGCACAAACTTTTCCTTTGTTTTTTGTTGCTTGCATTTTGAAGGGTGTCGAAGTCCATGCAATTCAGTTTCTTGGAATGAACTTTTACCTGTAGTTTCAGCGGGGGGGGGGGGGGGCTGAGAATGATGAATAAAAGTATTGCTTCTGGTGTAAAAAGTTTGGGTCCTGTAGGACACGCATCTGGACAGTTAAATAGCTCGTAGGAAAATATGGGTCCTGTAGGACCCACATCTTCGTTTGTGTTGTTCAAAGCACGATCTGGTGAAGGTCAATGCATTTATTTATCGTTTCCATTTGTAATTGCAACGATTTTTACTCCATTTTATAAACTAGGGTTCGATAAATTAGCGTTATCTTCATTCCAACCATTTGGCAGCAGACATTCAATCGGTTTTTTTTCCACAGTGCAGGCAGGCCCCGAGAATATCTTGTTGCCGTAATGTAGTCTTCCACACAAACTCTGATCATGTGTATTTTTATGACTTTCTGGAACACATTTATATTATGCAATTTTAATGCAAAAAAGAGCCATGTTGTTTTGAACTTGCCATTTCATGCGATTCAGATTCTTTGCCAAGTGTCATTCTTTTATTTTGCTTTGAATAAACTTCCTAAAGGAACCCGTGTGTGTGCTGAATATGGTGCGCAAATAGCATGGCATCTTGACAAGGTCTCGTGGCACCTACTGTAATGGTGAACCTATTTCTGGGACTGTACGACCATGAAAACGGGCATCGCAAAACATCTGCTGTACTCACTTGACAAAATATCTGCAATCACAAACCACATTTTATTGCCGGACAAGCAAGAACAATAAAACCTGACAAGTCTAAAAAAAATTCCATGGTCCACAGGTGTGCAATGCAGAAATGTACAGCATGCCTCAACACGCTAATTTGCAAGTTCCTCACAGAATGCTGCGTTCTGTACTGGAAATGTTACAAAACACTCTTTTGTTTAAAGACATGGCTTTGCACTTTTTTTTCAGAATGAAAAACAGTTTTCAACACCCCTGTGCATGCAGCCCCCCCCCCCCCTGGTATAGTACCAACACCCATGTGCATGCAGCCATCCGTACAGTACATGCACAAAGGGGCAATAATTTGTTCTCGACACTTTGTTTTGTTTGTGCCTTTACTTTACTCGCACAACTCCACAAACTCGATATGGACACCGCATTGTATGAACAACATATGAAAGCCGATGAAATGTGGTATGCTATGCTAAGACGGCGGTTTGTTTTTTTTTGCACTCCACTTGTACTGTCAAAACCCATTTCCCTGCACAACAGGACTAAACAGTGAGGCAATATGATCCGACTACAAGAAGCAATGAAAATGAATTGGCGGACTTGCGCAAGTTATTCTGAAGCATCTAGTACAGTTCACAGACATACCAAAACCTTGGCAGCAAAAAATTTGCCTGCTTTTAAACGTTTTCAGATTGTCCACAACTGAAGAGAAAAACGTGATAAATGTACACTGGCAAGGCTCATACTCCTTGTGCATGCAGCTACCAGAACTGTGAACAGGCCTGTTTACCTTATGCTTTACTGTTGGGTATTGGGCAAGGGTGAAAATGGTGTATGCGAGACAAATACAAGTGGCAATCTGTGCCCATAGACACACAAGTGCTGGCTATTTCAAACACCGCACTGATAAAGTGGCTACCAAAATACAGGTTTGGCAAAACTAGGATCAACTATTCACACGTTTTTTCTTTTTGGTGGTTACTTCGTCATCCCATAATCATGGGGACTTTGCGTACTACTTCATTGTAGTTCGAATTTTGTGTACAAATAAGCAAAAAATCGTAGGTGTAAACAGGTCTGTGTAAACATTACTTAAGGCTGCATGCACAAGCTTTGGCTGTCTGTAGGTTTTTGTCACGATTCCTACAGGGATTGTCGCACCAAAGAACGCTACCGAAAGCCAACAGGTTTAAACAGTAAGTTACTGAATGCACATGGACAACAAAGGAGTAGCAGCCCATGTAATGTGCTAGAAAGATTTTACAAACACGTGTTGCCAATGATGGGATAACAAATATATGGCATATATGGATAGATTATAGCAAGGCAAATGTCATCTTGTGTTTTTGGTATATAAAGAACATCCCCCATCCATTCGCGGTGTTCTGACTGTAACCGATGTCATTTTGACAAGAATGAGCTGGATGGCACGTCGCACAACGCTAAAAATGCCAGTAAACTACAACAAAAAAACTAGCGCTAACACCGACTAAGCCAGCAGTATTTAAAAGAACACACCAACATCGTTACGACAAAGTTAAAAGCAACCCTCATCAAACACTTGACTACAAGTACAATTTGATTTTGCAGACATGGTACAATTTGATAACATGATTGACACAACCTGAGGAGCTTCACCACCAAGCTCACAACAGATCTGACGATTAATGTACAACATCTAAACATTACAGAGTGTATTCCAAAAACAAACATATTACATGAATGTGTGTTAGCCCATTTCATTCTGAGGCCGATGTAAAAAAAAAAGAAGAAAAAAACTGCTTTTTGTCCCATGAAAGCTACATTACAGATTAGAGAGCCTAGCTCAACCATTTTAGTTCAAGGGCGGTGCCAGAATAGCTTGGCACCTGAGGTGCCAAGCTATTCTGGCACCACCCTTGAACTACTGTAGTCAAACTTATTTCACTCAATGGGCATATCAGGATGAAAAGGGTTAATCTGTCATTTTGGAGATCGAGGCCTAAGGTGCAATGACCAAACATGACAAATCTCCATACCCCAAAAGGAGTAGATTCCATGTAATTGTCCACACAAAAAAATACACATTGAATTGTACCAAAACCTGCCACAAGAACGTTTACATAGAGGATTTGAAAACACAGATGCTGCCTGAAAAGTTGCCTTACACTTTTGTTTAGAGAGAACAGAAAGACACAAGTCTGCAATGACTTTGCCTCTTGTGCATGCAGCTGCTTAACAGAACCAGTGGCCGCATGCACAAGGGGGTTATAAACTAGCTTGGTACCAAGATACAGTGTAAGTAACACCGAGGCAGGAAATCCAGTAGTCTGAACATCTTAACTGACAACACAAGCACAATGCCATAGAAATCAATCCGTACAAATGTTAAAAACAACAGTTTGAAACACAATGTGGAGCATCTATGTACAGAGGATGAAGACTGACACTTGACCACGCAGTCCCTGTTCTGGCCAACTCCATCTGCAGCAGATAAAGTCTTACCAGACCAGCTCTAGTAGATACAGTGGCTCAAGACAATCCATGTTATGCATCTTGTTAACAGACTGGTTGTAACTGAGCAAACTGAGGATATTATTTCAGTTAAATTAAGCACTACCGATATCTTGTGGCAATCAAAACCGACTGATAAGCGACAACTAACTTCAGCATTTCCACAAACTATAAACAGTACCGGTGGCTGCATGCACAAGGCAGTTTACCCTTTGGGTGTCAGCAGCAGGAATCACTGTACCGACACCCAAAGGGTTAAGTTGAAGCACTATTGCGGTGTGTAGGTGAAGTGACACCACCATACACACCAGAAGCATGAATAATCCTGAAGAAATCTGCCACTGAGCAACTAATCAGGAAGAAAAATACCTTGCACAATCTGTTGTAGGGTTGTCACCAGTTTTCAAGCCCTTGGGGACAAAAGCTTGTGCGAGCCCTGAAACAGATTCTGCAAGGTATTTTTGTCATAGGATGTCACATTGTTAACTGTTGTGCAGAATGTTGCCTGTGCCTCCAGTTTTGGAGGCTCCCATGTGTGAGAGACGCGTGGTCATGCCAGCATTGTTTTGAGGGGGGATGGGGCGAGTGTGCTACTTGTAGCTGCCATAGCCACCGTAGTTGCCCCATCCAGAACTACTGCCATAGCCAGTACCACCACCACCCCAGTAGTTCTGCTGTCCGCCCCAGCCAGTCTGATTCCAGTTGCCTTGACCCTGACCATAAGCCTGCACATGTACAATACAGATGTCAACCATAATACCAAACAGTCACCCACCCCCAACCCCCATTCAGTTTTAAGTGATTGTTTTCATATTTCAGTCAGTTTTGGCTTACACACTGTACACATACCTGGCAAATGTCACCACTGACAAGAAATTTAAAGCTCATTGCAAGGCCTGACCCCCACCACCAAGGAAACCTTATTTCACTTCACTTTTACCATGCAGTTATCTCTTTTTCTCAAACTGGTCACTATCTGAGAAAGCCAGTGTTCAGTATTACTAGGCAGGCATTGTCATGGAACCCCCAGGGAAAAAGGAAAAGAGGCAGGCCGAGAAACACATGGCATCGAGACCTCCAAGCAGTCATTAAGAGACTGGGAACCACCTGGAGTAAAATCGAAGGAGAAGCACAGGACAGGAGTCGCTGGAGGTCTCTCGTCGACGGCCTATACCCTGGGAGGGGTGACAGGTGTAAGCAAGTTATCTCTTCTTTAGACCAACACGGTTTCTAGGAACAACAGTATTTTAACTTAATTCACACTATGTACACACCTGTGGCTCTGGGATTCAAGACCACAGACCAGTACTCAAAACAATGGCAGGGACGGAATAGGGAATATTGAGGATAAAGTCAGCTTGCTTACCCTGTTGTACTGAGAGCCGCCCCACTGTCCCTGTTGACCTTGGCTACCCCATGACCCCTGGTTGCCCCAGTTGCCCTTGTAGCCGCCTCCGCCGCCATAGCCACCACCACCATACCCACCACTACGCTGGCCCTGCAAGAACATACACACATTAGTACACATAAGAATGAGGAATGCAAAGGTCACAGCCAGTGACCGACGCCCTCTTTGTTTCCATGCATTTCCTCCAGAAACTGTTGTTTTCTGGTAGTTGCCGTACTGTTAGGACTGTGTACCTGTTGCAGGAGACAGATTGACTATGACAATTCAATGGTTGTGCCAGATGAGCTTGGCGCCTGAACGTGCCAAGCTCATCTGGCACAACCCTTGAATTATCAGGGTCAATCTGTCTCCTGCTGTAGGATGTTGGAGCTAAATGGGTTAACCCATTTAGCCCCGAAGCACTACAGCAGATTTGGGGAAACACCGGCGCGGGGTTAAATGCATAGCTGCCAACTTTGGAGAAATAAAAATCCCGACTGGCTGGGGGTCCAGGGGCTGCCTAGGCCTCGGCAGGGTGCAGGGGCAGTGCCCCTTTGGGGGTGCAGGGGGGCAAAGCCCCCCTGCCCGAAAACGAAAATCAGCATTTTGAAGGTAGTTTGGAGGCCTCTCCTTGAAGCAAAATTCAAAATAATGACCAGTTTGTATCCATTAGTTTGAAGTATATTTACATTCACACCAGCACAAAAATCATGGCTGAACAAAGTAAATCAATGGAAACGAAAATCAGCATTTTTAAGGCAGTTTGGAGGCCTCTCCTTGAAGCAAAATTGAAAATAATGACCAGTTTGTATCCATTAGTTTGAAGTTTATTTACATTCACATCAGCACAAAAAATCATGGCTGAACTAACTAAATCAAGGACAATGAAAACGAAAATCAGCATTTTGAAGGCAGTTTGAAGGCCTCTCTTTTGAAGCAAAATTCAAAATAATGACCAGTTTGTATCCTTTAGTTTGACGTTTGTTTACATTCACATCAGCACAAAAAAATCATGGCTGAACAAAATAAATCAATGGATGTTTGCTTGTAACACTAACGGTAACAGGGTTGAGAGTTCAATGAAAGGTTGCATGCCAGAACTGAATGTCTCTATTAAGGCCAGACACTACACCCCAAATATGAGCTTTTGTCTGTCTAGAATCTGTTTTAAACTGTTAATGTATTTTGATAGGGTTTGGTGAGCTGAGACCAAAAAAAGTGGTTTTTGGGTGTGTATGACTCCCTGTTGCCCTGGAAACGAACCAAGATGGCCGCCATATACACATTTTAGTGCAAATTCAAAGCAATAGATCTCAAACACTATCAAACTTAGAAACAAAGTTCTTGTTTCTTAGGTGTTGTGGATTTCACCACCGTCCCATCGGCATTTACATTATGAGGCTTAGGAATGTTTTCGTTCTCTCTCTCTTCACTCGGGTTCGTCTGCTCGAACACATCTCTCTTCGTCTGTTCAACCTCGCAGCTGCTAGCTGAGCACCACGCAACTTCTTCGAAGCCGTTAAGACATTTCCGATTACAACTGATGGACTTTGTGAAATAACTGCTGAAGGGATGTAAAACATAGAAAATGCGTGATTTGAACTAGCGATTCTCGTATTTTGATCGAGTTGTACGCCATGCGTAATGGTGCATTGTGGGATGGTTGGAAAACCCGAAGCCGCCCGGAGCCTGGCAGGAAAAACCCGAAGTTGCCCAGAACACTCGGCACGCTCTGCTCATTGGTTGGTTTTGCAAAATAGTATCACAGTGTTGATTCTAGGATTTCAGAAAAGTGAGCCCAAAGGCTCCCTCTAATCAAAAAAGGGAGCCCCTCAAGGTGTAAAAGGGGGGCCCTCAAATCGCGTTGCACTGCTTACTTTAAAACGACATATATACACACATTCATACATACAGTGGAGTCCGCTTAACACAAATTTCTGGGGACACGAAAAATCACTTCGTGTTAACCGTATTTCGTGTTAACCAATATGGCCTCAAAATTGATCACGGCCCTCAAGGAGAAAGTGTGCAAGACGTGTGCGTGAATGAGTACCAGGTTAAAAGTGCACGACATTATCGTACTTTCTATGCATACCTTCAGCTCGCTAGGAAAACACAAGGAAACGTGTACAGCTCGAGTATTTAATGTAAATCCATCAGGTAAAATCCATACTAAGTTACAATCCTCAGGTAAAAGCAACACAGGCTGAAGTACAATCCCGCATCAGTAAAAGGGTTGTGTTGGTACACGAATGATACAACATGAATACAGTACAGAAATGCTAGCCAATGAGAAGACAGATTACAACAGCCGAAGGCTATTCAGCCAATCAGAGACTAGAGTTCGCTCTGATCTGTCATGTGTACTTCCACAGCGCGAGAGCGACACGTGAATTGGTTTTCTGTGAATGGAATCTGTGTTCGTGTTAAACAGGTGAATAATAGTGAAATTGCCCTGGCTCGACTCGGGCCACATTGCACCAAGACGCTCGAGCAGGCTTTTACGCAGCAGCGGTGCGGCCGCGCTGGTCATGCAAAAAAGCGTCCAGTTTCTTTTTTCTGCGATTCTTCGGTTGCGCTATCGGTGCTTTTTTGCGATTTGGAGCATAATATTGCGAGAAATCGTGCAAAACGTGCTCTAGAATCAACACTGGTATCATCTCATTAGCATAGCGTCCGTACAAGGAAATCTCCGGTCGTTCGTGACGTCAGTTTCGCGCCAATAGCTATTTATAGAGCCTTTGTAGCCTTCAACTGGTTTATGGATGGGAAAGTAGAAACGGAACCGGTTCGAATGGACCCAAACATGGCGGCGTTCGCTCGCAAAGGGGTGTAGTCGGGGTCCAAACATTCGATGTTTTTGAGCAAAAGACGTCGCGAACGCTTGAAAAATTGAGCAGGTGCTTCACTTTATTTATTTGTTACAGCAAATAAAAGGTATTTTGGGATATTCTATTGTTGTGGCCGGGTTCTAAGGGGTTCAAACAACCCAAAAATCGACTCAAACCCAAAAACAGTAAGGAACACCCAAAATGACTTTTTGGGGTAACGTGTCTGGCCTTAACAGAATAAACACTGGTATCATCTCATGCAGTTCTGGATGGCAACACAGCACACATGCAATCACGTGTTGCCAATCAATTAATCAGCACAAAGTTTATCTACTCTTTTGATGGTGGGCAAGGGTTTGCAGCAGCCTTCGGGGATTTTCTTGGTGTTTATTACGTTTTTCGTGCAGACTGATGTCTTTTTGGCCGCCGTGACCGATGTTTATGTCTGCCCGGCACATTTTACAAAAGGCAAAGTGTTTGCCCTTTCTCGATTCGTCGATGCAAGGAAAGGAACGCTTGTAGTCTGGATGGAACTTCACCAAACACTTGTGCTTCTTTGGAGGCATGATTTTGTTGAAAATCGAAAATACTGTGACCAGTTGTGAAAATCGTTGAGCATGTGCTCCAGGGCAAATTCGAAGGAACCAGAACAAACACAGAATGGACGGAAATTTGCTGCGCATGCGTAATCAAGACTGGCTGTGGGTCCCCGAAAGCTTAGCGGTACAGTATAGTGGTAGGCTCTCAACTACAGGCGCTTGACCCCGAGCGGTACGCCAAAATGCCTCAAATTTTAAAACAAAGCTTGAAAATATGAAAATCGGGAGAAATGTACAAAAAACAGAGAATCGGGAATTGAAAAAAAAAAATCGGGATATTGCCGATATGTAAATGGGTTAATCTTTTGCATCAGGTTATGTTCCATCCAGGGAGTCATTTTCTCAAACCATTCATCAACATGACAAACTGACAAGCACCCACGAGTTATTAGATAATCCCTACTGTCAGACCCATATCCGAAAGCTCAGTGCATGATCACTACAGCAATATGTCATCACTCAGCAGGGAAACATGGTGTCAGGAAACAGGACATAGTCCAGATAGGATGGTATAACAGCTTTCCAAGGAAAATCACCAAAACACCCAATGATCACTAAAATAGGCCTGAACCAAATGATCACCAAAATATTCACTTGAATGGGCCTGTACTAAATGATCATTACAACAGACCACAAACTTGGCTTCCATATCTTCCTCTGCGTTAACAGATCTACAGGGGTCCCCAGTAAATGCTGGGGGCTCATAAAATTTATAAATGCACAGTGAAAAGTCCATCACCTGGTATCCTCCGCCCGACCTGTAGCCACCGCTGTTACCATAACCACCACTGCGGCGGTCATCATATCGGTTTCGGCTGTCGTAACGCCCTCTTCCTCCTCGGTCCCCTCCCCTCGAGTTGAAACCACCTGAAGGTACAATAATCTAACTTTCATACATCACATTTATAAAACAATCACCCACACTCTTAATCCTTTTCATCCTAATAAACTATTGCCTGAAATAAATTTGGCGATGACTGTTCAAGGGTTGTGCCAAAATAGCTTGGTGCATGAGGCGCCAAGCTATTCTGGCACCACCCTTGAACTAAAATGGTTGACCTATCTCCTAATCTGTAATGTAGCCTTCATACGACAAGCAACTTTTTTAACCCATATCATACTGAAGCTAAAATCTTCAAATGTGTGCACTGCCATATATATGCAAGGTACATTATAGTACTTACAGATAAGGATATAGAACAATGGCTTTAGTTCAAGGTGGTGCCAGAATAGCTTGGCGCCTCTTGGCGCCAAGCTATTCTGGCACTACCCTTGAACTATTTTAGTCCAACGTATTACACACACTGGTGTATTCCGAATGATAAGGGTTAAAAGTCAGCCTCCAGATGTAATGGGTTAATTACTGTTACCGTGTTTGGTTACCTTACTGGAACCAAAGTCTTAGTAAAGTCTTTTCGATTGCTAATGCTACTCCTGTTGTCAGACCCATATCCGAAAGCTCAGGTGACATCACTAGTATGAAATGTCATCATTCAACAGGAAGCAGACAGCCATGAATGAAGATAAATGCCTCTAGTGTGCTATCAAATCAAAGGACATTTCCAAGCACTGTGGTACAGCCACTGTAGATGAGCTGCTCTGTGAATGTGGCCTACAAGCTTTAGGGTCGAAAAATTAATTTTTCTCTAAAATATATTTTTTCGAAAAATACTTAGCGATGACATTACTGTCTGGAAGTGTCAACTACTTACCCAATTTTAGCCTAAGAATTTTTTGTGTTCCTTCACAACCCGGGAGGCACTCGGGGAACCCTAACTAGGGCTGAGAGTAGCCTCCCGTCCCAGTCCAACCAGGCTCCCACAACGTGGCCCAATCACAATCGGTCGTGATACTTAGCTTACCAGCGGCAAGAGGGAGGGTCCTTCGAGTAATGTCATCGGTAAGTATTTTTCGAAAAAATATATTTTAGAGAAAAATTAATTTGTTTCTTCAAAAACATTACTGATGACATTACTGTCCAGTCTATAACTCAACGGACACAGAGATTACTCCGAACTGAGGTAGTCGCTACAGCTCCAAAAACACATGGCCCCACGAGCTCCTTAGCATCCGCGTTATCGCGGAATTGTTTATATTACAGCGGACGGCAGACGCAGCCGTCCCGTTTCTCACTTTCCTTTATTGTCCCTTGTCTCCTTGACTGCGTGCGCAAAATAAGGTGAACTTGTGTGAAATCATTGAAAATTCACATCAACTTCATTTAAAAACAAATGAACTCTAGAATTTTTTAGTGCGTGTACGGGTTAGCGCATTTTTTGGGGAAACAATAGGCGCACAGGCCTCTTTTCTTGTTTGTCCTTGCTAAACTACAACATTCTTAGAGAGAGAAAGAGAGATGAAATGAAACTTTATTGAGAGGAAAAAAAAAAAAACAGCCTAGTGATAATAAAGTGTAAAAATGATTATAACTAAATAGTGTATACACGGTATAAGTGAAGACACAGTCGTACTATCCGCGAACTGAAAAACTCGAAAAGCTTTTGGTCAGGCATGGAGCCGCAGGAGCCAAAAGGAGGGGAGGAAATACGGTCGCAGCGGGTTTGATATGTACCAGATATCTCTCACGACAGCTTGATGATAACTGACTCGCACCCACACTTGCCGGAATTCAGGGACCTTTTTTTCTCTGTCCGTTGAGTTATAGACTGCAGTGTTGATTCTAGGATTTCAGAAAAGTGAGCCCAAAGGCTCCCTCTAATCAAAAAAGGGAGCCCCTCAAGGTGTAAAAGGGGGGCCCTCAAATCGCGTTGCACTGCTTACTTTAAAACGACGTATATACACACATTCATACATACAGTGGAGTCCGCTTAACACGAATTTCTGGGGACACGGAAAATCACTTCGTGTTAACCGTATTTCGTGTTAACCAATATGGCCTCAAAATTGATCACGGCCCTCAAGGAGAAAGTGTGTAAGACGTGTGCGTGAATGAGTACCAGGTTAAAAGTGCACGACATTATCGTACTTTCTATGCATACCTTCAGCTCGCTAGGAAAACACAAGGAAACGTGTACAGCTCGAGTATTTAATGTAAATCCATCAGGTAAAATCCATACTTTACAATCCTCAGGTAAAAGCAACACAGGCTGAAGTACAATCCCGCATCGGTAAAAGGGTTGTGTTGGTACACGAATGATACAACATGAATACAGTACAGAAATGCTAGCCAATGAGAAGACAGATTACAACAGCCGAAGGCTATTCAGCCAATCACAGACTAGATTTCTCTCTGTTAACGGTCCGGGAGCGATAGTCTAACACGTCTGAAGCGTACAGCTAAGTAGAAACGACTGATATGTGATTGGGCCACGTAGTGGGAGCCTGGTTGGACTGGGACCGAAGGCTACTCTCAGCCCTAGTTAGGGTTCCCCGAGTGCCTCCCGGGTTGTGAAGGAACACAACAAGTTCTTAGGCTAAAATTGGGTAAGTAGTTGACACTTCCAGACAGTAATGTCATCGGTAATGTTTTTGAGGAAACAAACACAGACCAGCACACAATTACTGGGATAGTAGAGCTTGAACTGCCATCACCTTGCAACATTTTCAGACCCGTCTCAGCCCATGCAGCTAATGGACGTGCATGTTTAGAGGCATGTTGTTTGCTGATGGAGTGAAAATTTATTTTTCTCTAAAATATTTTTCGAAAAATACTTACCGATGACATTACTGTCTGAAAGTGTCAACTACTTACCCAATTTTAGCCTAAGAACTTGTTGTGTTCCTTCACAACCCGGGAGGCACTCGGGGAACCCTCATTAGGGCTGAGAGTAGCCTCCCGTCCCAGTCTATCTGGGCACCCACTACGTGGCCCAATCACAAATCAGTCGTGATACTTAGCTTACCAGCGGCAAGCGGGGCAGGTGGGAGGGTCCTTCGAGTAATATCGGTAAGTATTTTTCGAAAAAATATATTTTAGAGAAAAATTAATTTGTTTCCTCAAAAACATTACCGATGACATTACTGTCTGGAAGAATGTCGAAAAGGTGGAGGGTGCCACGCCAAAGTTACCGCCATAAAGGGCATACGACAGATCCACACACCAATTCGCCAAACTCCCGACAATTTTAGCTAAGTGCACACTACGGTGCTTCCGGCGCCGGGAGGGAGTGTTGCGCTGCGGAGATGTCCAGGGCGAGATTGTCTCGCTGGCTCGACAGATCCCTGAGGTAGAAGCGGGCGAATGTTGATTCGGACCGCCAGCCCACCGCTGCCACGACGGCTCGAACAGCACAGTTGCTAACGAAGGCGACGCACGCGGCCATGGCGCGAACCGCATGTGCGCGGATTTTGAACCTCTTCACACCATCTTTCTGAAAAAGTGACCCCTCTCTGTCCTTGTTAGCCCGGGGAAGTCAATCACCCGAGACTTACGGCCAGTTATCGTCATCGTGCTCTATATGTCCGGTTCCCGCGGACGTGGAGCTTGTATTTCGATTGCCCAGAGCGCATCATGAATCACAGAGGGAAAAACCAAACTTAGTTCAGATTGTTCGCCATGACAGGCCGGATATTTAGGCAGAATTCCGACCCATTTGGGAAAGGTCCTGGTAGGCGAACCGTATGACCCAACGTAGCCAGGAAGATATTGTCTGGGCTGTGAGGTCAGTGCTGCCGGGGGCCAAAGGCAGAAAGAGGCGTGACTGTCCGCGAGGGACGGGCTTGAATCTGCGTATGTAAAAGCGAAAGACGCGCACAGGATCTTGGTGCCGGGTCTCCCGAGAAAATTTGCGGGTTTCAACGGCCGAATAGTGATGATCGGGGGGTGCAGTCAAGGGAGACCTGTTTGTGGCTAGGAAGGCATGGTCTGTGAGCAATCGCACAGAGCCATCCGCCCGGAACTGGAGGCAGGTAGAACTCGCCGACAGAGCGTGGAGCTCGCCGACTGTGGCCGCTGTGGCTAGGGCCAAAAGGAAGCAGGTCTTCCGCGACACATCATCGAAATGAGACAGGGCAAGGGGTTCGAACCTGTCCGAATTAAGCCACGTCAGGACCCAGGGAAGGTCCCAGCGAGGAATCAGCGGGAAACCGGGCGATGCAGGCCAAAATGTGCCATCAGGTCTGTGAGAGCTTTACATGTGCAAGGGTCGGGGTGGCCGAGATGACGGTAATTGTCAGCAATCATGGACAGGTAACCTCGGAGTCCGAGATAAGGAGTCCGCCAACACGTTCAGGTGACCTGGGATGTGTCGAGCTCGGAGGGATAGGCCGCGGTCCACGCACCAGCGCATCAATCTATAGAGGAGAATGCACTGCTCAGGAGAGTGCGTATCACCCAGCTTCTGAATGGAAGAGACCACAGTGGCGTTGTCCGAAATGACTAGGAGCTCCTGGTGGCGAAGGTGCGATTCCCATTTGATGAGGGCTTGCCAAAGCGCTGGTAGCTCGCGCCAGTTGATGTGTCTGTCTACTATTTCCGGTGACCAAAGGCCGGACGTCAAGAGGAAACTCAGTAGCAGATGTGCACCCCAGCCGGTGAGACTTGTGTCCACGCATAGCGGGAGAGCTGAGGAGGCGGAGAGTCTAGAGGAACTCCCAATGCGAGCCGTGAGGTGTCCGTCCAGCGCTGTCGATATGAGCAAAGTAACAAGTCACAGGTACCGGTGCGTCTAAGTCGCCGGAGGACGGACGTCAATGAAGCAGAAGGGGCAGTTGAAGAGGCCGGGAGTAAAGACGACCGAGGGGAAGGAGATCCACTACTGCATTCATCAAGCCGAGGAGCTGAAGCCAAACTCTGGCGGGGACTGACACCGCCTTTGCTACCTGGGTGGCCCAGAAGGCGGATTTGTGGATCCAAGGCTCCGGCAAACTCACTATGTTGAGGGTGGTCGTAAATTTCATGTCTAGATGAGTAACCGGCGAGATAGGGAGATGTCTGGTAGATCGATAACGGGACGCCAATTGTCGCCCGGCTTAGGAACCACAGAAACAGGCGGCTGTAAAATGCTGGTGAGTCGGAATGAGACACTACCTCTGTGGCGGCCGTCGGTAGAAGCCAGACGACCTCTCCGCGCAGTGTGAAGGCTTTCAGACCGTCCGACGGAATCTCTGTCCAATAGGGTGAGCTTCTCAGAGGCGGGGGAGAACGAAAAGAAAACGAGAGTCCCACGGGAAACGAGTCAGGGGGCCCGCCAGTCACGAGCAGACCTGGGCCAGGCGGGGACAGAGGCGGGAGCGGGAGTGAAAAAATGAAGCAGGTCTGGAGGACCACAGGGCGCAACGGCCTCGCGGGCGGCTTGAAGCGCGAGGCTGTAACGTAGCTGTGCCAGTGTTGCGGATTGTCGTCCTTCACCTTCTGCCAGGTGTCGCCGAAGAGAAACTCCAGAAAACCAGAGCAAGCCAAGGTATTCCGTAATAGCGACGACGTCGTCTCCCAACCATGAGGGAGGGTGTGGCTCAGCTGATTGGGACCACCAAGCCGGGAAATCGAGTGAGGGTCCAATGATGGAAGCTGACAGCTACAGGACGGGGAATGTCCCGCATACCAGGAATGGCGGAAGGAGAGGTCTAGGTCAGTTGGGCTCTAGCGATTCGCGAAGAAAGGATACTCCTGGAAATCAGCCGGGAGTAAAGATGAAAAGAAATCCTTCAGATCCTTAAAGCCCGGGAGCTGAGGTAAAGACCTGCGAACACCTTCCTATGGAGCGGGGGGGGGGGGGGGGGGGGGGGGGGGGGGGGGGGGGGGGGGGGGGGGGGTTGGGGACACGCGTCCCTGGGTAATGCAGCCGCGATGAGCCGAGCTGCGGCATCAAAGTCGAGAAGCGTGGCCGTGCGTGACGCATCCTCAGACCTGTTTACCCCCTGGGTGCAGTCAGTGTACTTTCAACTGACTAATTGTGTACTTTGGACCTCACATGTGTATTTATTCACAAGCCAGTGAGTTGTCAGTTTCTCCAAAATGTGTATTTTTGTGTAAAAACGTGTACATGTAAGTGTACCCCAAAGCAAAATTGTGTACTTTAATACGCCAAATGTGTATGGTAAACAGGTCTGCATCCTAGGCGATGCAATATCATCCAACAGCAGAGCGAGACGAGGGACTGTCTACACCAAGCAGGGCCGGAACCGAAACCTCCGGGAAAAGACGAAGAGTGTCATCAACCCGCGTAGACAGCGAAGACTGGAGAGGTGTGCAGACCTGTTTACCACCTGGGTGCAGTCAGTGTACTTTCAACTGACTAAATGTGTACTTTGGACCTCACATGTGTATTTCTTCACAAGCCAGTGAGTTGTCAGTTTCTCTCCGTCTCCCCCTCCCGCTCCGACAAACATCTTCAGACCGCTCAAATTCTTTGTGTCCCTTACTTTTGATGTGTCCTTTGCAGTCGTAGCTGCCGGCATTACTTACTTACGCCTGTCACCCCTACCCGGGTATAGGCCGTCGACGAGAGACCTCCAGCAACCCCTGTCCTGTGCTTCTCCTTCGATTCTACTCCAGGTGTTTCCCAGTCTCTTGATGTCTGCTTGGAGGTCTCGACGCCAGGAGTTTCTCGGCCTACCTCTTTTCCTCTCTCCCTGGGGGTTCCATGACAATGCCTGCCTAGTGATACTGGAAGCTGCCGTCATCCCTGACCGAAAAGTCTTTGTCGCAAAGGGTGCAACGAGCATAACTGGGTCCTTTTTGGGAGCGAACAAGCGTCAGACATTTATCCATGTGAATGTTCAGGAACACCTTCTCTTCTTCTGCGATCGACGTTTTGTGTAAAAGTCTGATTCTAAAAATGTGTATCCGAAATGAATCGAAATGTGTATTTTTGTGTATACACATGTACATGTGTACCCCAAAGCAAAACTGTGTATTTTAATACACCAAATGTGTATGGTAAACAGGTCTGGGTGTGCCATTGGCGGATATCGTTCGAGCCACGTCCCGACGAGAGAAGATAGCAGCCAGCGGGCTTCCTGTCCGATGGTGCGGATGTGTAGTCGTCGGCGATTGTCGCGCCTGCTGGTGCGGGCGAGGCGGGGGTTGCGAATGAGGACAGCAGTCTTAACACCTCAAGGAACTCGAGCAAAGGCGGCAAGGTGCCCATCCGCCTGAAAAGCTGCAACAGTATCCAGCAAAGGCAAAGGGCACGAAAACGTCTGAGAGTGGCCTGCATATCAGCTCTGGCGAAAATGTATATCGATGCCCGCCGGTCACTTGGCATCGGAAAAGAAAACCGACTCCTTCGAAGTGGCGAGAGGTAACTGGGCTGAAAAGGCGTCGGAGAGATTGCAAAAAGCAGGTGGTTGTGGGAGAGATCTAATTCGCTTGGTGGGAAGGAGAGCATCCACAGAAGCGGAAGCTTTGTGCTTGAGTGGAGGAGCGGAAGGACAAACATCCGGGGAAACGAAAAACGGAGAATAAGTTCCGAGGCCGCCTCAATCGACCGCCTGGTCGCGATACCCGGAGCGACACAGAAGGAAGAATCCGAATCATCGCAAAGAGAGTCCGCTGAGAGGGAAAGCAGGGACTCGGGATGGTCACCCCAAACTGCAAAATTGGAGGTCGAAACATCAGGGTGGAGACCGAGGACGTCGACGTCAATAGACTCCGGGACCTGTAGAGGAGAACGCTGAATATCCCGGGAGGAAGGTGAATGCAGCAAACTAGAGAGGCAAGAGTGGCGCCGAGAGGACTGCTCGCCTGAACGATGTACGCGCGGTGACCGGATACTAGCCTGGGCGCTAGGGGACACCGTAATACCCGCCGCGCCGAGCAAAGGGTCAAAAAGTGACGAGCGATGGCGACGCTTAGGCGGAAGAGTGTCTGAATGTTATATGCGCGGTGACCGGCTACGAGCCAGGGCGCTGCGCGGTGACCGGTTACAAACCGGGGCGCTAGGGAACACCGGGAGCCCCGCCGCGCCGTGCGAAGGATCATGAAGTGACGATCCATAGTGACGCTTAGGCGGAGAAGTATCAGATCGGTGTATGCGCGGTGACCAGTTAATAGCCGGGGCGCAAGGTGACACCAGAAGACCCGCCGCGCCGAGCAATGTGTCATAAAGTGACGATCTATGGCGACGCTTAGGCGGAAAAGTGTCCGATAGGTGTATGCGCGGGGACCGGCTACGAGCCAGGGCGCTGTGCGGAGACCGGTTACAAACCGGGGCGCTAGTGGACATGGAGGTCGAGTGAGAAAGTTTCATCAAACCGATGACGCATGGACCTGGATCTCTCGCCTGCCTCCGTAAGGCGGGCACGTTGCTGCATAAGCGTCTCTCCGTAAGAGTACGCAGGCTTTTGCAAATGAGATCTCTTATGATTTTTGGACAATTTACGGCGCGAAGTATGTCGCGGTATGCGTGCCCCCGTAAGACAAACGCTACGCCCTAAGGGGACTCCCCGTAAGAGTCAGCAGGTGGTGTCCGTTTAGAAAACTTGGGGGATGAGCAAATATGTTGTGGCATGCGTGCCCCCGTAAGGCAAACGCTAAGCCCTAAGGCGGACTCCCCGTAAGAGTCAGCAGGCTGTGTCCGGTTAGAAATTTTGGAGGATATGGAAATCTCAAGCGGCCGACGGCTCAGTTGATCCTCACGGTTAACACCAATTCGATTATTTTTGGACAACTTACTGCACGAAGTATGTCGCGGTATGCGTGCCCCCGTAAGGCAAACGCTGCGCCCTAAGGCGGACTCCCCGTAAGAGTCAGCAGGCGGTGTCCGATTAGAAGTGAGGGAGGATGAGCGAAGCTCAAGCGGCCGACGGCTCAGTGGATCCTCACGGTCCGCGTCCACCCGGCTGGGAACAGTGCCAAGTACTGATGTGGGCTCCAGGAAGGAAGCCACGTCACTAGGCGTATGTGGACGTTCACGCCTGTAAAAACTCCAAAGCTGCGACCATTGCTGCTCGGGCCAGGCGGCGCAGACGGTGCAAGTATGGTCCGAGTTGCAGCCCGTACAAGGAAGGCATAAATCATGGTCATCACACGGCCACTGAAAAGATCCACACTTTTGGCAGGTACGCACAGGGGACTGCAACATAAAAACAGAAATAGTAGGCGACCGGGCGCAAGCACTCTGAGGTTGCGAAAACGAGAACGAAGGCTCTGTGCGATCCGATGAAACAAACCAACCAAAACAGGCACCCGGGCCAGGGCCGTCTGAGGGAGGGGCCAAGACCTTACCGCTCCTGTGACTTGGCGACGGGTGGAGGAAGCTCCATAGTAGGAACAGTAAACACCACTGAGAGGAATTTCTTTTTTTTTTCTTTCCCCCCCCCCCCCCCCCCCCCTCCCCCGTGTTCACCAGAACGAAGAAAAGCACAGTTCACCCGAAGCACAATCCTTGAAAAGCACACACAGGCACATAAATCCAAGCACACAAGACTGAAGGAACACAGGAATCCACAAAAAGTAGTCCAGTGAAAAACCGTTAGCAACGGTCTGTGGAGCGATAGGCTAACACGTCTAAACTTTAGAGCTAAGTAGAAACGACCGATTTGTGATTGGGCCACGTAGTGGGTGCCCAGATAGACTGGGACGGGAGGCTACTCTCAGCCCTAATGAGGGTTCCCCGAGTGCCTCCCGGGTTGTGAAGGAACACAACAAGTTCTTAGGCTAAAATTGGGTAAGTAGTTGACACTTCCAGTAATGTCATCGGTAATGTTTTTGAGGAAACAAACAGCCAAGACTAACTACAAGATAAGTGTGACGAATCCACAAAGAATGGTGCCAAACAGGCTATTCACCAGGTGCAGTATGTGCGACAGTGGACTAAAGCCGTCAGGTGTCCCAAGCCAGAAGTGGTTATAATAGGCAAGGACTTTTGGCTCAGACCGGGCTGACAATTATCAGTCCACTTTCACACAAACAGCTCCAGTAAAAGTGAATAACAAGATTTTGGGACTGACCACTCCAGCGATCATCTCGGAAGCCTCTTGTACCTCCACGACGGTCCCTGTCCATGCCACCACGATATCCTCCACGTGGACGGTTGTCTCGTCCGTAGTCCCGACGTCCACGATCTGAGACAACAGGCACTCAGTAAGAACCAATGAACATGTAAAACTGCCCTCAAGGACAACCATCAGGTCATTTGGTACTTGTTGAATAAGAATGCTCCATAGTTACTACCGCAAAAACAAAACCAAAAAACCCAATGTTGACCAACCTGAGTAGCGATTATCGCGAAAGCGTTTTTCTGGTGGGGGGAGTTGCTCACGAGCCTCTTTCTTGTACTTTTCCACGAGCTTCTCTGCATCTTCCTTGCTCAGTTGCTCCGCTTCAGGGAACTCGACCGAGTCAAACAGCTGTCCCACCTCCGGCAAGGTGAAGTTGGCTGTCAACATCACAAAGCACACGTCAGAAGGCAGTATAGTTCACCCCATGAGTGAGGATCATTGGAGGAAAGAAAAGCAGGAGAGACAGAAGACAATGGGAAAGGTGGATGGGTGTGGTGGTGTGCGTGCAGATGATAATGACACTACGCTGAACTTGTATTTGAATCCCCTTGTGCATGTAACCAGCGGTACTGCAAACTGTGTGTGCGCTACTGTTTACATGACCAAACACTGTTTACAGTACCAGCCACTACATGTACGAGGGGGATCCACAGCACGAGGCCAAATAATTGGTCTGAGTTTCTTTCCAGTACTGTAGTATTAATGTGTTAGAACTTTTGTGAGTTTCTCAACACTACTGCTGAAACTGTTCAAGATAGTGAGTACAGTGTATATTCAATTTGTGCACTTTTGTTACTCTGGAAATTGGAATGACTACATGAATGGTGGTGGGTGCTTTTCTTTTCTTCCAGCTGAATTACATGTAACTCGAAAGTCCGTTTCAATGAAAAGATACTTTGACCATGTCAAATTTCAAATTTGACAATAAAACTTTTCATGTAATGCAGTCTTTATCCTTGTCTTATTTCTGAACACTTGCAAAGCACTTTAAACATTTAACTCCAGCTCTGACAGTTACATAAACGTTTCAATGTAATTTGTTTCATTATTTCCTGTTCAACTACAACTGTGATATGTCACTGAGAGTTTTGATGTGGGAAAATACATGAATAAATTTTCATAACATCTAGACGAGAAATACCTGACAGAAAATACAAGCATATATTATGTCTAGTACAAAACACAATTGAACAAATCTGTGCCAGTCTGTGATTGTGGACCTTATGACCCTGCACTGGTAGTGATTATGACTATCACAGCTGCAGGCCTCAAAGTCCAAATTACAGAGCAGAACACTAGACAAAACCAAAACCTGAGTGACAAACCAGAGTGACATCTCACTGAAAACAGTCACAAAGACAATGGTAAACAAAAATCACAATCATAATAGCCACTAAGGTGCCTTCCCCCAAGAGACTGTAATCTGTACTCTAGCGCAGATTTCTATATGACAAGTGCAAGTTGGCTGACTTTGAAGGTACACTGTAGTATTGGACTGTGGTTGTGGTAGTACATGTTGAAGAGTGGCATGAGACTGAACTGAAAGCTACTGTAATACAGTTGGTAATGCAGGGTAACGCAACGTGCAGACTGAACAAAGCGATGGTAGGTATAATGTGAAGGACCTGTCAACTACAATACACAAGGCTGGATGAGTCGCCAAGAGAAGAAAACAATTGTGGCCGGTGCCTGGCGCCAGAGAAGCAGCCTACCTTTCATCTCAAGCACCGCTTTATCAGGTATCTCTTTCCCTTCTTCCTTCTCTCTTTTCTCAACGCGGCTTTTGAACTCCTCCTCAGTGGGCACAATCACCACTGCCTTGCGTTGAAAACCTTCGAAAGGCTGCATTTTACGTCGCCGGGCAGATGCATACACATTTGTCTAGCAGGGGTGACAAAATACAAAAAAAATTCATGAGTAGGCAGATCCATTTGCGGCAGCCGAGTGTGCCAACATATTTACTTGCTCATTCAGATGAAACATGCCGAGCATTTTGCATGGGCAATAACGTTGATTCTCTGGACATCTGCAACATACTGCAAGAATAGAAGTCGTTACATCCTTGGTCAAGTTGTGCTGTTTCCTCTTGTCATCTCTGTTGTCATCCATAATTTCCGCATCTTGTGTCCGATGATCCTACTTGTCGCTATCCCAACCCAGGCTCCCCTACGGTACATTACCTGTATATCTACAGGAAGCTGAAATTCAATGTTGGCAGTTATAAACATGGCATCAAACATCAACTTACCTGTCAGCCACACAGTGGTAGCTGAATTAGGAAATAACACTACCTTGCTCACTGACACTTTCAAGTTACCATAGTTAGTGACAACTCCCTCTAAAACCCCTAGACGCAGTTCCCCCACCCCTTCCCTCCATCCTCCTCCCCCCACTCCCTTATACAAAGGTCATTTTGTCAGTCATCAGCTGTGCAGAATCAACTTGTGAAGCAATCAAAACATCAGGTCACTGTCAAGCATGTCATGTCATCATCAAAATCATCATCACAATCGTCCTCATCAAGATCATCAAGTGTAGAATATATAGCATTCCTCCAAATTCATTCAATCATGTAAACAATCTTAATCATAGCTTGTCAGGCAGGAAAATCACATTCATTCAGCAGTACAATCCATATTCAATGCTCTTTTGTGTGCATCAGGTTGAGTTGCATTCCAGTAGATCCGTTGATAAAGGCCAAGCAGAACACATATCCCTGGTCATTCTGTACATAAAATTGCCCAACAAGAACCGCAACCCAACACCTTGATTCAATATACTAACTCCTGGTCCCTCCTCCCCTTCGCAGCTATCCCAAACTCATGAGTCCTAGATTTTTTCCTCTTTTTTTCTTTCCCATACGTGATCTCAATTCCCAGCCTACTGTTCCCTGTCAGCATTGATACACTTACCTGTAAAGCTTGGCAAGGTGTGACCATCGGTGACATGATGTACTTACCCGAGTATCTGGACCACTGTGTCATGAAGGATGTGTAGTAAAATGATAGACCGATAACAAGCAAACGTTTTCAATCCTACATCAATGAATGCAAACAAATAACCATTTGTACATCAAAATCGCTGATGCTCAAGAAATCTGCCACATGCAGCCAACTGACCATTTTTAGAACCATCTCAAACATGTAATCTCCCTGCAGAACCTCCCTAGAGACAGGGTCTGCACAACTGTAAATCATGTCACCATATTGCTTTATCATCTCAAGGATTGGCCACAACGCTGCAGGGTTTCCCCGTGCTGTTGTAAATACGTCAAGGTCACTAAGCCAGGTAAAAGTATGCCACACACAAAGAATGTCTTGCTGCTTCCTCATAATTATATTCCTGAAAAACTAACCCAATAGTAAACAATTTTTATTAGTAAGCAGTTCAAACTGGACTTTTGTGCACCGAACACACTTTATCCTTTTATTCAGTAACCATCCCAAGTACCATTGAACCATTTATTTGACCCGTCGGCGATCTCGAATCCAACTAGCTGCGTCATGCCACAGGTGACCATCGACTGCCTTTTTTTTTTTGAAGTACCCATGAACCTGGCATGATACTTATTGAAAGCTGTCTGGCCTCAGTTGGCAATGTCCTCAGGACCAGGATTGCTGACAGCCACCAGCAATCTCAAGTGCACACACCCTGTGGCTTGCGACAGTGGAAGGAGGTGTCAAGTCATTTAGTCATACTCCCAACGCATATTTCAGAATGTGTACACCTATCTATGGCTTTGCTTCAGATAATCAACTTGAAACTCCAGTCTATTGTCATTTTGTCCGAAATTCCTTGTTCGATTTCAACGCACAAGCAGCTAAACTATGGCCGAGTTTCTGATTAGGAGGCCAGCGAGTGTGAAAACAAGAGCATAAAGAGACAATGCAGCACGTTTGACTCTCGGTATGTTTTTTACTTCTCAGAAACTCTACTGTGACGAGTTGACAGACACCACCAACTCTCTTTGGTGACCTAACCTTGCCACAGATCAGGAAATGACTGTTATACTAACCTCTCTAAGAAGCATAAACTAGGGCCAACTGCACATCTCCTAGATTTAATGCAAAATGGATGGCATTGATGCCGTTTCCATCGTTTTCCAGCTGCCATGACGACACACTGTGTTTACCCGAGGGCTGTACCAAACCAAAGACTACAATGTTTGGCTAGTTTGCCACGACACAAGTGCTCAGCTGTTCAACATCTACTTACAGCAGCACATTTGACTGCCAGTATGTCTTATACTTCTCAGAAACTCTACTGTGATGAGTTGACAGACACCACCAACTCTCTTTGGTCACCTGACGTAGCAACAGATCAGGAAATGACTGTCATTATAACCTCTCTAAAAAGTATAAACTAGGACCAACTGACTGCAAATCTCCTAGATCTAATGCAAAATGGATAGCAATGGTGCCGTTTCCATCTTTATCCGGCTGAACCTGCTGATTGTACTTCCCCAGGCACCCTTCACAACACACTTTTGCCACTGACAGAAGTGCTCAGCTGTTTGCCACCGACACAAGTGCTCAGCTGTTCAACATCTTCTACTTACTTATTACGTATATTTTATGGTCATTCTTTGAAAAGGTGGTCAGCTGAAGGTGCAACAGTTTGAGCAATTAAAATCAATATTTATGTTCATTTTATTGGCTAGACTTCTTGTTCTGATAGCATGGGGATAAAACCATATCTTTGCATTTTGTTTATCTGAAGTTTGATGCTGGCTGGAATAAACGACGCCAGTCAGGTCTGGCTCACTGTCGGATAACATTTTTCCTTCTTTACAAATTACAGTGCTTACACACAGCACAAACTACTTTTACACACACTATTGAAATGATGTACATGGACACTTATGTACACACTTAGTTTGCTTAAATCTTCACGGAAATAATGTTAATGAATGACCTTTAAAAAATGCAGTCCAGTGTCAGGTCATGTTCTTTCATTAACCACCAACAGAACAAAATGACAAGTCCCACTTTTGTAACAGAACGTATGCAGTCTTTTGTTACTGTATTCATGCACCTGTTTCAGCGGAAGTACTGTAAAGTGAATAAAGCACGAAAAAAGGCTTTTATTTACTCAAAGCCATTCACTGAAAGAGTCGGGTTAGTGAACAGCTCCGTCTAATAACCGTGGTAATTGTGCAGTCACCTGAACAGTAAAATGCAAGAATCGTGCAAGTTAGTCATTGTTTGCTAGTATCTGCATTGTGCATCTGAGACAAAGGTTGATTAGGAACAAAATACTCTTGACTAGTAAATGCGTCTTGTGTCTGTGAAGCAACCGCCTGAATGTCTGTGTAATGACCATGTAATTAACACTGTGTGGACTAAAAAAAAGTACGCAACGGAGAAAGAAACACACTACAATATAACACATTGTGGACAAATTGCAGGAAGTTGGATTTTGGCCCCGTTATTTCAAACATTCTGACCACCTTTTCAGAGAATGACCCTTGAACTACCTTACAGGTATCAAAGATCAAGCAGTAGCAAAGTCTCCTCATGCAACAAACAGTTAACTCTTTCCCTACGAATCGCTCCCGGTTTAGTGCTAACCCAAACAAACCCTTAGCCATCGAAACACGTTAATAGCGTGCTCGTTGCCGTCTATAGACGAGTCACTAGTATTCTAGCGTTGTGTTTGTACAAACATCGCATGACGCACAGCTATCGGTGTAAGGGAAGCAACCAGTATGTTTCACCAACCATTTCTAAGTTATCTGAAAGTGAATGCCCTTGTCGGATGGTGACGGAACAAGGCCAAAGTAGCAGACAACGTGCCTTGGATCGTCTTCCGACGATGAGCTTATTCGATCCTCACGAGTGCGGTTTCAACAGTGATTTTTTAGCTCGTGATATTGTGATTCAAGAAGAGACAGTTCTCTTGTGCGATTTCTTTGCTTGTGAAATACATTTTCCTGCCATGCTGGTGAGTAAATTTGGGTTTTTCGTTGTATGTGCTTACACTGTTGCTACCAAAACCACGTTTCTCATTTTTTGCTCCGCCATGTTTGTTCTGTTGCATAATAATCAAATTGGTTCGACTTCCCACTAAACTGATGCACAAACACATGCAGTTTTGAAAAGTACTTTTAATGCAGTTTTGCTCTTTCCAATGATACCCAATTTATTTATGATTGTTACCTTGGTGGGAGGCTGTGAAAATTAATTCAATATACCCCAAAAATGTATTTCACCAGGGAACAGACGTTCTTTTCCCTGCTACGTCGGCAGGGAACTGACTCGCTGAAAATGTTACGTAGGGAAAGAGTTAATGCCATTTTCTCATTAAAATATCAACCATACACATAAACATCTCTTTAACATCAGACTGAAGTCGCAAAATCAAGGGAAGTTACTACCAAAGCAAAACAATGCAGAAACCAAAAAAATACCATTTTGTTCCTTGAGCCTTTTAAATGTTGGAGATGTTTGGCAGTTCCACTGATAGAAGGCTCCCGTCGTGACATGTTGATGAATGATATTTGACATGATCACTGAAGATTGCTAAGTATACCTCGCCTCCAAAAGTGCAGCAGCAGTTTCAGCCATGGTCTCTGATGACACATTATTGTGTTTACCTCTGGGCTGCACCAAACCGAAGACTACACTGTTTGGCTAGTAACGAGAAAATCGTGTCGACACTCCTTGCGATGAATACTAAAACTCTTAAACTCTGTATGTAAATCCATTACATCGTCATAAAAATGCCATCAGATTTTGGTCAAGTATGTGTGCATACTACTTTGATCCTGATCAGTATCTGATCTACATTCCTTCCTACAGTAAGACTGGGAGTTCACGTGACTGGTGTGGTCCTTGACAATGATTGCTTCATGCTGACCAAAACTCTCTCCAATCTCAGGTTAAGCTAAATAATTAGTAATGTCATCGGTAAGGATTTTGAGAAAATAAAATTAATCCCGCTGCGCATGCAGCCAATGAAAGTGAAACTGTTCACAGTACCAGTGGCACAATGAACAAAACAGTCAACTCATTCAGAAGAACGGCATCCATATATGCGACTTAACTCATTCTACCCCAGACACACCACAGCAAGATAAGGATCGACCATGATAGTTCAAGGGTGATGCCAGAATAGCTTGGCGCCTATGGGCGCCAAGCTATTCTGGCATCACCCTTGAACTATCATGGTCGATCTGTGTCCTGCAATGCAATGCAGTCTTCAGAGGACAACGGCAAAATTTAAGGATTTTGGTGTTGGGGTAGAATGAGTTAATTAAGCTGCGTATCCCGATGCCGTTCGTCTTGAATGAGTTAACTCTCCACTGCCAATGCATGAAGAAATCTTCGTACACGAAGGCCCAACAGCCCCAGTGTCTTGCAGATGTGTCCAGATCACTTTTTCTTGGCAGTGAAGGGGTTACTATTTTCTCAGTTGTGCCCGTTATCAGCCCATTACTCTTTCAAACCACATCCTCCACAAAACAGCAGTCCATACACAATACCCACTTACCTTTCACCAACAAACTCATCCGAGCCGCCAGGTGATCAAAATGTCAAAACAAAGCTGTTCACAAAAGTGAGATAACAGTTAAAACAGCGGCAACAGATGACTTACCTGGTCAAGGATATAGTTGCGTTTCTTGCGTGCAGCAATCTCAATCATGCGATTGAGACACTTGGTGGCCTTGTCGATGAGGACATCCCAGCGTCCACTGTAGTTCTTCTTTCTAGGCAGACCCATCACCTGCAACACACAAAACCACATCACTACCGGCACAGCACACAGTGTTATGATGACCAGTACTGTATACAAAATGTTGCTGTCTACAAAAGGCATAGATTCACATGAGCCCCTGCTTTTAATGCAGGGCTCATGAGAACCCATGCCTCTTGCTAACAAAGATATTTCACGGTGCTGTTGTTAACCGAGATTAGATAAGTCTTAGCATCAGGTATCTCTCAAGTTTGGGTTTGAAGTTGTGAATAGTAATTGACAAAAAACATGTCAAAATATGGCTACCTTTCACCTATTTCCTGAGCTCTTGTGACCCTTGACCTTTCCAAGGGTCATCCAAATTAGTATGCATATAGGTCTTACGAACAGGTATCTCTGTAGAAATTTGGGTTTGAAGTTGTGAAAAGTATTTAAGAAAAAAACATCTTTTGTCAAAATATGGCTATTTTTCACCTATTTTCTGAACTCGTGTGACCCTTGACCTTTCTGAGGGATCAATCAAATTAGTATGCATAGAAAGGTCTTACCATCAGATATCTTTGCACCAAGTTTGGATTTGAAGTTGTGAATAGTATTTGGGGAAAAATACATCATGTCAAAATATAGCTATTTTTTACCTATTTCCTGATCCCCTGTGACCTTGACATTTGTGAGAGGTATGTTTAGAAAGGTCTTGCCACAAAATATCCATAGGCCAGGTTTGAAGACTATGGCTTGAATGGTCTCCCAGAAAATGCCAACATGAACGTTAACCATAGACGACCACTGGCCCCAGAACATACTCAGTTTTGCTTCACACATGAGCCAATAAACCAAAGGATGTGTTGAAGTGTGCAAGCGATTATGAATGACATACCTTCATCTTGTCAATGATGTTGTTAGTCCCCAGCACAAAATATTTCTTCTCTGGGTTGGCAGCAGCGTATTTCTCAGCCCAGCAGGTTTTGCCCGCGCCCGGCAGTCCCACCATCATGATGATCTGTACAGATTGATTTAACCCTTTTAGCCCCAAGGTCTCATTTCTTAGATTTGGAGATGTTGCCCAACGGCTATGTACCAGTTGCAGGAGATGGTTTGACCATGATAATTCAAGGGTAGCGCCAGATTAGCTTGGTGCCCGAAGGCACCAAGCTAATCTGGCAATACCCTTGAATTATCATGGTCAAACCATCTCCTGTTGTAGGGAGCCAGGGCTAAAAGGGTTAACCCATTTAACCCCATGGCTGCGTTTCCAAATGAGGAGTCACCTACCAACCATGTACCAATTGCAGAAGATGGATTGACAATTGATAATTCAAGCGCGGTGCCAGGAAGGCCGAGCTAATCTGGCATACCCTTGAATTATCATGGCCGATCCATCTCCTGCTGTAGTGCATCGGGACCTAATGGCTTAACTCCCTTTCAATATGCTGGGGAAAAAAATAAACAAGACAGAGTGCAATATAGTCCCATCAATTTTCTGGTTGAGAAAAATGGCCGACATAGCCGCAGTAGATGGGATTGACAATGACAGCCTAGGAAGTGGCCAAGCTGTTGTGGCAACATCTACCCCGAAAAAAGGCAACCCATACCTCACACTCCTCTTTAGTGGCCGGGGGAGTGGCTCCTCGCACTCTCTCCTCCTCAGCCACTGTCTCCAGGAAAACAAAGCCTTCCTTCAGGGGGAAGTAGGGCTCCTCCTGCAAACACACACATCAGCTACAGATCATGAACGCTGCCTTTATCATCACACTATGTACAGTCATGTGGCTAACACTCCTCCTGCTTGTGCACGTGCTAGAGTAAGACACACAGCAATACACAGCCGCTACAAATCAAAACACTGACTTGTCACACTTATCATTTTAACCCTTTTAGCACCCAGGTCCCATTTCTCAAATTTTGGAGTTGTTGCCTAACGACTATGTACCAGTTGTAAGAGATGGACTGATCATGGTAATTCCAGGGTAGTGCCAGATGAGCTCATCTGGCACTACCCTTGAATTATGATCAATCCATCTCCTGATGCAGTGTCCTGGGGCTAAAGGGTTAATACAGCAACATTTTTGTGGCAGTCCCTGTGTGTGGCACAATAGCTGTTTTACTACAGGCATGTGCTACAGCACACGCAGGCACAGATGCAGAATGTTAACACAATACAAATATACATGATATATAAACGAGCAAAACAGATGCAACATTTCTGGAACCTTCAGAAACACTTCATGGTCCAGATGATTGCAAAATTGTCCCAATTTCTGTATCTCGTCAGTATACAATTGCAGGGGCTTAAGAGGATCAATGTCTCTTGCTGACACCTATCTCAGTATCTGTATCTGTTCACTTTGCCTTCACAGAGAAAAATGTATTTTTCTTTAAAATAAATTTTTTCGAAAAATACTTACCGATGGCATTACTGTATGGAATATACTCCTTTACTTACCCGATTTCAGCCTAAGCACCCTTGTGTATACCTACCCAACAAGGGGCATAAGGAGAGAGAGAGTGTAACCAAGTGACCGGGTAGTCTCCCCTCCTTCTATCCGGTCATGCGCCGTAGCTTACCCCAGTCGTACACTTTGCGAAGGGCGGCAAGCGGGGCAGGTGGGAGGGACGTCTGACATACAGTAATGCCATCTGTAAGTATTTTTCGGAAAATTTTTTAAAGAAAAATACATTTGTTTCCTCAAAATCCATTACTGATGGCATTACTGTATGGAATGAATGATGAGGGTGTGTTGCCCTAAACCCAGCACGGCTGTAAGCTGAGCATCGAGGGGCAACCTCCCAACGATTTCAGCGAACGGTTACCTTAAGGCGCCAAAGGCGCACGGAGGGAGTGTTGCGCTGCCGAGAGATCTCCAACGAGGGCCAGGTTGTCCTGTTGGCCGGAGAGATCCCGGAGGTAAAATCGGGCGAAGGTGGACTCTGATCTCCAACCGACCGCCGTGATGATGTCCCTGACTGCACAGTTGTGGTGGAACGCGGCGCTGGCAGCAACCGCACGAACTTCATGAGCCCGTATCCGCATGGTCTTGGCCACATGTGGGGACAGATCAGAGTAAGCGGAACGAATGATGCAACACAACCAAGACGAAATTGTCTGGGCGGCCGGGGCCCAAGGGTAGGAAGAGGCAGGAGCGACCTCTTCTCCAGGGCTTCACCCTGCGCAGATAGACGTTTAGCGCGCGGACCGGGTCCTGCAGCCGTGATGTCTGGGACTGGTCAAATCCTGTAAGAGGCCGAAGACTCCACGCCTGGGGCGCGGCCGAGGGGAGTCTGTTCTTGGCCAAGAAAGAGGGGTTGGTCAGAAGCTGAACCGAACCATCCGTCCTGAACTGCAAGCAGGCCGGGTCAACAGACAGGGCATGCAGTTCGCCGACTCTGGCAGCTGTGGCGAGGGCCAAAAGGAAGCAGGTCTTTCTAGTCACGTCCGGAAGACTGGCGCGACGCAGAGGCTCAAAGCGACTGGAGTTCAGCCATGTGAGGACCAAAGGGAGATCCCAGCGCGGAACGAGGGAACGAGTGACTGGCCGTTGGAGGTCTAAATGGGACATCAAGTAAGAGAGATCTTCGCATGTTCCAGGGTCTGGAAGGCCTAAGTGACGATAGGTGTCCGCCACCATGACGAGATAACCGCGAATGGTAATTGGCGCCAAGTTCTGTTCATTAAACAGCCACAAGAAGAACTCGGCTAGCTGCGGAGTAGTCAGTGCCGAAGGGTCTAGAAGTCTTGTCTCGCACCAGGTACGAAGGACGCTCCATTTCCCTTCATACACGCGGAGGGTGGAATCTCTGCGGGCTGAAGCGATCGCCTCCACTGCAGCATCCGAGAAACCTCGAGTTGCGAGGGCCTGCCTGACAACCACCAGGCGTGAAGCAGCAGTTTCTCCGGACAGGGGTGGAAGGTTCTGTCGAGGCTGCTTCAGCATCGTCCGAGGCGTGGGAAGCTGAAGAGGCGGATCTGTGGCGAGACTCAGGCCGGTTGTCCAAGTCCTATTCCAACTGAACGGAGTGACAAGCAGGAGGACCGTGTTGCAACCCTGAAGCTTGAGTAGAATCTTGGGTACAAGAACCGAGGGAGGGTACGCGTAGGCTATGAGGCCCTCCCAGCAAATCGATAGGGCATCCACCGCCCAGGCGAGAGGGTCCGGGATGGGGGAGACAAAGAGCGGGAGCTGCTTGTTCCATCTGGTCGCGAATAAGGCGATCATGGGGGTCTCCCAATGAGTGCAGATCATGTGGAAAATGTCCGGCCGCAGAGACCACTCGGTGTGGAGAAGTTGTCCGCGTCTGGATAGGGAGTCCGCGAGAACGTTGAGGTGTCCCGGGATGTGACGCGCTCGGAGTGATATGCCGCGATCTCTGCACCAGAGCAAGATCTGGTACAGCAGCATGCAGAGAGTCGGCAATCGAGTGCCCCCTTGCTTCTGGATGTAGGCCACGACCGTCGCGTTGTCGGAGAAGATCAGGACCTCCTGTTCCCGAAGCCGTGCTTCCCAAAGGATGAGGGCCAACCATACCGCTTTCAACTCCAACCAGTTGATATGTCGGTCCCTAAGGTCCGCCCGATACGGAGCTGAATTCCAGCATCAGATGGGCCCCCCAACCTTGGCGACTCGCATCCGAGTAAATGGAGAATGTCGGGGGAGGGGAAGAGAGAGAGATTCCCGTCGCCAACCATGAACGGTCCGACCAGTGGAGAAGGTGAGGTCGGATCAGTAACGAGACCGGAACCGGGGCTGAGAGATCCCCTGAAGAAGGCCGCCAGTGGAGCAGGAGATGAAGCTGTAGCGGTCGAGCGTAAAGCCTGCCCAGGGGTAGCAAGTCCGCTGCTGCGCTGACGAGGCCTAGGAACTGGAGCCAAGTCCGGGTCAGAAGTGGCTCCGCTAAGTAAACTTGTAGCGCCATGGCCGACAGTTTCAAGATGCGAGGCTCCGGCAGACGAACTCTGTTGAGGTCGGTCAACAACTCCATCCCCAAGTGGGTGAAGTGACGCGAAGGAACCAGGTCCGACTTGCCGTCGTTGAGGAATCCGAGATGACGCAAAGAGCTAGAAGCGCGTCTCTGTCCTTTGCCAGCGCGACCGAGTCCTGGTTCTTGAGGAGCAGATCGTCGAGGTAGTTGGACGTCTGGCCTTTGCGACAACCACATCCATAATCCGAGTAAAAACCCACAGGCTGAGGTTGAGACCGAAGGGGAGAGCCCGAAACTGGTAGACGACGCCGGCAAAGTGAAGGTAACGACGTGAAGCGGGATGTATGGGAACAAAGGTACGCGTCGGACAGGTTGAGACTGACCGCAAAATCCAAAGGCTTGACTGACGCCCACAGGGCCCTTGCAGTTTCCATCCGGAAGGAGGGCGCGAGAATGAATTTGTTCAGGGCAGAAAGGTCTATGATCGGGCGCCACTTGCCGCCGGGCTTCGGGACAACGAAAAGCCGGCTGTAGAAGGCTGGAGAGTCGTGGTGAACCACCACTTCCGTGGCCGTCTTCCGAAGAAAGGTTGCGATTTCGTCTTGAAGCGCGCCCGCCTTGTCGAGATCGGAAGGCACTTCTGTCCACAGAGGCAAACATCGCAACGGAGGGGGATTCACAAACGCGATCCGAAGCCCCTCCGAAACGTTGCCAAGAATCCAAGGGTCCTCCGGCAACAGCAAACGCCACGCGTCGCCGTGCAATGAAAGCCTCCCGCCGACTGGAGGCCCTGGGGGGGGGGGGGGGGGGGGGGGGGGGGGGGGGGGGGGGGTGTGTGGTGTTGGAGAGAAGTCATTGGGCCCTCCCGCGGCCAGGCCTCCAGGAGGCCCGAGGCCAGGCGTGGGCCGCTGCCTGGGACGGACGAGCTCTACCGGCGGAAGTCCGTGGACTGAAACGGGAAGGTTGATTGTACAGTGCTTAACGTCCCGACAGCAACAAGGCTTTCTCAGGACGTGCCTGCACTGCTTGTGAAAAAAAAAACAACTAAACAGAACATTGAATGTATGTCGCCAGCCGGTCAAATACATTAAATAAACCTAACACATGGGGCCTAAATAAAGCTAAGACCATTTAGCAACACACATCCAATATCAAGAGCTACAGGCAGTGCAGACAGTAGGGAGAGTTTAAAAAGGCAAATACAGGTGAATGGACAAAGGGTAGACAGAAACACATGCCCCAGAATAGAGAGAAAAACCCACCCTGTGGGGCTGACCAGGGTGACCCTGGGAACTAAAAAATACCTAACCCCACCCAAGTCCCCCAGGGCAGACCCGGGTGGGGTATGAAACGGGAAGGAAATCCATTTTGAAAAACATGTGGGCCGTGAACAGTACTCACGACCGGTCGAGGGCTAAGCCCACAAGAACGAAAAAATTCCAAGGGAGGTACCGACGAGAAGTAAACGGCCCGTTTACTCGTAGGCATAACCCGAGACCTTACCTCGACATCCTGATAAGCTACTAAGGTGAAGAGCAGAGAAGAGAAAAATCCAAGCGAGAGAGGCTGAAACCGGTGACCATCCACGTTGGAGCAAAGGGTACGGACTGGGGTAAGCTACGGCGCATGACCGGATAGGAAGGGAGACTACCCGGTCACTTGGTTACACTCTCTCTTCTTACGCCCCTTGTTGGGTAGGTATACACAAGGGTGCTTAGGCTGAAATCGGGTAAGTAAAGGAGTATATTCCATACAGTAATGCCATCGGTAACGGATTTTGAGGAAACAAATCAAAGGCCATTTTTACCTTAGCTCCAAAGTTGCACTCGAACTCTGTGTTCTTGGTCAGAATGTGAGCGAAGAGGGCCTTCTCCTCCAGTTTTTCCTTTTCAACCTCGTAGCAAGTGCCCAGGTCAACTCCGTTCTTGGCAAACGAGATCACCACAGGGTCACTCTCCAGGTCCTGCACAAAATGTACAATGTAAAATAAGAAACATACAACAAAAATTTGTAACAAGAAAGGCAAAGCCATTATGGTTCACGTGTATGACCGATTTACACGTGTGACCTTTGTGACAAGGGCTGGCTTCTGCACCAGCAAAATACATGTTTTCTGAAAATGTAAGCATTTTTCACACATCTATTAATCCCCCGTGACCCTTGACCTTTGTGAGGAGTCAGCTAAATTAGTATGCATAGGAAAGTCTTATCAGCTATGTTTGTACCAAATTTGGCTGAAAAATTAGCACAAATGTTGGCAATACCTACAATTTTATTAAAAAAATTGGCATTTTACACACATTTGCCAGCCTCGCAACCCTTGACCTTTCCAAGGGGACATCCAAATTGGTATACATAGATAGGTCTTACCATCAGGTATCTCTGTACCACATTTGGGTTTCAAGTTGTGAATAGTATTAGAGAAAAAAACATCTTTTGTCAAAATATGGCTATTATTGACCCATTTCCTAAGCTCTCGTGACCCTTGACCTTTCTGAGGGGAAATCCCAATTAGTATGCATAGATAGGTCTTAACATCAGGCATCTCTGTACCAAATGTGGGTTTAAAGTTGTGAATAGTATCTGAGGAAAAACGTCTTTTGTCAAAATATGGCCATTTTACACCTATTTCCTGAGCTCGTTACCCTTGACCTTTTCGAGGGATCAACCAAATTAGTATGCATAGAAAGGTCTTACCATCAGGTATTTTTGTACCAAGTTTGGGTTTGAAATTGTGAATAGTATTTGAGAAAAAATAAATTATGTCAAAATATAGCTATTTCTGACATACTCACAAACCAGTTAGGTGAGGCTAGCGCTGGCAGAATTGTACAACAAACCAAGGGGAATTACTCAGCGCTGGACAACAGTTAGATCCCCTGCCCCCGCCTATCAGGCACCCAATCGCCAGCCCACAGAGAAATACGCAGGTATAGAATAAGACGATCATTTGCATCTTCAAAAAAGATGCATCAGGTCTCTTATATAACCCATGTCTTTCTCCGGAACTTAGGAAGACCAAGGTTTGTTGTACAATTCTGCCAGCGCTAGCCTCACCTATCTGGTTTTTGAGTATCTCAGTATAACTCGAGGCAAATTTGTATCGTTACATTGTTGTGTAATGTTCTGTGCATCTACTGTGGGAATACAGGGTATTTACCCGACCACATATAGTAATGCACCTTCGTGTTTGTGTATGTATGTTTCCCCTGCCTACTTCCTAAGTTCCGGAGAAAGACATGGGTTATATAAGAGACCTGATGCATCTTTTTTGAAGATGCAAATGATCGTCTTATTCTATACCTGCGTATTTCTCTGTGGGCTGGCGATTGGGTGCCTGATAGGCGGGGGCAGAGGATCTAACTGTTGTCCAGCGCTGAGTAATTCCCCTTGGTTTGGTGTATATTTCTGACATTTCCAGATACCCTGTGGCCTTGACCTTTGAGAGATTGATTTACATTGATTGATTTACATTGCTTAACGTCCCGACAGCAACAGGGCTTTCTCAGGACGTGCCTGCACTGCTTGTGAAAAAAAAAAATAAACAGAAAATTGAATGTATGTCGCCAGCCGGTCAAATACGTTAAATAAACCTACAACATGGGGCCTAAATAAAGCTAAGACCATTTAGCAACACACATCCAATATCAAGAGCTACAGGCAGTGCAGACAGTAGGGAGAGTTTTAAAAAAGGCAAATACAGGTGAATGGACAAAGGGTAGACAGAAACACATGCCCCAGAATAGAGAGAAAAACCCAGCCTGTGGGGCTGACCAGGGTGACCCTGGGAACTAAAAAATACCTAACCCCACCCAAGTCCCCCAGGGCAGACCCGGGTGGGGAGGTCACTCAAACTGGTATGTTTTAGAAAGGTCTTGCCACAAAGTATCCTTGGGCCAAGTTTGAAGAATCTGGCTTGAATAGTCTCCGAGAAAATGCCAACGTTAAAGTTTACCACTGGCCCAAAACGCTCACTTTTGCTTCACATGTGAGCCAATAACCATTTGACTGCCAGTAGTCCTATCTGTAACATGAATTTGCAATAACCATTTGACTGTCAGTAGTCCTATCTGTAACATGAATTTGCAATAACCATTTGACTGCCAGTAGTCCTATCTGTAACATGAATTTGCAATAACCATTTGACTGCCAGTAGTCCTATCTGTAACATGAATTTGCAATAACCATTTGGCTGCCAGTAGTCCTATCTGTAACATGAATTTGCAATAACCATTTGACTGCCAGTAGTCCTATCTGTAACATGAATTTGCATTAACCATTTGACTGCCAGTAGTCCTATCTGTAACATGAATTTGCAATAACCATTTGGCTGCCAGTAGTCCTATCTGTAACATGAATTTGCAATAACCATTTGACTGCCAGTAGTCCTATCTGTAACATGAATTTGCAATAACCATTTGACTGCCAGTAGTCCTATCTGTAACATGAATTTGCAATAACCATTTGGCTGCCAGTAGTCCTATCTGTAACATGAATTTGCAATAACCATTTGACTGCCAGTAGTCCTATCTGTAACATGAATTTGCAATAACCATTTGACTGCCAGTAGTCCTATCTGTAACATGAATTTGCAATAACATTTGGCTGCCAGTAGTCCTATCTGTAACATGAATTTGCAATAACCATTTGACTGCCAGTAGTCCTATCTGTAACATGAATTTGCAATAACCATTTAGCTGTCAGTAGCCCTATTTGTTGCAACTCCTGCGACAAGGTATGCTACCAACAGCGACAGGGGTCAAATGAGGTACGAGACGACAATGTAATCACAGTGACATCATTACCATCCTCTGCACCCCAGCAGCATCTTTCACCATAACTGATCTGGCAAATCCTACTCACTCTAGTAGGCATATTACTTTGAAACATACAAGTCAGTGTGATTGTCATTCGTCCACATGTTTGTTGGAACGTCATCTAGTTTATCTAGTCTGTAACAAAGGTAAACACTAAAGGTGAACCACCGTGTGATTGCCTAGGTCAGTTGCTTGACGTTACGCCAAGCAGCTGACCAAGGCAATATCACGGTAGTTCACCTTTAGCCTTTCTGTACAAATATTAGTGTAAATGCTAACGACAGATCCAACTCTTTCTGTTCCCTTATTTGGCCACAACGCTGCATGGTTTCCCTTATTTTTTTATGACCTTGCGGCTGAAGGGTACAGATAACACGCAAAAAAGTAAATTCCATACCAGGTATGCAGTGACGACATCACCAGCAGTGAACGACTCGCCATAGTTCTTGAAATTACACTCTGTGGACGCTTTGCCAGTTCCACCATAGCCATATGACAAAGGCTCTTCACCTGCAAAGAAGCAAAGATAGAGATGAGAGACCATTCTTATAAGATACATCAATTGTGTTCACTTCTTCTCAGCAGTGAAAGAGATTAGCAGCAGTGCCAGAATAGCCGAGTGCATGTAACCCTTTCAGCCCCAACGCATTACAACAGGAGATGGATTGACCATACTTGGATTATCATAGTCGATCCATCTCCTGCAACTGGTACACAAATGACATAGCTCAACACCAAAAGACAGTCAATGTCAATTGTGTGACATACCCAGCTGCAGGCTACTGTCGTCGACAGACCATCCCACTCTCAGCACGTGAGGGTTCGTTTCGTCAGATGGCAGATGATCAACATTCAGGTTCTCAAGCAGCTGTTGACATAAAGATGATGAATAAATACCTCTGCTGAATCTCATTAACCTATTTAGCCCCAACATACTACAGCAGGAGACTGACCATAATTCAGATGCCAAGCTAATCAGGCACTACTCTTGAATTACCATGGTCAATCCACCTCCTGCAACTAGTACAATCATAGTCGTTAAAGTTATATTGCCCAGGATCAAGCATATCAACACAGAAAACTGTTTGCAACAGATACCGCCGACAGTATACGTATGGGTTCTTTGTGTACTAACTTAGAGCTTTATGATGTAAATATAATGCCCAAATGTCAAAATTCATCGTTTGGAGGGCGTGTTTTTGTACCCGAGAGCGCAGATTGTCGTCTGCATCGGCCTCGTTTTCAATGTGTATATTTACTAGCTACATCACAAGGCAGAACCCGGTCAATACTGCAGGTCACGAGGTCATCGGTGTGGTACACACGTCGGTGTACACGTCTACCGATGTTCGCCGGCATCCCTTTGACATAATTTTCCACGAGAATGTACAATAAACCTTCCATACTCGCTATGCTGTCAAAATCACAATGTGGGTTCCGCTTGACCTGCTAATATTTACTAGTAACGATCATGCTACGCGGCATCGTCGGTGCAGCCAGCGTCCACGGTGCCTAGTTTGACCTTTGATCCTTTATCCCTCGGAAACATGAAACAGAACATTGGTATTTATACCCAATTTCTGCACTGCAATTTCACATCTAACACATCGAAGTCTACGTAACTGAAAGCATCACTGGAAACGACAAATGCACCATCACAGCAGAAACACTATCTCTGGTGAATCCTGGAGTTAATGAGAGCCCGCACAGACAAAAACGTGCCACGACCAGCGACATGCCGAAATTTTGACGCACACCGTAGTTTTCAGATCCTTGCAGCATAAAATCTGATAACTAGCTCGTAACTTTATGATAAAACAGGTTTAAAATCTTGCAAAATCAGTAAGAGAAAAATTCTACTGAAGATCGTGAATTCTGAAAATCACTAGCGCTCGTGGAACTAAAGGAAGATCGACAAAGACCGTATATTACTCACTGATTCAGCAGGAAAGAGACAAATTCTAGGTGGGCTTTCTTTCTTCTGTTCAATTCCGAGTCTGTCATTGTCGGTGCGAGTCGATACTTTTCTGCGCTGGTTCACCCGCCATCTAGCGATTGGTTATAATTATGCAGATGACCTAAGGTCGTATAGAAGAGCTATGACGTCAGCTACCATCACTTATCAGAAGCAATCTTTTAATGTGTTCAGTCACAAGATTCCGGTGTCCTCATTTCGCTTTGAAAGGACGAAAGAAAACATTTGGTGGAACAACAGGGTGGTCATTGTCTAAGTGGGTGTGTATACTGAATCCCAGTAAAAGCTTTTAGCGAACTGAAGCATTAAAAAGGGTCAGGAGTGCCCCTTTAAGTAACGCTTCCAAAATTTGGAAAATGCATCCACAGGGGTAACTGGGTTAAATTAATTGTACATTGCTTAAAGTCCTGACAGCAACAAGGCTTTCTCAGGACGTGCCTGCACTGCTTGTGAAAAAAAACTAAACAGAATATTGAATGCATGTCGCCAGCCGGTCCAATACGTTAAATAAACCAACGACATGGGGCCTAAATAAAGCTAAGACCATTTAGCAACTTACTTACTTACGCCTGTCACCCCTACCCGGGTATAGGCCGTCGACGAGAGACCTCCAGCAACTCCTGTCCTGTGCTTCTCCTTCGATTCTACTCCAGGTGGTTCCCAGTCTCTTGATGTCTGCTTGGAGGTCTCGACGCCAGGAGTTTCTCGGCCTACCTCTTTTCCTCTTTCCCTGGGGGTTCCATGACAAAGCCTGCCTAGTGATACTGGAAGCTGGCTTTCTCAGACTGTGACCGATCCATCCCCATCTTCTTCGCCCAATTTCATTCTCTGCTGTTATCTGCTCTGTTCTCTCCCAGAGTCTGACGTTGCTGATCTTCTCTGGCCAGTGGATTTTCAAAATTCTTCTAAGGCAACTGTTCATGAAGGTCTGTACTCTGTTGACTGTGGTTTTTGTCAATCTCCATGTCTCTGCTCCATATAGGAGAACTGCTTTTACATTGGAGTTGAAAATCCGGCATTTAGCAACACACATCCAATATCAAGAGCTACAGGCAGTGCAGACAGTAGGGAGAGTTTAAAAAAGGAAAATACAGGTGAATGGACCAAGGGTAGACAGAAACACATGCCCCAGAATAAAAGGGAAAACCCACCCTGTGGGGCTGACCAGGGTGACCCTGGGAACTAAAAAGTAGTTAACCCCACCCAAGTCCCCCAGGGCTGACCCCGGTGGGGGTAACCAGTGATTAGGTTGAGTTTTGCAGTCAATAAGTCATATGACCGAATGAACATAAAATCAATAGGTCATTTTTAAAATCAATAAGTCAACAAAAAACCCACGTTTTTGGCATTTTTGATTTTGAAATGTCGGCAGCAAAAAACAAAACAAAAAAAATGGATGTTGTCGACCTAGTCAAAAGTAGTGTACAACGAACGAAGAGAATACACTTGCACAACGAACACCATCTTTTAACGAACTAATGTGATCCTCCCAACAGCCGCACGCTCGGTCACCCTTGTAGCCTGTTCAGTAGGCACAGCGGCTTTGTTGCTTTGTGAGCCACCAATCAATCATAATCGAGCTACCGAGTGTCAAGTTATCAACTGCGATGTACAGTTCTACCTCAATCACATGTGCCCTTTGTGGGTGTGGTGTCTAGTAGTCAAACTTGTCAACACATCTTGGTATCTGGGCCCACAGACTCTGTTTACGATTTTGCGGTGCTTGCCTGCCATTTGGTTACAGTCAAGGCTGTTTCGTCAGACTCAGTTTGAGAAACATGAGCATGAATGGCACCAGTCAGAGGTGTAGATTTTCATGAACCCGCGGGCAGAGGGGACTCATGAGGATTTGTGCCTCTTGCAGATGTGGATTATAAATTATTACTTAGTCTGCATCTACTTCCTTAGTTTGAAAAACACTATCAAATAAAATCTCAAGCAATATGCATCGATTCTCGTAACGACCTTTAGGTGGTGAGGACTTTTGAACGTCTATGCCTCTTGCAGACTTTAGAAACTCACTCTTGCACTGGTTACATTCATCACGCAGTCAACTATACCTGTTATACATGGTGTATAAAATATCAAAGGCAAGTAAATTTCGCAATTTCGGATTTTTATTTATTTTTTTGCTATTTAGCAATCTAATGTAATCAGATCTGCATTTCAATGACTTCCATTACATATGCTTTTTTTCAGTAAACATGTAAGTGCAAGCACTGAATTACTGTGCTACAGTGAAGAGCACAATGGTTTTCAGCAACAAGAACCAGTTTTCTGGCAGTACTGATTCAAGCTTTAGTGTCCAGGACACAACCACAACACATTTGTCAAATTGTCATAGACACCCCCTCCCTCAGCCCTCTCCTAGAAAACAACAAAGCAAGAAACAGATTGTGGTTGTCAGTATACAAGTAATTGCATGATGCGGACTTCAAGTACAAGACGCAAACAAGCAAGATCGAGTTACTAATTGTGTAACCATGAAATAAGAATGAAGGTTATATGTGTGAGCACGAGAGACCACTGGTACATCAATTACAACATCTTACATTACAACATTTCAGCAATCATGTAACAAATTGCGTACCTTTCCAAAAATTACGAACCGGCAGCACTGACAACAGTAAAGCCATTTCCTTTGTTTCTATACACATCTATTATGAATACATGAACTGCTAAACTGCGTGAAAAAACTGGCTTCAGACATCTAGACCCTTGCGGCACCCTGATACCGACTCCGAGGATCAAAATGAGCGTCAATGAGACCAACAAGTTAATGCAGCCTTGGGGACTGATGAGGATGTATGCCTCTTACAGGTGGAAAGCGTTTTGCATCATGTTGGACCGTGTACCTAGTCAGGGCCCCTGCTTGCAGTATTGTTTACATTTGCTCGAGAGAGGGGCAAGTGCCACCCATCACTGATGGCAGCCGGCCGCCCGTCTCCCTAATTTTTATGACGTACTCTGTTCATCGAGGCCCGACTGTGTAGGCCTAAAGTGCACTAGAGCATCAGCTAGCTGGCCATAGCTCTCTCTCTCTCTCGTACACACCAACTAACTCGTCGCGGGTCTCAGTGACTGTCTAAAAAATGAATAAGTCATATGACTGGCTCACTGACAGAGCAAAAAATATATGGCTGTTGGAGACACACAAAAAAATGATTTTCGTTCTTAACTTGTTGCTGCAACAGAGTTGAATTTTGCCCCCCCTAAAACGCAGACAGTGCCTTATTGTAACAGATTGTGACTCACCTTGACTTCATAAGCGACTTTGCCACCCTTGACCCCAAACATGGTTCGCACACCGGACCACATGAAGGCAAAGCCCTCCACTGTCAGAGGGTTGGCCTTGAGACCATCATCTTGCACACGCAGATTCAGGTCACAATTGTCTGCACACACACACAGGAAAGTAATACAATATACATACACTACAATTTTTTTTAAAAGATGATGTTCTTGCATACACCATTTACTACCACATATAAACCGAAAAAAATTAATTTTTCTCTAAAATCTATTTTTTCGAAAAATACTTACCGATGACATTACTGTCTGGAAGTGTCTACTACTTACTCAATTTCAGCCTAAGAACCTGTTGTGTAGATACACAACCCGGGAGGCACTCGGGGAACCCTGCCTAGGGCCGAGAGTTGTCTCCTGCCCCTGCCCATAAAGGCCCCTAGTGACGTTCTGTGGGGCTAAGACAGAGCCATCCTCCCAATCGCAAAACTCCTGACAATTTCAGCTAAGTGCATACCTACGGCGCCTCTGGCGCCGGGAGGGAGTGTTGCGCTGCGGCGATGTCCCCCACCAGTGCAAGGTTGCGTCTTTGGCTGCCAGATCCCCGAGGTAGAAGGGCGAAGTAGATTCTGCCCGCCAGCCCACTGCTGCCACAATGTCTCGAACAGCACAGTTGCGATCGAAGGCGACGCTCGTGGCCATGGCTCTCACCTCAGGTGTGCGTATCTTGAGCCTCTTTGAAACTTCTGGTGCAAGGTCCTGGTAGGCTGACCTTATGACCCAGCAAAGCCAAGAAGAAATCGTTTGAGCTGATATGTCTTCTCTGCTGCGTGCCAAAGGCAGAAAGAGGCGTGACGTCCTCAGCGGACGGGCTTGGTACGTCATAAATATACGCTTAGGGCGTGCACAGGATCCTGTTGCCTGGTCTCCCGAGTAAAGCTTGCATCTTCCAGCGGCTGAATGGTGAACACCTGGGGCGCAGTCAAGGGAGACCTGGTCTTGGCGAGGAAGGCAGGGTCTGTGAGTAGCTGTACCAAACCGTCTGCCCGGAACTGGAGGCAGGTAGGACTTGCTGACAGCGCATGTAGCTCACTTAATCTAGCAGCGGTGGCCAGGGCCAACAGAAAACATGTCTTCCGTGTCACATCCGAAAACCGAGCCTGGGAAAGCGGTTCGAACCTGTCCGAGTTCAGCCACGTCAGTACCCAAGGTAGGTCCCATCGAGGAATCAATGAGTGGGGAACCAGACGCTGCAGGCCGAAGTGCGCCATCAGGTCTGCAAGGTCTTTGCTTTCGCCTGGGTCTGGGTGGCCTAGGTGACGGTAAGTGTCTGCAATCATAGACAGGTATCCTCGGATCGTGATGGGAGCTAGGTCTTGGTCTCCAAAAAGCCAGAGGAAGAAGTCAGCGAGCTGTGGAGTAGTCAACTCCACTATGAAGCATACAGGAGCACTGGACATCACGATAAGGTCTGTGCTGAAGCACAGCCAGGTCCCGTCCGTGGCCCGATGGCGGCACAGCGATGAAGCATGGAGGAGTGCCGGACATCACGGGAAGGCTCGTCGGTGGTTGCTGACGGCGGCACCACTCTGAAGCATGGAGGAGCACCGGAATCACGATAAGGTCTGTGCTAAAGCACAGCCGGGTCCCGTCAGTGGTCGCTGACGGCGGCACCGCGCTGAAGCACAGAGGAGCCAGACATCACGGGAAGGCCCGTCAAGTCGCCGACGGCGGTACCGCGCTGAAGCACAGAGGAGCGCCGGATATCACGGGAAGGTCTGTGCTGAAGCACAGTCGGGTCCCGAAGCGCATCTCTCACACAGCCGTGCGGAAGAGCAGCCTGAGCAAGGAAGGCACAAGCGCGAGTTTTAAAATCCGCATGATCTTTCATAAACAGGGTTTGCAGTAGCTGAGTCCCCGTCGCTCATCAACCACTGACCCGTAAGCCCTAGGCGTGAAATTCAGCAAGAAAATTGCAAAGTTGATCCTCTGATACGTCAAATGTTAGTACTGCAATGAGTGACGTAAAACATTGAGTCATCACAATGATGCTTGAAGTGACATCATTTCGCTGCTCGTGCTCTTCTTCCGGAATAGCTATGCTCAGGCATGGGAATTGCCCATGCAAAAATCAGCTGAAAGTAGGGGAGTCTGGGACCTTCAGCCTGATACAAAAGGCCTTTTTTCCAGGGGCCGAAAAATCAAACGACGGGGGGGGGGGGGGGGGGAGGGGGGGGGGGGGATAGGTGCTAGACCTTGCTTCGAGGGACCGAAAAATCAAACGACAGGGGGGAGGGGGGGGTGGGGGGGCTAGACCTTGCTTCGGGGGACCGAAAGATTAAACGACGAAGGGGAGGGGGGGGGGGGGGGGGGGGGGGGGGGTGCAACACCTTGCTCCGCGTTAATTGAACAGTGCGCGTCTGCCCACCTAGACACGCTCTGGCTGCGGGCCAAGGACAATTCCCATAAGGCGGGTAGGTGGGAAATAGACCAGCATGAACAGATCTGAATGTTCCTAAAGGATAAATGCATCTGAGCTCCAAACAATACAGTAGACGAGATGAAATCCTAATCTCGTTGTGTGAATGTGCAGCGCGCAATGTAGAAGACAAAATTTGTGCCGCACAATACATGGTGGGCAGGAATGGGACGAGGACTTTTCCTCATTCCAATCCAGTCAATTTTACATACAGACTTGGCTTACAGTTGCCTGTCTTGCCTTCGTGTGTATAGCACGCATAACATCAAGTGCGCACTTTAAAATACTTACCAATGCATGCGATAAGGCACGTGGCCCTATCGTAGGAAAGGGCCACGTGAGCGAAATTTACGACCAGTGCCGTACCGGGTAGAATTTGTGAATGAACGAACCATATTCAATGAGTGCGCCGGCCAGTCAAAAACCCTACGGCCGAAGCATGCCAAGACATTACCTGGCCATATCCCAAGCGACGGAAGGTAAGGAAGGAGGCTAGGAAACGACACACTGCAAGTAGTCCGCGCAGAAGCAACGGCGCCATGTGGTCCCGAAGGATTGATTGATTGATTGTACATTGCTTAACGTCCCGACAGCAACAAGGCTTTCTCAGGACGTGCCTGCACTGCTTGTGAAAAAAAAAAAAACAGAAAATTGAATGTATGTCGCCAGCCGGTCAAATACGTTACATAAACCTACAACATGGGGCCTAAATAAAGCTAAGACCATTTAGCAGCACACATCCAATATCAAGAGCTACAGGCAGTGCAGACAGTAGGGAGAGTTTTAAAAAGGCAAATACAGGTGAATGGACAAAGGGTAGACAGAAACACATGCCCCAGAATAGAGAGAAAAACCCACCCTGTGGGGCTGACCAGGGTGACCCTGGGAACTAAAAAATACCTAACCCCACCCAAGTCCCCCAAGGCAGACCTGGGTGGGGTATGGTCCCGAAGGAGGAAAACGGCGCCACGTCTTCCCGCAAGAAACAAAGCATGCCGCCACACAAAACACACGTCCAAGTGAAGCATACGGCACCACGTAAATCCCAGGAAACAAACGCGAGCACAAGGCACCGGTGGAGAAGAAAGAATCCAAGAATCCAAGGAAAAGTTGAAGGTAGGCTGAGCACGTGGTAGACACGACCTATCGCAACTAAGCTGAGTGTTCAACTGGTATATATCACCTGCACTTGTGCCCGAATGAGGAAAGGGAGGCTACTAGGGTCCTGGTAACGGCCTACGAGGTGCCTCCCTGGTTGTGCAATTATACACAATGATTTTTTAGGCTGAAATCGTTAAGCTAAGTGTATCTTCCATACAGTAATGCCATTGGTAATGTATTTTGAGAAAACAAATGTTCATGATGTGGGCACTGGACAGTAAATGATAAAGAAATTTGGTTTTTGACACCATACAGGTGTATCTGAAGCGACACAGCACAGTTGACATTTTGTGCACGTCCTTACCGCTGCTAAAACTTTATGAATGTGCATATATCCAATACTAAGAAACCTGTTGCTCTTCTTTTCTTATGTGAAATATGTTAATAATCCATAATTCGCATATTTGTTTGTTTGATGTTTACCGTATTCCATTTATCATTTCACTTTTTTCTATCTTTGAATAGATCTCAAACTTGAAGAGGCACAGCATTCAAACGTTGCAAATATGACTGTTATTCTTCCTCGAACACTCTTTTATATGGACAGCCCGGTCTCCTCTATAAATGCTGCCGTGCGCCGCAGGTTCTCCAGGCCTCCATAGAGCTTGCGGGACACCCTTGTCTGTTCCGGCCAATGTCTCCGTCTGATGGTTGTGAACGTGGGGCAGGTCTGTAGCACATGGTCTGTTGTCATGCTACCAGAGTTGCGTGGGCACTGGTCTGACTGGCCAATTCCAAACTTGGTGTGGAGATGCCAGTTCAGTTGGTTATGGCCGGTGCGTAGTCGGAAGATAACTACCTGCTCCGGTCTGGTCAGTAGGCGATGACTGTTATTCACTTTGCTGCATTTTGTTAAAAAGATTTTGTGATAGCACACGGGGAAATGTGGCTATTCAATTTCCCAAAGTCAATATTTTTCCTCTTTCAGCTCATGTAAGATTTCATCATAACTTTTTTTCCCCATCAGCTGCAGAATAAAATACTCTTGACAAAATGTAATTCTTTTGACAAAGAATCACCAGAAAAAAGAATTTTGTTCAGCAGTTGTTTAGATCTATTGCTTTAAAATTTGCACTAAAATGTGTATACACGGCCATCTTGATTGGTTTCCAGGGCAACAGGGGAATCATACACACCCAAAAAACACATTTTTTGGTCTCAGCTCACCAAACTCTATCAATATACATCAACAGTTAAAAAAATATTTTAGACAGAAAAAAACCCTCATTTTTGGGGTGTAGTGTCTGGCCTTAACCCTTTCATTGCCAAAGGCGCCGAATGGCGTTCACAAACCTGACTGAATCTTCTGTACACGAGACAGAAACCATTCCTTTTAACATTGTCATGTGACACAAGGCTCCAAGCTTTGAATCGAGCTAATTTACAGTGAGTTTTCACGCGATTTCTTCTGCGTTTTTGGAGAAAAAACATGGCCAGCACATCGTCTCGACCATGAAGATCAAATTCTAAACCGGCCTCCGTAGCGCAGTGGTAAGCGTGTCGGACTGGCGGCCGGGAGATCTGGGTTCGAATCCCAGCCGAGTCAAGCGGGATTTTTCCTACCTGGGTCAGCTCCTACCCAGAGCGGGTGTGCTATGGACCCAATGGGAAAGGCTGATGCCACGCAGCCGAGACTCACCCACTTCACGGGTGCGACTTTGGGGGTGCTCCCCAGGTTATGACACATCGCAAGGTGTGAATGATTACACGGCTGGCACCGCAGGTGTCCGCAGTTCCCGGGCCTGGTTAACACCAGGATATTTATGACAGGAAGCGTGGAATGCGGCCCTGTCACGCAGTCCCCAACCACATGGACCACCATGGCATCATCATATCTTCATCCTCATGCAAAATGAAAAAATGCTGGTCCAGGTTTCTGATCCCTCAAGACTCCATCTCATGGTGACTTCATCCCAGTCCTCCAGGAGCCCTAGGTGTGCGGTCGTCTTAGGCCAGACCTGCTGCTGTGCATGGAAGGACGTAGTGGTTGACTCACCACCTCTGGGGGGAGCTCCCACTCGTCGACTCCGCGACTAGCAATGTCGTAAGTAGGGGGAATAGTAGGTGTGGCTACACTGAACACCACCGAAGTGACTCGGCAGCAGTGCGGAGTTTCCTCCAGAGGGAGTCCCATACTACCTGCCATATATATAGCGGGAGTCTGGCTGGAACAACCAGCGGGCCTGGGTGAGCACACTGGGGTTGACGGGGATGAGCAGCGTGAGAGGTAGACCTCTGAAGTCGACAAAGAAAATTGGAGTAGCAAAAAAAAAAAAAGACCAAATTCTAAAGAACGCAGATTTACTTTTAGGCGGTACACTGCCGGATTGGCCGGCTGTTGACAGCAATAGTGGTGAAGAGTTTGTCCATGATTTCGGTGGCGATTCTGAACTAGAAGCTGAAAACGACAGCGATTTTATCCCTAATGATTCAGATGAAATAGACAATGGAGATGATTGGGGGCATTGTCGCCAGAAGAGAACTAGATTGCCTTCACTACCCACTTGTGCAGGCAAGTGTTGAAGCCAAGAATAAGCAGTAAACTGTACATCTGTGAACAGTGTGAAGTGTTGCGATTGTGTTGGATTTTCATGCATTATCACTATGGATTTACCTTCAATTTGGCGAGTAAATCATATTTGCAGACCTACCAACCCCTACACGGCTATGGGAGTAGTATTTGGGACAAATGGGAGTAGTTTTGGAGAGTCAAGAGTAGTTTAACGCGCAAGTTGCTAAGATGGCAACGTTTTATTCAGTTCAGATAAACAGGCCACTGCATCATATAGTGTGCGATGCCAAACACATCTTTACACACGAATGAACCGTACGAGTTCACCCCTAAAAACAGTTGAACGGATTAAGTTCAACAAATCCACAGAAAACCTGCGATACCTACTCATACACATAGTGTTTAAAAAAGGACACAGACATCAAATCTCTACCTCCTTTGAAGTGACCAAAGGGATATCTAAATGACACCCCGAAAACAGGGGGTGAAGGAGAGTGGAGAAAATAAAAGGTGGAGGGGAAGGAGAAAGGAAAGGCAAGGGGAAAAAAATAGTGCAATGATGGAAAATTGTCCAACACGAAAGTTGAACCTCACAAACACTAGGATACAACTCTATGGTATGGTACGGTATATCCAAGGCGCACATATTCATCTAATTAAAGATACTCCAGGCGCCGCCGTAGGGATGGAAGCTGGAGCTTTGAAAGCCTGCTGCTAGTTAAGCGCTACTTTATGTGCAAACCTCCACCCGGCTATTAACTTCGGTGCATGTGAAATATTTCTGTTTCCATTTCACTGGCCCTACCGGGCCTTCTCTTTTCGATTAGCAGTAATGGGATTTTTAACGTGCGCACTTGATGATTAATAACAATAATAATACCGTTATTATATAGATTGATTATGCGCGCTGTGCACACAAAGGCGAGACAGGCAACCCGAGTCTGTACGTAAATTTGACTCGATGGGAATGAGGAAAGGTCCACATCCCATGCCTGCCCACCAGGGGATTCTAAACCGGGACCTTAGGACTGCCAGCACAGTGTCTTATCCACCAAGCTACGTCCCCATGCAAGCATCCTTCCGAAAGTGAGCCAACGACCTACCAATCCTAATCCCCAGCCAATACGGGGAAGAGGATTAAACGGAGATCGAGATTCGTGCAGCAGAACGCTACACTAAATTTTCTCTCCACGGTTTGGTCCGCCGATGATGAGTACCGGCAATTCAAAGCAAAACGTCCTCGAAACACATGAACTAGATATAAAAATTCACACCGACTTGTATTGCTCCAGTGTGTACAGCCTGCCGGCCGATAAACAGGCCATTGCATCATATAGTGTGCGAAGTCAAACACATCTTTACACATCGATTCCGGTTCCTTTCTCTTCAGCATGGTTCAGACCGTCGTTTATCTGACGCACTTTCTGAATAAAATGATGCACGCTGGGAAACCCGGAAGTTCCATCCGCTCAATCTCATTGGCCCTAACCGCATATTCTTACCGACTACAAACCGAAAACACAAAAAAAGATTTTTGGGGTTTATTTTTTTTTCTTCAGCGTAGAATTTCATTAATGACCGTAGTAGCGTAGTATTGGAAATGTTGGCGTAGGAAAATACAGCGAAAGCGTAGTGGTTGGCAGGTCTGTATTTGTTTCACGAGTTGATTCATTTTTCCTTTCCTTATTCTCCTAATATTTGTTGATTTGTCCACAATGATGATGCCAAGATTGAGCGTAGCACACAGGAAAGTGCAGTTCCCACATTTCAAATTTTATCTTCCATCATCAAAGGTATCTTTTTCCACTACATTCACAGAATAATGGATTGAGAATGGTTGGATTCTTTGTTTAATTCTCTTCAATTTGGTATCTCATTTGATAAAATTGGTCAAAATGGTTCAGAAGTTAACGATGTTTAAAAATGGTAGGGTGTGTCTACACTGCTGGTGTACAGCAGCTGCACCGTTCTGTCAGGATAGCAGGCAGGTGCACACATGCACTGTACATCTGGCGATGAAATGGTTAAAAGGGTTTCAACATCTATTTTCTGTGGGGTTTTTCTTCACACGCAACCCTTGCAGCAACAGTTTTACTATATTATAGAACATGCCTGTGAAAGACATGACAAAAACTCACATCTGTCCAGCTGGAAACTGGTGACCGTTTCCCAAGCACAGTCGTCCATTTCTACCTTGCGAATCGGGGGACTGCGGCTGCGCCTAAAGTAACATTCAATGGTTAGTGACATCGATACAATTTCTCAGTAATATGCATACATCCTCATGAACCCCCCCGCACAATGGAAGCTCATGTGGATCTATGCCTTTTTGCTATCTCTATTAATGTAATGAACAATGAACCTTTATTTTCCAATGGTAGAAGTTATTGGTAACAGGACCAGTTTTCAAACTTGCCGTTGTAAGAATTCTTGAGCTAAAAAAAGGCCAAAACGGCTTGAGAATGATGTTCGTACTGTTCTTAAACTACTTGGCATTAACATTCATACACAGATACACAACAGAACTGATGATGCCCAGTACCTCCTCTCCCTGGAGTGAGACCGTCGACCCCTATGACGGTCTCTGGAACGAGATCGTGAACGCCGCCTCTTGTTGCCTCTGTCTTCTGCAAAAAGATCAAATTGCAAAATGCCATAATAATATGGGTCTACACGATAATTCAAGGTTAGCGCCAAATTAGCTTGGAGCGTGATGGAGCCAAACTAATCTGGCACTAACCTTGAATTATTATGGGTGGTGCCAGAGTAGCATGCCACTTGAACTACCTGTACCATGCACGATAGTGTGGCAGGGCTGAATTAATCCTCTGTACTATGCAGACCCACAATAAGAATGGGACTCAATTGCACCATATTCATACCTCCACCAGGTTTTGCCACTATGATGCAGGGTTTCCTCTTTCTTTTTTAGACTATGCGTCCACAGCTACTGTACAAACCTGTTAACCCTTTGAACCTGGCAAACCGTTACAGCGGTTTCAGGCGTTTCGAATCACGCGCGCGATGACGCGCATCGTCACTCACATGACCTCGGTGGCCGCGCGGCAACTTGGGCCACATCCTGTTTACTTAACCGATATCCTGACAGTGCCAGAGTGTGTTCCTCTTGCAGTTTTCGAGTTACTAGTGTGTAATTTTGTGATAATGTCGAGTGATTTTGAGAGTGATGATGGCGACTTGTGGTCGGACAATGAGTTTTGGGATGCCGGACAGTTTGATTTGTTGGACAGGGATATCTTTGACCCACCGGCACTAGACGTACGTGGTCACGGTCAGCCAGCTGTGAATGACACCGACAGTGACATTGAGCTACAGTCCGACGACGAAGTCGATGATCCCGACGATATGCCTCTTTTCTACCTGGCGCCCACCTTCACCTGGGCTGCTGATTTACCGCGGCAAGGTGACAAGCGACCATTCCAGAAGCTAGCAGGCCCGGCTCGTGTGCTAGACACGTCAGCCACGGCTCTGTCTCTTTTTCTGCTGTTTTACACTGACGATGTATTCACACGAGTCGTCGACTTGACAAATCAAAGAGCTGAGAGGGAGGAGACAGGACGATCTGGCGAAAAACAAAGGGTGAGTGGTGGCCAGTTTCTTTGACAGAGATGAAAGCATTTTATGGTATTGTCATCATGATGGACGTTGTGAAACTTGACAGAGACTCCGCCTTCTGGACAGTTGGCGGAGAGGGCACACCCTACTTTATGATGGGTACCAATATTCCCCTTGTGATTACTAGGGATCGTTTTATGCAGATCAGGCAGTACATCGCATTTTCCGATCCACCCCCATCTGGTGCTAATGACAAACTGACAAAGGTAAGGTACATGCTTGACAACATGTGACAGAAATTTCAGGAGGAGTATGTGCCTCACAGAGAACTGTCTGTCGATAAGGCTATGATTCCTTTCAAAGGTAGGCTAGCTAACAAACAGTTTATGAAGGAGAAACCTGTGAAGTTTGGCATCAAAGCGTGGGTGTGTGCTGATGCAGTGACAGGGTACTGTCACAACTTTGAAGTGTATGTAGGTAAATCAGCTGACAGTGCTGATGAGATGTTTGGGCTGAGTGGGAGAGTGGTGGTGGCCATGACCAAACATCTTTTCAACGCTGGTCATGTAGATAGATAATTTTTACACCAGTCCCACGTTGGCACATTACCTGTTGACCAAGGACACCTACCTGTGTGGGACAGTGAGACCCAACAGGAAAGGATTCCTGAAGGACATTGTGAAAACAGGTGCTGTGGTGAACCGCCTGCCACGTTGGGCATCTGAAACACGCCACAGCGGTCAGATAGTGGCCCAAAGCTGGAAGGACAACAGAATGGTGTATACCTGTCAAAATTCCAAAAGCCAACAGGTAATGACACTGTCAAGTGCCGACAGAAAGATGGGACAGTGCGACACATTCCCTGGTCTCCCCTAGTTGCAAACTACCAGCAATACATGGGTGGCATTGACCACATGGACCAAATGACTCGGCAGAACATATCAAAGAAGACAATGGAGCGCAAGCTGAATGTGCCATCTTCAACGCCTTTGTCCTTGAAGACAGCTTGACACCCCACAAAGAGGCAGGCAAAAAAGACAAGAGGCATGTTCAACTTCAAGCTGGACCTCGCTCGTCAGCTTGTAGGGAAATGGCGTCAACCCTGCCGTCCTGCAAACCGACCACGCTCCGACGAGAACATGAATCGACTGCGATTAGGTGGCAGACTTCACGTACCTGTGCCAGGCGAGGGTAAGGACCACCAATGTGTCGTGTGCTCCATCCGTTACCATGTTTACAATCGAGCCAACCCCCGAACCCAGACCCCCCAACAAGTTGCGAAAGACCACTATGAAATGTGAAAAATGTGACCAGTACTTAAAACAATAAAACTATGTTTCAAGGAATATCACACCTTGCTACACCTGTAGGCGACAGTGTGGACACCAGTGACACCAGTGACAAGAATCAAATGTATATAGTACGTATAGACGCAGTAGTATTGTTAGCGACTCACAAACTAATGTGCATATAATTGTGATAGCAACTGAAAACAGTAAGCGTTGAGGAACATTTTCTGTTGTGTGCTGTTAATACTGTGGATATACCGTATCAATGGCAGATCTAGAGAAGGACATAAAGAGACCAGGTAGGGAATACAGTGTATCGGCATGCTGGCAGTGCATGGGCAGTAATGGGGCACTGTGACTGACATCATAATTTGTGTTGCATGGAGCTAGATAATTATTCTCAGTATGAAGCATCCAACCTTTTCAGGTTTTTTTCCCCACCTGTCACTCTTTTCGTCACCAGGCACTGTGACACAGTCTTGTAACATAGACAAAAAAATAGTCCGTCCAATGACAAGTCTGTACATATATACTTTTATGGTGATATCTGCAATAGTTTTTTTTAAATTATTTTTTAATCTAAAGTACCCATATCTAGACTAAAAGCTCTCAAATAAAGTCAGGGCTGAAGGGAATACAGTCTTGTTATATACTCAGGGATCAAATGTTAAATTGATTTCCGGGTATAACTGCACATTTCACTCAAGGACAGATTAATTAAGACACAACTGTGGTATAGCCTCACAAAGGCAGTTATATCAGATCGCCAGCTACTTTCTGTTTTGCTCGAGGACCTGTAGTTCGGAGCTATAAATAGCTTAGTGGCGCACACTTTTCAGTGGTAAAACGGACACAAAATGTAATCATGCATTATGAACGAAATAACAACCGTAGTCACTCGGTATGCATGGAAAGTTCTTACTATGAAGTGTGTCTGTACCAAGTTTGACTCTGGGAGAAAACAGCATTTGAAGAAAGGCTGTCAAAATATGGACAGTTCTTGATCAGGATGTGACCTTGATATCCGAGGTCAAACAAGTGATTATAGATATGGTCAAGAGTAAGACTGGGTGTCGAAATGGTGTGACAAAGCACCCTGCATTTTCAAAAGCAAAATAATTTTTATGTTTCAACATATGTTCCCCATCCAGAATAAATGGATGTCTATAAATGAAGTGTGTTAGTGGAAAATGCAACCTTTTACGCCGTAAAAACTGTTTGAACATAACTTTACACCATAATTTCCATAAGCCACTAATTTTTAATTCTACTTGGAAAACTAATTTTAAAATGCTAAATGCACAGAAACAAGGCTCTAATTAAAATTTAAGTGCAAAAGCCAATTGAAAAAAATAATGCTTACATAGATCTCAATACTGACAAAATTGTTCCAATACACCTTCACTGCAATGTTATTCTCATTTTTTATCTCATGCAATCAAACATGGTACAAAGACACTGTAGGGTTCAGGAAACACCATCACAAGGACTGGCTGTCGGCACAGACCTTGAAGAAGATAGAAGTGAGGAAGCAGAAGAAAGCAGTTGTCAACAACAGTCGCACGAGAGCAGCCAAAGTAAGGGCACAGGGGGAATACTGGGAAGCCAACCGCGAGGTGAAGAGGAGTATCAGGGCAGACAAGAGGGCCTACACAGACAGCCTGGCAGCAGAGGCAGAAAAGGCAGCAGGCAGCGGCAACATGAAACAGCTCTACGACATTACCAGAAGATTGTCAGGCAAGTATGGCCATACAGAAAGACCAGTAAAAGACAAAGAAGGCAAGCCAATTGCAGACAGAGCAGACCAACTCGACAGATGGGCCGAGTATTTTGAAGAGTTACTGAACAGACCTAGCCCACCCGACCCCCCAGACATCCAGCCGGCAGAGACCGACCTACCCATCAGCTGTGACAGACCCAGCCGGGAAGAGATCAGAAGAGCAGTGGCATTTTTGAAGAACGGCAAAGCAGCAGGCCCAGATGGCATCCCAGCGGAGTCTCTGAAAGAAGACCTAGAGACAACAGTGGAGATGCTGTACCCACTGTTTGGAAAGATCTGGGAAGAGGAGGTGATGCCGGCTGACTGGAAGGAGGGGTACCTAATCAAGCTTCCCAAGAAAGGCGACCTCGGCAAGTGTTCCAACTACAAAGGAATCACCTTGCTGTCAGTACCAGGAAAGGTCTTCAACAGGATCATCCTGGAGAGAATGAAGAGCTCCGTTGACCCCCAGCTGAGAGACCAGCAAGCAGGATTCAGGAAGAACCGATCATGTACAGACCAGATCGCCACTCTCCGCATCATCGTGGAACAGTCTCTGGAGTGGAGCTCCCCGCTGTACGTCAACTTTGTGGATTATGAGAAAGCATTTGACAGTGTGGACCGAGAGACTCTGTGGAAACTCCTACGACACCACGGTGTACACACAAAGCTCGTCCGCCTGATCAAGAGAAGCTATGATGGCATGACATGTCGCATGATCCACGAAGGGCAGTTCACCAGGGAGCTCCAGGTCAGAACCGGTGTCAGGCAGGGGTGTCTGCTGTCTCCGTTCCTCTTCCTACTGGCCATAGACTGGGTCATGAAGATGACCACAGAGCACAGACGAAGTGGAATACAGTGGACACTGTGGACACAGCTTGACGACCTCGATTTTGCAGGCGACTTGGCTTTACTGTCCCACACTCATCAACAAATGCAGGACAAGACCACCAGGCTTGCTGACATCTCGTCCCAAGTGGGCCTCACCATTCACAAACAGAAAACAAAGACAATGAGGCTGAACGCAACCAGGGAAGAACCAGTCTTGCTTGCTGGCACCCCGTTGGAGGAGGTGGAGTCCTTCACCTATCTCGGGAGCATCATAGACAAAAAAGGCGGCACTGATGCAGATGTCAGAGCACGAATCGGTAAAGCCAGAGCAGCCTTTCTCCAGTTGAAAAAAGTGTGGAGTTCCAGAGAGCTGTCACAACACAACAAAATCCGGATTTTCAACTCCAATGTAAAAGCAGTTCTCCTATATGGAGCAGAGACTTGGAGACTGACAAAAACCACAGTCAACAGAGTACAGACCTTCATGAACAGTTGCCTTAGTCCAACCGCCTCGTTTTGCAACTTGGTCTTCTTCGGGTCACCACTGGCAAGACTTGAGAGAATTTACCGTTTTGCACAGCAAGCACTAAACATGAAACTTGGTAAGGATCTTCCTACACTTAACCATGAAGAAATCAGCCTGCGGAAGAAGCTACACAGTGTCAGAGTGGCAAGCTTTTCTGTCATAATCATAAGAAAATTCCAGGAGACTCAAAAAAAGGAACGGATTCAGAAGTGCAGTTTTCTGTAATAACATTTTTGCAATTTGCCAAACAGATTTCAGTTTTTCCTTTATGCTACTTCATTATTTTTATAAACATAATCAAAAGATTATGTAATCAAATAATTTGTAATCAAAAGATTGTTATGTTAGGCAACTCGTCTGATCTCAACCGGGTTATGGCTAGGAATGCAAACAGAATTTCGTTTTGCATAGACATGAAACTTTTTTTTAGATGTGTGTGCTTTTGACTGTGAGCTAATGACTGTTGCCTTGTCATAATTTAATATATTTGCATTTGAAATTTTCAGTTCTCTGTGTCCAATAGTTCTCGCGATATAAAGATTTGACTTGCACCTGACTTTGTGTTACACTCTGTTCATTTTTGTACTGTTGCAAACTGGCAAGGTTTAGATACTTTGAACCTTTATAATAAGACATATTATTAGCCATGAGTATACCCAAAAAAATAGGCATGCATAGTGCAGTATCTTATGTGATATGCTTGATTTCCAGGCTAATATGTACATTGGACGATGAATGGTGGAGACCCCAAAGTGGCCGTTCGCGCAGTTTAACAAGGAAAAATGTGACTCGCAAGAGCACATTCAGGTAAACGTTATTCATACATTATTGTGCAGAAGGAGGTTCAGTTAGTATTATATTCATCTAAGTAGTAGTCTGCACTGTTTAAACACTGTAAGCAGTGTTGGCTGACAAAACTGTGTTATTGCTGAGGCATCAAACATGGACTTTTCTTACATTTGACCCGAAACGACAGAATGACACAATTTTCAAATCGCTATAACTCAGAAACCGTTTAAGATATCTCCACAAAAGTTTGCATGCAAGCTCATCTTGATGTTTACTTTCAGAAAACTTTAAAAATTGTATTGTCTTTTGAATCTAAAAAAATTACTGGGACAACCTAAAATAAGTGCTTGAACATAACAATTTACACCCAAAATTTGGACGCATACTGTAAACCTCGTAAAGCTTTCCTTTCATCTATCACCCATGCATCCTCTTCAAAACCTTGATATAAATCACTACACCAGTTGTCTTCAGCAAAAACAACAGATTAGTAGAGATAAATGAGTGCCTAGACTATTTGAACATAACTCAACATTTACACCAATCTTCAAAACTGGATCATTTGATTTTCCATGCAAGAACCACAAACCTTCTATTATAAAAACAAAGCACATACCCTACTCTACAAAATAATATATAAATTTTAATAACTGAACATTTTTCAAAATGTGTTATAGTAGTATGATTTCTGTTGCCAAAATTTACAACACGTGTTCAAGCAGGCTCTTATATTATGGTGAATAATGCAAAAGCTACTCACACTAGAAAATTATCAACTCAACGGTAATTTAGGCCAACACTGCAAACATCTTGTCACAGTGACAATGATTTTTCACAGTGCAGCATGGCTTTGAAAATCTGAGTTCCATGGAGCATGTGTAAAATGTGTCACGTTTTGTTCTCAAATTATAATTCGGATTTGGTCAAACAAACAGTGTAATGTCCCAAATTCTTCCGTGGTCATCCATAATCATGTATCACTGGAAACCTTATCCATTTCCCTACATGATGTATGCCTTAGTTTGATCTGACCACTTCTGAATATTTTGTAGCAGTTTTTGTGAGGAAGGGTGTAGATTTTGACACTAGACGCCCAGTCGTACTCTTGACCATATAGGTCTTGCCACAAGTATCTGTACGCAAAGTTTGCAGAGTATGGCCTAAACAGTCTCCGAGGAAATGCCAACATTGAAATTTACCACAGACCACAATGGATGCCAGACAACCCCTGGCTCAGTATACACTCACTTTTGCTATATTGCTTTTTAAAAAAGTCCACACCAAAAACCACATAGTTCACTGCATCTGCTAAGCCAACATATCTGCACACAGATACTAGACTATGCTGAATGGGTTAATATATATAAAACTTACCATGTCCCTCATCATCCTGCGAGGTCTCGTCAATGGTTTTGAATTCCTCACCAAGTTCATCAGGCATCTCCACATCTTCCTCACCCTCTCCTGCCCCCTCTTGGGCAGCCTCTCCCTCTGCCCCCTCTCCATTCTCACCCCCCTGCTCCTCTGCAGGGGCTTCCTCTTTTCCCACCGCTGCTTCCTCTGCAGGCGCTTCTTCCTCCCCAGCTGCCTCCTCACCGCCTTCCTCCTCATCCCCATCATCAGCCTCTACCACCTGATACTGTAATAACACGGCCAATAAACAGTTCAATGACAATGCCCATAAAGCAATATTCTCATAACCGAGGAACTAGCTGTCCAGGGGCTTATGCAAATTTATGTATCATGTGAGACCTGAGAAAATGTACGACTGAATAAACAAATAAACTCTGACAAAAAAAATAACCACTAACCACAGCAAAGCGAGTTTTAATTTAACCTTTTTCGCCCCAATTCTCACACTTCTAGGTGTTGCCTAATGACCATGTACGTACATCTTCCTCTTCCTCTCCTGCATTGTCTCCATCATCAGCCACATCCTCGTCTGCCTCATCTCCTTCCTCCACCCCATCACCATCATCACCAGCATCTGTATCATCAAACACTAAAACAAGTCACAGTAATCCTCCAATCCAGTCGCACACCATCCAGCTCAGGAAGAAGCTTTGCATCATAGCTTCCATTAACTCACGGCTGACCGTGCGAAAAAATTAAATGACTGAAAACGGTCCAGACTAATCACGCCTAATGATCTATAACCATCAAGAGACAAATTCTCAAGAGGCCCCGCCCCGCAGGCAGGACCCCCCCCCCCCCCCCCCCCCCCCCCAACAAAAAAAAATTGTTGGTGGGAAGGTTTTCTCACATTTAGCCCCGTCACACTGCAAGAGGCACAGAATCGCATGCTCCTGCAGCCTGCAAGGACTGTAGAGTAACTATAGATGCCTCTTGCTGAAACCAGCTGTACCTGCATCCACAGATTGACCAAACAAATCTTCATCCAAGGGAAACAAATAGTATTGCTTAAAACGAATAAAACCAGTATTAGATTGGTGGAAGGCTTTTTTGGCGACAGTTTACAAAATGTTGGTAAATCATAATTACAGATTAGTAAATAATTTGTACGTGTATCAATTATAAAGAAAAAGATGGGTGGGTAGGTAGGAGTGATATTTGTTTTTTCGGACGAATGAACTTTATGAAGATTCCTTGAACTAGGTACTCCAAAGTGATTTTTTAAAGTTTCATGATCATATTTGTAAATGTTTTTCAGATAGGTCTCATGTTTCTAATTCCATTGATATCAAGTTGAAAATAATCGGACAATTAGATCAAAAGTTATGAATTAATTTGTTTATTTTTTTGCATGCCTTTTTGGCAACAGTGAAAATTGAATGGCATTTTTGGAATTTCACAGAACCAACCTTATATAGTGATAATGGTACTAAATTCTACTATAATCAACTCTTTTTAGTAATCTGTGACAGCCTAGTCTTTTTCGGGCATCTTGCTGAAAATGATCCTCAAACTTATTAAAATCAGTCACTGATTTTGATGGCTGAAAATCAACAAAACACAAGAAAAATCATATCTTGGGTTGTAATTAAGATAGAAACATGATTTAAACATCAAAATGATCAGGATAATGAGATCTGAATAATGGAACAGGATAGATTACAAAGAGGAAAATGATTTTGCCATCACCCCCCCCCCCCCCCAATAAAAAAAATGTATATAAAAATTGACAAACACAAAATTGATCACCAGCAATTTCAACTATTTAAATTGTTGAATTATAATTGTAACACTTGTGTGAAATTTGCTTGTCTATACAAATCACGGACAGAAAACTACACACTGATGTAAAAAAAGAAAGTACTTCATTATAATGTAGCAGACGAAAAATAAGGTCACGTAACTTCACAAAAATAACTTTATCTCAAAGTCTACGACCGCCAGAAGATAATGACTTAAATATAAACATACCTTAACATCTTTTATAAAGCAGTGATGTTGCTAGAAATTTTCAGCATAGGCCAATTGGCCGATTCAGTCACAAACCTTTAGGACATTTTGAAAATCTTTCGGCCAGCATTTTGACTTACAAAAATGTTGCAACTAATACGACACACAGAACACTGAAGGAAAAAATTTATTTACATTTATTAACAAACGAGAGGAAGCGCTGCCCACTGATAAGTTTTGGTTTCTTTTTCGGCGGCATTTTGAAAACGAAAATGGTAATGCCGGAAGCACGCCGTTAGCAACAAGGGGAGTTTCTCTCTCTCTCTCTCTCTGCTGATGCATTTGTCGTCTGCTTGGCGCTTCCGATACGCGATGCTCGACAATAACTCGTAACTCATAACACCTTTATTTATCCGATAGGAAATTAATATGGCCAGAAGCAATAATAACGAAACAGACATGAGACAAGCAAACAAAAAACGGACAAAGGGTGGCCGAATGAGGCGTAAAACCTTAGGACAGCGGGCCGCGGGCCGATCAGAACGTCACTCTTTCGGACATTTGGGAATTTTATTGGTGAATGGCCGATTTGCCGACGAAAACGACATCACTGTAAAGTAATAATGTTTAATTCATACTTTCTTGTGAAAGAGAAGATTATATTCGGTATTTCCGACGATAACCCAACACGCTTTGTTTACCTCGCAAGACAGCACCGATGCTTGCTCAAAAGAAACACTTCGAATACAATTGAAAAGCAAATGTAAAAACTAGCAGTGTACAGATCAAAAAATGGTATTACATATCGATATTTTCATCTGAAGTCGGTAGATTGGCTAAATCTGACGATATATATTCGCCGAAGCACATGGTACAATTACAGCCTCGCTATCGTTTGTGCACGCCATTCTCCGAACACGCGTTAGCTCGTACACAGAGGCAGCATGTGTGCTCTTTTGCTTTGCGTGCGGAGTCAAAGTAATGAATATATACGAAACTAGGCAGTAATATAGAAAAATGATTGACAAAATAAATTATACGAAAATGAAGGGCTAGCTCTACTCTACCTAACTGGCTAGCTATTTTTAGCCTGTGTTGCTTCGACGCGACACGCAAGGCGATTGAAAAGCGGATGTGTGCTGTGAACAACGCGCGCACGCTGTGCCGCCGAGGCAAGTCATGAACAGATACGCCAGTAAAACACAAAGTACTAAACATGTAAAAATAAGCACAGAAACACACATGAACACAAAGAGTAGACACCATACTACAACCCAGTCTACACTTTATTGATATACATGCAGCGTATTTTGGTTAACATCACTGATGGAAAATGGGTGAAATTTAGGTCGCGCTTAGTCATGCAAAGAAGGTTTGGAGTACCTACTTGAACACAGGTGCACAGCTTAATCGTCATGGAGACCTAATTGAACAGATTTTGCCAATTATCCCTGTTTTCTCCATATGATAAAATCTGTCAAACCTATAAGTTATAACACTGAAAACTGTCAAACTTGGGGCACAGGACACCATTGTTGTAAAGCCAGGAAATGCTACTCGATGCTAAGCAGATTCCCTTACTTTCAATGAAATGGCAGTGATTTCTATATCATGTGCATATCTTACTCATTATTTAAGTCATTTGCTTGTAACTGTCATCACTAAAATAGTAACAGCAATGGTGGCAAGAAAATCGGGGCCAGTTGGATTACAGTAAACTCTAGGTGGTGGCATGGGATGTATGCCCCTGCAGACACCACAGTAAAATGTGGCTGTCATTGCTGGTAGGCAGAAATTCCTGCCTTCCTCCAGTATTGCCGATGGTGTGCTGAAGAGGTCGCCAAGACCGAAACAGCTGTCCACACCAGCTAAATATCTGGACCCCCTTTGGGGCACCTAGATTTAAATTTCCATGCACTGAGTGGCTGGAACAGTGGGATATGTGATACGTCCCAATTCAGGGGAGGGGGGCTTCCATATGCATTGCTTTTAGTCACTTTCTTAGCACACCCCCTCTTTCCTATCTCTTTTTTTTGTTCTTTGGCCAGAGTGGATCTATGATCACTGGTCGATCATGCACACTTCTCTCCCCTGACAGTGCTCTTACCTACTTTACTTTGTAAACTTCCTAAAATATGAGCACTGGCAGTCTCCCCTTTTCTTTTCATTTACAGTAAACACACTTTCTTTTGGGCCATATCACTTAGGTTGGTGTAGGCTACAACATTTTAGCACGTCAGGATAGCGGTTTTACATCTTAACCCATTCGGCTTCTTTTTTAGTGCGTCCCGACAACTCAAAACCACGCACTGAAAATTTAGCTACGGTGTAATCAGACGCGCTAAAATTCAGTGCATCTGCATCATCCTTGCACCACCGTGCGTACCTTAACAGTCGTTCTACTTTTAGTGACGAGTTGGTACCTTTAGCCACTCAACTGGTCGCGGACGGGCAAACTGTTAGTTTGCATGTGGCATTAGCATGTTATTACAAAGTGTGCCCTTCATGTTGACGTTACTTGTTGTGACCGTCACCATTCATACTATTATGGGATACCACATCGTGGGTTTCACTTTTGATCTTAAATGACGTAAATGGCTGAGAAAAACTGAAGCAAATGAAGCGCTGAAATGCTTTGGATTCTTCAACCCGGCACAGTTTGATCTTGATAATCGCTTAGAAGAAAGTTGCACTTTGACACCTCTGCCTCCATCGACAATACCATCGTGTGGCACTGCCGCTGCGACGCAGTTTTCAGAGTTCATGGCTGCGTGTATTTCCATGGCTAAAGCACGACGGCACACAGATGACATGCGCAATATGCATGGACGCAAACTCCAAAAACAAGTCCAGAAATTTGAATAGAAAATAAGTTTGTCATTTTGTGTTTGGAGACATGGTTTCAAAAGCAGATAGCTTAAATGTATTGGGACATGTGTACCTACCTACCGCATGGCAGCATAACCACGTGTTGGCAGTGTCAGCTGGAGCGATCGCCGTTTGAGGCACTGACAACGGCAATGACTTACAGCTTGATTCTGATTCCGGAGGTTAATAATAATAATTAATAAAATAATAATAACGGTATTTATAATGCGCTTATCTTATAATAATTATAACTCTAAGCGCGCACTCACAAATCGCGTATGCATGCTTTAGACGACTCACGTAGCACAAATAGTGAAATACATTACGACAGTCAGCTTGGGGTGGGGAGTATGGTGATATAGTGCTAGAACTGTTAAAAGAGTTTTGAGGGCGGATGCTTTAGACAATGACTCACGTACCATAAATACATTATGACAGTCAGCTTGGGGTGGGGAGTGTGGTGATATAGTGCTAGAACTTTTGAAAGAGGCGAGTTTTGAGGGGGGGCTGGAAGGAGGAGAGAGAGAGTGGTCCAGGTGGATGGACCCTAGACGGAGAAGGAGGGCCGAAAGTGCTGAGTTTGGTGCGGGGGATGTGGAGGCGGAGAGGGTCAGAGACGGAGCGGAGTGTAGGGTTGAAGTAAGTCGGAGAGCTAGGTGGGAGCGCAGTTGTTCAGGGATTTGTAGCAGAGAGACAGAATCTTGTATTGGATGCGTTTGGGGGGATCGGGAGCCAGTGAAGGAGTTTGAGCTGGGGAGCGATGTGGTCGGATTTTTTCTTTGATGATGAGGTGGGCAGCATTGTTCTGGACATGCTGGAGAGTAAAAGTGGTGGAGTGAGGGAGGCCGGAAAGGAGAGTTGCAGTAGTCGATGCGAGATAGGATGAGAGAGACAGCAAGTTTGGTGGCAGCTTCGGTAGCGAGGTATTTTCGGATCCGACTGATGCGGCGTAGGTGGAAATAGCATGCCTGGACCATGGCGGAGACATAGCTGGTCATGGAAAGAGGAACCGAGGATAACGCCGAGGTTTTTGGCCGAGTCAGAGAGGGAGATGGGGGTGCTGTCGAGTTGAAGGTGGAGAGAGGGAGGGAGCTGGGAAAGTTCTGGCGAGTGCCCACCAGCCTGGCTTCCGTTTAGTTTAAGCTTGTTTGCTGTCATCCAGTTTTTCACGTCTTCGTAGCAGTCAGCCGTGCGAGTCAGTAGTGACCGAGTGTTGTCGTGTTTGTCTTTGTCTATTAGTTATGAGTCGTCAAGGTAGAGGTGGTGGAGTATGTGGTGAGACTGGATAATGTTGGACAGTGGAGAGTTGTATAGTGTGAAAAGGACCGGGCCCAGCACGGACCACTGTGGAACTCCGCAGGAGAGGGTGACTGGGTTGGACGAGACGCGGTCGATGGTGACGGACTGCTGTCTGTCGGAGAGAAACCAGGAGTGAGCAGTCAGTGATGCGAAAGGAGTTGTGAAGGCGGTGGAGGAGGATAGAGTGGTCTATAGTAGGTAGTGGCAGCCAAATTTTCAACCTACATTAAGTGAAATAATTTGTTGATTACCAAGTAGAACTTTTTAAACTGAATACAACACAAAAAGAATTTTGTAGATATCTCTACTGGTTGCTGAGATATGTGCGTTCAAAGCTTATGGACATTTTTCTCGAACGGCCGACTTGTGAAAAAGCCATTTTCAGACAATCACCACAAAAAAAAAAAGAAATTAATGACAAGCACAGCATTTTATTTTCAGTAGGTAGTGGCAGCCTCGCCAGTAGGCTACCATCAAGCATAAAATCGCTGCATTTTGTGCCAACTTCAACTCAAATTTATCATGCATCTACTGCACCGATTGTTTTCATTCTTATGTCAAAATAATATACGTCCTTTCCTCTTTCCAATGATGATAATATGATATATGTTTTGTTTGTGTGAAAAAACTGAAAAAATAAACTTTAAAGCATGTGTTTCGGCTTGCGCGAGCCGCAGGCCGACTTCCCGGCATTTGCTTCGCGTAAGCGCCTACACGATCCCTCCATTCAACAAGCCAGCAGATTTGCCACACACACGCTACACAGCTATATTTAGTATCAAAATGTGGGTCATGATGTCAGCTTCAAACTGGTATAAGGTGTTTGGTGATTTTTGTATACACACATGAAATATTGTAGTTTTTCCACAAAAATAAGAACAAATTTTCGTTTTTTTAGCAAAACAGAACGTATAAAAACACACATCTGGGTACCATTTTGTAGAGGAACGTCAAATCTATCGAATGGTGTTAGAGGCTAAATTATGCAAATGTGGTGGAAAATCTGCTTGAGGAATTTCCCACTCACGTTGCGCGCGACTTCTTCTGACCGCAATTCAAAATGGCGGCGACTGAAGACGAACCGGTACTTCCACTTTCGAGGAAATTGCAAGAAAACTACGTAAGTAAAAGCTTAATCGCTTTGCAGATTTATGCTATATTGTCATTTGTATGGTTTAGAAGCTATTTCGTTTATTATTCTTCGGAATTCTTGCATACACATCCTTCTATCACTGCGTTCAGCCTCATTGATCATCGCATCTTTCTTTGGATGGAAAGTGCCATTGAATATAGGAAAATACTTCACTACAGAAGTCAGTTAGCTTTACTAGCTTCTTAGTAATGTATTTGTAAATGCATTTATCACTTTCCTATTTAATTTCAAACGTCGATGCTCATCTGTTATGGTTATATTCAAGTTTAACTGTTGGGCATCGAAGCGAGTGATAACAGCCAGGGGCAGATAATTTGATGAGCGACTATGCGGCATTGACAAAATAGGTCTCAGAGCGGCCAGTATTTCATCATTTCTCTTCGTTTCTTTTGTTGAGATAAATAATTAGTCACACTCAGCATGATCAAAATACCCTGCTTTTTATTTTTCTTTACTCTAGGCCTAATTAAATCTTCCTCCTCAAAAGATGTTTAAGGTAAACAATGACAATAGTACTGTTTGTGTAAAGAGCCATACTCAGTCATTATGATATTGATAGTGAACCGCCAGTATTATTTAACTGATTAACATTATATTTAACAAAACAACCTCCAGTATTTTTAAACTGATTAACATTATATTTAACTAAACAACCTCCTTTGTTTTAGGTGGTGATGAGGCGTACACTGTACTCAAGAAAGTCTTCCTAGCCAAAGGGAGGGGGAGGCGCCCTGACCTGCCCACCTTCAGTGCACTGGATAACTCACTTCTTCTTCAAGTTTATCTTCTGAATGAAGAGTGACAAGACTTTTGATGACGCACCAGCATTTCTTTGGAACCTTTTTCCGGACTTGACAGAGAGTCGTCTGAGATGTTTGGTGCCCGAGACAAAGCTAAACTGGGAAAAGCAGAACACTATACAACTGCAAGAGGATTTTATGAAGAAGCGTCATGACACGACGTGTAGGACCACACCTACACCAACTTGGCATCACCAGACAGCAACTTTTGACAGGCGATTGCCACCTGGCATCACTACAGTCGCCAACAAAAGGCTTACTTCTTGACCTGGAGTCATTTAGAAAATGCGAAGGCTCTAAATTCGAAATGATGTGTAGGTGGTGGTTCAGATTGACCCAGCAGACTGTGACCGCTGCAGCAATGAGGAGGAGGGTGGTAAAAGTGGGCAACTTTAAGAATCGACTCATTCGCTGAAAAAGGGGAATGTAGATTCGTTTTGGGCGGAAACACTGGATTCTAGCATTGTGGCAGCGTTTAATCCAGCAGAACTAGGTAACACCACCACGACATTGGATTCTGAAAGAAAAGGCATGACACCGACCATTCAGCAGTTGGGGAAGGAGCTGACCAGTGTGCGGCATCGCATTAAAGAAGTGGAGCAGGAAAATCAAACACTTAATATCAAGTTTCAGGCTGAAATGAGGACTTTGCAGCAAGTTTTAACCAAAAGGACACATCAGCTGAGACTTGTTAAAGTGAGATTAGAGGGACTCCAGATCAACCACGACAGCATCACAGCTCGCTTGAGACAGTATACGAAAGGGACACTTTCCAGAAAACTAAACCATACGGCAAACAAAGTGATGAAGCTTCAAGAAAGTGTCGATGACGCAACTACTTTTGCTGCAAACATCGGAGACCATTACCAACATTTCCAAAAACACTCTGCTGTAGTGTGCATTTTTGTTCAGTGCTGATTGCATTGCTAAAGCAGTGAGCTGGTTTCATTGGTCCTTACATCTGTCCTTTGACTGTGCAGACTGTCTCGCAAGGTTCAGATCAAGCCGAGCTGCTATTTTAGACATATATATTCATCAATATAATTATGACGTACATTATTTCCAGGTGTCTCTTTACATCTTTTTTTCTGTTCATAATCATAGCTGAATATCCTTTTTTTCCTCCGTGCCAAATGGCCTCAAAATCTGCATACTGGTTAAAGTTTTTCAGTCATATTTGTGCTTTCAACATGTTGTCGATGATACTTTTATTTTATTTGTAGCATGTTCAACATGAATGACATGATGTATGAAAGTGATTTTCTTTAATATTGCAGCAGAATATATATTCTGACTTGTGTCCAAACCGCATGAAAATCCATCAAGGCGTTCAGAAGTTATGCTAATTTTTGTGTTGCGCGTCGTTGCTCATGTCCGCGACATGTCATTTTGAGCATTTTCTGGACTTTGGCACATTCTATCAGAACGGTTTATGTATATTACAGTCTGAAAAAAAATAGGCTTACTTTTTGTATATATATTTGTTAAAATCATCTCACAAAAGGTTATTTTAAGCGAAAGATTGTTCACAATATGGTCACAAAGTTGGACTTCTGTGCAATGTCAACTCGGCTCCGATTTATTTTTTTCCATTTTTAGCAACTCATTGCACATCATTGTACTGCATTATGGTTTTCATATTTGTTTCTGATACTTTCCTGATAATACAGATTGTGAAATAAAAAAAATGAAGCCTGTATCTTCTTAAGTGTCTCTGTATCCCTTGTCTGAAAATGACTTTTCATTAGGTTGGCGGCCCACGGACGAAAGCCTAAAAGTTTAAAATGTCGTATCTCAGGAACTAATCAACATATTTACAAAATCTTTTTTGCTGTTTGTTTGTTTCTTAATGCTCTATTAATAAAACAATGTAAGGAAGGTCTCAAGTTATAATGAAATTTTGGCTGCCACTACCTATTTTCAGAACCTCCTCAGTAAACCATTTTAAGATAAACTGAATTGATTCATGTAGCCTTTATTGTGGCTCAGTAGCAAGCCTCCAAAAACATAAAATATGCAAATCTGAAAATGGACAAATCGAACGAAATGCCAACTTTGAAACGCCACAGCGCATAACATTTTCAACAGAACTGTAAATGATGAAATCTGTCTTCAGATATACATAGAGAGTATGACTATTTTTTTCTGATACAATACTACAAAATATCTGTCCATTGTGAAGCTGGCAAATCTGGAAAATGTTCAAAATGACAGGTGGCGGACATGTGCTAAAGACTGAAATACTAAAATGGACATTATATCTCAGAAACCATTTGAAGGATCTTAAAATGGTTTGGAGGTAAACTAAATAATTGCTTCATCTACAAGAAAAACATAAAAACAAGACTAAATATGCATGTTTAAACATGTGGTGGTGTAATACAGCAAGAAAAAATGACTGAAATAAAAAAACGGGCTACTCTTCATGTACGAAACACTAGTGGTGCATAGAGTGGCTGCTTGGTTGATATTCAGTTTTGTTTCCTCTACTGCCAATTAATAGGGCTATTGGGGAGTAGAAAAGCTGCTCTGTCGTGGCTCTTTGTCTGCTGATTGTGAGACAGAGCAGAGAGTGCAGTTGTTGTGGTTTAGTTTTCTCTTTTCGCAGTGCTAGTGGATGTTGCTCAACCCTGGACTGCCGGCTCGTTTGTGAAAGCTGGTGTCATCAACTGTGTAGCTTGATGCGGGTGTCTGGACATTTCTCTAGATTGATTCATGGCTGGCTGCAAACTGGGAATCGTCTCCTCACATGGCGGCGTGGTCCAGAAGTTGCGCTGTGTGCAGAGATCCGTGTACTGTCTTATGCTGTGCCATCATAAGGATCAATGCATCCGTTTTCTTATTTGCAGGAAGGTAGTGGGGTTTACTCCATTGTTGCTGTACTTCTCGCATTTGGTCTGCCTGTATCTTGTCTGTCTTTCTTCAGTGGTTGCGTCGCCGAGGGCCATGCATAATATTGCTGTACGTGGTATTCAATACAGCAAGACAAAGTATAGTCTTAATGGGCTCAAGTTGCTTTTATCCGGGAAAAGTCTTCTCCTGCTGAGATGGACACAATGTGTATTTCCTTTTTGTTGCTTCCATAACTTTCTGGTCCAGCGGCTGTGCGTGTAGAATGTAGATGGCACTAACTTTGGTTGATCAGGGTGTCTCGATATTTCCACATTTTCAAACTGGGGATCACCTCCTGAAAAAGAAAATATTGTTCTATCTGAATACTAATGATCACCAAAGAACATTTCTTATTGCTCAGGACTACTATGGCCACAGAATAACTAAAAATCATTTCTTGTTTACGAATACGATACACAATTTCTGACTGATCGACTCAAACTTAGCAATTCGCCACAAAAGTTTCATGAAATTATCTGCCCTTGACAAAAATCCAGTGTCGCAAGCAGTATTAAAACTCAATATTAAATCGCTTCCTGAAGCCATCCGCTCTTGTAGTAAATTAGGAACACTCATAATACCTTGCAAATTCCGAGGCATGCAGAAAACAACGAATAAAAAGCTTGCAAAACTGCGAGTTTCTCATTTTCATATGCTAGTTTTGCTACCCACAGCACAAACAAACCATGTGAGAAGCAGCCTCAATGCTGGCCAATCTTTCATTAATTTCTACAGCCTAATACCATGAAAATAAACAAATATATCAATATATCAGTGTATTAAACCTTTTCACACAACACTAACTAAAAATATACACAAGTACTTACCTAGCTTGATTCTGAAGTTGTCACAAATCCATGGTATCGCAGGTGGTTTGTCGGTCGCATTTTGACTGAAGCTGTACCAAGTCCAATTGGAAAAATTGGTGAGCATAACCCCCACACAATGTGCATACATTAACCCAATAGCTCATTCGAAAGCTTAGAAAATTCTCTGTCTGCTAATATCTGATAGTAAATGTTTTTTTCCGAACGGTTTGTCCACAAAACAAAAAAGAATATTGGAAAATGAAAATAATCCAAGTTTTTTTAATCGCACAGACAAGAGTAACCAATCAAATTACTCGTGACGTCATGCCCTACATTTTGGTACTATTTATAGCGCTGAGCGTTGTGTGTGGCAAATATGCTTGCCTGTTGAACGCCGAAACTCGCGCACGCTGTTTGAGAAAACCAGGTCATGCAGTGAAAATGGAGGCTGCAATCACTCATTTTCAACTAAGTCCCATTTATTTCATATCAATGCTACATTTAAAGCAAAATGCTCACAGTAAAAAGAAGAGAACAAACTTTATTTTGATATAAGTTTGAAACAAATCCATCCATTGGATGTTTTGCAGTGAATTTTTTTTTAGGTTGGCTAAATCGTGCAGTTTCAGACTTGTTGTCAGCAGAGCGCCTGGGCTGCCACTACCTATCTATAGTGTCAAAGGCAGCAGAGAGGTCGAGTAGCGTAAGAAGGGAGATGTTGCCCGAGTCGGTGGAGAGAAGCAGGTCGTTTAGAATATGTAGAAGGGCTGTTTCAGTGCTGTGATGTTTGCGATAGGCAGATTGGAAAGGACTGAGGAGGTTGTTGTCAGTAAGGTGGAGGTTGAGAACAACCTTCTCAAGAAGCTTGGACAGGAAAGAGAGATTGGAGACTGGGCGATAGTTCTCGAGTTCGTTTGGGTCGAGGTTGTGTTTTTTGAGGAGAGGACGGATGATGGCGGACTTGAAGATATCTGGGACGGAGCCGTTCTCTAGAGATGTGTTGATGTCGTTAATGAAGGGCAGAAGTTTGGGAAGGCCGTCCCAGTAGAGAGAAGCTGGGAGGGGGTCTAGTTCGCAGGTTTTGAAAGGCATGGACTTTATGGTCTTGAGGACTTCATCCTGAGAGACGGGGTGGAAGGACGAGAGGGGAGCGACGGAAAAGGGGGGTTGGGAGGGCAAGGCGGAGAAGGCAGAGTGTCAAGAGTGTTGCGCTGAGTTTGGATTTTGTTGGAAAAATAGGTGGAAAAAGCGGACGGGAGTTCTTCTGTGCTGTGTGCGTTGGGGAGAGGAGAGTCTTTTGAAGTGCCTAGGAGTGATTGATTGTACATTGCTTAACGTCCTGACAGCAAGAAGACTTTCTCAGGACATGCCTGCACTGCTTGTGAAAAATCCTAAACAGAACATTGAATGTATGTCACCAGCAGATCCAATACATTAAATAAACCTAACACATGGGGCCTAAATAAAGCTAAGACCATTTAGCAACACACATCCAATATCAAGAGCTACAGGCAGTGCAGACAGTAGGGAAAGTTTTAAAAAGGCAAATACAGGTGAATGGACAACAGGTAGACAGAAACACATGCCCCAGAATAGAGAGGAAAACCCACCCTGTGGGGCTGACCTGTGGGGCTAAAAAGTAGTTAACCCCACCCAAGTCCCCCAGGGCAGACCCGGGTGGGGTAAGCATAGAGGGTTTGGAAGAAGTGGATTCCAGGATTTTATTTTGAAGGTGTTTACGTTTGGAGTCGGAGATCATTCTGCTGACTTTGGATCTAGTTGTTTGGAAGATCTGTCTGTGAACGTTGAGGTCGGATGAGCGCCAGCGGCGTTCTGCTTCTCGGCGCTCACGCTATGTCGTCAGTGAGCCATGGGGAGGGGGGTCGGTTGGGTATGGAGCAGGTGGTGACAGGGACATGGGTGTCTAGAAGTTTCGAAGGGAGGAACCGAAATGGGAATCAAAGAAGCTCCCCCTGTTGACAGATTTTAGTTTGCGACGAGAGACAAGGAGTTTGGGTTTTTCGGGGGAGGTAGGCTGAGGGAGACGAGAATAGCGAGGTGGTCAGAGGGAAAAACCAAGGAGGTGTCAGAGTCGAGAAAGAGTTGATCGGAGGTGCGGGTGATGATCCAGTCGAGGGTGTGGCCGAGTCGGTGGGTGGGTTTGGTGATGTGTTGTGTAAGATTGTGGTTTGAAAGTGATGTGCAAAGGCGTTTTGTGTCAGGGTGGTCTGGTTTGTTGGAGTGGAAGTCGCCAAGAAGGATGTGTTTTTCAGGGTCGTGTGCTGTGGTGGTCGAGGAGGAGGTCAAACTCGGTGAGGAACATGGAGTTTGTTTTGAGAGCTTGGAGGGGGGGCGATAGATACATGAGAAGATGAGGGACTGGCCAGGGAGTGTTGCTACGGCCTCAGATTCAAAGGAGGGATGAGCAAAAGGGAACATATATGGGACATTTTATCAGGGCTCAAAATTAGCGGGGGCCCGGGGCCAAAAACCCGCAAAGTTGATTTTGGGCTCGGAAAGTTGAAAAACGAAGGGCCCGCTTGGCCCGCAAAATAATTCGTCTGCTACAGCTAGCTCTACTCGGCAGTTTCATATTTGGGCCAAGGGAAGCAACCCACATCGGTGCCCTCACTTACAGTAATAGTATTGTGTTCTTTTTTCTTTTTTTTTTGTTATTGTATTTTTAGTTTACTTCTGTTAACTCAAGTGCACATAAGTGTAATATGAATAGATGATTGAAAAAAAAAAGAAAAGGCAAAATCTGTTTCACTTTAGTTTATCAGGAAGAGTACTGTTAAGTTTAGTTCCCTTTCATGGTTTTGTTTTGAACTTTTGTGCATTGAGGTCAGATTTTTTGTTAGGTTACTCATATTAAAATTTTAATGATGTGTATTGTGCAATACTCAGTCACAAAACTGAAAAGTATTATACAAGAGACTCACTTGATTTTTTTCTATTTTGTTTAATGGCCATTTCAGGCTCCTAGTCACTGGAATAATTATGTGTGTCACTGAATGTGTGTGTGTGTGTGTTTTTTCCCCTTTTTTGTTGGTAATGTTTGAAAGTGAAAGAAAAGGCAAATAAAAATGACATCACTCAGCAAAATTGGAAATTCAATTGTTTTTATTTTAGATTATCAGACAAATTGTACTTTCTACTTATTATATTGTCAATAATTCTTTTGTTTTTTTGTTTGCATTATTTTTCAAAGTTGGGCCCCGAAAGTTGCTTGTGGGCCCTCAAATTTTTCAATCAAGGGGCCCGGTGGCCCCCAAAGAAAAAAGTTAATTTCTAGCCCTTTTTTATCCAGCGTACATGTCTTTCAACAGATCACCGCAGCATCCCAACATTTTACTAATCTAAACTTACAGAAGAATAAAGTAGCACGTGTATGTGTGGTGCACAAAAGGGGGCAAAACCAGCTAATGACAACGGCAATAGCGATACACATAATGAAGAATTTCACAAGAAATCACTAGCTGAAGCGCAAACTTAAGACTTGCAGCCCAGTTGGCCACCCCAGAATTTGGAGCTCAGCATAAGACTTTTAGCAAAAAATACTTAAGTTAATGGCATTTGTTTTCAATTTCAGAGGATGAGCGTTTTCAAATCCTGTGCAGAATAGCACAACAAACGGGTAAACCTAACCTATCTGACAGTTAAGAAATGTTTTGTTTGTTTTTTTTTTTTTTTTTTTTTTTTTTTTTTTTTTTTTTGGGGGGGGGGGGGGGGGGGGGGTAAAACTAAAAACACTAAGAGCTGGCATATCAGCGTGTTGTATATGTCAAACTAAAGCATTTTGAAAGATATTCACAGAATACTTAAAAATGTTAAAATCGGACAAGAAATGTGAAAGTTGTGTTATTTTGAAATTGTTTTTTTGCTGCAAGCCGATTTTAGCTGGAGAGGCATTTTCGGCTAACTGGCATTCAAAAACCACTATTACCATCTCACCAAAAAAAATTGAGCTTACACCGACTAATACTTTAAACAGAATCTCAGATTTGTAGCCAATTTAGAATAGATCTGAAGAAATTGTGGATTGTCAAAGTTTGCTTGCCATGCAATTTCCCAAAAACAGCCTGGGACGTGACAATTTTGTGCAAAAGTCTTTTCCTTTTATCTCTGAAACTATTTGAGCTAGACACTTGCTGTTTTTTGTTGTTGTTGTTGTTCTTATTTTTGCTTGAACTTTACTAATACCTTCTTTTCTTGACATCATATTTGCAAGGGATTTGTGTAGTTGTAGGGGCTGCCTGTACCTACTTTTATATGATGGCAAACTGAATTTTGTCTGAGCTACCAACATATAAAATCAAGGTAGATTGATTTCCATCTCTGAAAAATAAGTGTGCACGCAGGAGCGTAAGTGTGTTTCATATAAACTTTATCTTCAATATAATGAAGCAGGTTGCCATAATGGGAACTTTCAGTTTCACTCCATCTTTGTTAGAAGAAGCGCGCATCCCCACGCCACATTCCACTTCCGGTCAAAAAATTAGGTCACGCGTACCTGCACAAAGCCGTTCGGTTTAGCCAAATACACACTGAAAAACGCACATTTTCAACCAAATAACAGAAATGAATGAAATTAACACACCCAAAATACAAAAAAAAAAAAAAAAAATCACACGTAAATGAACAAACACGCTAAAATCCAACCGATTAATTTGAAACGTCCACATGACCAAAGAACTTGCCAAAGAAACTCACCTCCGCCACCTCTCTCTTCGTTTAGTGCTTGCCTTAATCTTTTTACAAGCACGGCTTTGACGCCTTTCGTATCTAAACCTCTCGTCTTGAGTTCATCGCGGAGCTCTGTGACCTTAAGCTTGTTTGGATCAATGTCACTCATGTTGTTGCATGAAAAAAACAAAGACTCACAACTAGTTCGTCTTTCAAGCACAAATGGCCGGCACAATTACTGCGCATGCGCTGTGATTATTACAAAATAAGTACCAGGAAGTAGATGACTAAATAAAAGATGATATTTTACAGATATGGCTAGTTTACCATTAAAATAAGTATTTGGGGTTATATATATAGTAATTATATATTTATAAATTTAGATTTTAATTGGTAAAGCATTCATAAAGTAATCTAAAAAATGAAGTTTACGTTAGGCGTCAGTTCTTTTCCAGTAACAGTTTTATTGCACATGTGCGTCCAAGCCATTTTTATTATTTTAATGTATCGTTATATTATTAAATTGAATTCTAGTTTGATCGCCCTAGTAAAATACAGTATGTTGAATAAATAATTAAAGTATTTTAGACAGCATTGTTTTCGAGCATCTCGCGAGTTTTCAGTCTTCATGTAGCAACGTGATATAAACAACATGGCGGAAACAACAGAGCAAAGAGAAAGCTCTACGGGTAAATGGTTTGATTACCAAGACATTGCGTTGCGGTAATTTATGGAATGAAATGAAACGTTTTTATGATTTGCTGAGAGAAACTCAGTGTGCACTTACGTTCACATTAAGAGTAAGCCTTGAAACAGTAAAACTATATACAGAGGGCTAGGAGTGCTCTTACAGTGCTGAGACGACTAGCTGCTGGGTGGTGTAGCAGACCAGTCGAGCACAGAAGTCTTCAAGGGAGGGGGCAGATGTGATGGATATAGGTAGCCTATTCCACTCCCTTAATGACTTGGGAGAAAAGGAGTTGAAGCCATTAACCCTTTTCATACTGATACACTACTGCTTGAAATTAGTTTGACTGATAGTTCAAGGGTGGTGCCAGAATAGTTTCAGTTTCAAATTCTACTATCAGACAGACGTTTCAACATGCCACTTGCCAAAAAGAATGTTTTTAAGAAGTCTTTTATTCCAACTGCTGTCTCGATTTTGAACTCTTGATTATAGTGACGTGATATATATAACCCAGCACGCAAACATTGGTCCATTACTGGATAATGTCTGATACACTGGGCCAGTATGCGAGAGCTTAGCGTCATGCTGAAACCAACACGCGCGGTGGTAACGTGTGAACCCGCGTGCGCGCCGGTATAATCAATCTTGGTGCCAAGCTGGAACAATCACGCGAGCCGCCAGAGGCTGTGCCGAGCCCGCGCGCTGTTTCACCTGCAAATGTTGGCACACAACAGGCGAGCCAGTCTGGCCTAATTCGCAACATTGACAGATGAAATTTTAAATCTAAACGACATTTATCTTGAAAATAATACAACGCAATCTTTTACCATAGATTTGGCACGCCATGACGTGTGTTTTTTTTAATAAATTTTTTTATATATAACATTTATTCGCCACATTCTATGTTTTGTCAGAAGCTGCCTTGCATGCCAGTATAGCACCTCGTGCGATTATTTCCGCCAAATTTGACTGCAGATCAAGGTTACAATTTCCATTGCCACACCAAGTTCCAGCTTTCGTTCTTCTATATTTCTTTCGCTGACGCCACGTGCACTTGCTGATTAAGGTATACGTACATGTATAGTACAATTTAAAACTTCTCCTTGAGGAAGATGGATTTTAAAGATGAGTCGTACTGGGCGAAGAGGAGACTTTGGAAAAGTCAGGAATTCCCACTACAAGATCGTGCAGAGCTGGAGTGCCTCAACACGGTCCCGGACAACGAGCGGCGACCAGGAACTACATGGTAATTATACATTTAAAATTTGAATATTGTTTGGATTTTCTTGTTTTGTGGTGTGATGCTTGGATTAATGAATTTAGCTATGTAGCTGGAGGTTTAAAACTTTTGTATTATAATTTGCATGCAGTTTTGTGTTTCGTTTTATTGCTTTCTGCTCTCTGCAGGGAAACTACTATTTATCTATCCATATCTATCTATATCCCATAGTCTTGCCGACCATTGGGGCACCACCGATGACTTGGCAACCAGCTCCCTCCATTCCTCTCTGTTCTCTGCCATTCTTAGCGTATCGCCCAGCTTCAGTCCTGTCCACTCTGAGATATTGTCCTCCCATCTTTTCCTCTGTCTTCCTCTCCTTCATCCTCCTTGCACAGTGCCTTGCAGGATTGTTTTGGCAAGCCCTGCTGAATGCGTGACATGCCCATACCACTTCAGTGTGCATTTTTTCGCAATGGCTAATAGGTCTTCATAAGGCCCGATGGCTTGCCTGATTCTGCCTCCCACTTCCTCGTTCGTGATGTGATCTCTGTATGAAATGCCAAGCAGCATTCGAAAATATCTCATTTCAGTGTCTTGAATCCTTGTTTCAAGGTCTGCTGTGAGGGTCCATGACTCGCAGGCATACAAGAACACTGAGGTGACTAAGGAGCGCATCAGTCTGATCTTGGAGCAGAGTGTGATGTTTCTGTCCTTCCATATGGTCTTCATTCTTGTCAGTGCTGTTGTTGTCTGCGCAATCCTGGACAGTATTTCTGGTTTTGATCCCTCATCTGTCACAATGGCTCCTAAGTATTTGAATTTATTAACGGTTTCCAGTTTTTGGCTTCCAATCATGACGTCAGTGCCAATGCCACTGGTGTTATTGGTCATCAGTTTGGTCTTCTCTGCACTGATTTCCATCCCATACGCAATGGCTGTACTGTCCACCAGCTGAGCTAGCTCCTTCTCTGTTCCTGCAATGCCATCAATGTCGTCCGCAAAGTGCAAGTTCGTGATTGTTCTGCCTCCAATACTGACAGTTCCTTCATGATGTTTTAGAGTGTCTGTCATGATTCTTTCCAGGAAGATGTTGAAAAGAGTAGGTGAGAGCAAGCAGCCTTGTCTGACTCCGACTGTAGTCCTAAACCAGTTTCCTATTTTGCCGTTGAAGCAGACTGCGCTAGTGGCCTTGTTGTAAAGGTTTGCTATGACTTTGATCAGGTTGGCATTGGGAAACTACAGAGAAAGGTAAATTTTGATTGTGATTCTTTTTGACAAATTTTATTTGTAAAAACAGTCTTATTTTTTTCTGTGTGTGTTTGCAGATTCTGTACTTATCCCATGTTTGAGGCTTGGACTTTAAAGGTTGTGTACGGAGGACAATGCATTTTTTTATGAGGAAGAGTGTCTGGATATTGTACAACCTCACTGGAAAAAGGGGAAAGAAGCCTTCAGCAGACTGTGTAACCTGCACAACGCAATCATTGGTAAATTATAATTAAGTAATGCTCTGTTTTATTCCTATTAAAAACAAGATGGGATAAACCATAACCCACAAAGTCCCTTCTATATTAGAGCTGTCCTCGCTTTTGTCTTTGACCTGATTCTGATGTTGAATTATCTCCTATTGAAAAAGTCTGGCAGATCTGCCAATGCGTCAGTGAGTTCTATAATTTGCGCAGAACATATGCATCGTTGATTTGTCTAACGTCATTTGTCATGACGTAAGTTTTAGTTTTTACGTATTTTTATATTTTATGTGATATGAGTTTTTCACTTTTGCTTCATAGGCTTGAGAAAATTGTGACAAAACTATAACTTCATAGTACAATTTTAGTCTTGCTATAATTTGTGTGAAAGCAGGTTTACTTTACCTTACTTACTTACTTACGCCTGTCACCCCTCCCAGGGTATAGGCCGTCGACGAGAGACCTCCAGCGACTCCTGTCCTGTGCTTCTCCTTCGATTTTACTCCAGGTGGTTCCCAGTCTCTTGATGTCTGCTTCGAGGTCTCGATGCCAGGTGTTTTTGGGCCTGCCTCTTTTCCTCTTTCCCTGGGGGTTCCATGACAATGACTGCCTAGTGATACTGGAAACTGGCTTTCTCAGACTGTGACAATCCATCCCCATCCCCAGTTACCTAACTACATGATATACTAAGTACACTGGTCACCTGCACGCACTTCTGAAAGCATGTCGATGTGTGTGCGTGCATGCACGCGTGCTCCAAACATCTCCAAGAGGTACCTGGAAGGCGCATGAGGAATTATTCCACCTGGAGATGCGCGCATGTTTGTGTGAGAGAGAGAGAATGCCGTCATATTTTAGAGCCCATTCAGATGTTGGAGCCTGCACTGCAGGGAGTTAGCACTTTATAAATATAATTATTATTATATTTAGAGTATTATGTCAGTATCTACATATAGTGACGGAGTTGCCTCTTTTACGTCACCGCCTCTGTGTGACTTTCCCTAGAAATAATTTTTTTTAGTCTTTTAATCCCTTTCTGAAAATAATTAATTTTTACTAAAGAAGTTGAAAGGATGCAAAGCGGGTTAACAAACTCATCCAATGTCTTTCTCCAAACTAGCTATAAGGTTCAAGTAATTATGACAAAAATTACGGTCTCTAATCTGGGTCAACCAACTTCCTATAAATGGTTGTTTATGGCTTCAATGAGTCATTCAGTTACAATATGCTCGGAAGTTGTCTTAGCCACCCATTTAAGAAAGTATTTCACCAAGTTTCAAGCTTGTGTGTACAGATATATCAAAGATTATCTTGTTTACATACATATGCACACATATATGCACATACATACATACGCACATATGGCGCTTCATGCCAAATGTACGTTCAGCAGCGAAGTTAGCGTAACTAGACATGACGTAATTTTTATCTTGTTGCTTCAAGTGTTAGAGGTTTAGCCTGCCCACCTTTGACATCATGGACATGCTATTAAATTCGCCCCACTGCGACCTGTCCTAAAAGGTCTTTTCTATAAATAGAAGGGACTTAAAAGAAAACTGAAGTCCAAAATGGGATGAAACCATTCAAGTGACTGCATGGATATTGCAAAACTGGCGGAAGTGAGTCTTTGTTTTGGGTCATCTGTTAGATGTTTTTTAGCCATTGACTGTCATGAAACATGCATCAATTGGTATTTTTCTTAGACTAAGCAAGCCACAGTCTTCTGTAATGTTCAGACTTCACCCAAGGGTACTTTCTAAGACCTATATTAACACCAATTTCAGTGACCTCTCTTAAAGGTCAACTCCACAGAATTCGGTAATCAGACATGCATTTTATTTTCAGATGGTGTGAGAAGGCATGATGGCAGTGCAACAAACACAGACATAGACCAGGTTTTAGCTAAATGGCTTACTGGATCAATCGATCGCTATGGGAATAAGCAGAGGAGGGAGGTGGCAAAGCGAGCACACACACACTGACAGTGATTAGTATAGTTTTCGTTTATCTGCAAGCTGCTTAACCCTCTGGCTATCAGTACTGCCTGACATTGTGATGATTACTGCAAGAATCATTGTGACTTATAGTGCAATACAGACAGCCAAAGGGGTAATCATACCTGTTGTCATCAGATTGATTTATCATATTAAGTAGAAACTAGAATGTAGTGCATGTTTTGTGATTTTGTGAAAACTACAATTTCTTTTGTTATGAAACGTTATGAAATATATGTTGTGTAATGGTTATATAATTATGGTATAGATCTGTCATTTCAGTCTATCATCTTAGAATTTCTAATTAACTTTTTCCGGCCATAGCAACATCAACTTCAAGCAGAGCCTATTAATTTCAACTAAACTGTCCGTGTCAGAAGAAAAATAAACTAATTCTGATTGCAATATTAAGTTTCATTCTGATTCAGATATTCAGTTTGCTACACTGTTAAGTCAGTCTGGCCAAGATGTTTACATATTATTGTTTATTTTTACAATTATAGTCTGCCTGAGCAATTAAGCTTACCTCATGTTTTCTTGTTGTTGCACATAACATTTTAATAAGACATGCACATGTTTTGTAACCATCAGTTGCAGAAGTGTTTAAGTTTGAAAAGTGATGGCAGCTAGTTTAGGGCTTTCAAGCAATGTAGAGCAAACCTGCTTTTAGTTGCAAGTTATTAAAATGCTAACTGGCTGCATGCATGATTATAAAGATAATTGTCTTGGTTTGCTTAACTTTTACCTCCGCCCCCCCCCCCCCCCTCACCACAAACACACACCACCCATCCATTGGTATTTCTATTTTGTTTTAACTATTGTACCAATTTTTGTTTTTTGGGTGTGTTTTTGGTGTAAGTGCCCTTCCAACACTCTAGTCAGTATATATGTCACTGGAGGCAATTTTTTAATACTTTTTAAAATTCTTTGTTGCCAGAATAAATGTGCCAGGTCCTGGATGCCTGCATATTTCCTTTTATTATTAATATTATGGTTCCATGGTTGTTACATTTTTATTGTACCAATGCCAGTTGATCAGTATTATGTACGTGAATTTTACATTTAAGGTTTTATTTGATACTCTTTTCAACCCATTACATCCTGAGGCTGATTTTGTCAGATTTGCTTATTGTCCAATGAAGGCTACATTACAAATTTTGCGACAGATCAACCATTTTAGTTCATGGGTAGTGCCAGAATAGCTTGGTGTCTCAGGCGCCAAGCTATTCTAGCACCACCCTTGAACTATCATAGTCAAATTAATTTCAAGCAGGTGTGTATCAGGATGAAAAGGGTTAATAAGAACATGTCATATGAGATTCTTTTTTTTTTTCATAACCAATGTTGTTTGTGCCAAATCCTGTATGTTTAGGAGGAAATTTGGTCTCCATTCGAATTATGTCAGTATATTCTGTTAATCTGTAAGAAAGTTATTCATGAGCGCCGCTTAAATTTGCACTGTGTACAAAATCTGTTATGTTTACAGATCCTATTGCCAGTACCTGAACATCTGTGTGTATATATATATTCAGAGATGGTTTTTGTATGTCATGTATCAGAACAATTGTTTTGTTAATTGTGGGCGTGTTTTTTTAAAACATTTTGTGTATTGTTATAGACAGGTTTGTTTTTTTTTGTGGGTGGAGGTGTTAGTTAATCAATTGAATCCTGCCTGAGGGTGATTTTTTTAACTTCAGATTGCCCTGTAAAAGGTATGTTATGGGTAAGGATATATAGATCAACCATTTTAGTTCAAGGGTGGTGCCAGAACTGTGCACCAAGCTGTTCTGGCACTACTCTTGAGCTATCATAGTCAAATTATTTCCGGCATTAATGTATCAGGATGGAAAGGGTTAACAGAGATAATCATTGTCCTTAATTATTTGGTATAGTTAGAGTGTTTTCTTTTTTTAAAACTGAAAATCGTGCTGAAAAACTGATTAAACTTGTGCATCACTGTGAATCTATGAGTTCAGGTCTTTCTTTTTTAAGTTGTGTTTTGAGGTAGGTGTTACATATTTTGATGAACGTTTGATTTGATCTTGCCATGCAAAGGGAAAATGGCAATTGTCCAGGCCTAGAGTTGGCTCATAATGAAGCTATCAGATTTATATATGTTTGCATGATGGTCTATATTGGGAGCCAACATTCACCATACTGGCCCTAGGATGGATCCAGCTTGGCACTATATCGGCAACCAACATTCACCATACTGGTTCTAGGATGGATCCAGCTTGGCACTATATTGGCAGCCAACATTTACCCTACTGGCCCTAGGATGGATCCAGCTTGGCAGCCAACATTTACCCGATGTTGGGCCAACATCGGGCAAATTTGCACTTCCAATATCGGACCAATATTGACACCCATATATCGGCCCAATATCTAAGACAATATTGGGCCAATATTGGACCAATATTGGTGTGCTGGCTGGATAGTTGATCTACATAACATTACCTCCCATCTTGTGATAGATTGCTGCAATGATAATTTTAATGGAATGCTCTTATAGTGTTAATCAGTGTCTTGTCTTGTTGTTTTGTGATGAGCCAAAAGGCAAATTTCTGTCGTGCTTTGACTTGAACAGACAATAAAGTTGTATTGTATAGCATGGCACCTCAGGCGCCAAGCTATTCTGGCACCACCCTTGAACGAAGATGGGTGATCTATCTCCTAATCTGTAATATAGCCTTCATAGCACAAGCACATTTTCAAACAATCAGGGTCCGGATGTAATGAGTGAACTGAATGAGCTAGCCTCTCATCATATACTCATGCTGATAGTGTTCCAATCTTTTGCTCAGTATTAGTTGGCTTCCTTCTGTGTAGACTTGCTGTTCTGTCCCACCCAATGTGATCCATTTCCAACCCACACATGAGTTAAAGTGGGGTAGTTTTCTACCCCATAGGGCCACCATTCTGTCCACAAATTTAAAAAAAAAAATCAGCTTCAGACTTTGAATGGCCTACTCCTGGCAGTAACGGATTTATAGATCGCAGTATCTATTTTATAAATGTTCGTAGTATATCTGACACTAATGCTGGACTATAGGGAATAGGGCTAACGTAAATTATGAAATGTAAATGTCAACAAGAATGGCAAAGCCCTTAAGGCTCATGTGCATGAACAATCCAGTTCTAACTGAAGGAAAGCGCTGGCTTTTGTACCTGCGATGTTGTCTCAGAATTATTTTTTCAAACCTTTGTCAATCTCCCATGACCTTTGGTCTTTGCAAGTAGTGAACCAAAAGAAAATGCATAGAAAGGTCTTATAAGCTACCTTTCTGCCAAATATTGATGAAATGTTTTGTAAACATTCTACTTTTCTCACATCCTTTGCCGATCTCTTATGACCCTTGACCTTTCCATGGGGTTATCCAAATTACCATATCTCGGGACCAAGTTTGGGTTTGAAGTTGTAAATAGTATTCAAGAAAAAAAAGTTGGTCAAGATATTGCTATTTTGGAACTATTTCTTGGTCTCTTGTGACCTTTAATTTTTCTGAGGGGTCGTCCAAATTAGTGTGCGCAAAGATGTCTTACCATCAGGTATCTTTTTACCAAGTTTGGGTCTGAAGTTGTGAATAGTAATTGAGTAAACAAAATTGGGTCAAAATATGGCTATTTTTTTAACATATTTTCTGATCCCCTGTGACCTTGACCTTTGAGAGAGGTCAGTGAAATTGGTATGTTTAGAAAGGTCTTGCCACAAAGTGTCCTTGTGACAAGTTTGAAGACTGCAGCTTGAATAGTCTCTGAGAAAATGCCAACGTTAAAGTTTATCACAGGACGCCGAACGCCACAGGATGTACGACCACTGGCCCAGAACATAGGCTCACTTTTGCTTCACACATGAGCCAGAAATTAAAGACTTTAAAACTCTTCTTCTCCTTCCATTACACTCAGCAGGTCTTGGAAAACTTCTGGTATGTGTGACAAGAAGGGTAGACAAATCTTAGTTGAGGCAAAACAACATTGATGACCTGTTGTATCAGTGAATTTTAGCATTGCTTTAACAAACTTGGCCCCAACACCTACAGCAGGAGATGGATTAACCATGATAATTCAAGGGTAGCGCCAGATGAGCTTGGCACCTGAAGGCGCCAAGCTCATCTGGCACTGCCCTTGAATTATCATGGTCAATCCATCTCCTGCAGCTGGTACAGGAACACCTCCAAAATGTGAAAAATGCAGCCGTGCGGATAAATAGGGTAACCAGGCAGTGTCCCGCACTGGAACGTTAATAAGTAAAAGGTCCTGAGGCTGACACCGGTAGGCTTTGGCCCTTGCACAACTGTACTGGGGTCAGCGATGACGGTGTCGGTGCCCAAGGACTGGACCTTTTGCTTTCTGGGATATTCCTCCAGAGTATGGGATATTCCCTACCATCACACTAAAATCCGCTTTTGGTCAGTCATCAAGACCAGGAGATTCTGCAGTCATCACGAGGAGGCCAGGAGATTCAGCAGTCATTATGAAGAGAAGCCAAGAAAGAAAGAAAGACGCTTAGAAAGGAGAAAGGACAGCTACAATTACAGCATGCACTTTTCTTTCTTTCTTGGGGTCTTCTCTGCATTTTACTCATTGGGCAGTCACCGTTTTTTGTCTGGATTTAACAGTTGTTAGGGCCTAACCTTGAGGCCAGCAGGGGCATAAGTGCAAAAATCCTTGAGCAGACTTCAGTTGCATTTAACCTGTGCAGAGCTTTTTGCTGACCAGATGCAGCCCAAGGGCTGCTTGCTTACTGGGATCATGTCTTGAGTTGTTGGAAGATCCTGGAAATCGGTGTCTCTGTGCAATGTGTTATAATTATAGTGTCCAGTCTAGAAACAATGCAATCTGTCATCACCGTCTTGTAAACCCTACAGCGCACACATACATGCGTGTGCGCTGTAGGGTTTACGAGATAGAGATGACAGATTGCATTGTATTCTAGACTGGACACTGTACTCAACATGATAGATGCAAGGACTATGCGTTCTCAACAGCCCACTTGCAACATACTCATTACCAACACCTTTTGTGCATTCTGACCGACAACAAAAACCTGACAGTTTGAGAAGACTTGAGATGAGCACACATCATAACTTTTAACTTCATTCTCATGATGTTTTATTTTTTTCTGTTGCAGATGTTTTGGTAGCGGACATCCAAAAGAAAATAACAGATGCATTTGACATATTTGATCATGAGGCCAACAAGACAGTTGATGTCAGGTACTGCTCTTGTCTGTTTTTTATTTAACCATTTTACCCAAGTAGTTTTCTCTTTAAGATTGTTTTTCATACCTCACAATGCATACGCAGTGCTTGTATGTAGTTAAGGCACCTTGTTGGCAGATGTGCAGTTAACAGATTGATGTGATGTAGCATTAGTCTGCCTGATGATAATATCGTTTGTACAATGTTGAGGAGTGAGACCTACTCATGAACTGCTGTATGGTTACAAGAAGTGAGAAAAAAAAAACACCACATGAATGTTATCTCATTCAGCCCCGACACCACAGCAAGTGCAAGACATGGATTGAGCATGATAGTTCAAGGATGGTACCAGAATAGCTTGGCGCCCATAGGCACCAAGCTATTTTAGTATCACCCTTGAACTATTGTGCTCGATCTTTCTATAGAATTGTAATACAGTCCTTCAGAGGGCAACTTCAAAATTTGGGTTGCAAAAATTGCACACCGTCCAACTGTAGAGCGGTATGGATCCTCATGAGCACCAGCAGTTGTGGAGGCTGAGGATTTATGCCTCTTGCTGTAACCACTTTTGTATTCATGTTTTTTTTTTTTAATGGCTGGGAATCTTCAACACAATCTATGTCCACTGTCATCTGTTTCAGAGAAGTGGGGACAATCATTCGATCTCTAGGCTGTTGTCCCAGTGAGGCCGAGCTGCACGACATGATTGCTGAAGTAAATCAGTTTCTCATCTTGAGTATGTGTGTGTGAGAAATAATAATAATTATAATAATCATACTACTATGTGAATTTATATAACACTTAACCTCCAGATTAATAATGCTCTAAGTGCTTTACAAAACAAGAAATAAGGGAACAAGGGGTACATGAAAAGTAAAGTTGCAAAAGAGTTTGCAGCTAAAAATGATACATGTCAAAGTCACATTACACTACACACACAACATAACAAGAACAGATACTTTCTTGGAGTACTGATGCACGAAAAGATCATTTTTAAAAGAAGCATCAGTCTGAGTTCCAACTAGGCAGCGAAAACTTGGAGTACTTGGGTGGTTGCAAAGAACTAGCGAGCTCTTCGGCCTGATTGGGCATTGTGATTTAAAACAAGATGAGGATTTCATCCCAAAGTCTACCGTATTGTTTGGAGCTCATATGCATTTTTCTTTTAGGAACATTCAGAGTTGTTCATGTTTTTAAGCTTATTGATGGATGGGACAGAAACAAAAAGTTTAATCCTGAAGCGGGGGTCTGGGGGTCGCAGAAAAGGCCCCCAGTAGGGGTCATGGAGGCAACGCCCCCTGTGAAAAAAGAAAAAAAAAAGCCAAATTGTTAAAATCCTGAATTCCGGCTGTAGCTGGAAAAGTCCCATCCACGCTTATCCTTCTAATCCATTTCCCCTCTCTCTAAGCCATCCTCTGATCAACCCACACGGTGGTGCACACAAATAAAGACAAACACATGGCGCTTCCTGCCATTAGTATGCTCTGTTGGCTGGAGTAGCGACAGGAATTCTGAAGAAGAATACTTACTTACGCCTGTCACCCCTCCCCGGGTATAGGCCGTCGACAAGAGACCTCCAGCAACTCCTGTTCTGTGCTTCTCCTTCGATTTTACTCCAGGTGGTTCCCAGTCTGCTTGGGGGTCTCGATGCCAGGTGTTTCTCGGCCTGCCTTTTTTCCTCTTTCCCTGGGGGTTCCATGACAATGCCTGCCTAGTGATACTGGAAGCTGGCTTTCTCAGACTGTGACCAATCCATCCCCATCTTCTTTGCCCAATTTCATTCTCAGCTGTTATCTGCTCTGTTCTCTCCCAGAGTCTGACGTTGCTGATCTTCTCTGGCCAGTGGATTTTCAAAATTCTTCTAAGGCAACTGTTTATGAAGATTTGTACTCTGTTGACTGTAGTTTTTGTCAATCTCCAAGTCTCTGCTCCATATAGGAGAACTGCTTTTACGTTGGAGTTGAAAATCCGAACTTTGGTGTGTTGTGACAGCTCTCTGGAACTCCACACTTTTTTCAACTGGAGAAAGGCTGCTCTGGCTTTACCAATTCGTGCTCTGACATCTGCATCAGTGCCGCCTTTTTTGTCTATCATGCTCCCAAGATAGGTGAAGGACTCCACCTCCTGCAACGGGGTGCCAGCAAGAGAGACTGGTTCTCCCCTGGTTGCGTTTATCCTCATTGTCTTTGTTTTCTGTTTGTGGATGGTGAGGTCCACTTGGGACAAGATGTCAGCAAGCCTCGTGGTCTTGTCCTGCATTTGTTGATGAGTGTGGGACAGTAAAGCCAAGTCGTCTGCAAACTCGAGGTCGTCAAGCTGTGTCCACAGTGTCCACTGTATTCCACTTCGTCTGTGCTCTGTGGTCCTCTTCATGACCCAGTCTATGGCCAGTAGGAAGAGGAACGGAGACAGCAAACACCCCTGCTTGACACCGGTTCTGACCTGGAGCTCCCTGGTGAACTGCCCTTTGCGGATCACGCAACATGTCATGTGATCGTAGCTGCTCTTGATCAGGCGGACGAGCTTTGTGGGTACACCGTAGTGTCGTAGGAGTTTCCACTGAGTCTCTCGGTCCACACTGTCAAATGCTTTCTCATAATCCACAAAGTTGACGTACAGCGGGGAGCTCCACTCCAGAGACTGTTCCACGATGATGCGGAGAGTGGCGATCTGGTCTGTACATGATCGCTTTTACCTGAATCCTGCTTGCTGGTCTCTCAGCTGGGGGTCAACGGAGCTCTTCATTCTCTCCAGGATGATCCTGTTGAAGACCTTTCCTGGTACTGACAGCAAGGTGATTCCTCTGTAGTTTGAACATTTGCTAAGGTCGCCTTTCTTGGGAAGCTTGATTAGGTACCCCTCCTTCCAGTCAGCCGGTATCACCTCCTCTTCCCAGATCTTTCCAAACAGTGGGTACAGCAGCTCTACTGTTGTCTCTAGGTCTGCTTTCAGAGACTCCACTAGGATGCCATCTGGCCCTGCTGCGATGCCGTTCTTTCAAAAATGCCACTGCTCTTCTGATCTCTTCCCGGCTGGGTCTGTCACAGCTGATGGGTAGGTCGGTCTCTGCTGGCTGGATGTCTGGGGGGTCGGGTGGGCTGGGTCTGTTAAGTAACTCTTCAAAATACTCGGCCCATCTGTCGAGTTGGTCTGCTCTTTCTGCAATAGGTTTGCCTTCTTTGTCTTTTACTGGCCTTTCTGTATGGCCATACTTGCTCGACAATCTTCTTCGGACCCCACCCGGGTCTGCCCTGGGGGACTTGGGTGGGGTTAACTACTTTTTAGTTCCCAGGGTCACCTTGGTCAGCCCCACAGGGTGGGTTTTCCTCTCTTTTCTGGGGCATGTGTTTCTGTCTACCCTTTGTCCATTCACCTGTATTTGCCTTTTTAAAACTCTCCCTACTGTCTGCACTGCCTGTAGCTCTTGATATTGGATGTGTGTTGCTAAATGGTCTTAGCTTTATTTAGGCCCCATGTGTTAGGTTTATTTAATGTATTGGCCCGGCTGGTGACATACATTCAATGTTCTGTTTAGTTTTTTTTCACAAGCGGTGCAGGCACGTCCTGAGAAAGTCTTGTTGCTGTCGGGACGTTAAGCAATGTACAATCAATCAACCCGATAATCTTCTGGTAATGTCGTAGAGCTGTTTCTTGTTGCCGCTGCCTGCTGCCTTTTCTGCCTCTGCTGCCAGGCTGTCTGTGTAGACCCTCTTGTCTGCCCTGATACTCCTCTTCACCTCGCGGTTGGCTTCCGAGTATTCCTCCTGTGCCCTTGCTTTGGCTGCTCTCGTGCGACTGTTGTTGACAACTGCTTTCTTCTGCTTCCTCACTTCTATCTTCTTCAAGGTCTGTGCCGACAGCCAGTCCTTGTGATGGTGTTTCCACCCTACAGTATCTTTGCAGGTTGAGTTCAGCGCCTCTCTAACTGCCTTCCACTGCTGCTCTGTGGTGACCACCTCCTCTTCATTTACTAGCTCCTGTAGCGCTTGAAACCGGTTGGACAGCACCAGTTTGAACTCTTCTCTCACTCCAGTCTCTCTCAGGAGGCCTACATTATAGCGCTGTCTTCTTGTTGTCTCTGTGCGGCTTTTCTTTAACTTGAGCTTTATTCTTAAGGTAAGCAGATGGTGGTCTGAGGCGACATCTGCTCCCCTCCTCACTCGAACATCTTGAAGGGATCTTCTAAATTTCTTGCTAATGCAGGTATGGTCTGTTTGGTTCTCTGTAGCATGGTCAGGTGAGACCCAAGTTGCTTTGTGTGTTCTTCTCACAAAAGTCTACAAACCTCTCCCCGTTCTCACTCATCTCCCCTAGTCCCTGTCTTCCCATCACCTCTTCAAATCCGGTGTTGTCCTCCCCTATTTTGGCATTAAAATCGCCCATGACGATGGTGATGTCTCGCTCCGCACATTTGTCCACAGCACTCTGGAGTTGGTCGTAGAACTCTTGTTTCTCTTCCTCGTCACTGTCATTAGTGGGCGCACAACACTGGATGACGTTCAGCTTGATCTTTTTCTTGGTTTTAAAGGCTGCTGTGATAATTCTTGGCCCAAGAGGTTCCCAGCCCATCAGCGCTCTCTGTGCCACTGGTGACAGCATGAATGCTACTCCTTCTGTATGGGGGGCATTCTCCTCTTCATGACCTGAATACAGAATCATCTCCCCACTTAACAGCCTTTTCTGGCCAGACTGCGTCCATCTGGCTTCACTGATACCTAGCAGGGAAAGGTTGTACTTTTGCATTTCCGCTGCTATCTGGGCAGCCTTGCCGCTCTGGTACATGGTCTTGACATTCCATGTGCCCATGGTTGTGTCCCTATGTAGAGAGAGGCGGCTCGGTCCTGTGGCTTCTGAAGACTTCCGGCTTTCACCACATGACGTCATAAATCTTCTGGTAGAAGAACCTTCCTCCTCCAGGAAAGGAATTGCTGTTTGTCTTTTCATCAGCGTTTTTGTAGCTATTTCCTTATTTGCAGGGTGGGGAAGCTACCCCCATGCCCAACCCCCTTACTAGGAGGACCAGGGGTTTTCTGTCGGGGTTACCTTCCCTTAGACCATGTTGGTTCACGGCACCTTATTTCATTCGGTGCACCCCTTTCGCGAGGGACCCACTATCCACCACCCATGGGACGCGCCTCAACGCCATATGGTCCCAGCGCGAGGCTGAAGAAGAATAGCACCAGCAAAATGACGTCACTATAGCTTCACGTCATGGCATCGCTGGTCTCACGAGGCTGTGTACACTGTCACGAATTTGATGTTTCATGTCACTCATCCAAAAGGCACGCAGCCTCTTCCAGGGCTGACTGTTTTGTTTCACACAGCCTCTTCCAGGGTTGACTGTTCGATAGGAGTAAATAGTGGCTCCAAAACTTGCAAAAATTAATTATTATTGAAAAGAGGTTGAAGGGCTACAATGCTGGATTATGAACTCATTCAATATCTCTCCCCTTAATCTCCCCCTCCCCCTCACCTGATCCACACGGCACTGGCACACACAAACACAAACGGCAGAATGGCACACACAAACACAGACGGCCGACACATGGCGCTTCCTACCGGTTATGTGTTCTGTGGGCTAGCGTAGCCACAGCCAATTTGAATAATGTGGAATGGCTCATGCCCACAAAGCCTCTTCTGTATGAGCTTGCATGCATATTCCATGTTTCCTACAATACGTTCAAAAATATCATACTAAACTCGTCCGAAATGAAGGAGAACTTTGCGCCAGCTCATACACATGTAAAACAACTTTTCATTCTGATATGCCCATTGCTTGAAATGTATTTCACTGACAATCCAAGTGTGGTGCCAAAACAGATAATCATCATCATCGGTCCCTTGCCCGGTCTGGGCATTGGGGGGACTGAAAGGCAGCAGCAAGAGCCAGTGCTCTCCACTGAGTTCTATTTTGGGCGGTGGCCAGCAAGTCTGGCATCTCGAGTTCGGTCCATTCTTTTATGTTTGCGACCCAGTTCTTTCTCTGACGACCTTGCCGGCGGCTTCCTTCGAGAGTGCCTTGGAGGATAGTCTTGGACAGGGTGTTGTGTCGGGTCACATGGCCAAACCAAACAAGCTTGCGCCGTTTCATGGTTGCCAGAAGGGGTTCATGTGGGCCCACCAGGGAAGTGACGATGCTCCGTACAGATAATACCTCCCTCTTGAACCGCTGGTTGGAATACTTTCAGAACCTCTTCAGCGCTGAGTGCACTGATCAAGAAGCAGTCATCCTCCAAATCCCACACCTCCTACAAAAGGTTGAATTGGACAAACCGCCCACCACTGAAGAGACCCTCACAGCCATCCATCAGCTCAAGAGTGGCAAAGCAGCAGGCATTGATGGAATTCCGTCAGAGATCTAGAAACATGGAGGCCCAGCACTGCAACAAGCTCTACGACCTCTTTCTCTGCTGCTGGGAGAAAGGAACACTACCAAAGGATCTCCGTGATGCAGTCGTCATCACCCTGTACAAGAACAAAGGGGAGAAGTCTGCCTGCTCCAACTATCGTGGAATTACCCTGCTGTCTATTGCCGGGAAAATTCTCGCAAGGCTGCTCCTAAATCGGCTAGTACTTGCCATCGCTGAAGACCGCCTCCTAAAGGGCCAGTGTGGCTTGAGAGCCAACAGAAGCACCACCGACATGGTCTTTGTGCTAAGACAGCTTCAGGAGAAGTGCCGCGAGCAAAACAAAGGGCTGTAAATAACGTTTGTCGACCTAACAAAAGCGTTCGACCCTGTGAGCAGGCAAGGAATGTGGCAGATCCTGGAGCGACTCGGCTGTCCCCCTAAGTTCCACAGCATGATCGTCCAGCTAAACGAGGACCAGCAAGGCCAGGTCAGACTCAACAATGACCTCTCAGAACTATTCCCCATTCTCAACAGTGTGAAGCAGGGCTGCGTGCTGGCATTGACCCTCTTCACCATCTTTTTTAGCATGATGTTGATGCAGGCCACAGTGGACCTCGACAATGATGACACAGTGTACATCAGGTATCGTCTCGATGGCAGCCTGTTCATCCTCAGTTGACTGCCGGTCCACACCAAAACCCTAGACTGACTGATTCATAAGCTGCTCTTTGCTGATGATGCTGCCCTCGTTGCAAACTCTGCAACGCATCATGTCCTGCTTCACAGACGCTGCCCAGCTCTTTGGACTCGAGGTCAGTCTGAAAAAGACAGAGGTCCTCCATCAGCCGGCACCCAAGGAAGAGCATCGTCCTCCCAAATCACCATCGGCGAGTCTAAACTGAAGTCAGTGCACTAGTTTACCTAGCTTGGCTGCATCATCACGTCAGACGCCAAGCTGGACAAGGAGCGACTATTCAAGCGGGTGTGGCACAATCAACAGCTGACAACAGGCACAAAGATCAGCGTGTACAGAGCTGTCGTCCTCACCACCCTGCTGTATGGTTCCGAGTCCTGGGCCCTCTACCGCAGCCAACTACGACTCCTCGAATGCTTCCACCAGTGCTGCCTGCGTACCATCCTTGGTATTCACTGGAGTGACTATGTCACCAACGTCGAGGTCCTTGAACAGGCAGAAACTGTGAGCATCGAGGCTTGCTGCTGCGTACACAGCTCCGCTGGGTGGGGCACATCTCCAGGATGGAGGATCATCGCCTACCCAAGATCACCCTGTTTGGCGAGCTCGCCACTGGACACCGAGACAGAGGGGCACCAGAGAAGAGATACAAAGACTGTCTCAAGAAGTCACTTAGTGCCTGCCAAATTGACCACCGCCAGTGGTCTTCGCTTGCTGCGGACCGCGACACCTGGAGCTCCACCATTTAAAAGGCAGCCGTCTCCTTTGAGGACTCTCACAGAGCTAGCCTTCAGGACAAGCGGCTCAGGAGAAAAAACAGAGAGGCCGCAACTCAGAACCCTGGCCAGACCTCCCCCTGCAGCCACTGCGGTCGAACCTGCCTGTCCCAGATTGGCCTCCGCAGCCACGAGCATGCCTGCAGACGTCGTAGGAAACCCCTATAGAATCTTCGTTCGCGAAGTCAAGCCAAGAGAGATTTCACTGACAATCCAAATGTGGTGCCAGAATAGCTTGGCGCCTTGAACTAAAACAATTGATCTATCTCCTAATCTGTGCACTGACCCCTAATCTATAGCCTTGATAGGCCAATAAACAAATGTTACAAAATCAGTCAGGATGTAATGGGTTAAGGCAAGTAATAATAATAATAATAATTACGGTATTTATAATGCGCTTATCTTATAATAATTATAACTCTAAGCGCGCACTCACAACTCGCACATGCATGCGCACGCTTTAGACAATGACTCACGTAACACAAATAGTGAAGATACATTAGGACGGTCAGCTTGGGCTGGGGAGTGTGGTGATATAGTGCTAGAACTGTTGAAAGAGATGAGTTTTGAGGGCAGACTGGAAGGAGGAGAGCGAGTGTTTCTGACGGAGAGAGAGTGGGAGAGTGTTCCAGGTGGTTGGACCGTATACTGAGAAAGAGCGGGGGCCGAAAGTGCTGAGTTTGGTGCGGGGGATGAGGAGGCGGAGAGGGTCAGAGGCGGAGCGGAGGGAGCGGGGAGGAGTGTAGGGGTGAAGTAAGTTGGAGAGATACGCAGGAGCGTAGTTGTTCATGGATTTGTAGCAGAGAGACAGAATCTTGTATTGGATGCGTTGGGGGATGGGGAGCCAGTGAAGGAGCTTGAGCAGGGGAGTGATGTGGTCGGATTTTTTCTTTCTGAGGACGAGGCGGGCAGCATTGTTCTGGACGCGCTGGAGAGTGAGAGTGGTGGAGTGAGGAAGGCCAGAAAGGAGAGAGTTGCAGTAGTCGATGCGAGATAAGATGAGAGAGACAGCGAGTTTGGTGGCAGCTTCGGTAGTGAGGTATTTTCTGATCTGACTGATGCGGCGGAGGTGGAAATAACATGCCTGGGCCGTGGCGGAGACGAAGCTGGTCATGGAAAGAGAGGAATCGAGGATAATGCCAAGGTTCTTGACCGAGTCAGAGAGGGAGATGGGGGTGCTGTCGAGTTGAAGGTGGAGAGAGGGAGAGAGCTGGGAAAGTTTCTGGCGAGTGCCTACCAGCATGGCTTCCGTTTTGTCGTCGTTCAGTTTGAGCTTGTTTGCTGTCATCCAGTTTTTCACGTCCTCATAGCAGTCAGCCGTGCGAGTCAGTAGTGTCTGAGTGTTGTCGAGTTTGTCTTTGTCTAGTAGTTGTGAGTCGTCAGCGTAGAGGTGGTGGTGTATGTGGTGAGACTGGATGATGTTGGACAGTGGGGAGATGTAGAGTGTAAAAAGGACCGGGCCCAGGACGGACCCCTGAGGAACGCCGCAGGAGAGCCTGACTGGGTTGGAGGAGACGCCGTCGATGGTGACGGACTGCTGTCTGTCGGAGAGGTAGGAGAGAAACCAGGAGTGAGCAGAGTCAGTGATGCCAAAGGAGTGGTGGAGGCGGTGGAGGAGGATAGAGTGGTCTATGGTGTCGAAGGCGGCAGAGAGATCGAGTAGCGTAAGAAGGGAGATGTTGCCCGAGTCAGTGGAGAGAAGCAGGTCGTTTAGGATATGTAGAAGGGCAGTTTCAGTGTTGTGATGTTTGCGATAGGCAGACTGGAAGGGACTGAGTAGGTTGTTGTCGGCGAGGTGGAGGTTGAGTTGGTTGAGGACGACCTTCTCAAGAAGCTTGGACAGGAAAGAGAGATTGGAGACTGGGCGGTAGTTCTTGAGTTCGTTTGGGTCGAGGTTGTGTTTTTTGAGGAGAGGACGGACGATGGCGGACTTGAAGATATCAGGGACGGAGCCATTTTCTAGAGATGTGTTGATGATGTCCGTAATGAAGGGCAAAAGTTTTGGGAGGCCGTCCTGGTAGAGGGAAGCTGGGAGGGGGTCTAGTTCGCAGGTTTTGAAAGGCATGGACTTTATGGTCTTGAGGACTTCATCCTGAGAGACGGGGCGGAAGGACGAGAGGGGAGTGCCGGAAAAGGGGGTGTCAGGGAGGCAAGGCGAAGAAGGCAGAGTGTCGAGTGTGTTGCGCAGAGTTTGGATTTTGTCGGAGAAATAGGAGGAAAAGGCGGACGGAAGTTCTTCTTTGCTGTGTGTGTTGGGAAGAGGAAAGTCTTTAGAAGTGCCTAGGAGTGTGTTCATGGTAGCGTAGAGGGTTTTGGAAGAAGTGGATTCCAGGATTTTGTTTTGAAGGTGTTTGCGTTTGGAGTCGGAGATCATTCTGCAGACTTTGGATCTGGTGGTTTGGAAGATCTCTCTGTGAACGGTGAGGTCGGATGAGCGCCAGCGGCGTTCCGCTTGTCGACGCTCGTGCTTGGCCTCGGCTATGTCGTCAGTGAGCCAGGGGGAGGGGAGTCGGTTGGGTATGGAGCAGGTGGTGACAGGGGCATGGGTGTCTAGAAGTTTTCGAAGGGAGGAATCGAAATGGGATGCAAGATCGGGAGAGGAGGCGGGGTCCAAGAGAAGGTCGACAGCTTCGTCGAAAAAGTTCTCTCGGTTGACAGATTTTAGTTTGCGACGAGAGACAAAGAGCTTGGGCTTTTTCGGGGGAGGTAGGTTGAGGGCGAGGTGGTCGGAGGGAAGCACAGAGGAGGTGTCAAAGTCGAGGAAGAGTTGATCGGAGGTGCGGGTGATGATCCAGTCGAGGGTGTGGCCGAGTCGATGGGTGGGTTTAGTGATGTGCTGTGTAAGATTGTGGTTAGAAAGTGACGTGCAAAGGCGTTTTGTGTCGGGGTGGTCGGGTTTGTCGAAGTGGAAGTTAAAATCACCAAGAAGGATGTTTTCCGGGTCGTGTGCTGTAGTGGTCGAGGAGGAGATCGAACTCGGTGAGGAACATGGAGTCTTGTTTAGGTATCTAAATGCTTGTGTGCCAGTTGTTTTGGCTGTCAGTAGCCCTTTTCGCTGGATGAAGGGTGAGTAGTAGACATTTACAAAGGTGTGCTGGTCTGTGATTTCGGACCTTACATACCACAGACCAGAACACAAACGAGTCCCTGATCTGTCCCTCAGATTGAGGAAGAGGAGCCAACAGGATACATCCGCTTTGAGAAATTTTTGCCAATGATGAGCAAGTGTCTATTGGAGAGGAGGTGAGTGCTTTTTGACCATCACATTTGATCTGTACATATGTGGATTAGGACCTTACAGCTCTAAGCAATAAATATAGTCTTACATCAGTGTTTCGGTGATACTGAGACTCTCAACTGGAGTGGTTTTAAAACCTTATCCTACCAACTTTTGCTCGTAGGATTTTTTAAAGACCACAAGAGAGAGATTCTCAGTATTATCTTTTTCCTACTCACCTTTTTCTTTGCATAAATCCGATGCGAGTTGGTTGTCGGCACACACCTAGTCACAGCACAGCCGCCATTGTGTCTTGGCAAAGTTTGTGATGTAATTTGCTTTGTAATGCAACGTCAGCATTTTGAATGCCAGACAAATGTTCCTAACAGCGCAATAAATGATGCCAGAGTGCCAGTCATCACAATGAAATGATGTCATTGCGTGTGAGCTGAAAGTAAGTCAAGTTTCAGTATCGCGTGTGCCCATACCTTTTTGTTGACCAGACTTTCTACAAGACAATATTCTGCACGCTTGGCCATTTACGCAGCACGGTTGTATCACGCATGTTTGATACAGCCTTTCCGCTGAAAGCAGCAAAGGCGTGTAAGAAAGTTCAGTCACAGACCAGCAAACATTTTGTATTACTTGGTGTTTACATTTCAGTCAGTGAAGTGTTGTGGGCATGCACTCAGTGAATGCTTTTTGTCTGCATGTTACTTGTTAGCTGTGGCTACAAACCAAGACTCGTATCAGGCCAAATGTGTGCCTTTTAAGTAGGTAAGACAGAGCAATCAGCATAAAAGAGGTACGCTTATTAACTCATTCAGTCCCAACACACCACAGCACGATACAGATTGACCATGATAGTTCAAGGTGGTGCCAGAATAGCTTGGCGCCTATAGGCGCCAAGCTGTTCTGGCACCACCCTTGAGCGGTCATGGTCATTCTGTCTCTTGAATTGTAATGCAGTCCTCACAGGACAACTCCAAATTGTGGGTATTTCATACCTGTGACACAATGGTTTAATATAATCACCTTCAAGACAATACACTGGGAAATACATTGGCTGACAGTTCTGAGGGTAGTGTTGGATTAGCCTGGTGCTTTCCCAGTATATACAGTTCAGGAAATAGATCAAACAGGTGTGGTTCCAGAATAGCTTGGTGCCTAAAACCATGATCGTTAAAGGTGATACTAATATAGCGTGTGCCTAAAACTGCGATCGTTCAAGGGTCTGGTCGTCCAACTGCTTGACACCTAAAACCATTATCATTCAAGGGTGGTGCTAGATTAGCTTGGCGCCAGCAAACATAATTCAAGGGTGGGGCTAGGAAAGCTTGGCACTTTGAACCATGATTGCTCAAGGGGGGTACCAGAGCAGGTTGGCGCCTTATTGATACCAAACTATTCTGTATTTTAGGTTGCATTGTGTCAGGGCTGAATGGTGAAACGATAAGGAGCCTGTGTATGTGTGCGTGCTTGTCTGTAGGTATAAGCCGGTACCAGAAGACCAGATTGTCAAGGCATTCCAAGTACTGGACGTGGAGGGACGAGGTTACCTCATGCCTGAGGAGCTGTCCAAATACATGACGGAAGAAGGCAAGAATGACTACCATTACCTCACTTGCATACACTGGTAGTTTACAATACTGGTGGCTGCATGTACTCAGGGGGAGGGATAACATGCAGCTATTGGTACTGTTTAGTCTAACCCTTTTCTGCCCCTAGATCCCTACAGCAGGAGATGGCTTGACCATAATAATTCAAGGGTAGTGCCAGATTAGCTTGGTGCCTTTAGGCACCAAGCTAATCCGACACTACCCTTGAATTATCATGGTGAGGCCATCTCCTGCAACTGGTACTTAGTCTTTATTTGAGAAATGAGACCTTGGGGCTAAAAGGGTTAAACAGTGTCAGTGACTGCATGCACAAGGGGGCTTTTTGAAGCTAGGGAGCAGTCAAAGTTTGATCAAGTCAGCTCTGTTACACATACAAGCGGTGCAGTTTACTAGGTTACCTTGCTTCTAGGTTTTGTGCAACAAAGCGGATGCTTTTCACCGAGATGCTGACATTAATTATTGAGTCAGATAAAGTATGTACTGCCCACTGAACATGAACAGAACAAGCAGTATATGTGGTCCATCTAGCTTTTCGTCGCAGCGAGTACAGCATGTGCTGCCTGCGTACAAGTCGAGCAGTAAACCCCAGACAAGTACACAACACTGAGGATATTAACCCTTTAAATCCTTTGTTACAACATTTGCTTATTGTCCCATAGGCACTTCATTACAGAGTAGGAGATAGATCAAACATTTTAGTTCAAGGGTGGTGCCAGAATAGCTTGGCGCCTCAGGCACCAAGCTATGCTGGCACCATCCTCAAACTAACATAGTCAAATTTATTTTAAGCAATGTATCAGGATGAAAAGGGTTAATGAGGATGAAGGGATCAGCTGGGCTCTACTTAAACACACATATGCCCATTGAGAATTTACCAATGGTGAATCCACTCCAGCATGAATCTACCCAACACAAATTTGTGCCGATGCTTTTTCACCCACATTTAGATGTAACTTTGGTCTGTGAATCCACCCAGCATCAAGCTACACATGCATGAATGCACTCATGACAATCTCAATGAAATGGGGGGTGGGTTGTACATAAATGTGTATTAGGTAGATTTACACCTGGGTAGATTTTTGCTGGGTAGTTGTATGCCTAAATATAGTGAAGTTGCCCCTTTAGCATTAATGAGGTGAACTGCAGGGGCTCATATATACCTTTTGCAGATGGAGCGGTTGGCTAAATGTGTGAACTTTGTTCATTTTCTGACCTACTGGTAATTATTATTTCAGGGATAACTTCTAGTTCTATTTTCACACTTGTTACGTTTTAGTTTGTATCTTATACCGGTAGTCACAGATAATGATTTATCCTTTCTGTTACAGGCGAGCCGTTCACTTCAGAGGAGTTGGAAGAAATGATGTCCCAGGCACTGGATCCTGAGAAAGGCTACATTCCCTACAAAGACTATGCTTCACTCATGGCCGCAGAGGAAACGTGATGCAGCAATCATTTTTACCCTTTGCTGTCAGCGCAAAAAAATGTCTCTTTAACGGTCATGGGTTCACTGCCAGCGAACCCTGTCTACCTGATGCATACAAAAAAATGACAGACCAGCAAGAGACATAGATCCTCATGTGTCCCCGCTTATGCGGGGACACATGAGGATCTATGTCTCTTGCATTTGTGTGCTGTTCACTACCCTCTGGCAGTGAAGGAGTTTACTTTTTTTTTTGGCCAATCAGTTTCCAACACATTGACAGTGAGAACTGTGCGAAGATGTTTCAATCTCAAAGTTGTTACAATAAAACATTTACATCATACACATGGCCCTGATATACTGCAACTGCATTCGCAGATGCGGTCATCAGTCATAGATTCATGAATCTCTGAGGAACTCGAATATAAATCAAGGCAGCAACAGACATGGATCCTCATGAGTCCTTGCAATTGCAATGGTCATGAGGGTATATGCATTTTGCAGATGGACATCTTCACCAAAAAAGATTCATGTGATGTATGGAGACGGCAAATTTTTGTCATTAGCAGCAGCTGTGGTCAAATTTGTAAATATCTGTACCTCACCTCTAGCATTCTGGAATAAACAGTCGTCTTTTAACATCTGAAATGAGTTTTCTTTTGTCACCATCAAGTTACACCATATACATTGTCGGCCTTCACATGGCTGTTGACCCTTGCTGACTGCACTACATGCGAGGGCAGTGTTCTTCTGATCTGAAAATCTTTGCCAGGTTAACTGAACGCCAAAGAACGGCATTTATCCGAGGACCAGGTAAACAAAGTGGGGTCAGCAAGAGGCATAAACAGGATCTGTACAGAAAAGCAGGGACGAAGTTCACAAACTTTTCATAATGTTTCACAAACCCAAACTAAAGCCTGAAGATTTACGCACTTTAATTAGATCACTCTGTATCAGCAGCTCATTTGAAGCTTTCATGCCTAATGCATGAAGAGATACCAAAATAAAAGAACGCTTAGCGAATGGTGGAGCTCGGTAGAAGCGTAAACAACCAATCAGAATTTTCGGCAGAAACAGCAAGAGGCATAAACAGGATCTGTACAGAAAAGCAGGGACGAAGTTCACAAACTTTTCCTAATGTTTCACAAACCCAAACTAAAGCCTGAAGATTTACACACTTTAATTAGATCACTCTGTATCAGCAGCTCATTTGAAGCTTTCGTGCCTAATGCATGAAGAGATACCAAAATAAAAGAACGCTTAGCGAATGGTGGAGCTCGGTAGAAGCGTAAACAACCAATCAGAATGTTCGGCAGAAAGGCCATGCAGTCACTTTATCATCAGAGCTAAATATCGATCACTTGCAACAAGGTCAGCATGATTGTTCGCAATGGAATAGTCACAAATTGGGGGAGAAAAAAAAAAGAAGTAGACAAAACTGAGTTTGCCAGCACTTTGTCATTTTTTTTACAAACTTTCACAGACTTCACAGGGGTACGTCCTAGGCCCGGTCCTTTTCACACTCTACACCTCTCCCCTGTCCATCATCATCCAGTCTCACCACATACACCACCACCTCTACGCTGATGACTCACAACTACTAGACAAAGACAAACTCGACAACACTCAGTCACTACTGACTCGCACGGCCGACTGCTACGAAGACGTGAAAAACTGGATGACAGCAAACAAGCTTAAACTGAATGACGATAAAACGGAAGCCATGCTGGTAGGCACTCGCCAGAAACTTTCCCAGCTCCCTCCCTCCCTCCACCTTCAACTCAACAACACCCCCATCTCCCTCTCTGACTCAGCCAAAAACCTCAGCGTTATCCTCGATTCCTCTCTTTCCATGACCAGCTTCGTCTCCGCCATGGCCCAGGCATGCTACTTCCACCTCCGCCGCATCAGTCAGATCAGAAAATACCTCACTACCAAAGCTGCCACCAAACTTGCTGTCTCTCTCATCCTATCTCGCATCGACTACTGCAACTCTCTCCTTTCCAGCCTCCCTTACTCCACCACTTTCACTCTCCAGCGCGTCCAGAACAATGCTGCCCGCCTCGTCCTCAGAAAGAAAAAATCCGACCACATCACTTCCCTGCTCAAACTCCTTCACTGGCTTCCCATCCCCCAACGCATCCAATACAAGATTCTGTCTCTTTGCTACAAATCCCTGAACAACTGTGCTCCCGCCTATCTCTCAAACTTACTTCACCCCTACACTCCTCCCCGCTCCGCCTCCGACCCTCTCCACCTCCACATCCCCCGCACCAAACTCAGCACTTTCGGCCCCCGCCCCTTCTCAGTATACGGTCCATCCACCTGGAACACTCTCCCACTCTCTCTCCGTCAGAAACACTCTCTCACCTCCTTCCAGTCCGCCCTCAAAACTCACCTCTTTCAGCAGTTCTAGCACTATACCACCACACTCCCCACCCTAAGCAGACCGTCGTAATGTATTTCACTATTTGTGGTACTTCGTGTCTAAAGCGTGCGCATGCGTGCGCGCTTAGAGTTATAATTATTATAAGATAAGCCCATTATAAATACCGTAATTATTATTATTTTTTATTATTTATTATTATTATTTTTTGTTTGGTATTATTACTTTAAGGAAAAGGACTGAAATTGACATACTTTCCAGGGCCCTGAAAATTCTTCGTCATTTTTAAAAAACTTTCACAAATGTTCACAGACCGTACGGACCGCGAGGGCTCATGAGGATCTCTGCCTCTTGCATTTGGGTGTTGCTGGATACAAATCACAATGTCCGTTACCCATGGTAATCAAACGACTGTACGGGGTCTGTGGGACTTGTGTTCAGGGAAGGTCATCTAACCTTCCGTTTTCTCCGTCAATAAAATGTTCAGCTGTGAATGACTCATAGGTAAACTTGAAAAACCACGCATGCCACTGTAAATAAATTCTAAGTGACAGGAATGATGATTAAATGAGCACCGAGATGTTTTAATTTCTGCAAACATCGCCTTAACCAGCACACTCTAAGACGGTCCAAGACAGATGCATTTTCCAATGTGTATAAATAGTTTCTAATTGTATTAGAACATATAATGAGGTCATCATAGATGTCGTCCATAGCATTTCATTATATTTACAAAATTAGTCCATAAAGTGTACTAGAACTATAGTCTCAAAAACATTCTCATTAACCCTTTGGCTGTCCGCAGCTCATTTTGATTTTGTCCATGCTATTCCTGCAGGAATTACCTTGACAGAAAGCCCGATGGACAGCCGCGGGGTTAAAAATGGCATATTTCTGTTTCATCTGTCTCACTTAAACTAACACACAAAGTTGAGTACATGAATTATAAATCATGCACGATTCTGCACCTGACTTTACTGTTCTGTGATTTTAGTCCTTACAGCTCTGAACCGTGCGGTAAAGAATCACAGAACAGCACACATGAATTTAGCCCCGAATTCCCACAGCAGGAGATTGATTGACCGTGATAATTCAAGGGTAGTGCCAGATTGGCTTGGCACCTAAAGGCACCAAGCTAATCTGGCACTACCCTTGAATCATCATGGTCAATCCATCTCCTATTACTGGTACATAGTCAAAGCTGCCAACCCCCAAACTTAATTTCAGTAATGGAAAATCAGAATTTCCGTAATTTTCCAAGGAACTTCAGTAATTACCTCGCGGAATGTAGTGCACTAAGAAGCCTTTGCATTGGCCCGGCGCTGAACATCATTAAATCCTCCATGTCAAATTCGCACAAACAACATCACATCTCACGTAATCCGGTTTTACTGTAGGCTTGATGCATGGGTATTTATCTATGTAACTACCTCTGAAACGCGTTTTCTTTTGTTTATCTCCCCCACCACTGCTACCTATGTCGCCTCAGACCACCATCTGCTTACCTTAAGAATGAAGCTCAAGCTAAAGAAAAGCCGCACAGAGACAACAAGAAGACAGCGCTATAATGTAGGCCTCCTGAGAGAAACTGGAGTTAGAAAAGAGTTCAAACTGGTGCTGTCCAACCGGTTTCAAGCGCTACAGGAGCTAGTAAATGAAGAGGAGGCGGTCACCACAGAGCAGCAGTGGAAGGCAGTTAGAGAGGCGCTGAACTCAACCTGCAAAGACACTGTAGGGCTCAGGAAACACCACCACAAGGACTAGCTGTCGGCACAGACCTTGAAGAAGATAGAAGCGAGGAAGCAGAAGAAAGCAGCGGTCAACAACAGTCGCACGAGAGCAGCCAAAGTAAGGGCACAGGGGGAATACTGGGAAGCCAACCGCGAGGTGAAGAGGAGTATCAGGGCAGACAAGAGGGCCTACACAGACAGCCTGGCAGCAGAGGCAGAAAAGGCAGCAGGCAGCGGCAACATGAAACAGCTCTACGACATTACCAGAAGATTGTCGGGTAAGTATGGCCATACAGAAAGACCAGTAAAAGACAAAGAAGGCAAGCCTATTGCAGACAGAGCAGACCAACTCGACAGATGGGCCGAGTATTTTGAAGAGTTACTGAACAGACCTAGCCCACCCGACCCCCCCGACATCCAGCCGGCAGAGACCGGCCTACCCATCAGCTGTGACAGACCCAGCCGGGAAGAGATCAGAAAAGCAGTGGCATTTTTGAAGAATGGCAAAGCAGCAGGGCCAGATGGCATCCCAGCGGAGTCTCTGAAAGCAGACCTAGAGACAACAGTTGAGATGCTGTACCCACTGTTTGGAAAGATCTGGGAAGAGGAGGTGATGCCAGCTGACTGGAAAGAGGGGTACCTAATCAAGCTTCTCAAGAAAGGTGACCTCAGCAAGTGTTCCAACTACAGAGGAATCACCTTGCTGTCAGTACCAGGAAAGGTCTTCAACAGGATCATCCTAGAGAGAATGAAGAGCTCCGTTGACCCCCAGCTGAGAGACCAGCAAGCAGGATTCAGGAAGAACCGATCATGTACAGACCAGATCGCCACTCTCCGCATCATCGTGGAACAGTCTCTGGAGTGGAGCTCCCCGCTGTGCGTCAACTTTGTGGATTATGAGAAAGCATTTGACAGCGTGGACCGAGAGACTCTTTGGAAACTCCTACGACACTACGGTGTACCCACAAAGCTCGTCCGCCTGATCAAGAGCAGCTATGATGGCATGACATGTCGCGTGATCCACGAAGGGCAGTTCACCAGAGAGCTCCAGGTCAGAACTGGTGTCAGGCAGGGGTGTCTGCTGTCTCCGTTCCTCTTCCTACTGGCCATAGACTGGGTCATGAAGATGACCACAGAGCACAGACGAAGTGGAATACAGTGGACACTGTGGACACAGCTTGACGACCTCGATTTTGCAGACGACTTGGCATTACTGTCCCACACTCATCAACAAATGCAGGACAAGACCACGAGGCTTGCTGACATCTTGTCCCAAGTGGGCCTCACCATTCACAAACAGAAAACAAAGACAATGAGGCTGAACGCAACCAGGGAAGAACCAGTCTTGCTTGCTGGCACCCCGTTGGAGGAGGTGGAGTCCTTCACCTATCTCGGGAGCATCATAGACAAAAAAGGCAGCACTGATGCAGATGTCAGAGCACGAATCGGTAAAGCCAGAGCAGCCTTTCTCCAGTTGAAAAAAGTGTGGAGTTCCAGAGAGCTGTCACAACACACCAAAGTCCAGATTTTCAACTCCAATGTAAAAGCAGTTCTCCTATATGGAGCAGAGACATGGAGATTGACAAAAACCACAGTCAACAGAGTACAGACCTTCATGAACAGTTGCCTTAGAAGAATTTTGAAAATCCACTGGCCAGAGAAGATCAGCAACGTCAGACTCTGGGAGAGAACAGAGCAGATAACAGCAGAGAATGAAATTGGGCGAAGAAGATGGGGATGGATCGGTCACAGTCTGAGAAAGCCAGCTTCCAGTATCACTAGGCAGGCATTGTCATGGAACCCCCAGGGAAAGAGGAAAAGAGGTAGGCCGAGAAACTCCTGGCGTCGAGACCTCCAAGCAGACATCAAGAGACTGGGAACCACCTTGAGTAGAATCGAAGGAGAAGCACAGGACAGGAGTTGCTGGAGGTCTCTCGTCGACGGCCTATACCCGGGTAGGGGTGACAGGCGTAAGTAAAGTAAAAAAACCACTGCTACCTGCATCACACTTTCGCTTCGCCGACATCTTTGCAACACAGAACAGTGACATGATAACAGCAATACGATTGGCTGCTAAAAAATATAACGCGAGCACTGATTGGTTATTAAGTTGTCTTCCGTCACGAGCTATGCGCGTGATCGGTTTGGCGCGCAAAGCCGAATATCTGCATATGCGCCAGAGCAAAAAAAAAAAAAAAAATAATAATAAATAAAATAATAATAATAATCAAATTAAATTTCCGTAAAAAATCACGCATTTCCGTAATCAAAACCAATTTCAGTAACAAATTACGGAAATTCCGTAAGGGTTGGCAGCTCTGCATAGTCATTAGGCAACACCTCCAAAATTTGAGAAATGGGACCTTGGTGCTTAAAGGGTTCATACAACGTATGAAATTGACAGCAGTTTGAAGCAAGGAGTCCATCAAAAATTTCATCCATAAGATACTGTACAAACGTGTGCTGATCTGTGATTTTGGACTACACAGCCTATGGCTGTAAGGTCCAAAATCACAGAACAGCACGCTAGTCCACACAATGAGCATCAGGGTTTGGAAGAAAAAGCAAAATTGGCCAGCTTGGAGTTTGTGGTTTGGGATAGAGGCTTCTTCGGGTCTGAGTTTGATGCCGTTTTCTGCAGTTTTGTGCAAGTTACATCCAAGTCGTCTGGATCTTCATCACGTTTTCTTTTCTTGTCAGAGTCTGCTCCATCTGTTTTTGCAGCCGAGGTCTGGGACGGTGTCTGTGCCTTAGCTTTCTGCACCCAGGTCTGTATGAAAAAGTGCTTGTGAGTTTAAAATGTCTTTAAAACTGATTCGATATGCTGCAAATTTAGTTAGCATTCAAGATCTGCTGCATATTGCCGCAGATCTTGAATGCTAACTAAATTTGCTGCTTATGCTGTTGTGTATGGCATGTCTTGAATGAGTTAAGAAATAATCTGGCAACTGACAAAGTGCTAGTCCATCTACCCACCTGCCGTTGGTCCTTGGGCAAGGCGCGAAACTGTTCAGCAGCAATGCGATTCAGCTCTTCCGGTGATACGTCAGGATGTTCTTCCTCCAGCTCTCCCTGGCTCTCAGACAACCACAACTCAAAGGCCGAGACTGGTCTGCAAACAATGTTATATAGTGAGATAACTGACAAAAGAAGAACGAACGAGGAAGTTTGAAGAAAGGAGCAGAAGAAACACAAGGGACACAAGAACAAACGCATGAGAAAGCAAATGTGTGCCGTTGTGACAATTTGTAAAAACATTTATCACATTAACCCTTTTTAGCCCCGGATCTCTACAGCAGATGGCTTGACCATGATAATTCAAGGGTAGTGCCAGATTAGCTTGGCGCCTTCAGGAGCCAAGCTAATCTGGCACCACCCTTGAATTATCATGGTCAAGCCATCTCCTGCAACGGGTACATAGTCGTTAGGCAACACCTCCAAAATTTGAGAAATGGGACCTTGGGGCTAAAAGGGTTAATTAGATAACCTTATACCAAAAGAGAAAAGCCCAAAACCTGCGTTATATAAGCAGCATCTGTTTTGACTGACCGCCATAATGAGAGATCAACTGTCATTTACCCTTTTCCTCCTGATACACCCATTACTTGAAATACATTTGATTATGAGGCGCCAAGCCATTCTGGCACCACCCTTGAACTAAAATAGTTGATCTGTCTCCCAGTCCATAAAATAGCCTTCATAGGGCAATCAGGAAATTTGTTAAAATCAGCCTCAGGATGTAATGGATTAACCCTTATCATTCGGAATACACCAGTGTGTGAAATACGTTTCACTGAAATAGGTCCAGGGCAGTGTCAGAATACTTGGCGACTCTAGGCGCCAAGCTATTCTGGCACCGCCCTTTGAACTAAAGCCATTGGTCTATATCCTTATCTGTAGGTACTATAATGTAGCTTGCATATGGCAGTGTACAAATTTGAAGCTTTTAGCCTCAGCATGATATGGGTTAAAGAACCAGAAAACGCAACAAGCGATACTCACTTGCTTGCTGGTTCATTCTCTGAAGCCCCCTCTTCATGTGCTGCGGCCTGTTGGGCGTCGGATTCATTTTCTGCCGGGCCTGAGAATGGTATTTTGGCCTGCTGCGTCTGCTTGCCCTGGTAAAATACACCATGACTGTGTCGTTACCAGTTAACCCTTATCATTCGAAATACACCAGTGTGTGAAATAAGTTTCACTAAAATAGTTCAAGGGTAGTGCCTGAATAGCTTGGCGCCTCTAGGCGCCAAGCTATTCTGGCACCACCCTTGAACTAAAGCCATTGGTCTATATCCTTATCTTTAAGTACTATAATGTAGCTTGTATATAGCAGTGTACAAATTTGAAGATTTTAGTATGATATGGGCTAAACACAAAAGTTGAAATCTAGTGTCAAACTGTCATGATGAATACTGTAAACTTCGGATGTCACAACCCAGTGGGCAAAAGGTCACTGGACTGATGTTGGCCCAACTGCCTTTTGCACACTGGGAAAATGCCCGTGAACACACACTTTTGTCGCTTATATCTGAAGTTAGCTGAAAGCAGTGTAATTTGCATAGAAAAGTGTGATAGGGATCTAAACAGTAAAGTTGTAATATCCTATGTTTGTTAGATCCAATGTTACAAGTGTGAAACAGATCATTAAGAATACCCCTGAACAGAGCAGTGTGAGTTTTAGTCTGCGGCTGCAGTCAGACAAGTGAATCAAACCCAACTGTTTGAATTACAGTCACTAATCAAGACCCTGATTTCTGCAAGAAACAAAGTTTATCATAAGCAGACTGTAGGCTCATGAAAGTGTATGCCCCTTTCATGTCATGATAGGCCCTAATCCAGATCACCAGACTGAGGGAAGCCAACCCTCTTAGCCCAGGAGCACTACAGCAGTAGATGGATCGACCATGATAATGCAAGGGTAGTGCCAGATTAGCTTGGTGCCTTGAATTACCATGGTCAATCCATCTCCTGCAACTTGTTCATAGTCCTTAGGTGACAACTCCCCCCAAATTTTTAAAACCCATTTAGCTCAAACGCTCTACAGCAGGGTATGGATTGACAATAATAATTCAAGGGTAGTGCCAGATGAGCTTGGCGCCTTCAGGCGCCAAGCTCATCTGGCACTACACTTTAATTATATTGGTCAATCCATCTCCTGCAACGTGTTCATAGTCTTTAGGTGACAACTCCCCCCCCCAAAATGTAAAACCCATTTAGCTCCAACACTCTACAGGATATGGATTGACCATAATAATTCAAGGGTATTGCCAGATGAGCTTGGTGCCTTCAGGGGCCAAGCTCAGCTGGCACTACCCTTGAATTATATTGGTCAATCCACCTCCTGCAACTTGTTCATAGTCTTTAGGTGACAACTCCACCAAAATTTGGGAAATGTGGCCGTGGGGCTAAATGGGTTTTCATCTGCAGCTCTTTTAGCCTGGCTGGCTTCCTGTCAGAAGATGTAAATATAATTCACATAAGCAAACAAGAGGAACAGATTCTCATGACCCCTGCCATTGCAGGGGCACATGAGAATCTATTCCTCTTGTCGATGAACGGTTGCTGAGACAGGGACTGCGAACGTCAACTACAAACAACCTACTGACCTTGACCGTGACTTTACGCTGGCCGGACTTTGTCTGTTTAATGCTGATGGGCAGAGGACTGATAACTGGGCCACGTTCTTTCACCTTCTTCATGCCGTCGAACACCTGCGTGCCTTTGGTGCCTCCACTCGCCTCCTTCGGCTGTGCTGACACCTGTACACACAAAAACAGCATCCCTCATTTCACACAACCAGTGTTTGCACTGGCCTCAAACAACAACCAGGGGTCACACACTAGATTCCCCCTAACTGAATGAGATAGACGCAGTATCTGATGACAGCTGAACATGTTAGTACAAGTCTACTGTTCTGGTCGTACCTTGAGCAGGTTACAAGAGGCTTTTTAAAATCACAAAATAATGCACAATATCAGGAATTTGGTTTCTAAATATAAAACTGTGCCCATGTATGCACGATTTCTATTATCTTGCACCTGCCACAATGATAAAATCACCCTGAGCTTTGTAAATTGCCCCTTTTGTGTACAGCGTCTATATCTGAATATTTTCTCCTTAACCCATTTAGCCCCAAGGCCACATTTCCGAAATTTTGGAGATGTGACCTAACGAGTATGTATTAGTTGCAGGAGGTGGACTGACCATGATAATTCAAGGGTAGTGCCAGATGAGCTTGGCGCCATCAGGCGCCAAGCTCATCTGGCACTACCCTTGAATTATCATGGTCAATCCATCTCATGCTGTAGGGGCCTCAGGGCTGAATGGGTTAAAAAAAAAAGGGTTTGTTTTGGTCGCATGCAAACCATAAACAAATTACTTTTGTAAATCAAAGTCGGATGTTCCAAGCGATTGCAGCTTTCTCCCTTTATTTTCTGAGGACAGCCTTTGTGCTGCGTATTACCTGAGTTTCATGACAAAATATTCACAGTGAGATTTACCTTGAATGGGTTGCCCCTTGAAAAAGATGGCTGTTTTGATTTTTTATCCTTTGGTTTGATGTTCAGCATTGGTCCTGCAAATATAAAAGTAAGTGAATAGCAAGCTTTAAACCCAAACATTTTTACAGAGTGACGGAGAAAACACAATTGTGACTACATTATGCTGAGGCAAAGGCCCTCATAAGCCACGTATCTGTGTAGGCTCAGGAGGATCTACGCGTCTTGCTGCCAATATTCGTGTCCATGTATCTTTGGCTGATAGAAAAGTGGCACTTCTTTTTGTCGTTCGCAGTGGGCTATACGGTCAATCCAGCACCGGGGAAAGCGCCATTATCATCAATGCTAGTTGGCCGTATAGTCATGATTGCGGGTTTGCGTGGATCCGTGGTTTATCAGAATGCGCCGTGCGGCCCAGGTCCTCCATCTTTAGCATTCGAGGTTTCTGTCGGGGTTACCTCGCCCTTAGCTCCTGGTATGCGACCTTCCCTGGGAACACAGGGTGGCTAGAGCTTTTTGCGGCTCTTGATCGCATGATAAACCCGTCATTGGACACATTGGGAATTTCAGTGGAGGTAGCAGTGCCACCTGCTACCCCGCCCCGTCCTGGTAAGCTAATCGCCATTTGGTCCGCGACTGCTTGCACAGCTAACCTCCATATCTGAAGGCCGTTCCCCTATCCACCACCTGGGGACACGCTAGGTTGGGGATGGTCACCCCACTGAAAATCCCACACTGGGTTAAGGAAGTTCAGCATGTCCTAGGAAAAGTGGCTCTTTGCGGAGATATTTGCAAAAAAAACATGCGCTCCGATGTCAAACGACCTACATAATTCTAAAACCGTTGCAGATTCGCTGGTGGACAACCTACCGAATCTGTCAGTTTTCTGTACTGTTGTGAAAAATTCAAAATTTTTTAATTGACCTTTATCATTCGGAATACACCAGTGTGTGAAATAAGTTTGACTAAAATGGTTCAAGGGTTCAAGCTGTTCTGGCACCACCCTTGAACTAAAGCCATTGGTCTATGTCCTTATCTGTAAGTACTATAATGTAGCTTGCATATGGCAGTGTACAAATTTGAAGCTTTTAGCCTCAGTATGATATGGATTAAATGACTGACTTTACATCCCTAAATGTGCCTCAGATATATTAAGCCCAGTATCAGAAAGATCCATTTTCACGTGAGTTGGCCAAGTTTAAAACCCAAAACAGCGCAGGTATACATGCAGTCTGCATGCTTGACTTTGATATTGGGGTATTGAAAATGGCTTGCTCTTGTTTTTTCACCAAATTCTTACGACTGTAGAGCAAAATCGACAAATCATAAGAGTTCAGTAAAAATATTCCATATTAGGTCAATTGGCACTAAATGATATTTGTTCTTAAAGTGGTACCGAAAAATGTTTCTTTGCGGAGATATTTGGCAAAAATGTGCGCTCTGATGTCAAACGGCCTATAATTTGTCACTGGCACTAAAGAGGAAGGGTGGGTGCCCAAAGGTGCACCTATGGATGCGAACACAGGGCAGGTATGCTATACTTTCAAGCTGATGAGTGGGATTCAGTACAGCACGCACCTTTACCCTTTTCATCCTGATACACCCATTGCTTGAAATTAGTGTGACTATGATAGTTCAAGGGTGGTGCCATAATAGCTTGGTGGGCCTGAGGTGCCAAGCTTTTCTGGCACCACCCTCAAACTAAAATGGTTGATTTGTCTCCTAATCTGTAATGTATTCTCACTGGACACTAAGCAAACTTTAATAAATCAGCTTCAGGATGTAATGGGTTATAACTTAAAGTTATGTTCCCCAGGATCAAGCATCTCAACACAGTCCAAAAATTGTCTGCAACAGATACTGCTGACAGTATTATGTATGGGTCCTTTGTGTGCTAACTTAGAGCTTTATGATGTAAGTACAATGCCAAATGTCAAAATTCATCATTTGGAGGGTGTATTGTTTTTGTACCCGAGTCGCGGATTTATCGTCTGCATCGGCCTTGTTTTGAATTAATATGCAGATTTATGAGCCTACGTCACAAGGCAGAACCCGGCCGACTGTGTATCGCAATACTGCAGGTCACGAGGTCATCGGTGTGGTGTGCCGTGTCAGTATACACGTGTAGTGATGTTCTCCGGCATCCCTTTGACGTAATTTTGCACGAGAAAGTAGAATAAACCTTCCATACTCGCTATGCTGTCAAAATCACAATGCTCAACCTGCTAATAGTATTGTACTAGTAACGATCGCCTGTACACTGACTAGTAGTGCACCAAGGGTTTGCGTGTTTGCGATTGCAAACTGTGAGCGTGCGCCGTCCACGGTGCCTAGTTTGACCTTTGATCCTTTACCCCCTCAGAAACAGGCAGTCTTCCATAATTGAAACAAAACATTGGTATTTATACCCATTTTCTGCACTGCAGTCAATTTCACAACGAAAATAACTTTAAAATCTTCCGAAATCAGTAAGAGATAAATTCTGATCATGAATTCTGAAAATCACTAGCGCTTGCGGAACTATTGGAAGATCGACAAAGACCATATATTACTCACTGATTCAGCATGAAAGGGACAAATTATAGGTGGGTGGCCAACGGCCAGCTCTTGCTTTACGCGTTGCCACATGTCGATATTCCCTTGCCCGATGTCAGTTCTACTTAGGGGTATCTTGTCTCTTCCTCTTTCTTCTCTTCAATTCCGAGCCTGTCATTGTCGGCACGAGTCGATGATACTTTTCTTCGCTGGTTCACCCGCCATCTTGTCTCCGATTGGTTACAATTATGCAGATGACCTAGGGTCGTATAGAATAGTTATGACGTCAGCTACCATTGCCTATCAGAAGCAATCTTTTCATGGCGTTCAGTCACAAGATTCCGGTGGCCTCTTTTCACTTTGAACGGACGAAAGAAAGCATTTGGTGGGACAATAGGGTGGTCACTGTCTAAGTGGGTATGTATACTGAATCCCAGTAAAAGATTTTTGCGAATTGAAGCATTAAAAAAGTTCAGGCGTGCCTCTTTAAGGCCATTATTCAAGACTTTAACCCCTGTAGCCCCAAGGTCCCATTTCTCAAATTTTGGAGGTGTTGCCTAATGACTATGCACCAGTTGCAGAAGGATTGAACATGACAATTCAAAGGCAGTGCCAGGAGGCGCCAGGCTAATCTGGCACTACCTTTGAATCATCATGGTCAATCCATCTCCTACTGCAGGGACTCTGGACTAAATGGGTTAACGTTTGGCTGTTGGTAATGCTTTTTGTTGAGGTGATTCCTGGCAGCCAAAGGGTTAACCCAGTACGAATGCAACCATCGATACATCAAATGGCGTGTATACATTACCAGTGGCTGCATGCACAAGGGAGTTACTCACCTGCTGCGCTCTTCTCTCCCCCCTCTGCCTCTTCTTTCTCTGTTTCTTCTTCTTCTCCCTCACTCTCTCGTCTGGACTTCATTGACCATTCCGTTTCAGATGTATTGTGCCTAGGATTTAAAACAAGATGGGATGAACCATAATCCACAAAGTCGCTTCTATATGAGAGTTGTCCTCGCTGTCAATCTACCTTTTGTCTTTGACCCGATTCTAATTTTGAATTATCTCCTTTTGAAAGTCTTGCAGATCTGCCAATGTGTCAGTGAGTTCTATGAGGGGCGCAGGACATACACATCATTGATTTGTCAAACGTCATTTGTCATGACGTAAGTTTTAGTTTTTACGTAATTTTATATTTTACTTGATTATCAGTTTCACTTTCGCTTCATAGGCTTGAGGAAATGGTGACAAAACTAGAACTTCACAGTACAATTTCAGTCTTGCTATAATTTGTGTGAAAGCAGGTTGACTTTACCTAGCTACATGATATACTAAGTACACGGGTCACCTGCATGCTCTTCTGAAAGCGCGTGCGCTCCAAACATCTCCAAGAGGCATAGATCCACATGTGCCCTCTGGGCACATGAGGATCTATTCCTCCTGGAGATGCGTGCATGTTTGTGTGAGAGAGAGAGAGAGAGAGAACCACGCGTTGAGAGAGAATGACGTCATATTTAGAGTATTATGTCAGTGTCTGCGTGGTGACGGAGTTGCCTCTCTTACGTCACCGCCACTGTCTGACTTTCTCTAGAAGTAAAGGTTTTATAGTGTTTTAATTCTTTTCTGAAAAGAATTAATTTTTACTAAAGAAGTTAAAAGGATACAAAGCTGGCTAATGAACTCAAAGTAAATATGACAAAAATTACGGACTGTAATCTGGGTCAACCGACTTCCTATAAATGGTTGTTTATGTCTTCAATGAGACATTCAATTACAATATGCTCAGAGGCTTTCTTAGCCCCCCACTTAAGAAAGTATTTCAAGCTTGTGTGTACAGAAATATCAGAGATTCTCTTGTTTACATACATACGCACACACATACATACATACGCATATACATACATACATACATACGCACATGCGGCGCTTCACGCCAAATGTACGTTCAGCAGTGAGGTTAGCGTAACTAGACATGACTTAATATTTATCTTGTTACTTCAATTGTTAGAGGTTTTGCCTGCCCGCCTTTGACATCATGGACATGCTATTAAATTTGCCCCACTGTGACCCGTCCTAAAAAGTCCCTTCTAGTTCTATAAATAGAACTAGAAGGGATTTAAAAACAAACACCAAAATATCATAATAAGAAAGGCAAAGCCCTTATGGCTGACATGTACCCTTCTACATATATGTGACAATAAGTAAAGCGATGACATCTGCACCAGCAAAATCCCATGTTTTCTCAAACTTTAATCAGTTTTCACACATCTGTCAACCCCTGTGACCTCTGACTTTTGTGATGAGTCGACTAAATTGGCATACATAGGAAGGTCTAATCATCAGCTAACTTTGTGCAACTTTGAATGTAAAAAATGTTGATAATAACCACAATTCTAAAAAGAAATTGGCATTTTACACACATTTGCCGACCTCTTTCCGAGGAGTCATCCAAATTAGTATGCATAGATAGGTCTTACAATCAGATATCTCTGTACTAAGTTCGGGTTTGAAGTTGTGAATAGTATTTGAGAAAAAAACATCTCTTGTCAAAATATTGCTATTTTTAACCTATTTCTGAGCTCTTGTGATCCTTGATATTTCCGAGGATTCATCCAAATTATTGCATCAGGTATCTCTCAAGTTTGGGTTTGAAGTTGTGAACTGTATTTGAGAAGAAAAAAACGTCAATTGTCAAAATATTGCTATTTTTACCTATTTCCTGAGCTCTTGTGACCCTTGACCTTTCTGAGGGGTCAACACAACTAATATGCATAGAAAGGTCTTACCATAAGGTATCTTTGTACCAAGTTTGGGTTTGAAGAGGTGAATAGTATTTGAGAAGAACAAAAAAAAAACCTCCACCCCCCCCCCCCCCAACACTTTTGTCAAAATATAGCTATTTTTGACCTATTTCCTGATCCCCTGTGACCCTGACCTTTGTGAGAGGTCACTCAAATTGGTATGTTTAGAAAGGTCTTGCCACGAAGTATCCTTGGGCCAAGTCTGAAGACTGTGGCTTGAATAGTGTCTGAGAAAATGCCAACGTTAAAGTTTACCACAGAAGACAGCGGAGAGATGGACCGCCACTGGCCCAGAACATACTCACTTTTGCTTCGCACGTGAGCCAAAAACCACCAGAAAACACGTCAATATTCAAACCCCTTCACTGCCAAGAAAGCGTGCACCGAAATGCGTGGGCTGATGAGGATCTATACCTCTTGCTGTCACCACTTTGTATCCGTGTGCCCTTGGCGGCTGGAGCTCTTTGATGTTGAATTTAGAATGATTTGAAGGGATTAACTCATGCGAGAAGTGAAGGGGTTAACTCATGTGAGATGTGCCGCATCCGGATACCCGGCCTGAGGCCGCGTAGCCGGATGTGGCACGTCTCGAATGAGTTAATCAGGTATCATACACCACGTTCTTTGCGCCTATGAGCGGAGAAGCTGTGACACAGCTTGAGTGTATCACACACGTCTGATACAGTTAGACGCCTGAACGCACACATGTGAATTAAATTGTCTTGTAGAAGGTCTGGTCAACGAGGTACGGGCACAAACAAAACTGTAACTTGACCTACTTTCAGTTTACACGCAATGACATCATTTTATGGTGATTAGTGGCAGTCTGGTGTCATGTATTACACTATTATGTCACTTGTCAGCAAACACTTAACTGGCATCAAAAATACTGACATCACAATGCAAACTAAAGTGCATCAAGAGTACAAAGCAACGATGGTACACATGTTGCTCTCTGCAAGGCGTGTGCACAAAAAAAACAACTCATTTTTAATTACTGCTTTTGCTCGTAGGATAAGGTTTCAAAATCATGCGATCGAGATTCTCAGTATCTCCTAAACACGGGTTTTACCACTTTTAGCGCCATGGGTGCATTTCTCGAATTTTGGAAGTGTTACTTAACAACTATGTACCACTTGCAGGAGTTGGATTGACCATGATAATTCAAGGTCAATCCATCTCCTGCTGTAAGGTGTTGGCGCTCAAAGGGTTAAGAATCTATATATACCACCATTGAGCAATCATGGTCAATCCACACCTCGTTACAGTGTGCCAGGGTTCAATCAGTTGTGAACATGGCCTTTAGAGAAAACGCTCACCTGGCATTGAGGCATTCTTTGAAATCTTCCTCCTCTTCCTCCTCAACTGCCGTCTGCGCTGCCTCTTGCCGCTGGTGTATCAGCCGACTGATGCGTGTTGCCAGCTGCATGTGTTTGAGACGCGTTGCATACTTGATGGACAGTTGCAGCGTGTGCTCATCGGGCATTAGGTCACACACTTCCATGGCTCGAAATTCTCTCTCTGATCGTGCAGACAGCTGGAATGAATAAAACCGGATGAGTGTTTGTGCCAGTATACAGTAACCCATTGAGCCCCAACGCCCTACAGCAGATGTATTGACCATGATAATTCAAGGGTAGTGCCAGATTAGCTTGGCGCCTAAAGGTGCCAAGCTAATCTGACACTACCCTTGAATTATCATGGTCAATCTGGCTCCTGCAAGTGGTACATGGTCATTAGGTAACACCTCCAACATTTGGGAAATGCGGCTGTGGGGTTAAACGAGTTAACTAGATCACAGGTAAAGGGCGTACAATGATAATATGCAGTGTGTGACTGTCAGAAATCAGGTTTCAAGCATCAAACAGTACTCCCAGCGTCACCCAATTTTTTATTTTTTTTTACAAGCCCAGTACAATGATCCCACTTATTTGTAATACTGTCATGAAACATCTTCCAAATCTGTCCATATTTCAAAGAGCAAAATACTCCACTGACTTCAATGTCTACACAAATTACCCTATCTAAAGCATGCAAACACTAATAATACAAATAATATTTTCCGCAAAAAACTAAATGAATGCCGGTAACGGATAAGGGGCTTACAGCAAACAACTTCATGAGTGCGGTCTGCTGTGGGCGTGTCAGGTCCTGCTGCGTGGCCTCATCCACCTCCACTCCCTCACCTGCCCACCTCACCAGGTGTTGGGCAAACAGCATGCTACGCAGGTACTCCTCCTGAAAACACACAATGACACAGTATCATTTCTAAGCTGATCGGTGTGCCAACTGTAGCAGATGGACTGGCCACAATAGCCGAAGAATAGTGACAGATTAGATTCGAACCTTTCCAAGTTTAGCACCAAGTTAACCCTTGGCTGTCAGAAACACTTTTTGTCATGATGATTCGTGCAGGAATCATCGCAAGAAAAACCGCTATCAACCGCCGAAGGGTTCATCTGTTGCTACCCTTGGAACTATCATGTCTGATCTACTTTCTGCTGTGGTGTCTTCAGGATGCATGTGTTAACCCTTTGGCTGTCGGTAGTGCTTTATGTTGATGTTATTCTGGCAGCAGCGCTGCCAGAATCACCTCCACAAAAAAGTGCTATCGACAGTCAAAGAGTTAAACCTACAAGCATGCACAGTAACCAAACTCATTAATTCAACGTAAGCGGCCAGGCGATTTGGTGCCATAAGGAAGGGCTTAACCTGTTTCATCCTGATACACCTAATGTTTGAAATAAATTTGACTGATAGTTCAAGGGTGGTGCCTGAATAGCTTGGTGCCTAAGGTGCCAAGCCTCGCGCTGGGACCATATGGCGTTGAGGTGCGTCCCCTGGGTGGTGGATAGGGGGTCCCTCGTGAGAGGGGTGCACCGAATGAAATAAGGTGCCGTGAACCAACATGGTCTAAGGGAAGGTGACACCGACACAAAACCCCTCAGGGCTCGAAATTAGCGGGGGCCCGGGGCCAAAAACCCGCAAAGTTGATTTCGGGCTCGGAAAGTTGAAAAACGAAGGGCCCGCTTGGCCCGCAAAATAATTCGTCTGCTACAGCTAGCTCTACTCGGCAGTTTCGTATTTGGGCCAAGGGAAGCAACCCACACCGGTGCCCTCACTCACAGTAATAGTATTGTGTTCTTTTTTTTTTTTTTTTTTTTTTGTTATTGTATTTTTAGTTTACTTCTGTTAACTCAAGTGCACATAAGTGTAATATGAACAGATGATTGAAAAAAAAAAAAAAGGCAAAATCTGTTTGTTTAACTTTAGTTTATCAGGAAGAGTACTGTTAAGTTTAGTTCCCTTTCATGGTTTTGTTTTGAACTTTTGTGCATTGAGGTCAGATTTTTTGTTAGGTTACTCATATTAAAAATTTAATGATGTGTATTGTGCAATACTCAGTCACAAAACTGAAAAGTATTATACAAGAGACTCACTTGATTTTTTTTCTATTTTGTTTAATGGCCATTTCAGGCTCACTAGTCACTGGAATATGTGTGTCACTGAATGTGTGTTTTTTCCCCTTTTTTTGTTGGTAATGTTTGAAAGTGAAAGAAAAGGCAAATAAAAATGACATCACTCAGCAAAATTGGAAATTCAATTGTTTTTATTTTAGATTATCAGACAAATTGTACTTTCTACTTATTATATTGTCAATAATTCTTTTGTTTTTTGTTTGCATTATTTTTCAAAGTTGGGCCCCGAAAGTTGCTTGTGGGCCCTCAAATTTTTCAATCAAGGGGCCCGGTGGCCCCCAAAGAAAAAAGTTAATTTCTAGCCCTGCCCCTGGTCCTCCTAGTAAGGGGGTTGGGCGTGGGGGTAGCTTCCCCACCCTGCAAAAAAGGAAATAGCTACAAAAACGCTGACGAAAAGACTAACAGTGGGGAGATGATTCTGTATTCAGGTCATGAAGAGAATGCCCCCCATACAGAAGGAGTAGCACGCATGCTGTCACCAGTGGCACAGAGAGCGCTGATGGGCTGGGAACCTCTTGGGCCAAGAATTATAACAGCAGCCTTTAGAACCAAGAAAAAGCTCAAGCTGAACGTCATCCAGTATTATGCGCCCACCAATGACAGTGACGAGGAAGAGAAACAAGAGTTCTACGACCGACTCCAGAGTGCCGTGGACAAATGTGCGGAGCGAGACATCACCATCGTCATAGGCGATTTTAATGTCAAAATAGGGGAGGACAACACCGGATACGAAGAGGTGATGGGGAGACAGGGACTAGGCTCGGAGATGAGTGAGAACGGGGAGAGGTTTGTAGACTTTTGTGCTCTAAACCGACTTGTCATTGGAGGCAGCATCTTCCCACACAGAAGAATACACAAAGCAACTTGGGTCTCACCTGACCATACGACAGAGAACCAAATAGACCATATCTGCATTAGCAAGAAATTTAGAAGATCCCTTCAAGATGTTCGAGTGAGGAGGGGAGCAGATGTTGCCTCAGACCACCATCTGCTTACCTTAAGAATGAAGCTCAAGCTAAAGAAAAGCCGCACAGAGACAACAAGAAGACAGCGCTATAATGTAGGCCTCCTGAGAGAAACTGGAGTTAGAGAAGAATTCAAACTGGTGCTGTCCAACCGGTTTCAAGCGCTACAGGAGCTAGTAAATGAAGAGGAGGCGGTCACCACAGAGCAGCAGTGGAAGGCAGTTAGAGAGGCGCTGAACTCAACCTGCAAAGACACTGTAGGGTTCAGGAAACACCACCACAAGGACTGGCTGTCGGCACAGACCTTGAAGAAGATAGAAGCGAGGAAGCAGAAGAAAGCAGCGGTCAACAACAGTCGCACGAGAGCAGCCAAAGTAAGGGCACAGGGGGAATACTCGGAAGCCAACCGCGAGGTGAAGAGGAGTATCGGGGCAGACAAGAGGGCCTACACAGACAGCCTGGCAGCAGAGGCAGAAAAGGCAGCAGGCAGCGGCAACATGAAACGGCTCTACGACATTACCAGAAGATTGTCAGGTAAGTATGGCCATACAGAAAGACCAGTAAAAGACAAAGAAGGCAAGCCTATTGCAGACAGAGCAGACCAACTCGACAGATGGGCCGAGTATTTTGAAGAGTTACTGAACAGACCTAGCCCATCCGACCCCCCCGACATCCAGCCGGCGGAGACCGACCTACCCATCAGCTGTGACAGACCCAGCCGGGAAGAGATCAGAAAAGCAGTGGCATTTTTGAAGAATGGCAAAGCAGCAGGGCCAGATGGCATCCCAGCGGAGTCTCTGAAAGCAGACCTAGAGACAACAGTGGAGATGCTGTACCCACTGTTTGGAAAGATCTGGGAAGAGGAGGTGATGCCAGCTGACTGGAAGGAGGGGTACCTAATCAAGCTTCCCAAGAAAGGCGACCTCAGCAAGTGTTCCAACTACAGAGGAATCACCTTGCTGTCCGTACCAGGAAAGGTCTTCAACAGGATCATCCTAGAGAGAATGAAGAACTCCGTTGACCCCCAGCTGAGAGACCAGCAAGCAGGATTCAGGAAGAACCGATCATGTACAGACCAGATCGCCACTCTCCGCATCATCGTGGAACAGTCTCTGGAGTTGAGCTCCCCGCTGTACGTCAACTTTGTGGATTATGAGAAAGCATTTGACAGCGTGGACCGAGAGACTCTGTGGAAACTCCTACGACACTACGGTGTACCCACAAAGCTCGTCCGCCTGATCAAGAGCAGCTATGATGGCATGACATGTCGCGTGATCCACGAAGGGCAGTTCACCAGAGAGCTCCAGGTCAGAACTGGTGTCAGGCAGGGGTGTCTGCTGTCTCCGTTCCTCTTCCTACTGGCCATAGACTGGGTCATGAAGATGACCACAGAGCACAGACGAAGTGGAATACAGTGGACACTGTGGACACAGCTTGACGACCTCGATTTTGCAGACGACTTGGCATTACTGTCCCACACTCATCAACAAATGCAGGACAAGACCACGAGGCTTGCTAACATCTCGTCCCAAGTGGGCCTCACCATTCACAAACAGAAAACAAAGACAATGAGGCTGAACGCAACCAGGGAAGAACCAGTCTTGCTTGCTGGCACCCCGTTGGAGGAGGTGGAGTCCTTCACCTATCTCGGGAGCATCATAGACAAAAAAGGCGGCACTGATGCAGATGTCAGAGCACGAATCGGTAAAGCCAGAGCAGCCTTTCTCCAGTTGAAAAAAGTGTGGAGTTCCAGAGAGCTGTCACAACACACCAAAGTCCGGATTTTCAACTCCAATGTAAAAGCAGTTCTCCTATATGTAGCAGAGACATGGAGATTGACAAAAACCACAGTCAACAGAGTACAGACCTTCATGAACAGTTGCCTTAGAAGAATTTTGAAAATCCACTGGCCAGAGAAGATCAGCAACGTCAGACTCTGGGAGAGAACAGAGCAGATAACAGCAGAGAATGAAATTGGGCGAAGAAGATGGGGATGGATCGGTCACAGTCTGAGAAAGCCAGCTTCCAGTATCACTAGGCAGGCATTGTTATGGAACCACAGGGAAAGAGGAAAAGAGGTAGGCTGAGAAACTCCTGGCGTCGAGACCTCCAAGCAGACATCAAGAGACTGGGAACCACCTGGAGTAGAATCGAAGGAAAAGCACAGGACAGGAGTTGCTGGAGGTCTCTCGTCGACGGCCTATACCCGGGTAGGGGTGACAGGCATAAGTAAGTAAGTAAGGTGCCAAGCTATTCTGGCACCACCCTTAAACTAAAACAGCTGATCTATCTCCTAATCTGTATTGTAGCCTTCAAAGGACAAAAAGCAATTTTTACAAAATCAGCCTCAGGATGTAATGGGTTAAGTGTTCTACATGTAACTGTTTGTCCAATAATGAGCGACTTCCTCCGTGTGTTTTCTGTCTCTGCCAACACTTCCCCTGCCTACCCTTTGTGGTCATAATTTAATCCAAACTTAAAATCACCCTAAGGTACAGCTTCAAAATAAATTAGACTTAACAAAATAAAGATTATATCAAGATGGCAAGTTTGGTTAGTGGTATTCCCCATGAGATAAATCAGATTAAAAAACAAAAGCTATTTCAAAATGTCAAGTTTCCACTGAAAGATGTGCGATCCGATCAAATTTAATCCTATGGCTGTCGGTAGCATTTTCTGACGTGATGATTCCTGCAGGAATCATTGTGACAAAAAGTGCTGACAGCCAAAGGGTTAAAGAAAAGCACTGACCTCATACTGGCTCTTCTCAGCGCTGCTTTCACACAGGTGTAGACGGAAGGGCAGCACGGTAACTGCCGGGCGGGGCAGAGTAGCTGGGTAACGGGAGCCTTTGCACGGGATGCACCTGGACCATAGAAATAAAAACGTGTGGTCCGTGATTTTGGACCTTATTAGGGCCGTAGGCCATAAGGTTCAAAATCACAGACTAGCACACAGTCTCACACACACACACAAATTGAGACAAAATAGGATTGCAAGGACTGAACAAGACATCTGGACAAAAGTTATGTTTATGATTTTTTTTTTTTTTTTTTTTTGGGGGGGGGGGATGGGGGGTGGGGTGGGGTGGTGTGAGGTGAGTGTGTTGTGTGTGTGTGTGTGTGTACAAAACAAGGTAGAACTCCACAGTAGAAGATAAATCACATTTGCGCTGGTCTATAATTTCGGACTTACGGTTTCAACGTGTAAGGTCCAATATAACAGACCAGCAGAAACATTAACTCATTCGTGGCCAGCTGCATCTGGATGCGGCTGGCCACGAATGAGTTAAAGAGGAAGAACAGAATAGCAGGAGAGAATTGCCTAGACGAAGCATTTTGACACAGATTATGTACAATGATTAAAAAAAAAAAATCCCAAATCTTACCTCAGCTGCTGAGGATTTTCGTTCACACCAACAATCCAGTAGTGATCTGATTTTCCTTTGATCTGTAATTAGACAGATATTTGTCAAACACATCAGTCAAAAGAAGAAACAAATGGAGTAAAGTAATTATCTGTATCTACAAACGACAATTTCGCATTTCTCCAAGTAGATTGTCCTATAATTCCACACTTACTAAGCTACGCACAAGTTCAAATTATCAGACACACTTATCAATCAAATAAAGGAATGGGACAATTTTGAAAATGAAACAAACAGTGCTTGTCATATCAGCCACACAAAGTCACATACCCCTATGTCAGTAACACACAAACTTACATTTTCGCGAGTGTCAGCGACCTGTGTCCACGTGCCTCCCAGGGAGAAATTCTTCATGCGTACAATCCCCTCGCTGTCCATGAAAAATGGAGTACCCTCTGCTGAAAAACTGAAACCAAAATCCACGATCAGATAATCATAAGCATGGGTGACTGCAAAATATTTACATAACTGAAGTCGGTCTATGGACTATGTCCCATAATTCATGACCAGCAAAAGACATAAATTCTCATGGGCCCCTGTGGATAAAGGGGCTTATGAAAATGTATGCCTCTTGCAGATGTCACAATTGGCTGTCTGAACAAAATGGCTGAAACTGCAGGAATCATCGCAAGAAAAAATGCTACTAAGAGCTAAACGGTTACAAATCCCTCTGTAACTCATTAACACTTTGAGCGCCAAGATCAAAATCCTCAAAATTAATTAGACACTATTTTTCACTGTACTGATTAACCCTTGTAGCCCCAAGGTCCCATTTCTCAAATCTTGGAGGTGTTGCCTGACAACTATGTACCAGTTGTAGGAGATGGATTGATCATGATAATTCAAGGGTAGTGCCAGATGAGCTTGGCGCCTTAAGGCGCCAAGCTCATCTGGCACTACCCTTGAATTATCATGATCAATCCATCTCCTGCTGCAGGGTAGTTCAAAGGTGATGCTGGAGTAGCCGGGTGCCTCTAGGCACCAAGCTATACCAGCATTACCTTTGAACTATCCGTACACAATCTGCAAAGTAAAGTGCTTTACCCAATCCAGCTGAGTGTAGCCTTTGGGCACAGTGGTAAGAGGGTTTCCTCACATGGCCGTTTCTGACTGTCGACGGTCAAAATTCTGCATGAGATGCTCTGGTCACCGGGGATACCTGTAACACACAGTAAGACATAAGCAGGGTTCATTTTTGGAGCGGGCCCTGCGCCACTGGCGCATAATTTCCAGAAATGACCCAGAACATTTTTAGCGGGGGGTCAATGACCAATAGGTTCTGTGGGCAATGGTCCCTTCTTTTCATGTGTTCCTAAAGGCCCCCTCCTCCCTACCCCCCTACATGCTCCTGCTTTTTGATATATCTGCAGCTGGCGAGAAGGTGCCCACTGGTTGGTGGGAAGATGCTCACACACGTTTGGCCCATCCCGTTTAAGAAATGACCCCATAGATTTGTGCTCTCAGGCATGGGAATTGCCCAAGCAAAAATCGTCTGAAACTAGGCCTTCAATCTCAGGCCTCCAGAAGCTAGACCTTGCTTTCCTATCCAGGGGAAAAATCATACGACAGGGGGGGGGGGGGGGGGGGGGGGGGGGGGGGGTAGTCACGACGCCTTCAATTCAGGGTTCGAAACAAAATCGGCAAATACAATGCACGTCTGCCCACCTAGATTTACTGTGTAGCGCGGTGCACTCGGCCACCAGTGCAGGTCGCGGACATGGCCTGCCGCGTCATATCCTGCCCGCAATGTTTAACTGGTGCTCTGCTCGTTTTGCTACCCACAATGTTTTTTTCTCTCGCGGAAACGCCTTTTTATGTTCCTTTTCGTTCCACATAAAAATTTCTATGCTACAAAGGACGACACAACACGCACATAGATTGAAAAATGCCACATTTAATTTTGTGTTGCTACTTAAAAGAAAAATTAAAAATACTGTTACAACAGCACATTATCATATGTACCCAAAAATGTCATATGCATCCCCCCAAAATGTTACCTAAACCAATAGCGAAAAAACATTTAATCCTTGCAAATCCCCGGAAAAGGGGGGTACTCACTTGGATCGTCTGCTACTCAACAGACAGCTTCAAAGTGTTGCCCTGTTTAAATTTAGTAAATGTCGCCCTTGTATCATAAAATAGATTTATTTTTGCGGAAGATCTCTTCTTTTTCACAGAATTCGCGGACAATTCCCATGCCTGGCTCTGCGGGCCACTGACCCATGTGCGAAAATTGTCAGAATGAACCCTGCACAAGCATGAGTGAATGTTGACATCTATGACTACAGTTATGCACTTTAAAACATGACAGCGTGCCAACATTTAAAAAACTTTGCTAGGTTCCAAGGTTTAATTCCTCGACTTCCAGGGCACAGCCAGAACCTCCCAACTGCAAGAGTGCTTCTGTTGAATTTTCAAAAACCTGAAAGGTCTAGAGATCCAAAGACCCTTGGCCTCCGGAGCATGTAATTTCTTATATCTTAGGTAATTTTCAAAACAGGAATTCCGACACATAACCGGCACAGAAGCACCCATGCAAAAGTGGAATTTTCACTGGGCAGACTGTCAACATGAGCTGATCTACCCTGTCAGAAAAGATCTGACTCACCCATGCCAGCATGGTACACGACCAACAAGCGACGTCCATGTGCTGCTAAACACACCACGGGCCCTGGCAATGAGAACAACTGACGCTGAACACCTCCTACTGTGAAGAGGCGAACATTTCGCGCTGAGGTCGCTACAGCTAGCCAACCCTCCCCCAAAACCACCGCCTGAAATGAAGAAGAGAAACAGATTAACCCATTTAACCCCAAGACCACATTTCTCAAATGTTGGAGGACTATGTACCTGTTGCCGGAGATGGATGGCGCCAAGCTCATCTGGCACTTCCCTTGAATTATCATGGTCCATCCATCTCCTGCTGTAGGGATTTGGGCTTAAATGGATTAACCTATATAACCCAAAGGCTACATTTCCCAAATTTTGAATGTTCCACCTGACAATTTCAGGAGGTCAATAGATTATGACGATTCAAGGGTAGTGCCAGCTAGCTTGGAGCCTGATGACGCCAAGCTAATCTAGCACTACCCTTGAATTATCAGTCGATCCATCTCCTAGTGTAGTGCTAAATGGGTTAAACTAAGTGAGCGCTGAGGTCAGAATTCACAAAATCTGGGGGTTGTCCTACTAAAATAACAGGTCAGGAGAAAGATCAACCATGGTAGTTCAAGGGTGGTGCCAGAGTAGCTTGGCCCCGTAAACTATCACGGTTGATGCACATCTTTTTGTAAAGTAGTATTCAGGGACTGAATGGATTAAAACTGACAAACTACCTGAATAATCTCCTCCTCAGGCATAACGATACTCCACTCCTTGGCGTTATCCCAAGATCCGAAGTGCATACACATCAGCTTGCTGTAACACAACACAGTATGTGTCCATGTGAATTAACCCTTATCATTCGAAATACACCAGTGTGTGAAATAAGTTTGACTAAAATAGTTCAAGGGTAGTGCCAGAATAGCTTGGTGCCTCTAGGCGCCAAGCTATTCTGGCACCACCCTTGAACTAAAGCCATTGGTCTATATCCTTATCTGTAAACTTACTACAATGTACCTTGCATGTGGCATGTACAAATTTGAAGCTTTTAGCCTCAGTGTGATATGGGTTAATAAAGCTTTTGTAGCTGGCACAGTCACTGCCATTTTGATTTTCTAAGGCATTTTCACTTTCACCCATTTAACCCCATGCACTTTTCCCCAACTTTGGAGCTGTCAACTAATGACGGTGTACCAGTGCACCAGTTCCAGGAGATGGCTCGACGATAATCGATCCATCTCCTGCTGTAGGGCGTCAGGGCTGAATGGGTTAACTGGCGAGTCCCTATAGGCATCACGCTAATCAAACGCTATCGTGGAACCAATCATGGTTGGTCACTCCAACTCAGAACTTGTACACAGTGCTAAGATTGTTCTAAAAGAGACCCGACGGGCTCTGAAAGTGAAAGGGTAATCATAATGTGTGTTACGTGTGGTCATAGTATGAAGCCACAGTGTGGCTTCAGAGCAAACAGGAGCACCACCGATATGGTCTTTGTGCTGAGACAGCTACAGGAGAAGTGCCGCGAGCAGAACAAAGGGCTGTACGTAACATTTGTCGACCTAACAAAAGCGTTCGACACTGTAAGCAGGCAAGGCATGTGGCAGATCCTGGAGCGACTTGGCTGTCCCCCAAAGTTCCTCAACATGATTGTCCAGCTACACGAGGACCAGCAAGGCCAGGTCAGACTCAACAATGACCTCTCAGAACCATTCCCTATTCTCAACGGCGTAAAGCAGGGCTGCGTGCTGGCACCGACCCTCTTCACCATCTTTTTTAGCATGATGTTGAAGCAGGCCACAGTGGACCTCGATGATGACGATGCAGTGTACATCAGGTATCGTCTCGATGGCAGCCTGTTCAACCTCAGACGACTGCAGGCCCACACGAAAACCCTAGACCAACTGATTCGTGAGCTGCTTTTTGCTGATGATGCTGCCCTCGTTGCACACACAGAGAGAGCCCTGCAGCGCATCACGTCTTGCTTCGCAGATGCTGCCCAGCTCTTTGGACTCGAGGTCAGTCTGAAAAAGACAGAGGTCCTCCATCAGCCGGCACCCAAGACAGCGTATCGCCCTCCTCACATCACCATTGGCGAGTCTGAACTAAAGTCAGTGCACCAGTTTACTTACCTTGGCTGCATTATCACGTCGGACGCCAAGCTGGACAAGGAGCTTGACAGCAGGCTGGCAAAAGCGAACAGCGCTTTCGGGCGACTTTTCAAGCGGGTGTGGCACAATCAACAGCTGAAAACAGGCACCAAGATCAGCGTGTACAGAGCTGTGGTCCTCACCACCCTGCTGTATGGTTCCGAGTCCTGGGCCCTCTACCGCAGCCAACTACGACTCCTCGAACGCTTCCACCAGCGCTGCCTGCGTACCATCCTGGGCATTCACTGGAGTGACTATGTCACCAACGTCGAGGTCCTTGAACAGGCTGAAACTGTGAGCATCGAGGCTTTGCTGCTGCGGACACAGCTCCGCTGGGCGGGGCATGTCTCCAGGATGGAGGATCATCGCCTACCAAAGATCACCCTGTTCGGCGAGCTTGCTACTGGACACCGTGACAGAGGGGCACCAAAGAAGAGATACAAAGACTGTCTCAAGAAGTCACTTAGTGCCTGCCAAATCGACCACCACCAGTGGTCTTCGCTTGCTGCGGACCGTGACACCTGGCGCTCCACCATTTACAAGGCAGCTGTCTCCTTTGAGGACTCTCACAGAGCTAGCCTTAAGGACAAGCGGCTCAGGAGAAAAAACAGAGATGCCGCAGCTCAGAACCCTGGCCATACCTTCCCCTGCAGCCACTGCGGTCGAACCTGCCTGTCTCGGATTGGCCTCCGCAGCCACGAACAAGCCTGCAGACGTCGTGGGCAACTCCTATAAAATCTTCGTTCGCGAAGTCAAGCCAAGAGAGAGAGAGAGTATGATACAATCACACCAGACGCACTCACGCAAGGTTCTTGTAAAGAAACTTCACTCAGCTGCAACTCATCACATGTGGCACAAGCTTGTAGACCACACTGGAGAAACCGTACTTACTTACGCCTGTCACCCCTCCCAGGGTATGGGCCGTCGACGAGAGACCTCCAGCGACTCCTGTCCTGTGTTTCTCCTTCGATTTTACTCCAGGTGGTTCCCAGTCTCTTGATGTCTGCTTGGAGGTCTCAACGCCAGGTGTTTCTCGGCCTGCCTCTTTTCCTGGGGGTTCCATGACAATGCCTGCCTAGTGATACTGGAAACTGGCTTTCTCAGACTGTGACCAATCCATCCCCATCTTCTTCGCCCAATTTCATTCTCTGCTTTTATCTGCTCTGTTCTCTCCCAGAGTCTGACGTTGCTGATCTCTCTGGCCAGTGAATTTTCAAGATTCTTCTATGGCAACTGTTTATGAAGATCTGTATTCTGTTGACTGTGGGTTTTGTCAACCTCCAAGTCTCTGCTCCATATAGGAGAACTGCTTTTACGTTGGAGTTGAAAATCCGGACTTTGGTGTGTTGTGACAGCTCTCTGGAACTCCACACTTTTTTCAACTGGAGAAAGGCTGCTCTGGCTTTACCGATTCATGCTCTGACATCTGCATCAGTGCCGCCTTTTCTGTCGATGATGCTCCCGAGATAGGTGAAGGACTCCACCTCCTCCAACTGGGTGCCAGCAAGCAAGACTGGTTCTTCCCTGGTTGCGTTCAGCCTCATTGTCTTTGTTTTCTGTTTGTGGATGCTGAGGCCCACTTGACGTACAGCGGGGAGCTCCACTCCAGAGACTGTTCCACGATGATGCGGAGAGTGGCAATCTGGTCTGTACATGATCGGTTTTTCCTGAATCCTGCTTGCTGGTCTCTCAGCTGGGGGTCGACGGAGCTCTTCATTCTCTCCAGGATGATCCTGTTGAAGACCTTTCCTGGTACTGACAGCAAGGTAATTCCTCTGTAGTTGGAGCACTTGCTGAGGTCGCCTTTCTTGGGAAGCTTGATTAGGTACCCCTCCTTCCAGTCAGCCGGCATCACCTCCTCTTCCCAGATCTTTCCAAATAGTGGGTACAGCAGCTCTACTGTTGTCTCTAGTTCTGCTTTCAGAGACTCCGCTGGGATGCCATCTGGCCCTGCTGCTTTGCCATTCTTCAAAAATGCCACTGCTCTTCTGATCTCTTCCCGGCTGGGTCTGTCACAGCTGATGGGTAGGTCGGTCTCTGCTGGCTGGATGTCTGGGAGGTCGGATGGGGTGGGTCTGTTCAGTAACTCTTCAAAATACTCGGCCCATCTGTCGAGTTGGTCTGCTCTGTCTGCAATAGGCTTGCCGTCTTTGTCTTTTACTGGTCTTTCTGTATGGCCATACTTGCCCGACAATCTTCTGGTAATGTCGTAGAGCTCTTTCATGTTGCCACTGCCTGCTGCCTTTTCTGCCTCTGCTGCCAGGCTGTCTGTGTAGGCCTCTTGTCTGCCCTGATGCTCCTCTTCACCTCGCGGTTGGCTTCCGAGTATTCCTCCTGTGCCTTTGCTTTCGCTGCTCTCGTGCGACTGTTGTTGACAACTGCTTTCTTCTGTTTCCTCACTTCCATCAAGGTCTGTGCCGACAGCCAATCCTTGTGATGTTGTTTCCTGAACCCTACAGTGTCTTTGCAGGTTGAGTTCAGCGACTCTCTAACTGCCTTCCACTGCTGCTCTGTGGTGACCGCCTCCTCTTCATTTACTAGTTCCTGTAGCCCTTGAAACCGGTTGGACAGCACCAGTTTGAACTCTTCTCTAACTCCAGTCTTTCTCAGGAGGCCTACGTTATAGTGCTGTCTTCTTGTTGTCTCTGTGCAGCTTTTCTTTAACTTGAGCTTTATTCTTAAGGTAAGCAGATGGTGGTCTGAGGTGACATCTACGCCCCTCCTCACTCGAACATCTTGGAGGGATCTTCTAAATTTCTTGCTAATGCAGATATGGTGTATCTGGTTCTCTGTAGTATGGTCAAGTGAGACCCAAGTTGCTTTGTGTATTCTTCTGTGTGGGAAGATGCTGCCTCCAATGACAAGTCTGTTTAGAGCACAAAAGTCTACAAACCTCTCCCCGTTCTCACTCATCTCCCCTAGTCCCTGTCTGCCCATCACCTCTTCGTATCCGGTGTTGTCCTCCCCTATTTTGGCATTAAAATCACCCATGACGATGGTGATGTCTCGCTCCGCACATTTGTCCACAGCACTCTGGAGTCGGTCGTAGAACTCTTGTTTCTCTTCCTCATCACTGTCATTAGTGGGCGCATAACACTGGATGACGTTTAGCTTAATCTTTTTCCTGGTTCTAAAGGCTGCTGTGATAATTCTTGGCCCGAGAGGTTCCCAGCCCATCAGCGCTCTCTGTGCCTTCTTTATGGGGGACATTGTCCTCTTCATGACCTGAATACAGAGTCATCTCCCCGCTTAACAGCCTTTTTTTCCCAGACTGCGTCCATCTGGCTACACTGATACCTAGCAGGGAAAGGTTGTACTTTTGCATTTCCGCTGCTATCTGGGCGGACTTGCCGCTCTGGAACATGGTCTTGACATTCCATGTGCCCATGATTGTGTCCCTGGATAGAGAGAGGCGGCTCGGTCATGGGGCTTCCGAAGACTTCCGGCTTTCACCACACAACGTCATAAATCTTCTGGTAGAAGAACCTTCCTCCTACAGGAAAGGAATTGCTGTTTGTCTATTCATCAGCGTTTCTGTAGCTATTTCTTTATTTGCAGCGTGGGGAAGCTACTCCCACGCCCAACCCCCTTGCTAGGAGGACCAGGGGTTTTCTGTCAGGGTCTCCTTCCCTTAGACCATGTTGGTTCACGGCACCTTATTTTATTCGGTGCACCCCTCTCGCGAGGGACCCCCTATCCACCACCCAGGGGACGCGCCTCAACACCATATGGTCTCAGCGCGAGGTGGAGAAACCGTGCCAACAATATTTTATTCTCACGATGCACACTCAGCACAATGTGTCCACAAATGCATCCACACTTTGGTACACTGTCTCTATACAATGCATCAACACTGATACACTGTCTCCTCTACAATGCATCAACACTTTTGACACACTGCATCTCTCATACAATGTACACACATATTTCCTAACACCATCTTTACAGATTTCCAGAACAATCCAGCAAATTCACACAACTCACCCAATCAGAAAAGAAAATGTAAACAAAACTCATTAATATACAAAAGAACACCCTAGATCTATCTACAGTTTTTTATTAACATCTCCGTAAATGGAACAAAATGTTACCAACATGTGTACTGCACAACTTCACATCATATCTGAGGTCACTAGAATAATAGCGCCCCTACTAAAACCTTCCAGTCTAATGTAGGTCAGACTTTGCGACAGTGTAGCGAAAATATGCAACGTTCAAGCTACACAACAAAATTCGATTGGAATTCTCCATGCGAAAGAAAATGAATCATATTAAAAATTGATTGATTGATTGTACATTGCTTAGCGTCCCGACAGCAACAAGGCTTTCTCAGGACGTGCCTGCACTGCTTGTGAAAAAAAAAAAATAAACAGAACATTGAATGTATGTCGCCAGCCGGTCAAATACATTAAATAAACCTAACACATGGGGCCTAAATAAAGCTAAGACCATTTAGCAACACACATCCAATATCAAGAGCTACAGGCAGTGCAGACAGTAGGGAGAGTTTTAAAAAGGCAAATACAGGTGAATGGACCTCGGGTAGACAGAAACACATGCCCCAGAATAGAGAGAAAAACTCACCCTGTGGGGCTGACCAGGGTGACCCTGGGAACTAAAAAGTACCTAACCCCACCCAAGTCCCCCAGGGCAGACCCGGGTGGGGTCATATTAAAAAGGTACATGATTCTTATCTATAATAACTCAGCTGAACACCAGGTCTTTTCCTATGATTAACACACACATGCCCTAAAAACAACAACCACAAACGTAACAATGCACAGGCCAAAATCACCGATGGAACAAGCAGCAAACTATCATCATGAACTGCTGTGACCATTTCACAGGTGAAGCTTAGCGATGGTCAGAATACAGAGTGGCACAAATTTTCCAAACGTTTTTGTTCCTTCTCCTGCAATATGGACATGAAATTACTAATTTTGCTCTTGGAGTAAGAAAGGGTTCGATTCTAAAAATAAAAGTATGTGAGATTTCTAACCTTTGGGTGTCAATAGCAGTTTTAGTCACGATGATTCCTACACCCAAAGGGTTAGTGGATTTTATCTCCATGTTGGCCAACTTTTGCCCAAGTGTGCATGACTATTGATCATTATCAACTGCTGTGAAAGAAGCTAATAATAATAATATGCACCTGTTTGGTTTTTCTTTCTCACCTGTTGGATTCTTCATCACTGGCTGTGGCAAGAATGACAGCTTCTGCAGAGACATCTGCCATTGTATAGTCGGCGTTGTTGCTGATGTGCATGGCATGATGCGTGGTTGTGTCATGAAACTCGATGTCAATGGAATTCTCATCATCGGTATTGTATTGGCGAATTACTCCAACACTGTTCCATTTCTGTTAGAATAAAATAAACAAATCAACAAGTAAATAAACAGATATATAAATCAACTGGCCTCTGTAGCGCAGTGGTTAGTGCGCCGGACTGGCGGCTGAGAGATCCGGGTTCGAACCCCAGCCGAGTCAAGCTACCTGGACCAAATGGGAAGGCTGTTGAGACTCACCCGCTTCACGGGTGTGACTTTGGGGGTGCTACCCGGGTTATGACACATTGCACGGTATGAATGATTACACTGCTGGCACTGCAGGTGTCTGCAGTTCCCGGGCCTGGTTAACACCAGGATATTTATGACAGGAAGTGTGAAATGTGGACCTGTCACACAGTCCCCAACCATATGGACCACCATGGCATCATCATATCTTCATCCTCATGCAAAATGAAAAATGCTGTTCCAGGTTTCTGATCCCTCAAGTTTCTGTCTCTTGGTGACTCCAGCCCAGTTCTCCAGGAGCCCAAGATGCGTGGTCATCTTCAGCCAGATCCTGCTGCTGTGCGTGGAAAGACGTAGTGGTTGACTCGCCACCTCTGGGGGGAGCTCCCACTTGTCGATTCCACTCCACTAACAATGTCGTAAGTAGGGGGAATAGTAGGTGTGGTCACCTGAAGGCCACACTGAACACCGAAGTGACTCGACAGCAGTGTGGAGTTTCCTCTGAAGGGAGTCCCCTACTACCTGACAAATATAGCAGCAGGGCCGGGAGTCTGGCTGGAACAACCAGCGGGCCTGGGTGAGCACACTGGGGTTGATGGGGATAAGCGTCGTGAGAGGAAGACCTCTGAGGTCAACAAAGGAAAACTTGGAGCAGCAAAACAAAAAACAAAACAAAACAAAAAACCTAAAAATTAAATATCAATAATATGTATACTGACTTCAAAGCTCCTTTACCAACACAATCCACTGACTGCTACTGATGATATCACTGAGTTATGTGCCTATTTCTGCTGAACAGTACCATCAGCAGCAGTCAAGGGGTTAACCCCTTCATTGAAAAATTGAACACCACCCAACTGCAAGAGGTAAAGATCCTCATGAGGCCCCGTAGTTGCGGGGGCTCATGAGGATCTACGCCTCTTGCTGAGGCTGATTTGTATCCACGTTCTTTGGACGGTTGCGGCTTTTGGTCGTTGAACTAAGATTTCAGAAATTTGTATCCAGTAGCAGTGAAAGGGTTAAACTAATGTTACGTTTGACTGCTTGATGTATGCTGGTCTGCACTTATGGACCCTACGGATCTATGCCATAAGGTCCACAATCATAGTTGATGTGGTATGTGATGATGAATTTTACAGATCACAAAACACAGACCTACAGATTTATATGGGTGTCAATTTCACCCTTTTAGCCCCAAGGTCCCATTTCTCAAATTTTGGAGGTGTTGTCTGACGACTATGTACCAGTTGCAGGAGATGGATTGATTGTGATAATTCAAGGGTAGTGCCAGATGAGCTTGGTGCCTGCAGGCGCCAAGCTAATCTGCAGGCATGGGAATTGCCCAAGCAAAAATCATCTGAAACGGGACCTTCAAACTGATACAAAAGGCCTCCACTATGCTAGACCTTGCTTCCTGGGGCCGGAAAATCAAACAACGGGGGAGGGGGGGTGGGGGTGGGGGGTTACCTCCATTTTAGGGGCCGAAAAATTAAACGGGTGGGTGGGTGGGGGTAGATGGGACACCTTGATTCCATGCGCCGGAACCATCTGCCCACCTACGTTTACTGCGCAGCGCACTCGGGCCAGTGTAGGCCGCGGATACAGCCTGCCGCGTCATATTATGACAGCGGAGAACAACCGGTGCTTTCCTCGTTTTGCTACCCACAATGATTTTTTCGCGGAGACGCCTTTTTAATTTCGCGGACGATTTCTTTTTTCCCACGGAATCCCGCGTTTTCGAGGACAATTCCCATGCCTAAATCTGGCACTACCCTTGAATTATCATGGTCAAGCCATTTCCTGCTCAGAGATGCCAACCCCTTTCACTACCTGACCATACCATTTTCAAAATTTGACAGGAAGAAATAAAATTTGACAGGAAGATTTCGCGTGAACATAAAACTCGGTCATTCAAGATTAAAGTTCGGTGCCACGGTGCAAGATTGCACACACGAACTTCCTCGTCACAGCACTGACCAGCTTTGCGTGGCTAGAGCACAAAACCACAATTAAAAACAGAATGAACCATACGAGTTCACCTCAGAACCAACCAACTTATAACTTGAAGTTCCGTAAATCCACAGAATTCCGCGATAGGAGTGAAAATGGGGCATATACAACCTACCCCCGTACCCTGTTGACTCTGTTGGCACCCAAAACCAGGGACTGCAAATGCAATAAACCATACAAGTTCACCCCTAAAAACACGCAAACGGATTAAATTCAACAAATCCACAGAAAACCTGTGATACCTACTCATAGTGTGTAAAAAAAGGACACACATCAAATTTCTACCTTCTTTGAAGTGATCAAAGGGGTATCTAAACGACACCCCAAAAACAGGGGGAGAAGGACTGTGGAGAAAATAAAAGGTGGAGGGGAAGGAGAAAGGAAGGGGGAAAAAAATGGTGCAACTCATGATGGAAAATTGTCTGACATGAAAGTTGAACCTCACAAACACTAGGATACAACTCTATGCGAGCATCCTTCCAAACGTGAGCCAACGACCTACGAACATAAGTCCGTAGGAAAACCCTAGAGCTATCAATCCTAATCCCTAGCCAATATAGGCTTAAACTGAGATTGAGATACATGCAGCAGAGCGCTACACTAAATTTTCATCTCCACGGTTTGGTCCGCTGACGATGAGGAGTACCGGCAATTCAAAGCAAAACGTCCTCGAAACACACATGAACTAGACATAAAAATTCAGACTGACTTCTGTCGCTCAAGAGTATGGCCGGCCGATAAACAGGTCATTGCATCATATAGTGTGCGATGTCAAACACATCTTTACACACTAAAACAGCGAAATCCCAAGAGCTAATGAACGGAACTGAATCACACTATTACCAGACCTGCCTACCCCGTTTTTATTACATCAGTAGCAGAAGGCCCAGTTTTCAGTAGCATAGCAAAGTTTTCAGTAGCAACGTGAAAGAAAAAGAAATCACACATAAAAGAGAAAAACACTGGATATTTTTCACTTAATTCTTCTTTAATAAAAAGTAAATAACATCAAGGGATCAACCATAACCCACAAAGTCCCTTCCACATGAGATCTGTCCTCACTGTCAATGGTCTCTACCTTTTGTCTTTGACCTGATTCTTATGTTGAATTATCTCCTATTGAAAAAGTCTCACAGATCTGCCAATGCCTCAGTGAGATCTATAAGGGGCGCAGTACATAAGCGTCATTGATTTGTCAGACGTCATTTGTCATATTTTACGTGATATGAGTTTCATTTTTGCTTCATAGGATTGAGAAAATGGTGACAAAACTAGAAATTCACGGTACAATTTCAGTCTTGCTACATGATATACTAAGTACACGGGACACCTGCATGCTCTTCTGGAGATGCGCGCATGTTTGTCTGAGAGAGAGAGAGAGAGAGAGAGAGAGAGAGAGAGAGAGAGAGCCACACGCGTGAGAGAGAATGACATCATATTTAGAGTATTATGTCAGTGTCTGCGTGGTGACGGAGTTGTCTCTTTTATGTCACCGACACTGTCTAACTTTCTCTAGAAGTAAAGGTTTTTTTAGTGTTTTAATTCTTTTCTGAAAAGAATTAATTTTTACTAAAGAAGTTGAAAGGATACAAAGCTGGCTAACGAACTCATTTAATGTCTTTCTCCAAACTAGCTATAGAGGCAAAATTTAAAGTAAATATGACAAAAATTACGGACTGTAATCTGGGTCAACCGACTTCCTATAAACGGTTGTTTGTGTCTTCAATGAGACATTCAATTACAATATGCTCGCAGGTTCTCTTAGCCACCAACGTAAGAAAGTATTTCACCATGTTTCAAGCTTGTGTGTACAGAAATATAGGAGATTCTCTTGTTTACATACATACGCACACACATACACATGTATGCACTTAAGGCGTAAATGTACTATATATAAATATGAGAAATGCGCCATATAAATACCATCTAATAATAATAATACTTTTCAGCAGCGAGGTTAGCGTAACTAGACATGACGTATTTTTTATCTTGTTACTTCAATTGTTAGAGGTTTAGCCTACCTGCCTTTGACATCATGGACATGCTATTAAATTCGCCCCACCGCGACCCTTCCTTAAAAACGTGCAGCACCGTACAAAGTACTTGCCATGTTTGCTACTTGTGAAACATGGCCATTCGTCCGCATAGTGGGCTCGATATTCTTGGGCAGCTGATCTTTTGTACCTTTTCTTCTCCAATAACAAAGACTGGCACTTTTCGCTTGTTAATGTTTTCTTGTCTTCGTTTTCTTTCCCAGACAGTGAGCTGTCTGAGGCAGCTATTCTTGCAAAGTAAATAGTGCGCATGCGCAGTTGGTGATATTGGTGGCGGAAGCGTGCTTACCAGCGGGAAAACATCAATAAACGGCTCCATACGAACCCGAGAAGCAACAATCCATGAAAAACAAAAATAACAACTTTGATTTGTTTTTTCTTAGCAGTTTTCTTTTTCTTCCAAAGCAGCATAGTATTGCTATTTTTCCGTAGATGCTACAGAGGATTCGTAGCACTAGGCAGCTCTGTATTTCCGATCATGTATATTTCAGATTCAGATTGGTTGCGCTAATCAAAGGACACTTCTGATTGGCTCATTATTTATCTCGAGGGAAACGCGATGGCTCGGCGGTATAAGAGCAGCAAAGTCAGCGAGAAATTGGTAACTTTAGCGGACAATTTCAGCGCTTTTTTCGCCGGAAGATAATTTATTTGGCCGTAAAATCTTAAGAAATTAATTTTGGCGTAAGAAAATATGGCGAAATCGGAAGGGTTGGCATCTCTGCCTGATGTAGGGATCCGGGGCTAAAAGGGTTAATAATTAACCATGCATTCTGGCGTTAGAAAAAGGAAAGCTGCACAAGGCTCTCATCAAAGATGATGTGTGCATCAGTGTGCAGGTGTGTGTACATACATGAATGCGTGCATATGTGTGTATGCAGCAGTCTTTGCAAGTGTGAGCATGCATATGTGTATGCGTGTGACTTTACAGACAACTTTGCCTCTTACCATAAACCTACTGCTGAGATGTTCAGGTGTGGACCCTGGCTGGAACGGTTTCTGTAGCGGTGTAGGTTTGAACCCCTCCACCACCTGTACAACAGGGCGAGGGGGCCCCACCTCCCTATCCCCTCCTTTAGCACTTGTCACTGACTCTGCAACACAAATACAGTCGAGGTTATCCCTAAACCATGAGCACGTTGCACAAATACAAAAGAAATTATTTCTCATTCTGAGGCAGGCAAGAGAACTAAAATGCACCCGCAAGAGGTAAAGATTCTCATGAGCCCCTGCGGCTGCAGGGGCTCATGAAAAACTATGCCTCTTGCTAAAGTAAAAATGAGTAGCCTCATACATGTCTCAAGAGAATATATCCCGCCTAGGGGTAGCTTCATTTAGATTCCAAAGGCGAGGTACTCATCAGGCATCAACTGTATGACTGTGACAACAACGCATACTGCTGTGATTGGGGCAAATAAACAAATGGTTTCTGAATACTGCTTTACCCATCCTCCCTGACAAGGCAGGGTTCGAATATATGGTTAAAAACAGCAAGGGTCAAATAACCTCCATATTTTCATCGGTCAGATATCAACGGTTTAACTCTATGGCTGTCTGCAGTGCTTTTTATTGTGGTGATTGCTGCAGGAGTCACCACGACAATAAGCACTGCAGCCATAGGGTTAAATATATAATTATAGTACCCATCTGCACAGCATTTTAATCATGCACGAAATGTAGTACATACATGGAATCTTTTGAACACACCATCATAACATAAAGGAGGCATAAAATATAACAGAGCATGCTGTAGTTTTACATTCTCTTTCACATGCACACCTGCGGCTTAGTTACTGGCTGCCTTCTGCCACAGTCTGACCGTGGTCAACAGTTGTGGAGAAACGAGGCACCATTCACTTGCAGCATAAAGTTACGCGTGTCAGCGGATGCAGGGCAGGTTAGTAGTAAACCGAACCCTGCCATGGGGTGCTACTAATGTTTTGCGCCTGATTCAGTCTTAGGAATAATGACAACTCCTGTGTTAACCCATTTAATCCCACAGCTGCATGGAGATGTCAGCTAATGACTATGTACCACTTGCAGGCGATGGATTGACCATGATAATTCAAGGGTAGTGCCAGATTAGCTTGGCGCCTGATGGCGCCAAGCTAATTTGGCACTACCCTTGAATTATCACGGTTGATGATCCATGACCTGGTGTAGGGTGTCGTGGTTAAATGGGATAAACTAAGATGTGCACACACACACACACACACACACACTAACAGACGCGTGCGTGCACACACACATATATACATGAATCAGGTAATCTGGCACCATGTAACTGCACTAATGTTGTCATGAGCCAGACAAAACTGTGCTTTATTTGACATGCGGGAAAAGGGAGTTTGCAACCGCTGTGTGTGCACTGAAGCATGCAGAATCACAAAGCACAAACCTGGCTCATCTAAATGTGCTCATACCTGCAGCATTGCTGTCCTCTTCCCCCAAAATGACTGGCATCAGGCGTTTCTTAATAGCGCCAAGGTCGATACTATCTGTGTCATCGTCATCATCATCACCCATCATCGCTGCACTGCTGGCCTGAATCAGCATGTCATCGTCATCATCGAAAACCCCCTCCATGGCAGATTCACTCGTCGCTGTGGTGTCCTGTACATAATATTGTATGTCAAGTCATTTCACTCGTGCTAATAAACATGGTCATGTGGTCTATAATATGAATTTTAGACATACGTATGCTAATTAACGTGACAGGTGAGCGGTGATTAATGATTATTATTACTTTTTTCTTATAACTGTCTAGTCCCTTGAGGTTCAATAAAATTTACAGTGATTCCAATCACAACTGTTACCATAAATCATATTTAATGCAAGAATGTCCAGAGCAGTTTAAAACTCTACATCCATGGCTCACAATAAAATTTAATGAGAGCAGTCACATACAGGTTGTCTCCCTTGGTTCGCAGCCGCTTATCAGTGGCCCAAGGCGGGAGACAACCAGTGTGATTGTGCAGTATGTCCCCCTACAGTTGCACACCTTTCTTTCCTTTCTGGTCTACTAAATTCATGGGGTCCAGACCGTTCCGTATTTTTGAAAAGTGATTCAAACCTTGACTCCACAAGCCATACGGCGAACATTACTGACAAGCACAATGGTTTAGCCCTTTGGGTGTCAGTAGCGGTTTTAGTCGCCAATCATCGCAACTAAAACTGCTACTGACACCCAAAGGGTTAACACACTCAGGGTTTCCGTTTTCACAACAGTTTAAAGGGTCTGTAGACCCCCAGGTATAAATTTTAGAGGGTACACAGACCCCCCATCTGAGCATTATAGAGGGTCCGCAGATTTATTTAAGAAAAACTGCATCATCTGTATGTTCCTTAAAATAAATTAACTCATTTCGCTCTCTCCTCAGACCTCTATGTGTTGTGACAGTGTGTGTGTCCTTTCCATGATACTGATTCTTTAACTGGTGAGCTATCGCGCAAAATCCTGTCTCCCTCGCTCTCTCACACACAGAAAAACATATATCTATTTATTTGTATGATCATTTGATAATGTATTGTAACGGATAATATAGCATTTTCTGCTGAATGCGGCCGGATTGACAACCAAAGTGTGACTTGTCTAAACTCTCTCTCTGTGTCACTGTGGTGTGTGTGTGTGTGTGAACTGATGTACATAAAAGTTTATTTCAACCCATTTAATTACTCAGAAAGACGTGTTTCTCTAATTTTTGCCTAATAACTGTGTACCAGAAGATGGATCGACCACGATTTTAAAAAAAAACTGACAAACTTATTTCTGTTAAAATTTCTGGACTTGCTTTTTGAGTTTGCCTCAGTGCACATTGCGCATGCCATTCGTGTGCCGTCGTGCTTTAGCCATGGAAATACACGCAGCGCAGCTACGAACTCTGAAAACTGCGTCAACGCGGCGGTGCCACACACGGCCCAGGTGTATCATATCTGGTACTGTTGCTTGTCGATGGAGATGGCGGTGTCGAAGTGCAACTTTCTTCTTAGCGATTATCAAGATCAGACGGTGCTGGATTGAAGAATAGTATGTATGGTGACGTCACAGCAAGTAACGCGTTCAATATGTAGCGCGCACTTTGTAATAACATGCTGACACCACACATAAACTAACAGTCTGCCCGCCCAGTTACACTCGCACGGACCCCGGAGTGGGGTCGATTCTGAACGCAGCTGAGACTGAGCGAGCGGCTAAACGAACCAGCTCAGAACGACCGTCACCGGCCTCTGTTATGGTACGCACGGTGGCGCAAGGATAATACGTCTCGCACGCAGATGCACTGAATTTTAGTGCGTCTGACTACCCCTTAGTTACATTTTCAGTACGTGATTTTGAGTTTTAATGCGTCATAGACGCACAGACGCACTAAAACGGAAGCCCTGACACTATAATTTGTAATCATATATTTTTATAATATACTTCAAGTTACAGATCATAAGATGTCGCCCAGAATGCCAAGCACAATGGTTTAGCTCTTTGGGTATCGGTAGTGGTTTTAGTCGCGATGATTCCTGTAGGAATCATCGCGACTAAAACCGCTACCGATACCCAAAGGGTTAACACACTATAATTTGTAATCATACATATTTTATAATACTTACAGTTACAGATGATAAGATGTCGTCCAGAACGCCAAGCTGGCCCTACAGACAAAAAGAAGGTCTGACTGACATTTCTTTGTGCATCTGCTTCTTCAGCTAGTCAGTTTTGATCAGCGCAGTCACCCTAAAAAGCCCACTACCACTGTGAATGTTCAAACAGAGAAACTCTTCAGACTTTCGCCACAGATGATTACAAAATGCTAAGTACAGGTCTAGCTATGGTTCATCCTGACACAGTTCAGAGCGTTTTGCAATTTCTTAATATCAAGTAATTAGCTAGTTAACCCTTTTAGCCCCAAGGTCCCATTTCTCAAATTTTGGAGAAGTACCCAACGGAGAAAGAAACACGCTTAGAAAAGACGGGTACAACACAATTATTAATATTTCGGGTAAATACCCTTTGTCAAAATAGACAAACAAACTCTCTCTCTCTCTCTGGCCTCACATACACGCATTTACTTTTGCTCGCTCCTGCGCGTGCTTACACACACTCTTGTCTCTCGTGTTCAGTTTCTCTCCGAGTCTCTCTCTTATGATTTTTTCGTTGACGTCATTTTTACTTTTTACGCACTTTTGTTCTTCCTTTTCTTTTATTTTGTTTTATTTTACGTCACCTCCTTCAGTTGCCACATTCTTTCTGCGAATGAAGATAAGTAGAAGCTAATCTCTCTGTTTGTTTGTCTATTTTGACAAAGGGTATTTACCCGAAATATTAATAAATTGTGTTGTACCCATCTTTTCTAAGCGTGTTTCTTTCTCCGTTGGGTACTTCTTTGCATTTTACATGCTTGGCAGTCACCTTTTTGGTCTGGATTGCTTATTTCAAATTTTGGAGGTGTTGCCTAATGACTATGTACCATTTGCAGGGGATGGATTGGTGAGCTTTTTGACAACTTTTACACGTGTGATCGTGTCGATTACCACAGACGCCATTTCCCTGTGAACATGCACTCTCACATTCAAATATGTGCAATAATCACAAATCAGCAAAAGTTACGCGTCATCTTACGTAACATTGTAGAAATGTGATGTAAAATGCTTTTCCGATTAAAAAATTACAGATTTGATGAACATATTTAATTGTTAATGGCCCAGCGTAACATGCGATCGAATTCGCCAAAGTCTGCTACCGAGTGCGTCTATAGCGACCGGCAACACTTTGACGTCGCGCTAAAAGTAGAAAGGCAATAGAACGAACTTCAGGGTTTCGATGCAATGATATGATATATACAGTTTTAGTGTGGATAATTTTTTTTTTATTAATCATTTAATCTATCTGAAAAATAATCAATTAATCATATCACGCGTGGCGTCTGCTACCGTTTGCAACATGATCACGATTTCAGAAAATATAATATTTAATTACGATTTTTTACACCACCGGAAGTTATAACGCAGAATTCGTAAAACGGAAACCGACTCTTTTGGCGGGGGCAGTGTTAGCAGGTGAGATTAATGTTTCTTTTAATAAATTCATAAGAACAATGGTGTCTGCTACCAACGATCGATATTGACACGGTCACAACAGTCATGTTAGAATTAACAGTTTAGCAGTTTTTTTTTTAATAAATTGGAACGCACATGTCTTGATTGTGACATTACTCGATTAATTTTACCAACATTCAAGGCAGAAGTGTGTGTTAGCCTGCTTCTTTTCTGTTTTTTTCCGATGAAATATACATCGAGTCAGCAGTAGTGCACAAACATATATATCGATTGCTACATTGTCATTGGTAGCAGACAGATGAATTGCGAATTCCAGACAGCTCGAGGAGCTACTGTTGAATACACAGCATGTGTTATTGCTCCTCCTCCCTATCTGATCCAAGACATGTGCAGTGATGATGTAACTGTCAAGTTCATGAAGTCTGGAAGCAGCAAAAAATTCTTTTTTTCCCCAGATATTGATGAAATAAAAGTCACAACTGACAGAACTTAAACACCTTGTTATTGACAATAAAAAACATTATTACTTTGTTTAATTTAATGCATTATGTCTGAATCTTCTTGTATTATATAATTATATTCTTATATTTTTTAATGTAATATAGTTGCTGCAACTATATTACATTTAAAAATGTAAGTATATATATAATTATATAATACAAGAAGATTCAGACACTTCAAGAATAACCCAATTTACAGTATATTTCTTTAAATAGCTGCTATAGGAAAATAGGCTTTTTAAAAACTGCATTATCATGTTTATGTGTGTTTTTACACTTCTTTCATGCAGACACATATATAACTGATGTGTTTTGCAAAGATAGGCCATGCTTGTATCACTGGTTTGATTCTGTCTTGTTTTCATACGTTTTGCGATTTAGGGGGGTAGGGTACCATTTCATCTGCTTTTAAGAAATGTTCAAGTGTATTGTCATTTTAATGTTACTAATTTGTTGGCAGGGATCCATTGTACACATTTCTAAAGGTTTACTCATTCTAATCTGTAAAATTATTGCTTGAGAGATTGATTGTACATTGCTTAACGTCCCGACAGCAACAAGGCTTTCTCAGGACGTGCCTGCACTGCTTGTGAAAAAAAAAACTAAACAGAAAATTGAATGTATGTCGCCAGCCGGTCAAATACGTTAAATAAACCTACAACATGGGGCCTAAATAAAGCTAAGACCATTTAGCAACACACATCCAATATCAAGAGCTACAGGCAGTGCAGACAGTAGGGAGAGTTTTAAAAAGGCAAATACAGGTGAATGGACAAAGGGTAGACAGAAACACATGCCCCAGAATAGAGAGAAAAACCCACCCTGTGGGGCTGACCAGGGTGACCCTGGGAAGAGAAATTATTGAGCAGACGTTATCTTGAAATGTCACCTTATTAAAGTCAGTCTGACCCTGCTATATGATATGTCCACTTATATGAAGGTTTTTTGACTTTATTTGTTGCACTTGAAGTAGTGCTTTAGTTTTATGCAATTTGTGACCATGTATGACAAGTGTAACATGGTCCAAGGAACAGAAACCTTTACTATGGCTTGTTTTGGCCTTAGAACAGGTGACACACTTTGCGCAAGCATACCTCTTTTCAAACCAATGAACCTATATGGTTTGTTACCTTTATTTGAAAGTATTAAAGTTATTCTTTTGAAAAATCACTACAATTGGGTATTTGGTTCAAATTTTTTTTGGACCAAAAATGTGTGTAAATGGGAAATGCTCAATTCAAATACTGTGAAAGTATTAGTGTCGGTATTATGATCATTATTAGTGGTTTTTATTATTCATCCCGCTGTAGGCGAGGTTTTCCTCGGCAGAGCCTCGGAGCCAGAACGTGTGTGTCAAAAGAAAGTCTCGGTTCGTACTTCATAACCATACATGGCTTAACGTATACTTATGTGGGTTTTTAAAAAATATGTTTGCAGGGTCCTTATGTACACAACGGCACCACATTCTACAACATGGAAGTGCCGCTTGAGAAGATCAGCCTCAGCAAGAGAGGCGCCCTCTGCAGGTGAGAAATCCTGCCACCGGGCTCCCAGTGAAGCTTGTCGACACCGCGGAGCAGCCTGCAGCCTCCTTCGCAGCGGCCGACCCAGGCGTTGAAGCAGGTCGTGATCGCACAACTTCTTCAGAGTACTCAAGCGAAGAGTGTGTGACGTCTGCTGTCAACACCACCTTTACCAACTCTGTGACGCAGGAGATGGCTTAAAAGTTTCCAGAGAGCAGAATTCATCAGGCCGATGTCAGCTGGCGTGGGCTGAGGCAAAGCTGTAGGCAGATCAACCGCAGCTGATAACATTTGCACCCGCTGATCGACGACGTTCGTCTGACGAATCAAATAAAGAACGTTTTTCAATTTGTTGGGGGAGAGGAGCAAGGGTGGGGGGTGGGAGGGGGTGGTCGTTTTTCAGCGAGTAAAACCATCAGCGTAATCCCTTGCAAGAGGCATAGATCCTCATATTAGCGGGGACTCATAAAGATCTTTGTCTCAATACAAACAGCTGGCATGCTCGACTGCCATTTTCTTGTATTGCTCAATTCTTTTATGCACGTGTCTCTGGTTTTTTTTTTTTTTTTTTTTTTTTTTTTTTTTTTTTTTTTTGTAATCTTACGGTCTAGAGTCCAAAATTATAGACCACATGCAATGTTTTTGTAGTTTTATCTGCTGATTTTTGAGTTTTAGATTTGACAATGTATTCTGTTCTATACTTAAGAGAAAATGACGTCATCATAGACTTGCATGACATCTTGCGTATCAAGAACTTTACGTGATAACGATATCTTAATTGGCATAACATCGATTTTTTTTTCTTTTGTCCAGTACGGATTTGTACTTTTACAACGGCTTCGTTGTTCATCATGAACACATGCATAATTGTAAGATTTAACTTATTCTACCCCCTGACGCACACAGCAAGATATGGATAGACCATAATAGTTGAAGGGTGATGCCAGAATAGCTTGGTGCCTATGGGCGCCACGCTATTCTAGCATCACCCTTGAACTATCATGGTCGATCTGTGTCCTGCACTGCAATGCAGTCTTCAGAGGATAACGGCAAAATTTGGGGATTTCGGCCTTAGGGTACAATGTGTTTTGAAGGAGTTGATTTAAAATTTGGTTTTTGACCGTTTATTTGCACAATGCATTGTCAATCGCATTGTTTAAGTGCACTAATTGGCTCAATGTGCCCGAGGTACGAAATACCCATATTTTGAAGTTATCCTCTGAAGACTGCATTACAAGTTAGGAGACAGATCGACCATGGTAGTTAGGCGCCAATCTATTCTGCCACCATTCTTGAACTATTATGGTCAAGCCATATCTTGCTGTGGTGTGTCGCGGGCAGAGTGAGTTATATGATGTCTGTCATCGCAATGGCAATTATTTTCTCTCTGTTTAAAAGGGACAGTGAATGAGGATTATTTTGTTGAAACAATACAAAGGTTAATTGATTAGAAGACGGACGATAGTAATTTGTCTCCATTCACCGACAGCGCGGAGGATTCAAGATATGTTATTGTCCAAAAAGGAATATTGCATTGACAGCACATTAGATCATAAACCGTCGAAGAGAAGGATTATCAGTAGACGTGATTGAATTTAGTAAAATGCTTTATGAAAAAGAATTTACAACAAAATTGTTTCAGAAACATAAGAGATGAGAAATGGGTGCTTTTGTTTTAGTGGGGTGGGGGTAGGTGCCAGCACGTGAGAGATTAAGGAGATGGATGAGGACCAGTGATGTCTGTCCGTCCTATATAGGACGCAGCTGCCGAACAGCAAAGTTACTACCTCTATCCAGAGCCCCCTACACCCATTAGCCATTACATAGAAAGGCTAATACAAACCTGAAATTGTGCTTTAACTTTTCCTTTTTAGTTTTGACCACTGTGTTGCTTGTAATGATTAGAATTTTTTGGGCCTGTGCATTTCAATTCATTGTGCTCATTAAGTGACCTTCCATGACAAAATGAGTCTTCTTGTGCCATTCAACCATTTTCACATTTTGTACTTTTCTAAAAGTATTTTGTGCGCTCTATTCAAAACTGTAAACCATTTTAAAATCGGGCAGAAGACAGCTGAGCTACAGGCTTTCAAAGTTGGTACCCTCTCGTGACCTAATTTTGAGAAAACGACTCCGGAACTTTCCTATAGTTCAAACATCAAGTTTCCTTAGCAACCATACATGACAGCTTTCACAGTAAACAGTCTCACTGTAGCTTTAAATTTTCTGAAGAAAAGTATCACGTTCTGTTATTGTTTGTTATTTTTCTTATGTTTGTGCTTGTTCATATGGCTTGTGAAAATAAAAAGACGATGAAATTCATCAATTTGTCGAAAGCGTTTTTTCTTTTTGACAACTTTTACACGTGTGATCGTGTCGATTACCACAGACGCCATTTCCCTGTGAACATGCACTCTCACATTCAAATATGTGCAATAATCACAAATCAGCAAAAGTTACGCGTCATCTTACGTAACATTGTAGAAATGTGATGTAAAATGCTTTTCCGATTAAAAAATTACAGATTTGATGAAAATATTTCATTGTTAATGGCCCAGCGTAACATGCGATCGAATTCGCCAAAGTCTGCTACCGAGTGCGTCTATAGCGACCGGCAACACTTGGATGTCACGCTAAAAGTAGAAAGGCAATAGAACGAATTTCAGGGTTTCGATGCAATGATATATACAGCTTTAGTGTGGATAATTTTTTTTAGGAATCATTTAATCTATCTGAAAAATAATTAATTAATCATTATCGCGCTTGGCGTCTGCTACCGTTTGCAACATGATCACGATTGCAGAAAATATAATATTTAATTACGATTTTTCACACCACCGGAAGTTATAACGCAGAATTCGTAAAACGGAAACCGACTCTTTTGGCGGGAGCAGTGTTAGCAGGTGAGATTAATGTTTCTTTTAATAAATTCATAAGAACAATGATGTCTGCTTCCAACGATCGATATTGACACGGTCACAACAGTCATGTTAGAAGTAACAGTTTAGCAGTTTTTTTTATATAAATCGGAACGCACATGTCTTGATTGTGACATTATTCGATTAATTTTACCAACATTCAAGGCTAGCAAGGCAAAAGTGTGTGTTAGCCTGCTTCTTTTCTGTTTTTTTTCCGATGAAATATACATCGAGTCAGCAGTTGTGCACAAACATATATCGATTGCTACATTGGTAGCAGACAAATGAATTGCGATCAGTTGTACTGTAACAGACAAGTACTTAACACTGGCTGTTGTAAACTTGAACATATAGGCCTACATGTCTTTCCGTAACAAGTTGAAAAAGTTTATTTTGATTAGGCAGGCCTGTTTAGTTTACTTTATCAATGCTCTGTTGTTCCTTTATATATATACGTGAAAACATTCTGAACATATTTTGTTAAGTCAATTATAATAAAGATCAAATTCCAATTTACTAATAATACGGATGGTTGAAATAATGTTTATTTTAATTGTAAATTTTTCATGCAGGAAATAAGATGTAAGGGATAAGCCAATGTTGTTTTCTTTTCTCAAATCAACGAAATTGTCGTTTATCCAGGTATAAATCATTAAATGGCGTCTAAATCAGCGCAGTATTGGCAGCATGTAAAGACAAATGACCAGCAGAAGTATGCTGCAAAAGGCCAAGGAGAGAAACAAGAGAAACCGTGATGCAAGGAAGAAGAAATGGGAGAATGAGCCTCAGACACGTGGTCTGCAACAGGAAATAGAGAAATTTCGGGAGCAAGAGAGGTGAAAAAATTTTTTGTGTATAATTTCCCCAAAAATTATTATTATTTATTTATTTATTTATTTGGGTTATATTGCTCTATAGCTGAATATTTTTTTCTATCTGCAGTACTACAAAACAATTAGCATCTGTAAATAATATTTGTAATATAAATTTCAGAGTCTGATGTCGTCGGTACAGGATGAAAAAGAAACAAGAGACTACGCGTCTTACCAGGAGGACAAGTAGGCAGCAGTCTTTCGAATCCAGCAGCAGCTATCAACCGAGTAAACGACCGAAAGACATGACTCCCGAAGAGTACAAAAGACACAAGTGAATGTTAAATCTCCTCGCGCTGGGACCATATGGCGTTGAGGCGCGTCCCCTGGGTGGTGGATAGGGGGTCCCTCGTGAGAGGGGTGCACCGAATGAAATAAGGTGCCGTGAACCAACATGGTCTAAGGGAAGGTGACCCCGACAGAAAACCCCTGGTTCTCCTAGTAAGGGGGTTGGGCGTGGGGGTAGCTTCCCCACCCTGCAAAAAAGGAAATAGCTACAAAAATGCCGACGAAAAGACTAACAGTAATTCCTTTCCTGGAGGAGGAAGGTTCTTCTACTAGAAGACTTATGACGTCCTGTGGTGAAAGCCGGAAGTCTTCGGAAGCCACAGGACCGAGCCGCCTCTCTCTATCCAGGGACACAACCATGGGCACATGGAATGTCAAGACCATGTACCAGAGCGGCAAGGCCGCCCAGATAGCAGCGGAAATGCAAAAGTACAACCTTTCCCTGCTAGGTATCAGTGAAGCCAGATGGACGCAGTCTGGCCAGAAAAGGCTGTTAAGTGGGGAGATGATTCTGTATTCAGGTCATGAAGAGGAGAATGCCCCCCATACAGAAGGAGTAGCATTCATGCTGTCACCAGTGGCACAGAGAGCGCTGATGGGCTGGGAACCTCTTGGGCCAAGAATTATCACAGCAGCCTTTAGAACCAAGAAAAAGCTCAAGCTGAACGTAATCCAGTGTTATGCGCCCACCAATGACAGTGACGAGGAAGAGAAACAAGAGTTCTACGACCGACTCCAGAGTGCCGTGGACAAATGTGCTGAGCGAGACATCACCATCGTCATGGGCGATTTTAATGCCAAAATAGGGGAGGACAACACCGGATACGAAGAGGTGATGGGGAGACAGGGACTAGGCTCAGAGATGAGTGAGAATGGGGAGAGGTTTGTAGACTTTTGTGCTCTAAACCGACTTGTCATTGGAGGCAGCATCTTCCCACACAGAAGAATACACAAAGCAACTTGGGTCTCACCTGACCATACAACAGAGAACCAAATAGACCATATCTGCATTAGCAAGAAATTTAGAAGATCCCTTCAAGATGTTCGAGTGAGGAGGGGAGCAGATGTCGCCTCAGACCACCATCTGCTTACCTTAAGAATGAAGCTCAAGCTAAAGAAAAGCTGCACAGAGACAACAAGAAGACAGCGCTATAATGTAGGCCTCCTGAGAGAAACTGGAGTTAGAGAAGAGTTCAAACTGGTGCTGTCCAACCGGTTTCAAGCGCTACAGGAGCTAGTAAATGAAGAGGAGGCGGTCACCACAGAGCAGCAGTGGAAGGCAGTTAGAGAGGCGCTGAACTCAACCTGCAAAGACACTGTAGGGTTCAGGAAACACCACCACAAGGACTGGCTGTCGGCACAGACCTTGAAGAAGATAGAAGCGAGGAAGCAGAAGAAAGCAGCGGTCAACAACAGTCGCACGAGAGCAGCCAAAGTAAGGGCACAGGAGGAATACTCGGAAGCCAACCGCGAGGTGAAGAGGAGTATCAGGGCAGACAAGAGGGCCTACACAGACAGCCTGGCAGCAGAGGCAGAAAAGGCAGCAGGCAGCGGCAACATGAAACAGCTCTACGACATTACCAGAAGATTGTCGGGTAAGTATGGCCATACAGAAAGACCAGTAAAAGACAAAGAAGGCAAGCCTATTGCAGACAGAGCAGACCAACTCGACAGATGGGCCGAGTATTTTGAAGAGTTACTGAACAGACCTAGCCCACCCGACCCCCCCAACATCCAGCCGGCAGAGACCGACCTACCCATCAGCTGTGACAGACCCAGCCGGGAAGAGATCAGAAGAGCAGTGGCATTTTTGAAGAATGGCAAAGCAGCAGGGCCAGATGGCATCCCAGCGGAGTCTCTGAAAGCAGACCTAGAGACAACAGTGGAGATGCTGTACCCACTGTTTGGAAAGATCTGGGAAGAGGAGGTGATGCCAGCTGACTGGAAGGAGGGGTACCTAATCAAGCTTCCCAAGAAAGGCGACCTCAGCAAGTGTTCCAACTACAGAGGAATCACCTTGTTGTCAGTACCAGGAAAAGTCTTCAACAGGATCATCCTAGAGAGAATGAAGAGCTCCGTTGACCCCCAGCTGAGAGACCAGCAAGCAGGATTCAGGAAGAACCGATCATGTACAGACCAGATCGCCACTCTCCGCATCATCGTGGAACAGTCTCTGGAGTGGAGCTCCCCGCTGTACGTCAACTTTGTGCATGATGAGAAAGCATTTGACAGCGTGGACCGAGAGACTCTGTGGAAACTCCTACGACACTACGGTGTACCCACAAAGCTCGTCCGCCTGATCAAGAGCAGCTATGATGGCATGACATGTCGCGTGATCCACGAAGGGCAGTTCACCAGGGAGCTCCAGGTCAGAACTGGTGTCAGGCAGGGGTGTCTGCTGTCTCCGTTCCTCTTCCTACTGGCCATAGACTGGGTCATGAAGATGACCACAGAGCACAGACGAAGTGGAATACAGTGGACACTGTGGACACAGCTTGATGACCTCGATTTTGCAGACGACTTGGCATTACTGTCCCACACTCGTCAACAAATGCAGGACAAGACCACGAGGCTTGCTGACATCTCGTCCCAAGTGGGCCTCACCATTCACAAACAGAAAACAAAGACAATGAGGCTGAACACAACCAGGGAAGAACCAATCTTGCTTGCTGGCACCCCGTTGGAGGAGGTGGAGTCCTTCACCTATCTCGGGAGCATCATAGACAAAAAAGGCGGCACTGATGCAGATGTCAGAGCACGAATCGGTAAAGCCAGAGCAGCCTTTCTCCAGTTAAAAAAAGTGTGGAGTTCCAGAGAGCTGTCACAACACACCAAAGTCCGGATTTTCAACTCAAATGTAAAAGCAGTTCTCCTATATGGAGCAGAGACTTGGAGATTGACAAAAACCACAGTCAACAGAGTACAGACCTTCATGAACAGTTGCCTTAGAAGAATTTGTAAAATCCACTGGCCAGAGAAGATCAGCAACGTCAGACTCTGGGAGAGAACAGAGCAGATAACAGCAGAGAATGAAATTGGGCGAAGAAGATGGGGATGGATCGGTCACAGCCTGAGAAAGCCAGCTTCCAGTATCACTAGGCAGGCATTGTCATGGAACCCCCAGGGAAAGAGGAAAAGAGGTAGGCCGAGAAACTCCTGGCGTCGAGACCTCCAAGCAGACATCAAGAGACTGGGAACCACCTGGAGTAGAATCGAAGGAGAAGCACAGGACAGGAGTTGCTGGAGGTCTCTCGTCGACGGCCTATACCCGGGTAGGGGTGACAGGCGTAAGTAAGTAAGTAAGAATGTTAAATCTGTACTACTTGTAATAAAATAATAGTTGTTATTTTTTTTAAACCCAGCATAAACAAATTATATCAAGCAGTACATTGCAGTTTCAAAATATCAATTTAATTTTTACAATAATAATTAATGCATGTGTTTATTCAAATAATGACGATCGAGTTTCAATTTTTTTTTTCATGGAGAAATTTATTTTATTTGTTCTTTAAATCAAACAAAGATGAATCTGATGGTCAAATTAAATATTTTATCTTGTTTGATTTAGGTGCATGGCGGCAGCTCGCTCAAGACAACGAGAAACTCCTATGAAAGCAGCCTGGCGGCGAAGAAAAGATAAGGAGCGAAAGCGAAAGATGCGTGCTGCCAAGAAGGAGGCTGCTACTCCTCAAGCTGTTGGAGCTCCTAGCCCAATGAAGAAAAGGGATTACAATTTTGTCTCCAACATCCGGAAAGTAATTGCTAAGAAGGCAGGATCAGCGTTAAAGTATGGCCGTTTTTTGAAAAACATTGTAACCAACACTAGGTCACCCTCCAAGACGGGCACCTTGAGAGCAGAAGGTATAGAAATTAGAGCAAAATTTCCAGCACCCAAAGTGTTTGCCAAGAGGAAGCTCTTCTTTGGCAGGCCGAAGTACAAGTTTTTAAGAAAAAAGCGAAATGATGCCCTACCAGAGAAACTAATGCAACATGTCAAGTTGTTTTACTTGCAGGAAGACATTAGCAGGCAGCTTCCCAGCAAAAGATATGCAAACAAACACGGTGCTGGGTTTGTTATGCAGCAGACTTTGAGAGCGGCATACAAACTGTTCATGGCTGAAAACAAAGATGTAAAACTTGTGTACACTAAGTTTACCAAACTAAGACCCAGGAATGTGAGGCTCATTTCATCGAAGTTTCTTGAAATGTGCCAGTGCCTTTACTGCCTAAATGTGAGACTAAAGTTGCTTGCCATCAACAGAGCTGTGCGGGTGAATGGCCTCGGTGATAAGATGAGGCTGATGGATGAAAGAGCCCTGTTCAACATGGTGTTATGCCCTAAGACAGCACCGCATGGAATGTATCCAAGGCCAGTGTCACTTGTGTGGTGATACTGCTAGAAAAGTGAGGCAACACTACACTGAACTTGTTAGGTCAAATGCAAAAGTGACCTGGACGAGGTGGGCGTCGGTCACCACAAAGAGCGGGACCAAGAAAGCTCCGCTTGTGATGTCTGCTGATGCCAAGACCGCAGTGGAGGAGCTGGTGAAGGATGTGGTGAAACCAACCAAGACGACCACATTTCTGCAACACCTCTTTGTTGCTGACTGGCAGCATGGTCAGTACCGGCTTGTGAAGGAAAACCTCCAGGAAGGAGAACTGCTAATGGTAGTTGACTATGCTGAGAATAAAAAGAGCCAGTGGCAAGACGAAGTGAAATCTGCTCATTTCGGAAAACAGCAGTACAGCCTGCACCCTGTGGTGGCCTTCTATAAAATAGGCACAGAAACTGTGAGACATGCAGTTGACTACGTCACGGATGATGTTGTGCACAACTACCATGCAGTGCACACTTTCACGAGCCATGCACTGAACTTTTTTAAAGAAAGAGGAGTGATTAGTGACCTTTCCAAAGTCTATCTGTTCAGTGACAATTGTGCTGCACAATATAAATGCAGAGGCACCTTTGCTGATCTGACCACATTCCCCTTCGAGATCCACCGCTGCTACTTTGGAGCAGACCACGGCAAGGGTGAGGCCGATGGCGAGACTGGTGTTTTACGTAAAGCGGTTGAATCAGCGGTCCTTTGTCGGCACACCGTGATCAAAGGAGCGCAAGACTTTTATGATTGGTGTGCCAGTAACTTAGCCAAGAATGAACCAACATCAAAGAGAGACTTTGTCCTTGTTGATTCCATCAACAGAAACAGGCCAGAGAGTGAAATTGGCCCTGTTCATGGATGTAGTAAATTTCATGAAGTGGTTGCAGTGTCTCACCATGTGATCAAGGCCAGGGCATTGGCCTGCTTCTGTCCTGCCTGCAAGCTGGGGGACCATCTCCGCTGTCCAAACCGTGTGTACACAGGCCTCTTTGCTTTCCATGACCTTCACAGTGACCATGCTGTAGATAGTGATCAGGTAAAATTTTTACACCCACACCCTTGTGGGGTGTGTGTAGGTTTATTCTCGTGTCTGTCAGTCTGTTGATTTGTCTGTCTGTCCAAATGCATGTAGTTCATTTGTTTACAGTCCCATTGCAAACAAACGTGGTGGTAACATTTGTCAATTAGTTTTCTTCTAGATTATTGTCATTATTATTATTGTTAATAATAATATTATTATTAATCATCTTCTGATTATTATTAATCAGGTTATTTTTTTTCTGTTATGATGATGAGTGTGTTCTTTTCCCCTTTCCAGTTAATGAATTCAGAATGTTTGCTAGCTGTGAATATCAGTATTTGGATCTGAATTTAGGAGATGGAACAATAAGTCTCTGAACATGAACAATCCCTGCCATTCAATATTATGTAATATGTTTGGTTTTGATTTCAGGAAATGGATACAGACGTCCTCGAACCGGAACCTTCCAGAGAGGAATTCTTTGCCATTGCACAACAGAATCTGATAGCGTCCAAAACAAAAGGCTTTTCTGCCTTTGTGGCCTGTGCTCAGTTTGTTCTGCATAATGCAAGGAAGTATGCCCTTCCACATCCTGACACAGAGCCAGAGTTTGAGAAAGCTAACGTAAGTGTTGTTTTTGTTACAAACATTTGTTTGTATTTACTCTTGATTATTAATGTAGTACACAATTACTTATTCTGTGCACCGCCGTGAGATGGCCTTAGTCGCCTGCTCGGCGTTAAACCCAAATAACCAACCAACTTATTCTGTGCAATGTCTACATTATCTATGTAATATGTGTTGCCTGATTAGATGGGGAAAATTTTCAGTGCTCACTTTTTCCACATTGTTTCAGGTGGACAACAACGCAGAGAAGCATCGAAGTGCTTGTGCTGTGCCGCAGGACCGATTTCCATTGACAACTGCTGGGGACGGCAATTGCTTTTTTAGGGCCCTAAGTTTGGCTGCATTTGGCACGGACATGTTCCTCAATGAACTGAGGGTGCTCACTGCATGTGAACTGGCTGTCCGAAGTGCGCACTATCTGTCTCCTGAGGAAATGTGTAGGGGAACAGACTTGGATGGTACAGAAACTCTGGAATTCTGCAAAAACTCAGGGGACCATGTGATGGTTCCTACCCTTGAGTTGGCATTCCAGTGTGAGGTTGCAGCATCTGTGCAGACTGGAAAAGATGTGGGTGTGTGGCACTTTTTGGCTGCTGCAAACGTAGTCCGCTGCCGGATACGTTCTCTCTACCCCGATTTCGCAGATGGGGCGATTTATCAACAGTTAAACCGCATATTTTTGCCTGACATTGATGAACACTGTGGTCACTTGATCCATCTTCAGTGGACTTCGTCTAGGAGTGACCTTCCACAGAATGAGTTCTGGACTGGAAATCACATTGTTCCAGTTGTCAGGCATACAAGGCAGGCAACAGTGCAACCTGGAGATTTTGTGACCACAAAATTCCAGACAGCTCGAGGAGCTACTGTTGAATACACAGCATGTGTTATTGCTCCTCCTCCCTATCTGATCCAAGACATGTGCAGTGATGATGTAACTGTCAAGTTCATGAAGTCTGGAAGCAGCAAAACATTCTTTTTTTTCCCAGATATTGATGAAATAAAAATTGTAAATATGTCACAACTGACAAAACTTAAACAGCCTGTTATTGACAATAGAGGACAATATTACTTTGTTTAATTTAATGCATTATGTCTGAATCTTCTTGTATTATATAATTCTTAAATTTTTTAATGTAATATAGTTGCTGCAACTATATTACATAAAAAAATTTAAGTATATAATTATATAATACAAGAAGATTCAGACACTTCAAGAATAACCCAATTTACAGTATATTTCTTTAGCTGCTATAGGAAAAATTCATTTTTCTTTAAAAGGTATTTTTTCGAAAAATACTTACCGATGACATGACTGAATGGAAGTGTCTACTACTTACTCATTCTAGCCTAAGAGCCAGTTGTGTTAAGACACAACCCGGGAGGCACTCGGGGAACCCCGAGGGGACCAAGAGTTGTCTCCCTATACCCACCACCCGGAAGCCGGGTACCCATAATCCCTCAGTCAGGATACTTGGCGCACGAGCGGCAAGCGGGGCAGGTGGGAGGGTCGTTTGAGTCATGTCATCGGTAAGTATTTTTCGAAAAAATACCTTTTAAAGAAAAATGAATTTGTTTCTTCAAAAACATTACCGATGACATGACTGAATGGAAGAATTGCGAACAGGAGGTGGGTGCCGCGCTCCAGCACACCTTAGGGCCCAAGGGCCGTCCTCCCTAACGCAAACTCCCGACGACCCTAGGTAGGTGAATACCTACGGCGCTGAGGCGCCAGGAGGGAGTTGTGCCCCCCGCAAAAAGGTCTCCACCAGAGCGAGGAGTCTCTCTGGCCTGGCAGAGCTCTGCAATCGAGGCGAGCGAAGTCATCCTGCCCGCCAGCCTCCAGTAGCCACGAAGTGCAAGACAGTACAGTCCCTGACGAATGTGACGTTCGTGGCCCTGCAAGTGCCTTGATAACGTACCTGTGGCCTCTAACCTCCCTGAGGGAGGGGTCCTGTAATTCAGAACGTATGACTGAGCTTAACCAGGAAGAACGTCCGGCATGTAGCGTCAGTGCTGCCGGAACCGGCAAAGAGGCGAGCACGTCCGTAGCGAACGGCTATGTCGTAGGCACACGTGAGGCTTGTACGGGGATTTGCTACGTGGTCTCCTGGTGGAATAGCGCCCCGTAAGCGGGCGCAAGGTGAACCTGTGGACCAAGGCGCGGCGGTCCAGGTAAGGTATGGTCCGAGAGGAGCTGTACGTAATTGTTCCCTCGAACTGTAGGCAGACAGGGTGAGGCGTAGCTCCTGAAGCTCGTTAACCAATCCACCACGGCAACATCCCTCAGGCGCCGTATGGCTGCAAGGGCAAGACGTAGCATTCGATGACTCCTCCCGAGGGGAGTCGACAGGAGGCTCCGGACGAGCGCGTGTAAGTCTCTCCGACCCGGGCTCTGAGGAGAGGCGGGTTCCTGTCGGCAAGTGGACCCCCAGCAGGATCCCGGCGGCTTACTTGGGGACGAGTGGGTACCGAGATTGTACGTGGGACGTCGCCAAGCGCGACTCTCTGAACTGGGCTCTGTGAGGCGAGTTCTCTGCTTCTCAAAAGCTGTGTCCGGGCTCGCTCCGTCCGGGTAGCGGCCTCGGTCAAGGCCCCATCCTGTGCCCCAGTCCACTGAAAACGTAGGATCATCCTGGTCTCATGCGCCGATCCTCCGAAGGTGTCCTGGTGTATTCCGTGTGTAGCCACTGGTCCCACCGGGGAAGACTGGCCCAGATCTACCGTCGGTCCAGGTAGCGTCACGCACGGAGGGAGATGAAGTTCTTTCCCCAAGCACCAGGGTAGGGGGTATGCACTGGTCGGAGGATCGCCAGCTGCCCTGATCCTGGAAGAACACCTCCGCTGTCGCGTAGCCGAAGAGGAGAAGCTCCTGTGACCTATCCTTCCCCCCACGAGCAGAAGAAGCAGGCCTAGTAGTCCGCGTCAGATCCAAGCTAAGCACGCTCTTGTCCGCGAAGTCCGAAGGTCGGAGGGTTGGACCTCGAGAAGAAACACGGAAGTAGGAAGCGTAGCTTGAGCAGCCGGGCTTAGAGACGACTAAGGTGAGTAGATTCGACTCCGTGTAGTGGCTAGGCCTCCACCCCGAGCACAGCCAAGCGGTACCACCTGTCCGAAGTACGGCACCCCCCGGGTGCCCAACGAGAGTTGTCGAGATGGTTAGACGTCAGGGAGAAGGGGCTGCGCCTTGGTTCCCCAGTGTCCACGATGGATGAGAACCCCCGGTGAGTCAAGGGGCGATGCCGGGCAACTTCCGCAGCAGGGCGGCGGCGATGAGCTTGGATGTCCCGTCCAGCGCCGGCCGAGTGTCCATCCGCGCAGAAGAACAGGTCTGATGGAACCGCAGCACTGGAAGCCGAAGAAGAGGAAGAGGAGAAACGGCTGAGACGTCCGAGCAACCAGTCCGAGGGGTCGTCAGCCGTCAAACTCAGGGTGTCAAAGTCCCGCTGTCTGGAACCGGCGACCAAGGAGGGCTCCGAGGGAGGGAATCCCGCTGACGGCGAACCGCAGGTCGAAGACTCACTCCGAAGGGGAGAGCGAAGACGGAGCGACGCGGCGAGGTTCTCCCGTTTGCCGAAGGCGGGTTCCGACGAGGAGAACGGCTGCGACGAGGAGGAACGGAACGGAGAGGACGAGGGAAGGGGAAGTGGCCGGTCGATGGGAAGAGGAACGGGACGAACGGGAGTCCGAACGAGATGAGGAACGCGAAGAAGGCGAAACCAGTCGAGGGAGTCCTGATCCGTCGAACGATGAGTGGAGAAGGTCCTCCTACGATCTTGCGAAGCAGAGCGATAACGGTGAGTAGAATCCCAGCGCCTACGATCCTCGCGAACAGGAGGATCCGGACGAGTGCGTGTAAGTCTCTGTGAACCAGGCTCTTGGGAGAGGCGGGTTGCTTGACGGCAAGGGGATCCCTGCGGCCAGAGATGAGTGGGGAACGAACCAGGCTCTTGGGAGAGGCGGGTTTCTGTGCACTAATCCGTTGAATACTCAAGTGGCGTCTTCTGTGTCGGATCAAGTTGGTTTCGCGCGTCCGGTGCCGGGGGCACAGCGGAAGGCGTCTTGGCCAACTCCAAGCACCCGAGCGGGAAGGTCCTCTTATGATCTTGCGAGGGAGAGCGATAACGTCGAGTAGAATCCCTGTGTCTACGCTCTTCACAACCCGGAGGTTCCGGACGAGTGCGTGAATGTCTCTGTGAACCAGGCTCTTGGGAGAGGCGGGTTTCTTGCCGGCCAGGGGACCCCCAGCGGGATCCCGGCGGCTTCTTCAGAGACGAGTGGGGAACGACGGTGGAGGAGGGACGCCACGAGCGTCCCACCAAACCAGGCTCTTGGGAGAGGCGGGTTCTTTCCACCAGCTGTATCCGGGCGCGCTCTCTAACGGAGGCGGTCTTGACGGTCGAACTCCCACACTGCACTAATCCCTCGATTACTCAGTGGCGTTTTCTGTGTCGGATCCAGCTGGTCTCGCACGTCCGGTGCCGGGGGCACAGCGGAAGGCGTCTCGGCAATCTTCAAGTACCCGAGAGGGTAGGAGTCTCCCTCCTCTAAAGTTCCAGAGATTAGACCATCGCAGCTCCGGCCAGGAAGCACAGACGTTACAAGAGTGGTCGGAAGCACACCCAGCGCACAGGAGACAGACTGTATGGTTACCCGACGGCCACTGGAAGCCTCCGCATAGCTTGCATGTCCTCAGCAGTCCGATAGTGGTCCCCACTCTGGCGCCGCGCAGAGCGAGCGGGACGAGAGGTGGCCCGGAACTGTGTTGATAGTAGTCTCCGCTTCCTTGGAGACGAGCATTCTTACTAGAGTCCCTGGACGTGCACGTGAATGTCTCTGAGCCGGGCTCCGAGGGAGGCGGGCTTTCTTGCCGGTAAGGGGGACCCCCAGCGGGATCCCGCGGGCTTCTTGGAGACAAGTGGGGCAGAAAGTGGACATGGCTTCTTGGAAGTCTTAGTCCGGGCGCGCTCCCTCCTGGAAGCGGCCTCATCGATCCAGGCCCACTTCGTGCACTAGTCCACTGAATCCGGTGTGGGGATTCCCACAGGGACGTCCTGGTCTCAAGCGACCGGTGCCAAGGATACGTTGGAAGGCGTATCCACATCCTGCGCATAGGAGACCCGACCCAGTGGTTGTCCGACGGCCACCGGAACATCTGCCTTGCGTGAAGGACATCGGCATGCCCCTCTTCATCGGGGCGGAACGGGATCCTTCAAGCACCAACAGCATAGGTCGCTCCCGCCTGCAGACGCTTCAATGCTGCCATCCGCGCTGCTGAGGCCAGGTGACGCAATCATCTCAATGTGGTAGGAGGCACCTCCCGTGTCGGAAGACAGGCCTAGTCCCAATGGGCGCTGCCTGGACATGAAGAACACACCTACCAGTAGCAGCCGGGCTGGGGCTTACAGCCGAGAAGCTGCTTGTCCTCTCAAGGTGGTAGTGTACTGCAACGTCCTAAGATGTCGGACGTGTGCGTAATTGTCTTTCCGAGCGGGCCTTGCCAGAGGCTGTTCCCGTGCGCTCCCCCTGGCAGCGGCCTCCACGATCCATGCTCGCGCACTAGTCACGACATCCGGTGTGGCTTCTCTCCCAGGGCAGTCCGTTGTCGTGCGGAAACCCGCAGTGTCTGGAAGGTGCCTAAACCGGTGCCGATCGCTTGCAAAGCAAGCATGGTCGGCGGGGCATCCGGTGCAGTGGCGAAAGACCCCTGGGGGCTGAACTAGCCACTGTCATCTGTGTGAATGGGTAGCGCATCCCTGCAACAGATAACACCCGAAGGCCTGCGGGCGAGTCCTGTGGGACTAAGCCACGAAAGGTAGCCTTCGTAATAACAAAACACACAAGCACCAAGCGGGGTAACAGACTGTCAAGCCTGCACGCCAGCAGTGCAGCAAAAAGGTAGACTCACTGCCCTCAAGCACTAAGGTGAGCAACCAACATATGTAGCAAAAGTGAAACATGTCATGACAGAAGCGATGTACCAAACTCAGACCTGTTTACCCCCTGGGTGTAGTCAGTGTACTTTCAACTGACTAATTGTGTACTTTGGACCTCACATGTGTAATTATTCCCAAGCCAGTGAGTTGTCAGTTTCTCCAAAAAGTGTATTCTTGGGTAAACAGGTCTGCAAACTGCATGCCGACAACTAGCCGTGCAGTAAGCAAGCAGGCCCACTGCCGCCAAGCGCTAAGGCGAGGGAACAACATATGTACACAAAAGACGAATACGTCATGACGGAAGCGAGGTACCAAACTGCACGTCTGCAATCTAGCAGTGCAGTAACGAGGTAGATTCACCGCCGTCAAGTGCTAAGGTGAGCAACAACATATGTACCAACCCCTGTGACAAAAGGAGTCAGGCCCCCAAACATTATTACTAAGGGTGACCGTGTGTGGAAAAAAAAAAACCAACACCGGCCGCATGCTGTACAACTCAATACGCAATGACAATCAAGACAAGAAAAACATCTGGGGCAGAAAATCACCACTTTATGTGGACATGCCACGAGGGGCCCGCCCAGCCAAGGAGCGTAAACCCCCCAGCTGCCCGCCGGAACGTATATCCACTCTCTAAGGTACGTGAGTACTTGTCTACCGCGTATGCCTGCGTATGCGAGTGTGCGCTTAAATCCATCACCCGTGAGCGAAAACAGAACAGGCGCTGGTCCCGAACAAACCACGCGATGACAAGGCGTGACTCAAGCTGTGCCACTCAGCTAATCAGGCCATGGAGTAAAAGAATTCTCCACACCCAAGGTACAAAAGCGTAGGAAACTTCTCTACGATTCACCGAAGGTGAGTGGGGGCGCAATTACAGTGAGAAGAAGACGAAAAACTTCGTACCTGCACAACCAGTGCCCAGCCCGGGAACCAGCCGAGGGTCAATCCCGCTACCTTACCTCTCCGCCGAAGGGGAACGGGGGGAGACGTCCAAAAACCTGCCTGGCACGACCGGCGAAGATCACCGGACAGCTCACCAGAGGCCGAAGCGCAGGCGCCAAGCAGTGGGGACGAGAAAACCACGCAGCAGCACAGGCAGAGCCGACGAAACGATCCTATCTCCCGCTCTTCATTCCAACAGCAAGTCCGAACCCGAGAACGGTCGAAAACCAAAGTCCGTAGGCTAGAGCCGAGCGCAAGACGACCGAATCGTGCGCCTAAGTAGACTAGACTGGGGGATTATGGGTACCCGGCTTCCGGGTGGTGGGTATAGGGAGACAACTCTTGGTCCCCTCGGGGTTCCCCGAGTGCCTCCCGGGTTGTGTCTTAACACAACTGGCTCTTAGGCTAGAATGAGTAAGTAGTAGACACTTCCATTCAGTCATGTCATCGGTAATGTTTTTGAAGAAACAATAGACTTTTTAAAAACTGCATTATCATGTTTATGTGTGTTTTTACACTTCTTTCATGCAGACACATGACTCTATGACAAAAGGTGGGACTCTGATTTAGGACAAGGGGTTGAAAAATAAACCCTGCATGAAAGAGTTCTCTGTGGTACTGTCTGAAACCTCTCAATACCAAGCATGATTGTGTGGAAGCAAAAGATAATCAAAAGCTTGGTTTTTGAAATATCTTAGTTTATATGTTGGAATGTCTGAAGTGTCGCGTGTCAAACATTACAACATAAATGCACATACAATATTTGTGTGGTAAAATGCTGCAGACCCAAGATACTGTTTTTATATACCTTATAGCATGCCGAAATGTAATGCTATCATCTCCGTCTGATGTCCACACCCTGAACATAATTTATGGACATGTAATGTTGTAATGTTTGACATACGACACCAGTCAGATTTTTAACAATTTGCCACCAGGCCCAATCATACGTTTTATTTTAATAGAACTAATCTGCACATTCAACACACACAAAACAAGACAAGCTATATGTAAGTATTCCAAAAAGAAGACATATATTTCAGGAAAAAGATGATTTTCAAAAAAGTGTCGCGCGTCATTATTACAACAAATCACAACATGGGTCTTGTTTTCAACATCACCAGACTGACACAAACAGAAAATGACGCAAACATTAACTTATGGACCAATCGGAACAAAACATTATCCAACTAAGTCCACCGAGTCACTGTAACCTGTGCTAACGGCATGGGCTGGAGGTGGCACTTCATCGTGGACCAATCTGAACTAAACATTCACGCACAAAGGCCACCGAGTCAATGTAACCTGCGGTAACATCTTTCAGGTCTGAAGTCAACAGTGCTAACAAACTTTGAACAGCTTGCGCCTTTGTGTGGACACCTTGGTCATTAACCTAAGGGTGACTTCCCTCACAAGAGAACTGTGCGGCTCCCAAGAGTAGTCTGCTACACTCCAGCACCACAGGCCATTTCTGGTTTTTGACATGAAGTGCACACAGACTACTCCTAGAAGTTTATCCGTCTCCAACACCTGACAGGGATATTCAACACCTGACCACCTGATCATGGAGGTGTTTCCTATAACAGGACACTGACATGGCTTCCTAAGGATGGCCATGGGAACGAAATGGTTGGAGGTCCAGTGTTCCGCAACCATGTCGTCCCTGGACGAAGACCACATCACTGTCAGCGTCGTGTTGTTTGTGCAGCCAGGCGCACGGATGATCCTGTTGCAGTGCTTTTTATATACTGGCCATCCAAGTGGTGGAAATACTGATTGCACAGCCCTGTTCAGGGCAACGAGGCAGCAAAGAACTGCCCCAAACCTGTGTAGACAGCATTCCCAACCACTGCCATGCATTCATTCCTGAAAGCATCCTCTGGTGTAGCCGTGGATGCAGAAGGTGTCAGCACTGCAACACGAATCACATGCCCTGCCGCGAGGTTGTCTGATGGTGCACACCAGTTCTGGCCATCAAGGAATAATCTTTCCTGTAGGCACATGGTGACAACCACACGGACACGGAGTTCAGTGTGGTGGTCCTCACCGCCAAACAGTAAAAGACTCTACGCCCTTTAAAAAAAAAAATCCATCACCTTCCACAGCAAGTGGTCGACACCTGCCCCTCATATCTGGCTGCAGCAACTGGACAGATCGGAAATCGTCTGCCTTGTCCTGAAATTGGTCGTGGCCTTCAGGCAACAGAAATTGCGCCATGTCCTCTTTCAGCCCAGCCGATCTCGTCTGCAGGTCATCATATGAGGAGCATGAGGCCAGAGACAATCTTGTCGCATGAAAAAACTATAAACGCTCAAAGTCAAACAGAACGTCAGTATATATTGACTGACGGGGATTCTCGCTGTCACCAACAATGGTGCTCGAGTCAGCCAATAAAGCCTCGTTCAGTTCAGCGCAGGAGTTACCAGGGTTGATCGACTCGATGTCGGATTCACTGCTGTTCTCTGCATCGGCGTCGACATCCATGGTATTGTCAAAGTCTGCCTCACTGTCAGAGTCAAGGCCTGAAGAGCGTAAGGAGACATCAAGCTCCCCATCCGCCTCAGACTGTGAATCTGACACAGGCTACATCTCCTTCCTGTCAAACCTCATCTGGATAATCCTCCATGGAGGGACATCAGGTGACCTGCACAATTCGTATTGTGCTGCCTTGCACGGAGTGCAAAAACAGGACAGCTCCCTGGTCGCCAAGAGACCTGGGCCAAGTGACCGTATGTGGTGAATCTTTCTGCAGCCAACAACTGTTGCGACACCGCTCGACGTCACAGTGCGGACAACATCCGACTCCCCCAGGTACACAAACTTCCCTGTCTTATGTTGACAGGAACCTTGTGTACCAGAGACAGACAGTGTTTCCACGCAGTGCTGATACATGTCAGCTGCAGATCTCGCACAAACAGCCCCTTTGGCCAGGTCTCTTGTGACTGCCCTCTTAATTGCACCGCCTGACCAGTCACTGTCATTCTTGCCGTGCCTGGAGCCAAAGAATACCTTTTCAATGGACACCCCAGGTACAGACATCCTTGAAAACAAGAGGAATGGCAGCTTCGATTTGAATTGTGCTGCACATCCATCACTGGCCAAGATCACCTTCTTCAGAACCGGCCCCAAGTCTGCAGATAGCATCTCTACCACTCTGTCAATGCAGACCTGGGATATGTGTGCATCTTTTACAAGATCATCACTGAAGAAGGCGATCTCGTCCCTCTTCAGCTCTGGACAGTGCGGGCATCTGTAATAAATCACAGCAGGAAAAAGAGTTACCTGTTTGTATGCCCAATGGGCACTCTGGGGTTCATCTTGGAATTTGCAGAGGAAATTCTCTGCAAAATCACAAGTGACCAGTGCCCAGCCTGGTGGCAGATCTTCTTTCAGGTCATGCACCTGTTTTCGCTGCCACTCGGCAACAAAAACATGTGCATACAGTGGCCCAAGCTCTTCACACAACTCATCAACACACTCCCTTACACTGCCCTTTTTCGTCACCTTATCCATCCTGTTGGACTTGCCCTCTTTTACATGCTGCCACTTTGACCAGCCCACTTGCTCTTCCAATCTCACGTCAAGCTCACCCAACACTCGCCTCTTCACTCGCTCAATTCCACACACTCTACACTTTCTTTCCACACACTCACGGTTTGGCTCTGCATCAAACTTGCACACACTTTCCACTAACAGATCTCTGACACACGCACACTTTCTCACAAGATGACGATTTATCGTCTGAAGCTTAAGTTTTGGGTTCAGGCAAATTTCACACAGGCACTGACGACATTTTGCCCGCCCCACATATGCAACATTCTTAGGCTTCAGACGATAAAACGTCCGCAGAGACACTTTCGCAGAGGGGTGACTCTTCTTAAAGTCCCTGTAGACTTCTTTGACTGGCTTCAGAAGCTGCCTCTTCTTGTGCGACTGGCACGGATCTGCAGATGACTGGTCCACGTAGAAATTCTGCACCAGTTGCTGCAAGCCATTCTTTTTTCGCCGGTACAGCTTGCCAGTCTTGGACGCCCGAATAAGCTTGCGTGAGAGGCCAATTTCCTTGTAGGATGAGCTGTCAGCATTCTGAAAGGCTTGGGCAAGGCATCTCTTGTGACTCAGAGTCGACACATCCCGCTTTGCATTGATATTGCTGACATGTTCTGCCAGCGTCTTCCTCGGGGACTTCTTTTCTGGAGTGTTGAAGGAAACATTTAGTTCCCGAAGTGTCTGCTGGGCTACCTTATCTGCGCTCTTCAGCACTCCTTTACAAAGGTAAGCCAGCCTGACACCCCTGGCCCTCAACTGTTCCTTCACACGCCTAACAGCTCTTTTAAAGCTCTCAGTGGTGGGGTAGGGGCACCCTGACACTCTCTGCTGTTGTTGCGCTGCTGCTCCATAGGACCTGCCTCTCTCACAACCTTCTTCTGATAGTAATATGCCATGCGCTTGTCCCGAACTCTGCGCTGTTTTTGGGCGGATTGTTGAGAGCGATGTTTCTGGACTGCCAGTCGATTGGCCTCTTTCTTTTTGACTTCCTTATCAACATCTAGCCTCGTTCTTCGTGCTGCCTCTTCTGCTGCCTTCTTTGCCCTAAACACACATACACACCCACCTATAGTCTACCGGACGTAATCAGGTCCTCTAAGCAAACAGTACCTACCGCTCAGTTTTCACAAAAGGGCAAGACGGGATCATTTTTGGCGTCGGTTTTGCGGTCACTGACGCATACAAATCTGAAATGACGCATCGTTTTTGCAACCACCTGGCCAATTGACTTACTGACTTTTTGTTCGCGCGATCAGCTGGTGAGAATCTAGACCGAGTATTTTCCAAAATTTCCTATTACGATTTTTGTGACCTGGTCAAAAGACCTATAGTATGATATGCTCCGCCATGAATGATACCTGAACAGATTATCACTAGAAAATATTACAAACAAGATGGACACTCCCTTCATTCGGTCTTTGAACTTATATGAATGACGTCACACACACACACACACACACACACACACACACACACACACATACACACACACACACAAATGTCAAAGTATAATCAAACGTTACTTACAGATATCGTTTCTGGCGCTCCAATGCCTTTTCACGATGTCGTTGAAGTTGCTCTGGTGTTTTCGCTTTCTGTCGATTCTTTCGGGCCCTTTCTTTATTTTCTTCTTTCTCTTGTTGAAAGCGCTCAGGATTCGTTTCTGCCAGCTTCAATCTCCGCCTCCGACACCTTTCAGCATTAGTCAAAGGTGGTTGTTTGGGCTTCGTCATAGTGGACCTATTTTCAAAAATCAAGGAAACACGTCATTCAGTATGCCCTTATTCGATTTCAACAGGTTGACTATTTCAGGACTAGACTGTATAAACACAAGCAGATACTACTTACATATCACTGTTGACGCATCTAATGATAAATGATACAATGTAGCACTGCTATGTTTATATCTCTATCAAATACAATCATGAGTATCAAAGTTTAACCCTATAAACCTCATATAGCACCGCTGAACTGAGATGCAAGTGGTTTTAGGGTTAAAGAGGTTAATGCTGGTTTCCTTTGTATTGAGTTAAAATTAATTGTTTTTCCCCGTCACCACGTGTTGTCATATTGACGTGCGACACCATTTCGGCACTAACAAAAGAATAATTCACCCCATAGTCAACAAAATCCTACATCATTAGTTCAAATGTACGGCATACATACCGAAAGTTTTACTCAACCATCTCGCGGGTAGACATTTTATAAAACAAAGCGCCAACCTAACGCACAATAATACCTTGGTGTCGAGCGTCAAAATGACAACAAAAATGTGTCAAAATTACCACAAACGCCTTTGTTGTAAGAAAGGAAGGAAACCATTTCTCTATTCATTGTTTTGTCGTCAGAATCAGACTTTCCTGGGCTTACTGTATGAAGCTGACCAAAATCAAATGAACGACAAAACCCGCTTTGAAGATATTTGTACAATATACTGCACGTTTTGGTGTCGGTCGTCAAATATGTCACACGTCAAAACAAGGAATTTATATTATGACATACCTTCAGGTGCTGACAGTTCTTCATCAACAGCAAAACTCGTGCGAAATGCATGCGACCACAAGCCAACGTATAACGGCCGTGGGTACCGGAAGTGAATACCATCGATATTGCGATATCTTCGCAATGCGAAGGAATATTTTGGAGTGGGTTTCAAATGTCAAATATTACAACACATCTTCTGGACGGCAATAATCGCGATTAAATAAACAGATAAGGATACGCTCAATACTTTTAACTTAATAATGACTCACAATCGTATCGAGAGTACACAATGACGCCTTCTTGGAATCTCTAACCCACACCGTTTATACAAAAAAGCGCACTCGCAGTTGCGACGGCGGTCTTACAACGAGGTTTGACGTGTGACACGGAAAATTTCAACGGCCAGAAAAAACGCATCAAGCAATTTTGATCCATTCGGCAAGTTTGTTTATGTTAATCGATGTATCTTTTGATCACATGCTTCATTTCCAGCGCTTTAATCAAACCTAGGCTGAGCACGACATCTTCGTTGAGGGCCACCTACGCAATGTCCGTTTTCGACGCCTTGATTTTTACGACAATTTTGTACAATATTTCACGTGTAGAACAAAATACTAAACATTGCGGCTTGCGGTGATCCCCACTATCAGTACATTCATTTTGCCACACAAACCACAGGAAAACACGGGTTTCAGATGTTAACATACTGTTTTTATTACAACTTTCATGAACACCCTCCCAGCACCCCACCTTTTGTCATTTAGTCACATATATAACTGATGTGGTTTGCTAAGATAGGCCATGCTTGTATCACTGGTTTGATTCCGTCTTGTTTTCATACTTTTTGCGATTTAGGGGGGTAGGGTACCATTTCATCTGCTTTTAAGAAATGTTCAAGTGTATTGTCATTTTAATGTTACTAATTTGTCGGCAGGGATCCATTGTACTTATTTCTAAAGGTTTACTCATTCTAATCTGTAAAATTATTGCTTGAGAGAAATTATTGAGCAGACGTTATCTTGAAATGTCACCGTATTGAAGTCAGTCTGACCCTGCTATATGATATGTCCACTTATATAAAGGTTTTTTGACTTTATTTGTTGCAGTTGATGTAGTGCTTTAGTTTTATGCAATTTGTGACCATGTATGACAAGTGTAACATGGTCCAAGAAACAGAAACCTTTACTATGGCTTGTTTTGGCCTTAGAACAGGTGACACACTTTGCGCAAGCATACCTCTTTTCAAACCAATGAACCTATATGGTTTGTTACCTTTATTTGAAAGTATTAAAGTTATTCTTTTGAAAAATCACTACAATTGGGTATTTGGTTTAAATTTTTTTGGGACCAAAAATGTGTGTAAATGGGAAATGCTCAATACAAATACTGTGAAAGCTGTCATTGACCATAATTCAAGGGTAGTGCCAAATTAGCTTGGTGCCTAATCTGGCATTACCCTTGAATTATCATGGTCAATCCATCTCCTGCTGCAGGGACTCGGGCCTAAATGGGTTATTTGGGTTTAACGCCGAGCAGGCGACTAAGGCAATCTCACGGCGGGAAGGGTAAAAATCTGGTCAGCCAGACTAAAAGAAACTTACTTACGCCTGTCACCCCTCCCAGGGTATAGGCCGTCGACGAGAGACCTCCAGCGACTCCTGTCCTGTGCTTCTCCTTCGATTTTACTCCAGGTGGTTCCCAGTCTCTTGATGTCTGCTTGGAGGTCTTGACGTCAGGTGTTTGTCGGCCTGCCTCTTTTCCTCTTTCCCTGGGGGTTCCATGACAATGCCTGCCTAGTGATACTATACTGGAAGCTGGCTTTCTCAGACTGTGACCGATCCATCCCCATCTTCTTCGCCCAATTTCATTCTCTGCTGTTATCTGCTCTGTTCTCTCCCAGAGTCTGACGTTGCTGATCTTCTCTGGCCAGTGGATTTTCAAAATTCTTCTAAAGCAACCGTTTATGAAGGTCTGTACTCTGTTGACTGTGGTTTTTGTCAATCTCCAAGTCTCTGCTCCATATAGGAGAACTGCTTTTACGTTGGAGTTGAAAATCCGGACTTTGGTGTGTTGTGACAGCTCTCTGGAACTCCACACTTTTTTCAACTGGAGAAAGGCTGCTCTGGCTTTACCGATTCGTGCTCTGACATCTGCATCAGTGCCGCCTTTTTTTACTATGATGCTCCTGAGATAGGTGAAGGACTCCACCTCCTCCAACGGGGTGCCAGCAAGCAAGACTGGTTCTTCCTTGGTTGCGTTCAGCTCATTGTCTTTGTTTTCTGTTTGTGGATGGTGAGGCCCACTTGGGACGAGATGTCAGCAAGCCTCGTGGTCTTGTCCTGCATTTGTTGATGAGTGTGGGACAGTAAAGCCAAGTCATCTGCAAAATCGAGGTCGTCAAGCTGTGTCCACTGTATTCCACTTCGTCTGTGCTCTGTGGTCTCTCAGCTGGGGGTCAACGGAGCTCTTCATTCTCTCCAGGATGATACTGTTGAAGACCTTTCCTGGTACTGACAGCAAGGTGATTCCTCTGTAGTTGGAACACTTGCTGAGGTCGCCTTTCTTGGGAAGCTTGATTAGGTACCCCTCCTTCCAGTCAGCCGGCATCACCTCCTCTTCCCAGATTTTTCCAAACAGTGGGTACAGCAGCTCTACTGTTGTCTCTAGGTCTGCTTTCAGAGACTCTGCTGGGATGCCATCTGGCCCTGCTGCTTTGCTGTTCTTCAAAAATGCCACTGCTCTTCTGATCTCTTCCTGGCTGGGTCTGTCACAGCTGATGGGTAGGTCGGTCTCTGCTGGCTGGATGTCTGGGGGGTCGGGTGGGCAGTAACTCTTCAAAATACTCGGCCCATCTGTCGAGTTGGTCTGCTCTGTCTGCAAAAGGCTTGCCTTCTTTGTCTTTTACTGGTCTTTCTGTATGGCCATACTTGCCCGACAATCTTCTGGTAATGTCGTAGAGCTGTTTCATGTTGCTACTGCCTGCTGCCTTTTCTGCCTCTGCTGCCAGGCTGTCTGTGTAGGCCCTTTTGTCTGCCCTGATACTCCTCTTCACCTCGCGGTTGGCTTCCGAGTATTCCTCCTGTGCCCTTGCTTTGGCTGCTCTCGTGCGACTGTTGTTGACAACTGCTTTCTTCTGCTTCCTCGCTTCTATCTTCTTCAAGGTCTGTGCCGACAGCCAGTCCTTGTGATGGTGTTTCCTGAACCCTACAGTGTCTTTGCAGGTTGAGTTCAACGCCTCTCTAACTGCCTTCCACTGCTGCTCTGTGGTGACCGCCTCCTCTTCATTTACTAGCTCCTGTAGCGCTTGAAACTGGTTGGACAGCACCAGTTTGAACTCTTCTCTCACTCCAGTCTCTTTCAGGAGGCCTACATTATAGCGCTGTCTTCTTGTTGTCTCTGTGCGGCTTTTCTTTAACTTGAGCTTTATTCTTAAGGTAAGCAGATGGTGGTCTGAGGCGACATCTACGCCCCTCCTCACTCGAACATCTTGAAGGGATCTTCTAAATTTCTTGCTAATGCAGATATGGTCTATTTGGTTCTCTGTAGTATGGTCAGGTGAGACCCAAATTGCTTTGTGTATTCTTCTGTGTGGGAAGATGCTGCCTCCAATGACAAGTCGGTTTAGAGCACAAAAGTCTACGGACCTCTCCCCGTTCTCACTCATCTCCCCTAGTCCCTGTCTCCCCATCACCTCTTCATATCCGGTGTTGTCCTCGCCTATTTTGGCATTAAAATCACCCATAACGATGACACATCAGATTAAGAGATAGATCGACTGTTTTAGTTTTAAGGGTGGTGCTAGAATAGCTTGGCGCCAGAGGCACCAAGCTATTCTAGCACCACCCTAGAACTATCAGTCAAATTAATTTCAAGCAATGAGTGTATCAGGATGAAAAGGGTTAAGCGTGACTGAGGCAAGCGCACAAGAGTAGGAAGGCTGATAACTAGCGCCTACCTCCTTGTCACAGAAAGCCATCTGGTGTTTGTTGGAGGGGTTCCATGCCAGCGCTGTGATCGTGAACCCCTTTTCATGCTTGTGTCTGGACACAAAAATCAACACAGGCAAAGTAAATAGAGGTTAACCCTTTTCATCCTGACACACAATTGCTTGAAATAAACTTGACTATGATAGTTCAAGGGTGGTGCCAGAATAGCTTAGCGCCTCAGGCGCCAAGCTATTCTGGCACCGCCCTTGAACTAAAATGGAGAATCTATCTCCTAATCAGTAATACTAGAGCCTTTATTATTTTATAAGGACTTTATAAGAGAATAAGCAATTTTTTTAAATTCAGCCTCAGGATGTAATGGGTTAATGAATGAATTTTGAATAGATGCCAGCCCGAATCCCTTCAATAATCATGTCAACACTGGTACACAATGGGAAGATAAGTTTGCAAAATTTTAAGGAGATGGGAAGAAGTGGGAGCTTGGGTTCCATCACTTCCAAATTCAACACATACAAATGTAAAAGTCATTAAAAAAAAGATGTCTGTCAACGTCTGAACACTTACTTTTCCACCACATTGTGTAGCTGCCAGTCAATGATGGTGATAGTGCCGTCTACACAACCTGCCGCCACATGTCTTCCGTCCGGACACAGTGTCAGCACATTGACAGTCTGTCGACACGACAAAATGCCAGTCACCAATTATCAGCAATGGCAATACATTTTCGTCTATGAACAAGCCATGTGAAAATGATCAGCCATGCTTGGCACCCTTCCAGGATCGTGATAGTTCAAGGGTAGCGACTGATTAGCTTGGCGCCCAAAGGGCACCAAGCTAATCAGTCACTAACATTGAGCTAACACGGTTGATTACAGGTAAAGATGGCAAAAAGCAGGAAAGACACAAGTAGTTCAAAATGAGATGTGCACCTACCCCAGTCAAGTCTGGGTGCGAGATTTTGTTGACAAGGTCCCACGTGTCTCTTGCATACACCTGAACTTCCCTCTCCACTGGCACCAACAGGTACTGCCCAGAAAAAGTGTCAGAATTTTTTTTATTTTTATGGGTGCCAAGCTAATCAGTCACCACCCTTGAGCTAACATGGTTGATTACAGGTAAAGATGCCGCTGCGAGTCTGTGATGATACATTCTGAGGTGTGTAAACGTATGTTTTGCATGCTGCTTACACAGAACTAGAATTAACCCTTATCATTCTTAGTACACCAGTGTGTGAAATAAGTTTGACTAAAATAGTTCAAGGGTAGTGCCAGAGTAGCTTGGCGCCTCTAGGCGCCAAGCTATTCTGGCACAACCTTGAATTAAAGCCACTGGTCTATATTCTTATCTGTAAGTACTATAATGTAGCTTGCATATGGTAGTGTACAAATTTAAAGCTTTTAGCCTCAGTATGATACTGCACACATCCAGATATATTTGTGCATACAAAACATGTTTTCTGCATACGTCAGTCAGTATGACCCCCTTGTAGTGCCCTGAGTCTGACAGGTAGCACTAATGGACAGAAAAGTGAAGCTGTGTGCACACTGACACAAAATGCACTACTGCATGAACTGCAACTGACCTCTCCACCTGATGTCCAGCAAAGACGACACAAACTGCTGGCTAAACTGAATAGAAAAAGTGAAAGCATTAATTTGATTAAAATCATAAAGTCAAACAACAACAATAAAACAACTTAATGAAAAAGGCAAAAAAAGCATTTTGACACTTTTGGCAATATGACATATATATAAATCTATGTTTTGTCATTGTATATTATGACAAACTTTCACTTCCGTTGACCTCACTTCAGTACGTGGGCCCAACGGTGGACTTCTGAAAACAGCACACTGATATAATGATAAGAAGCTCACCTGACATCACTACACTTTCCGGGCAAGTTGATGACCTTCACTTCCGTCTGGTCATCTGTCCTCCAAACACGGACTGTGCCATCACAGCTGGAGGAGGCCTGGTTCACGTTGATAAATCCAAGAAAGAATAACGGCACTACATGAACGCCAAGTAAACGGTATCTTCAACTTCATTAATTGTTCACAAGTATCATCTCAGTAATTAAAAAAGAACTACTTACAATTACAATTAACTCATTCAGTCCTGACACACCACAGCTCGACCATGATAGTTCAAGGGTGGTGCCAGAATAGCTATTCTGGCACCACCCTTGAACTATCATGGTCAATCTGTCTCCTAAACGAAATTGTAATGCATTCCTCAAAGGACGACTCCAAAATGTTGGCATTTCGTAGCTGAGACACGAGTCAACGCAAACATAAAAACACAACGAAAGAACCACCACAGTTAGATGTGCCTTATTCTATGGTAAGGTTGTATTGTGGTTTTCTACCTTCAAAACTTAACTTGACAAGTATAATATGGTATGAGGAAGTATTTCAAAATAAATGATAGCTTTAGATCAAAAAGCTGATATTCAGCAGTGATAAACTACATAAATTATTCATTAAGGGTGATGGATCTGTCACAGTTCTTTACATAGTGCAAGGAATGAGCCAGCTTAGCCTAGTGCCTTGGTAGGCACCAAACTAATCTGGCATTGCCTTTAAAATATGGTAGACCCATCCCACCGCTGGTACACAGTCTACGCAGACATCGCCCAAAGACGCAAAAATCATCAAGTGCATCATCAATATCAGTTATGCAACAGAGTCATTCCACACTAATGATGACTAAAAGGGGGAATCACTGCTAAAAAAACAAACTCAACTTTAAATGTTAGCACCATTGTTAATTATTGTGTTAATATGTGTAGTTTATAACCTGTAAAAAGAAAAGCAGATCAACATATCAAACTGCCAATAGAAAGGTAAATATGAAATATAAGCCATGTGAGTTTAACTCCCAGGACATGGCTACAGTTGAGGTGCTACTGATAGATCAATCACGCCAAGCTAATCAGGCAACACCTTTGAACTATCTTGGTCCATTCATATCCTGTAGTGCGTCAAGGCTAAACTGATGAACGTTCAAAGACCTCACCACAAACTGTTCTTTAGGATCAAGGGCAACACTCAGCACTGGGGCCTTGTGTCCGCGACACACCTTGTGACTGCTGCTCTCCACCTCAACAACTTTCACCGTGAAGTCACTGCACAATACCAACAACTTTCACTGTGAAGTCACTGCACAATACCAACAATGATATAGACCACTCAGCTGCACAATACCAACAATGATATAGACCACTCAGCAATTTTCTGTGAATTTGTTATTTAACCCTGTTAGTGCCAAGGTGCTATTTCTCAAATTTTGGAGGTGTTGCCTAATGACTATGTACCAGTTTTGCAGGGGATGGATTGTCCATAATTCAAGGTAGTGCCAGATTAGCTTGGCGCCTTCAGGCGCCAAGCTAATCTGGCACTACACTTGAATTATCATGGTCAATCCATCTCTAGCTGTAGGGACTCAGGGTTAAATGGGTTAAGTGAACTTGTAAGGCTGTATCCTACCTTTCAGTCAGTTTTCAATCATCAAATGATAAATTTGATCATGATAGTTCAAGGGTGGTGCCAGAACAGCTTGGTGCCTGAGGCACCAAAGGAATCTGGCACCACCATTGAACTAAAATGGTGGATCTATCTCCTAATATGCAATACAGCTCTTAGAGGCAGTGTTGATTTTTTTCTTATATATATGGGGTCAGATCCAGCGCGGCAGATTAAGTTTACAGTTGCCAGAGGGTCAGCAGGATTTCCCAGGGGGTCACAGAAATGATGAAGTCTTAGATGATCACATACATTGTAACACAAACTTCTGTTGCTGCGCATGTGGTACTGTTGCTGCATTGGCGTTCGGCGCTCTTACAACTTGAAAAGCATTGTTCTGCTCAGCACGCACGGCTGTGAAACGTGTTCATGATGACTCACTGGTGAGTTTTTCAGTGCGTCAAGATAAAGCTTATTCAGTTAGTGTGTCAGAGTAAACATTTCTACGCCAGTCTGACGCAGAGCTCGGAACACTAGTGCGTCAGAGGTGGCTCCAGAGGGTCAGATACGCACATTTCTGTGTAATAATAATCACTGATAGGATAATAAGCAAATATTAAAAATTCAACCTGAGGATGTAATGGGTTAAGCACCAACATTTATAAATTTTATCTAGTATGTTAATTCCAAATGTGTGTGTGTTCTTAGAAACTTTGTGTTTTGTGTAACAGCGCTTTGAGCCTGACTCGGTGACTGTAGGGACAAGTAACAACACACTGTATAAGCATGATTTATTATTATTCTCTCATCCACAACTGATATTGTGTGATAAAAGTAGCACTTTAAACTACTGGCATTTTGGGCTTTATTCAAGCTTGACATGAAAGTGATCAAAACTGCAAAAACTCTACTGGCCTGAGCAGACCCAATGCAAGATTGGACTAAATATGTACTTTTCTGTGATTTTGGACAGTACACAGATACAAGCTGTAAGGCGTCCCAAAAATCATAAGCCAGGATGTCACACTTACCCTTAGACTGAGTTTGTCTATCAACATTTCTCTTGATATTACTTACTGGTGATATAACCTCTGGAAAAAAAGGTGGCTTCCAAATGTTGCCCCAGGCTGAAGAGGTTAACCCATTTAGCCCCAAAGCACTGCAGCTGGAGATGGACCATCTATGATAAATCAAGGGTATGCCAGATTCGCTTGGCGCCGTTAGGCACCAAGCGAATCTGGCACTACCCTTGAATTATCATGGGAATTTGGGAAATGTGGCCTTAGCCTCAACAAAATAAAAAATCAACAACAAAAAATCATCAAGCAGTCACACCATGTTATTGTAAATTAACCCCTTTGTGCATGCAGCCAGTGCTGTTTAAAGTACCGGAGACTACATGCACAAGGGGTTAACTAATAAATAATGTAAATAATAATAAATTAATGTAAATCTTAGTGATCTGTACCTTGACCCTGCAACCATTGTGGTGCCTGCTGAGTTGAAGACCATGTGATTGACAGGGGCCGTAAACCTGGTGATAAGACCATCAGGTGAGCCATCAGGAAACTTGCTTGCCTGAACCGAATTGGCATCTGTTGCTGTGAAGAAGCGGCCATTCTGTGACACAAATAGTTTTGTTAGTTTTATACTGATGTCTAGTAAGGAAACAAAAAACTGCAAAATTAAAAGATATAGCTTAACCCATTTAGCCCCAACGCCCACCAGCAGACGATGGTTGATCAATCTCCTGCAGCTAGCACATAGTCATTAGGCAACATCTCCAAATGGAAATGGGACCCTGGGGGTTAAATAAATAGTTTTGTTTACCAATGCATTGTGTCGAATGATACAGATTAAACCATTTTTAAAGGCATGCTTTAATTAGATAGAAAGGAATAGCTGGACAGCAGTGCATGTTTGTAAATCGATTATTCTTGGCTTATTATTATTTTCATTATTCTTCCAATCTGATAATCAGAATAGGTGTGCTGGTCTGTGATTTTGGAACTTACAAGCATGGCCTAGAGTCACAAGGTCCAAAATCACATACCAGCACACATGCACTGATGTCAGATGTTTGTTTTATCAAATTCATGTCAAGATAATCATTTGAGTTTATATTGTTTTCATCGTAACCTTTTACCATCATCACAATAAACTCAAATGTTTACCTTGGCATGAAACAAAACATCCAAGGTGCGAAAGAAAACTCTCCTGGGATATTGGCACTCACTTTGATGGCAATTCCGTAGACCCGATCGCCAACTCGATGGGAAACTGCATCATCATCATCTATCCCTTCCCATATGCGCACATCGCCGTCTGTGCCGCATGTAAGGATGTATCTGCACCAATGCGAATGGAAACAAAATGACTTTCTATTAAAAGTAAAGGGATGGCTTTACTTACTTACTTACGCCTGTCACCCCTACCCGGGTATAGGCCGTCGACGAGAGACCTCCAGCAACTCCTGTCCTGTGCTTCTCCTTCGATTCTACTCCAGGTGGTTCCCAGTCTCTTGATGTCTGCTTGGAGGTCTCGGCGCCAGGAGTTTCTCGGCCTACCTCTTTTCCTCTTTCCCTGGGGGTTCCATGACAATGCCTGCCTGGTGATACTGGAAGCTGGCTTTCTCAGACTGTGACCGATCCATCCCCATCTTCTTCGCCCAATTTCATTCTCTGCTGTTATCTGCTCTGTTCTCTCCCAGAGTCTGACGTTGCTGATCTTCTCTGGCCAGTGGATTTTCAAAATTCTTCTAAGGCAACTGTTCATGAAGGTCTGTACTCTGTTGACTGTGGTTTTTGTCAATCTCCATGTCTCTGCTCCATATAGGAGAACTGCTTTTACATTGGAGTTGAAAATCCGGACTTTGGTGTGTTGTGACAGCTCTCTGGAACTCCACACTTTTTTCAACTGGAGAAAGGCTGCTCTGGCTTTACCGATTCGTGCTCTGACATCTGCATCAGTGCCGCCTTTTTTGTCTATGATGCTCCCGAGATAGGTGAAGGACTCCACTCCTCCAATGGGGTGCCAGCAAGCAAGACTGGTTCTTCCCTGGTTGCGTTCAGCCTCATTGTCTTTGTTTTCTGTTTGTGAATGGTGAGGCCCACTTGGGACGAGATGTCAGCAAGCCTCGTGGTCTTGTCCTGCATTTGTTGATGAGTGTGGGACAGTAATGCCAAGTCGTCTGCAAAATCGAGGTCGTCAAGCTGTGTCCACAGTGTCCACTGTATTCCACTTCGTCTGTGCTCTGTGGTCATCTTCATGACCCAGTCTATGGCCAGTAGGAAGAGGAACGGAGACAGCAGACACCCCTGCCTGACACCAGTTCTGACCTGGAGCTCTCTGGTGAACTGCCCTTCGTGGATCACGCGACATGTCATGCCATCATAGCTGCTCTTGATCAGGCGGACGAGCTTTGTGGGTACACCGTAGTGTCGTAGGAGTTTCCACAGAGTCTCTCGGTCCACGCTGTCAAATGCTTTCTCATAATCCACAAAGTTGACGTACAGCGGGGAGCTCCACTCCAGAGACTGTTCCACGATGATGCGGAGAGTGGCGATCTGGTCTGTACATGATCGGTTCTTCCTGAATCCTGCTTGCTGGTCTCTCAGCTGGGGGTCAACGGAGCTCTTCATTCTCTCTAGGATGATCCTGTTGAAGACCTTTCCTGGTACTGACAGCAAGGTGATTCCTCTGTAGTTGGAACACTTGCTGAGGTCGCCTTTCTTGGGAAGCTTGATTAGGTACCCCTCCTTCCAGTCAGCTGGCATCACCTCCTCTTCCCAGATCTTTCCAAACAGTGGGTACAGCATCTCAACTGTTGTCTCTAGGTCTGCTTTCAGAGACTCTGCTGGGATGCCATATGGCCCTGCTGCTTTGCCCTTCTTCGAAAATGCCACTGCTTTTCTGATCTCTTCCCGGCTGGGTCTGTCACAGCTGATGGGTAGGTCGGTCTCTGCCGGCTGGATGTCGGGGGGGTCGGGTGGGCTAGGTCTGTTCAGTAACTCTTCAAAATACTCGGCCCATCTGTCGAGTTGGTCTGCTCTGTCTGCAATAGGCTTGCCTTCTTTGTCTTTTACTGGTCTTTCTGTATGGCCATACTTACCCGACAATCTTCTGGTAATGTCGTAGAGCTGTTTCATGTTGCCGCTGCCTGCTGCCTTTTCTGCCTCTGCTGCCAGGCTGTCTGTGTAGGCCCTCTTGTCTGCCCTGATACTCCTCTTCACCTCGCGGTTGGCTTCCGAGTATTCCCCCTGTGCCCTTACTTTGGCTGCTCTCGTGCGACTGTTGTTGACCGCTGCTTTCTTCTGCTTCCTCGCTTCTATCTTCTTCAAGGTCTGTGCCGACAGCCAGTCCTTGTGGTGGTGTTTCCTGAACCCTACAGTGTCTTTGCAGGTTGAGTTCAGCGCCTCTCTAACTGCCTTCCACTGCTGCTCTGTGGTGACCGCCTCCTCTTCATTTACTAGCTCCTGTAGCGCTTGAAACCGGTTGGACAGCACCAGTTTGAACTCTTCTCTAACTCCAGTTTCTCTCAGGAGGCCTACATTATAGCGCTGTCTTCTTGTTGTCTCTGTGCGGCTTTTCTTTAGCTTGAGCTTCATTCTTAAGGTAAGCAGATGGTGGTCTGAGGCGACATCTGCTCCCCTCCTCACTCGAACATCTTGAAGGGATCTTCTAAATTTCTTGCTAATGCAGATATGGTCTATTTGGTTCTCTGTTGTATGGTCAGGTGAGACCCAAGTTGCTTTGTGTATTCTTCTGTGTGGGAAGATGCTGCCTCCAATGACAAGTCGGTTTAGAGCACAAAAGTCTACAAACCTCTCCCCGTTCTCACTCATCTCCGAGCCTAGTCCCTGTCTCCCCATCACCTCTTCGTATCCGGTGTTGTCCTCCCCTATTTTGGCATTAAAATCGCCCATGACGATGGTGATGTCTCGCTCCGCACATTTGTCCACGGCACTCTGGAGTCGGTCGTAGAACTCTTGTTTCTCTTCCTCGTCACTGTCATTGGTGGGCGCATAACACTGGATGACGTTCAGCTTGAGCTTTTTCTTGGTTCTAAAGGCTGCTGTTATAATTCTTGGCCCAAGAGGTTCCCAGCCCATCAGCGCTCTCTGTGCCACTGGTGACAGCATGAGTGCTACTCATTCTGTATGGGGGGCATTCTCCTCTTCATGACCTGAATACAGAATCATCTCCCCACTTAACAGCCTTTTCTGGCCAGACTGCGTCCATCTGGCTTCACTGATGCCTAGCAGGGAAAGGTTGTACTTTTGCATTTCCGCTGCTATCTGGGCGGCCTTGCCGCTCTGGTACATGGTCTTGACGTTCCATGTGCCCATGGTTGTATCCCTGGATAGAGAGAGGCGGCTCGGTCCTGTGGCTTCCGAAGACTTCCGGCTTTCACCACAGGACGTCATAAGTCTTCTAGTAGAAGAACCTTCCTCCTCCAGGAAAGGAATTACTGTTAATCTTTTCGTCGGCGTTTTTGTAGCTATTTCCTTTTTTGCAGGGTGGGGAAGCTACCCCCTCGCCCAACCCCCTTACTAGGAGGACCAGGGGTTTTCTGTCGGGGTCACCTTCCCTTAGACCATGTTGGTTCACGGCACCTTATTTCATTCGGTGCACCCCTCTCACGAGGGACCCCCTATCCACCACCCAGGGGACGCGCCTCAACGCCGTATGGTCCCAGCGCGAGGAAAGGGATGGCTTTGCACCAGCAAAATCCATGTTTTCTTAAAATTTAATCAGTTTTCATACATTTTCTGTCAAGTCAAACACCGTGACCCTTGACCTTTACGATGAGTTGACTAAATTAGTATACATGTAGGAAGGTCTTATCATCATCAGCTACCTTTGTGCCAAATTCGATTAAACAGTTTGCAAAACTGTTGATAATAACTACAATTCTATCAAACATTGGCATTTTACACACATTTGCCGACCTCATGACCATTGACCTTTCCAAGAGCTCATTAAAATTATTATAATAATAATAATTACAGTATTTAAAATGCGCTTATCTTATAATAATTATAACTCTAAGCACGCACTCACAACTCGCACACGCACGCTTTAGACAATGACTCACGTAACACAAATAGTGAAAATACATTACGACGGTCAGCTTGGGGTGGGGAGTGTGGTGATATAGTGCTAGAACTGTTGAAAGAGGTGAGTTTTGAGGGCGGACTGGAAGGAGGAGAGAGAGAGTGTTTCTGACGGAGAGAGAGTGGGAGAGTGTTCCAGGTGGATGGACCGTATACTGAGAAGGAGCGGGGGCCGAAAGTGCTGAGTTTGGTGCGGGGGATGAGGAGGCGGAGAGGGTCGGAGGCGGAGCGGAGGGAGTGGGAAGAAGTGTAGGGGTGAAGTAAGTTGGAGAGATAGGTAGGAGCGTATTGTTCAGGGATTTGTAGCAGAGAGACAGAGTCTTGTATTGGATGCGTTAGGGGATGGGGAGCCAGTGAAGGAGCTTGAGCAGGGGAGTGATGTGGTCGGACTTTTTTCTTTCTGAGGACGAGGCGGGCAGCCTTGTTCTGGACGTGCTGGAGAGTGAGAGTGGTGGAGAGAGGAAGGCCGAAAGGAGAGAGTTGCAGTAGTCGATGCGAGATAAGATGAGAGAGACAGCGAGTTTGGTGGCAGCTTCGGTAGTGAGGTATTTTCTGATCCGACTGATGCGGCGGAGGTGGAAATAACATGCCTGGGCCGTGGCCGAGACGAAGCTGGTCATGGAAAGAGAGGAATCGAGGATAACTCCAAGGTTCTTGACTGAGTCAGAGAGGGAGATGGGGGTGCTGTCGAGTTGAAGGTGGAGAGAGGGAGGGAGCTGGGAAAGTTTCTGGCGAGAGCCTACCAGCATGGCTTCCGTTTTGTCGTCGTTCAGTTTGAGCTTGTTTGCTGTCATCCAGTGTTTCACGTCTTCATAGCAGTCAGCCGTGCGAGTCAGTAGTGTCTGAGTGTTGTCGAGTTTGTCTTTGCCTAGTAGTTGTGACTCGTCAGCGTAGAGGTGGTGGTTTATGTGGTGAGACTGGATGATGTTGGACAGGGGAGAGGTGTAGAGTGTGAAAAGGACCGGGCCCAGGACGGACCCCTGTGGAACGCCGCAGGAGAGCCTGACTGGGTTGGAGGAGACGCCGTCGATGGTGACGGACTGCTGTCTGTCGGAGAGAAACCAGGAGTGAGCAGAGTCGGTGATGCCAAAGGAGTGGTGAAGGCGGTGGAGGAGGATAGAGTAGTCTATGGTGTCGAAGGCGGCAGAGAGATCGAGTAGCGTAAGAAGGGAGATGTTGCCCGAGTCAGTGGAGAGAAGCAGGTTGTTTAGGATATGTAGAAGGGCTGTTTCAGTGCTGTGATGTTTCCAATAGGCAGACTGGAAGGGACTGAGGAGGTTGTTGTCGGCGAGGTGGAGGTTGAGTTGGTTGAGGACAACCTTCTCAAGAAGCTTGGACAGGAAAGAGAGATTAGAGACTGGGCGGTAGTTCTTGAGTTCGTTTGGGTCGAGGTTGTGTTTTTTTAGGAGAGGACGGACGATGGCGGACTTAAAGATATCGGGGACGGAGCCATTCTCTAGAGATGTGTTGATGATGTCAGTAATGAAGGGCAAAAGTTTTGGGAGGCCGTCCCGGTAGAGAGGGGGTCTAGTTCGCAGGTTTTGAAAGGCATGGACTTTATGGTCTTGAGGACTTCATCCTGAGAGACGGGGCAGAAGGACGAGAGGGGAGTGCCGGAAAAGGGGGGGTCAGGAAGGCAAGGCGGAGAAGGCAGTGTCGAGTGTGTTGCGCAGTTTGGATTTTGTCGGAGAAATAGGAGGAGAAAGCGGACGGAAGTTCTTCTTTGCTGTGTGTGTTGGGAAGAGGAGAGTCTTTAGAAGTGCCTAGGAGTGTGTTCATGGTAGTGTAGAGGGTTTTGGAAGAAGTGGATTCGAGGATTTTGTTTTGAAGGTGTTTACGTTTGGAGTTGGAGATCATTCTGCAGACTTTGGATCTGGTGGTTTGGAAGATCTCTCTGTGAACGGTGAGGTCAGATGAGCGCCAGCGGCGTTCCCCTTGACGACGCTCGTACTTGGACTCAGGTATGTCGTCAGTGAGCCAGGGGGAGGGGAGTCGGTTGGGTATGGAGCAGGTGGTGACAGGGGCATGGGTGTCTAGAAGTTTTCGAAGGGAGGAATCGAAATGGGATGCAAGATCGGGAGAGGGGTCCCCGGCGGGGTCCAAGAGAAGGTCGACAGCTTCGTCGAAGAAGTTCTCTCGGTTGACAGATTTTAGTTTTCGACGAGAGACAAAGAGCTTGGGTTTTTTTGGGGGAGGTAGGTTGAGGGCGACGAGAATAGCGAGGTGGTCGGAGGGAAGCACAAAAGAGGTGTCAGAATCGAGGAAGAGTTGATCGGAGGTGCGGGTGATGATCCAGTCGAGGGTGTGGCCGAGTCGGTGGGTGGGTTTAGTGATGTGTTGTGTAAGATTGTGGTTTGAAAGTGACGTGCAAAGGCGTTTTGTGTCAGGGTGGTCGGGTTTGTCGAAGTGGAAGTTAAAGTCGCCAAGAAGGATGTGTTTTCCGAGTCGTGTGCTGTAGTGGTCGAGGAGGTCGAACTCGGTGAGGAACATGGAGTTTGGGAGTTTGTTTTGAGAGCTTGGAGGGGGGCGATAGATACATGAGAAGATGAGGGATTGGCCAGGGAGTGTTGCTACGGCCTCGACAGATTCAAAGGAGGGATGAGCAAAAGGGAGAGACTGAGAGAAGGAGAGGTGAGCAGAAAGACAGTCACTGTAGATGATGGCAATGCCACCCCCTCTGGAAGCACGCGGGAAGGAGGCCAGGCGGTAGCCACTCGGAGTGACGCTGGCGATGATGGGTTCATCGTCAGCTGAGCGGAGCCACGTTTCGGTGATCACGACAACATCTAGGTCATTGTCTAGAATGAAATCTGAAATCACGTCGGCTTTGCCATCTTTGCAGACAGACTGTGCATTGAACAGACACAGTTTTAGGTTGGATGAGCCAGAAGAGGAAGAGGGAGAAGAAACGGACGAAAAAGAGGACAAAGGAAGAGGAGGGTGGGGAGGGGGGAAAGAGGATGGAGGGGGGAAGGACGGGGGAGGGGGAGAGGGGGGAGGAGGAGAGGGGGGAGGAGGAAAAGACGGGGAAGAGAACCGGGCAAGAAAGAGGATGCGAGAGGAGGGTGAGGGGGGGGGGGGAGGAGGGAGGAGAGTAGGAAAAGCTGAGGTAGAGGGAGGGGGAGGGCAAAGGGGAGGAGAAAGGGGGGATAATGGACGAGGAGGAAAAAGCAGGCGAAGGAGGAAGGGGTGAGGGGAGGAAGGGGGAGGAGGGTGCGGCCGAAGAGAGCAGGGAGCGGTAGATGAGCAAGAGAGGAAAAGAAGTGGGAGAAGAAGGAAGGGAGGTGGAGAAATTGAAGAGGCGGGGGGAGGCGGAAGGGGTGGAAGGGCATAGGAAAAGGGGAAGAAGTGTGTGGTTGTGTATTAGTATGCTTAGATAGGTCTTAACATCAGGTATCTCTGTACATAGCAAGTTTGGGTTTGAAGTTGGGAAATTTGAGATAAACCATCTTTTGTCAAAATATGGCTATTTTTTACCTATTTTCTGAGCTTTTGTGACCCTTGACCTTTCTGAGGGATCAACCAAATTAGTATGCCATGCATAAAATTAGAATGGTCTTCCCATCAGGCAACTTTGTACCAAGTTTGGGTTTGAGTTGTGAATAGTATTTGAGAAAAAAATACATTATGTCATAGCAATTTTTGACCTATTTCCTGATCCCTTGTGATATTGACCTCTGTTAGAGGTCAATCAAATTTATACGTTTAGAAAGGTCTTGCCACAAAGTATCCCTAGGCCAAGTTTGAAGACTATGGCTTGAAACAGTCTCTGAGAAAATGCCAACGTTAAAGTTTACCATAGATGATGGCGGATGGCAACAGACGAACAACCACTGGCCTAGAACAGACTCACTTTTGCTGCGCATGTGAGCCAAAAATTCTTGGCCATGCCACAAACAATTGTGCACTGTAAAACCTGGATACATATGGACACTATCCCGTGGCTTTACCAGATGCCTAAAGCCTTGTCAGTTCAACCTAGTGGTACAAATTACACAAAGCCCCCCTCCCATTGTGTCTACAGTATAATATTAACAAGATGGGTTGAACCATAACCCACAATATGTGAACTGTCCTTGCTGTCAAGGGTCTTTATCTGTTATTTTTTTGACCCAATTCTGATGTTGAAATATCTCCTATTGAAAAAGCCTCGCAGATTTTCCAATGCATCAATGAACTCTATAAGGGGCACAGTGCATACATGTTATTGGTTTGAAAAACGTTATTCATCATGACGTATTTAGTTTTTATGTAATTTTATATTATACCCGATATGAGTTCCATTTTGCCTTCTAGACTTGAGAAAAATGGTGACAAAACTAGAATTTCAGTCTTTGATTTGTCCTATAATTTGTGTGAAGTGAGGTTGACTTTACCTGTAACCTACATGATATTCTAGTCTACTGTATGCACACATGTTCTTCTGACAGCACATCAGTGTGTTTGTGTGTGAGAGAGAGATTTATCTAGAGAATTGCGTGGATGTCTGCATGCTGATGGTTTTCCTGCTTTTATGTCACCGTCTGATTTTCTCCATAAGTCTGAGGATTCTTACCTTTTAAATTTTTTTCTGCATAGAATTAATGTTTACTGAAGAAGTTCCCCTCCCCCCCCAAAAAAAAAAAAAAATAAATAAAAAAAAAAAGAACAAATCCAATGTCTTTCTCCAAAAACTAAATACCAAATTTAAAGTGAATATGACAAAATTTACGGACTCCCAATGTGGGTCTATGGACTTTCTAATTGTACAAATGGTTATTTAACTCTTCAATGAGACGTCCAATTTCAGTATGCTTGGAGGCTCTCTTAGACACCCTCTGATTGAAGCAAGTTGTCAATTTTCACACTGAAGCAAGTTGTCAATTTTCACACTTGTAATTGTATACATTTACACAATAATCGGAGATTTTCATGTTTACATACAGTTATGGCACTTTGTGCCAAATGTACATTCTGTAACTAGAAATGAGGTAATTTTTATCTTGTTAAATGTTACTTCACTGAAACACTCAAACAGTCTGAGGCATGCATGCCTATGAAGTCATGTACATGCTACTGAAAATCATACTGTACGTGCTACTGAAAAAGTGAAACTGCCCCACTGCGTCCAATTCCTAAAAACTTCTAAGTTCTATAAATTAACCCTTATCATTTGGAATACACCAGTGTGTGAAATAAGTTTGACTAAAATAGTTCAAGGGTAGTGACAGAATAGCTTGGCGCCTCTAGGCACCAAGCTATTCTGGTACCATCCTTGAACTAAAGCCATTGGTCTATATCCTTATCTGTAAGTACTATAATGTAGCTTGCATACATGGCAGTGTACAAATTTGAGGCTTTTACTGTTTTAGCCTCAGTATGATATGGTTTATACTTATAGAAGACTTGAAACAGGATTTATAAGGAGAAGCTTTATAATTTATTCCGTGATGTACATTATTGTTGCAATTCTTCTGTCTGTGGGCCATGATAACACTAATCATCTATTAGTATTACGTACTGGTGTATGGGGTTGAATGTATCCCTAATGTGACAGGCTTGCCATAGCTTTGGAACACAAAGCTCTAGCAGACGATCCATTCGACGGTATGAAAAAAGGTATTACAAACCTGCCAGAATCATCGAAGCACAAGTCTGTATGTCCTTCATTGTGAGCGTAGCGCATAGGCTTCATATTGCGTACGGTTTCTCACTGATCACATAGATTGTCAGGAAAATTACAAATTAAAACGTAATCTAAACCTTTCCCGCAATGACTTTAGATTGCGCGCCATGCAAGTCACCGGAAGTGAGGTCACATAGAATTTTACTACAACAAAATGAATGTAGATTTTTCATTTATTACAAGTTTAGACAATCAAACATAATTTTGTTAAAATTGATGTTTACTTATTAATCTGTAATTTTGTCGGGGAGTGATTTCTGTGACGTCACACCTCTCTTTCCTGTCAGAAGATATCAGTGGTGAACTTACGGGATCTACATTCTTAGGCAGAGGCCATCTAGTACTAGTCATGGATTAAAATCTCCGAATACAGGTGAGGGACAGTGTTCAATAACCTTTCATTTGTGATGATTCTTTATCATTTGTATGCCGTTTTACCGGTTGCTTTCCTTCGAGGAAGTTCATGTACCAGCACGGGGCAACACGGGTACCCGGGCAACACTTTTAGTTTACACAGTGCACTTCACCAATGATCTGCAAGAGGTATAGATCTACATGAAGCCTGGCATTTGGCTCATGAAGATCTATGCCTATCGACATTTTCGCCAGTTTCTCAGGTAGAGAAAACCAAGGGCATTCACTTTATTATAGTGGTGGACTGAGTGTGCGCTGGGAGACTGCAAAGCATGCGTAGAGAAGACATGTATGTCATCATCTTTATGCTTAGAGCCTGATGGTACCTGGCTATCAGATGTCAGGATATCTTTAGCATGAGTGTACATCAAGAATATTTTTCCCAGGCTGTAAACAGTTGCTGGTTCGGCTGCTGGGCTTGGCAGGATGAGCCAAGGAGAGGCATATCATCAGTTGCTCATCATAGTCACTGATTAATGTGTTACGCTTAGTACCAAAGGATCTTAAGATATATTCTTATGCTGTCAGCAGTGTAAACTGTAATGTGTGGCAGTGACTGGTGAATTTTTGTTCTTGTTTTATTGTCTTATTATGGTAACTATGGTCTTTAAGCTCAATACATTCTGGTTCAGCCCAAACATGCCGCCATCCACCCAACCCCATACCCCTTCTCCCGTCCCTTTTCAAACCCCTTCCTCTCCCACCCCCTCTCAGTTCAGGACATGTTAAAAACTAATAACACCCACTACTACCCCTTTCCTTGCCATTGTTTCATTTTGGCAGCAGATTGAAAACTATAATCACATCATCTATTACCCAAGTTTATAGTAGTCATCTGCTAGTGCTATCGAAGAATTATAACTTTTTGATCAGATTTTTGTGACTTGTATAGGTCTAATGATTGATGTGTTTACTTTTTGTGTACAGATTGGGGGCTGGAGAGAGAGCTTGCAATATGGATGAAATCACAGAATCGCCAGAGGTGATTGTGCCGTCGCTGACCAATGGCAGTGCTGACTCCGCCAGCTCACAGATCAGTGTGGGATCCTCAGAAAGGAGACTGTCTGGTGGGAGAGAAACACACACTGGGTTTGTCACTGAACCTGCTCGGCACAATATGCATAGGGAAGCAACCAGTGTGACACAGCCACTCGTGTCTATACCACTGCCAAGAAATGGGCAGCAGGATAGACTTGGTTTGCCACCCCGACACCGCATGCAGCGATCTGCCGTGCGTCCATTCCTATGCTGCGGGTCAGAACTGTCTCTTGTCAGCCTGATGGACAATCTGGAAGTGACAGGCAAAGAACAAACCAGTGGTGTGTGCAGTATAGAAAGTACCTTCAGTTTGTCAGACTATGAAGAAACATCTACTGATCAACTGCTGCCCTACAGTCAGTCATGCATTGCTGATCTCAGTGCAGCCTGTGCTTCTAGTGGTAATGGTACTAGTCAATCGGGGACAATGGTGCGCAGGATAAAAAATGACAAACACAAGTCTAAGAAAAGATTCTGGAGTCTTCGCTTCCGCAGCAAATGGCCACGTGGGCTGCGATTTACTGACCGATCGCGGCAGATGGCATGTTGCTGTGAGGGCAGAAAGTGTGGACTGGGTGTGAGTGATGGAGTGTGCGAGGCGGAGATGGCAGGCTGTGGTGGTGCATCATCACTCCAGCCAGCAGCAGTCAAGGGGCGTGGCAAGGGGAAAGTGCAAGCAAGGCGCGCATCCATGGTCAACTTGCCACGCGTGTCAGAGTTTGACCGTATGTTTCCCATCAACGGTAACGAGGAAATCTTGGCCAGGGAGCGAGCTCGGGAGCTGCGTCTGGCCACGGACATGGAGACAAGAATGTTTGCCTTCCCTGGTGGGCCAGCTTTACGAGCTGTGGCATTTGGAGCATCGGCCACATCATCGGCCATGGGACTAGTAAGCAGTCACAGTGTTGGACACTTACGTGCAAGTCCTGAAGGACTGAGTGGGGAGCATTCGCCCACCTACACAGAGTTCACTCCTGTCAACATGTTGCAGCTTCCAAGTGTAGAGGCCGGGTCCCTGCCACTGGGGCTGGTGATTCACATGCAAGTGGACTATATTCACTACCTGGTGCCAGACCTGCAGCAGATCACCAACTGCTCCTTCTACTGGGGCGTCATCGACCGCTATGAGGCTGAGAGACTGCTGGACAAGAAGAGAGAAGGAACGTTTCTGCTGAGAGACAGTGCACAAGATGACTTTCTTTTCTCCGTCAGCTTTCGCCGCTATAACAGATCTCTCCATGCCCGCATCGAGCAGTGGAACCACAGGTTCAGTTTTGATGTGCATGACCCGGCGGTGTTTTCTTCAGACTCGGTATGCAGTCTGATCGAACATTACAAGGACTCCAGCCGGTGTCTGTTCTTTGAGCCAATGTTGACAGAGCCACTTCACCGCACTTTTCCGTTCTCCTTGCAGCACCTGGCACGCGCCGTCATCAGCACCCACATGTCCTATGATGCCATCCACCACCTCCCACTGCCCAACTCACTCAAGGAGTACATCCGCTACTACCACTACAAGCAGAAAGTCTGTGTGCGCAGGTTCGAGTGAACTGGAGAGGATATTGTCTAATGTTACCTTGATGGTTGCAATAACTCTGAACACCAGTGTGTATACTGCGTGCAGCCATTGGCACAGTTTGCAGTAATGGTGTTGTCGACCATGATAATTATCATGGTGGATCTATGCATGCACTACCCAGTAAGCAAAGGTCCTTGGACCAGCGACAGCCGCAGTGGGCCTCGCGCATGGCTGTGTGCGGGTCCACCGTGGCCGTTGTGGGCCTGAAGACATTTTGACACTGGGGTAGGGGGTTACTCACAAGATGTCTTTGATGGTTGCAATAACTCTCAGTCTGACTGAGGATCTTATTGCAGTGTTGTGAGTAGTGTGAAAACAAAACCGAACATCTTAGTATCGTTGGCTTTACAAGTCCATGATCATAAGCCATGTCACATTGGCCTGGGATGCATCTAGGCACTGGACATCGATCATATTCATAGTCTCATTGCTTGGCTAAAATGCCCCATTTATGTCCTATTGAAATTGCATCTAAGCTTTTGAGATCCAGTTTCTTTCGGTTGCCACAGACTTTGTGCTTTACATTGTCTGCATTGTGTGCGTGCCTCGCATGGCAGTTAGTGGTCTGCATTACATGTACTTGTGAAACACATCATTATATGTATCACTGTCACTGATTGGGCCTTTGTCATCAGCTAGTCTTGCCCCCTCCCTCCATTTTGCATACCACACGTGTTGTTTTAGTCTGAATAAATAAGAAAAATGTTATACAGTCGCGATTTCCATTGAAATTCTGTACATCGGACAAACTTTCACTCAAGTCTTCCTGTAAGCAAAGGTCCTTGGGCTGACGAAATTTGACAGTAGTTGCCATTCCCTGATTGGCTAAAAAGGGCTAGTAAAGCCAGTGTACTACCTATGCCATACTGCGGGAGGTGTTTTTCAAACTCCAAAGATCTGTTAAATCATTCTACCCCAACACCGAAATCCCCAAATTTTGCCTTAGTCCTCTGAAGACTGCACTCTAGTGCAGGACATAGATCGACCATGATAGTTCAAGGGTGATGCCAGAATATGGCATCACCCTTGAACTATCATGGTCGATCCTTATCTTGCTGTGGTGTGTCTGGGGTAGAAAGAGTTAACCCATATCTTACTGAGGCTAAAAGCTTCAAACTTGTACACTGCCATTGCAAGCTACATTATGGTACTTACAGACAAGGATATAGAGCAATGGCTTTAGTGCAAGGGTGGTGCCAAAATAGCTTGGCGCCTATGAACAATGAACAATGAACCTTTATTTTCCAACGGTAGAAGTTATTGGTAACAGGACCAGTTTTCAAACTTGCCGTTGCTACATCTACTACATAAATGACATAGACATGTAAACATACACATACCACACACTGACGCATGTATGCACTCGCTCACGCACGCACGCCCGCACATGCGCACGCACACGCACGCTCGCACATACGCACGCACACGCACGCTCACACACACACAAACACAAACTTGCACACGCACGCACTTAAACACACACGCACACATATACACACACGCTCTCGGACACGCACTCACCCCACCCGGGTCTGCCCTGGGGGACTTGGGTGGGGTTAGGTATTTTTTAGTTCCCAGGGTCACCCTGGTCAGCCCCACAGGGTGGGTTTTTCTCTCTATTCTGGGGCATTTGTTTCTGTCTACCCTTTGTCCATTCACCTGTATTTGCCTTTTTAAAACTCTCCCTACTGTCTGCACTGCCTGTAGCTCTTGATATTGGATGTGTGTTGCTAAATCAAAATGGTCTTAGCTTTATTTAGGCCCCATGTGTTAGGTTTATTTAATGTATTTGACCGGCTGGCGACATACATTCAATGTTCTGTTTATTTTTTTTCACAAGCAGTGCAGGCACGTCCTGAGAAAGCCTTGTTGCTGTCGGGACGTTAAGCAATGTACAATCAATCGGACACGCACTCCAGACATACGTACGCACATAACGCGTACGCACAAAAATATAAAATGAGTAAAAATGCAAAGTAAAGCAATACACAGAAAATCATTAAGTACATTAGAATTCATACAGCAAAGGCAAATATACATGTATATATATGTGTGCTCTCTCTCTCCTAGAGGCAACAAGCTATTCTGGCAGTACCCTTGAACTATTTTAGTCAAACTTATTTCACACACTGGTGTATTCTGAATGATAAAGGGTTAAGGAGGATATAAAGGCTTCTTGTTTTTCAAGGATGTAAGTTTTCGTGTTTTGTCTGTAGTTGCACTTAATTAATGTTAGTGGACAGTGTGTAATACTAATAACTTTCAACTGACTTGAAGTTTCAGCACTTTATTTTTGTACAGAAATCAGAGAGACAAAAATAGAAACGTTTTTTGTTTTTTTTTTTTTTGGGGGGGAGGGGGTTTAGATCACAGAGACAGAAATGTGAAGGAACAGTTTTTCTTCAAATCTGGTCTGGATACAAGCAAATTTGTTTCAGTTTTCTCCTTCATCTTACCTCCCAGAGTTTTAACTTTGACTGGAATGTCAGGACAAAGCAGACAAAAGTGTTTGATGTTTGGAGTGGCTGTGAAGGGCACCATCAAAACCTTCTTTTTGTCACACATTGCACCTTGAAAGCATCATTCCATCTATTAACCCTTTTAGTCCCAAGGTCCTATTTCCCAAATTTTGGAAGTGTTACTTAATGACTGTATCCTTGCAGGAGGTGGATCGACCATGATAATTCAAGGGTAGTGCCAGGTTAGCTTGGCGCCTTCAGGCGCCAAGCTAACCTGGCACTACCCTTGAATGCATCATGGTCAATCAATCCCCTGCTGTAGGGACGCAAGGCTAAAAAGGTTAACCCCTTCACTGCTGGAAGATATGAACACTGTCAAAAGCAAGAGGCAAAACAATCATCAATGACCCCTGGCATCTGCAGGGGCTCAGGAGGTTCTTTGCCTCGTGCTGGCCCCATTGCTATCCATGTTCCTTGAATTGATGGGTTTATTTGGTGTCGAGTTTGTCCTGCTTTCAAAGATGTAACTTTGCATCAGGGAGTGAGGGGTTAAGAGGAAATGCAGGCTGTGGTGTGTGATTTCTTCAAATCATACACCATTTAGCTATATATACTTTGTCATGATCCACCTTGTTCAAGAAAAACGGCTTCATTATACAAGTTAAGACTAAATTCTTGGAAAACAAAATTCGCAAAAGACATCAAATGCGAGTGCTTAAGCCCCATCTCTGTTATAATCTGTGAGTGTCCTATTACAATGAATCTGTTGACAAAAAAAATAACGTAATAGTTGATCACTTAGCAGTAATTTGTATGACAATTAACATCTTACATAGTAATATTGCAATTCCAATAGTTAATATAATAATTCATAGTCCGGTGGGTAAACTATTATAATAACTTCATAAGTACTTTGTGTGTGTGGTTGGATGTTAATTCTTGCTATTCTTTGATAGTCACCAGTTGTGTGTTTGCTTTTTTTTTTTTTTTTGTCTAATATCACCAATGTGTGAAAAGACGTTAAATAAATTCCTGATCCTGACACCGTTTAGCCCAGACGCCCTACAGCAGGAGATGGGTCGACCATGATAATTCAAGGGTAGTGCCAGATTAGCTTGGCGCCGACAGGCGCCCAGCTAATCTGGCACTACCCTTGAATTATCATGGTCGATCCATCTCCTGGAACTGGTACATAATTGTTAAGTGGTGCCTCTGAAAGTTGGGAAATGCAGCCCTGATATTCTGCAAAAGGGATAGATGGTAATCATGATAGTTTAAGTCATTCACAACTGGCCAGCCGCATCCGGATGCGCGGCTTATGCCGCGCATCCGGATGCAGCTGGCCACGAATGAGTTAAAGGGTAGTGCTTGAAATAGCCCAGCTGTTCTGAACTGTCAATTACTATCATGGTGGATCTGCCACTGGTATGCAGACCAGTGGATGACTCCAAGTCTGGATGTGTTTAGGGTTCAGTGTGTTGTCATATATATGTAAAACTAAAAGGCATTAGAATGACTTGGATTTTCATGGCTACTACTTTACTAGCACATCACATTCTGAATATGTGTCTTGTATGACAGGTATTTGCAAATCATATGAGAGTGATCATAGCCATATAAGTCATTCACAAACACCCGTCAGGTAAGTTATCTTCTGAGTTTGATTCATTTTGTTTGAGTATGATGCTCTGGTGCTTTCATCTGCTTGTGGTCACTGTACCGCTTTTGTTCTTACTGAGCTGCGACACAAAGTGTTCTGGTCTGTGCAATAGCTTGGCACGTGGCAATACTCGTACCCAAAAACATCAATGCCAATTTGTTTTATGTATAGGACAGTGTCTGAAATACTATATTTCGGCATCATTTTGTGTATCATTATCTTTATTCTGTAAACACCGTTGCACACTTAACCAAGAATATGGTAACATCCTTACGCTAACCCCTTCTGTGCCAGCTGACGCAGACTATTTCTAACCTTTGTTAATTCAGGACCAAGAACCCCTAGATGTCCCAGAAACATGGATTCAAAGTGGTGTCAGGAAGAGGCATAGATCCTCATGCGCCCCCGCAGTTGCGGAGGCGCACGAGGATCTATGCCTCATGCGGTTGGCTGATGTTCAGATTTTCTTGGCACTAACTAGGCTAAGAGCAGGAGCTACAAATTGGTGTTCAGATTTTCTTGGCACTAACTAGGCTAGGAGCAGGAGCTACAAATTGGTGTTCAGATTTTCTTGGCACTAACTAGGCTAGGAGCAGGAGCTCTACAAATTGGTGTTCAGATTTTCTTGGCACTAACTAGGCTAGGAGCAGGAGCTACACATTGGTGTTCAGATTTTCTTGGCACCAACTAGGCTAGGAGCAGGAGCTCTACAAATTGCGAGTTTTGTAAAACAGCTGTTATTTTGGGTTGACCCTTTGGTGGTTGGTAGCAGTTTTTGTCACAAAGATTCCCGCATGAATTTTTGCAACCCCCCCAAAAAAAAGGCTACCGAATTGCGACAAAAACACTACTGACAGCCAAAGGGATACAACTTGGTCCTCTGGCCCATTTTGTCGACCGCCATGAGATGGCCTTAGTTGCCTGCTCGGCGTTAAACCCAAATAACTAACTATTTTGTCCATCTTCTACCATTGAAATGTATACAAAAATGTAGCATAAGTGTTTGAGGCTACATACACTTTTTGTTTGGTTCTCTTCAAGAGAATGGCCATGTGGGATCACATAAAAAAGAATACGCAATTTGCGAAACAATCTTTCACTTTGTTTTGTTAGACTACCTATTTTGTTGCATGAAGAGTATTATGTTTCCAAGCTGCATTGCTGTGTGATTAACCCTTTGGCTTCCGGTAGCATGTTTTGACCAGAACTGTTACCAACAGTCTAATGGGTTAAATTGAATTTAAGATTACGTGTTAATAATTTACCAATGTGTAATTCTACTGGTGTTACATTAGATATGAACCTAGTGCACAATAGGCCCTCGGGCTAACGTCGGCCGCTTCTGGTCCGTGCATTCATGCATGGGCCAACCACGACCGACGTCAGCCGGACGACTGTGCACTGGGAAGCAGGATTACATGTAGTGTGCTGCACATCAGTGTTTTAAATTTGTATAATTAGTCTGTCATCTTCACTTTTACAGATGTTTTATGTCTGCACCTCCAAAACACACATCATTAACCCTTGTAGCCCCATGGGTGCTTTTCCCAAATCTGGAAGTGTTACTGAACGACTATGTACCAGTTGCAGGAGGTGGATTGACCATGATAATTCAAGGGTAGTGCCAGATTAGCTTGGCGCCTTCTCCATGGTCAATCAATCTCCTGCTGCAGGGACTCGGGGCTAAATGGGTTAAACAATTTATTTACGCTGACTGCTAAATGATGCAATAAAGGCATGAAACACACTGTACTCTGTTTCCTTTGCGTTTTTTGTAAACAAGGAGTGTTCAGTGTTTGTGTATGTCACTGTTTTCATCCTTGGTACTTTGAAGGCCCAATACCGCCGTACCCCCACCTGGATCTGCCCTGGGGGACTTGGGTGGGGTTAACTACTTTTTAGTTCCCAGGGTCACCTTATTTAGCCCCACAGGGTGGGTTTTTTCCTCTATTCTGGGGCATGTGTTTCTGTCTACCCTTGGCCCATTCACCTGTGCCTTTTTAAAACTCTCTCTACTGTCTGCGCTGCCTGTAGCTCTTGATATTGGATGTGTGTTGCTAAATTGTCTTAGCTCTATTTAGGCCAGATGTCTTAAGTTTATTTAACGTATTGGACCGGCTGGCGACATACATTCAATGTTCTGTTTATTTTTTTTTCACAAGCAGTGCAGGCATGTCCTGAGAAAGTCTTGTTGCTGTCGGGACGTTAAGCACTGTACAATCAATCAATACCGCAACTGTTCAAAGATACACGTCTGTAAGTGTAACAGATGGTTACGAAATGCTGCACACAGGTCTGCATATGGTTTATTTAGACACAGGACAATCCAGTTCAGCACACGTCGCGTTTTGATATCAAGTAACCTGACAATGATTCTGTTCTATAAAAACAACGCTTTCAGTACGAGATGCAGCTAAAAATAGATTGACACACTAACGGCTGGGCAGAATAAATAAGTGCGATTACACATGTGCTTTTGCTGCGTGTCCCAACTGCTGTTAAAGTTCATTGGGTGTGCCGACAAGGCATAATAAACACAAATGATGCTGAAATGTGTATTGGAATTAATGCGTAATGGTACTTTAACCCCCTAGCCCATGCAGTCACCAGTAATGTGAACAGTACTGGTGGCCCCAAGCACAAGGGGTTCACCCCTTCATTGCCACTGATCAGAAGATTTTGTTTCTAAAATATTTGTAACTTCAATGCCAATCAGTCTCATCCATCAGAAGAACATGGATCCAAAGTGGTGTCGGCAAGAGGCACAGATCCTCATCTGCTCTATGCATGAGGATCTATGTCTCTTGCAGTTGGATCATGTTCACATTTTCTCGGCAGTGAAGAAGTTAATCAGCTGTATGTATCTCATAAGGTAGATGTGCGTAGCAAAAGTTGCCAAACACACACAGCTGAGTAAAACTGTATGCTCAAAATGTAATTCAATTCTGTGAAATAGTACAAAATGGGGTTCGGTCATTCAAAATTGATATTTTTTGGTTAGCCTACAAGCATCATCACTATTAGTTGATTAGCTCCGCAACAAAATTATGGCTTTTGGTCACACCGAGATACAGTATTGCGAGCGGCTGAAGCTGCTCGTGTGTTCTAGCGACGTTGAGATGTGACCAAAAGCCATAATTTTGTTGCGGTTCTAAAGAACGAAAACTGTAACAACTGGCGAGGCATCACCTTACTATCCCTCACCAGCAAGATCTTCAGCCGCATTCTCCTTGAACGCATTACGACAGCAGTGAATGGCATCCTTCGCCGGGAGCAGGCAGGTTTTAGGAAAGGCAAGTCCTGCATTGACCATATTTTCGTCCTGAGACAGATCCTTGAGCAGTCTAACGAATGGAATGGATCCCTCTATGTGGTCTTTGTAGACTTTGAGAAGGCCTTCGACAGTCTGCATCGAGACTCCCTTTGGAAAATCCTGCGATACTATGGAATCCCCCAGAAACTTGTCAACGTCATCAGGTCCCTGTACAAGAATTTTGAGTGCAGAGTCGTCCACAACAACCAGCTCACCGAACCGTTTAAGGTGGAAACCGGAGTGAAACAAGGATGTATTCTTTCGCCAATCCTATTCTCAATGGCAATTGATTGGATCATGCGCCGCACCACAGAGGGAAGGAGGCAGGGAATTCAGTGGACGCTGACCTCAATGCTGGATGACCTCGACTACGCCGATGATATCGGGCTGCTGGCAAGCAGAAACCAGGACATGCAACAGAAGACACAACAGTTGACACAGTCAGCAAGCTCCATAGGTCTCGGGGTCAACATTAGGAAGACTCAAGTCATGAGGAAGAACACCATAGTGGGCGACCCAATCACCATCAATGACCAACCTCTGCAAGAGGTGGACGAGTTCACGTACCTGGGCAGCAAGGTTACCACAGATGGAGACTGCACAAGGGAGATCACCACAAGAATCAGCAAAGCCAACCAAGCCTTCGCAATGCTGAAACCCATCTGGAGGACCACAAGCCTGAGCATCCACACCAAGCTCCGTATTTTTAAGAGCAACGTGCTGAGTGTCCTTCTATATGGGTCAGAATGCTGGAAATCCACTACCGCTACGGAACGCAAGCTGGATGTCTTCCAGAACAAGTGCCTGCGACGGATCATGAAGGTCTTCTGGCCAAACATGATTACAAACGAGGAACTACGGAAGAGAGCAGGCGCAGACAGCATCGCTGAAACCATCGCCACACGGAGATGGAGATGGCTAGGCCACGTTTGCAGAATGTCACCTGACTCGTTACCAAGGGTGGCACTGAGATGGACACCACAGGGGAAGAGAAACCGTGGGTGACCAAAGGAGACGTGGCGCCGAACCGTGGAGCGAGAGCTCAAGAACAGAGGCCTTACTCTGCAAACAGCACCCAAAATAGCAGCTGACAGACAAAAGTGGCGCTCCCTTGCCGTCGCCTCAAGCACCAGACGGCGCAGAGAGGACTGAATGATGAATGAATGATCTAAAGAACGAAATTTGTCTCAATTCACTACCACATAAAAGAACTACCACATCTGAAGAACGAATTTGTCTCGATTACCTATCACATAAAAGTCATATTAAAACAAAAGCGACGCTTACTTGCAACTGTCAGACATGTCTTGGTGCTGAGACAGTTCAAGCACAGATGTAGGTCATGCACATCTGCACAAGAATTTGGAATATAGAACCATGCCTCCACACCACTGAAGCACTTGAAAAATACACCCCATCCATTAAACTCTTTGTTCACGTTCATGCATTTTCCTCTCTCTTTACAAACATCTTTTGTACAATGAATTTTAGACAATACTGATGACAGCTTTACTTGTAGAGTTTGGTGTGGGACTATGATGCAGCACAGAACACACTGTTTCACTTGGGGTGTCATCCTTCCTTTCTTTCTTTCTCCATACAAACACTGTAACGCTGTGTGAACGCAATCGCGAGTGTACAATTATGAGGAAAAACAAGATTGGATGAACCATAACCCACGAAGTCCCTTCTATACGAGAGCTGTCATCACTGTCAAGAGTCTCTACCTTTTGTCTTTGACCTGATTTTGAATGTTGAAATATCTCCTATTGAACAAAATGAGGCTTTCATCCCAAAGTCTATCGTATTATTTGGAGCTCACATGCATTTTTCTTTTAGGAACATTCACAGTTGTTCATGTAAGCTTATCCTTCTGATCAATTTCCCTCCTCCCTAAGCCAACCTCTGATCAACACACATGCCAGTATACACAAATAAAGATGGACGCTCTGTGGGCTGGAGTATTGGCAGGAATTCTGAAGCAGAATAGCATGAGCAGCAAAATGACGTCACTATAAGCTTGACGTCATGGCATCGCTAATCTCACGACGCCGTGTACACAGTGACGAAATTGATGTTTCATGTCACTTTTCCAGGGCTGACTGTTTTGTTCCACACAGCCTCTTCCAGGGCTGTTTGATGGGACTATATAGTGGATCTAAAACTTGCAAAAATGAATTATTATTAAAAATGTTGAAGAGGTACAAAGCTGGATAACAAACTCATCCGGTGTTTTTCCTCCAAACTAGCTATATCCAAAATTTTTAGTAAATATGACACAAATTACTGACTCTGATCCGAGTCAACCGACTTCCATAAACGGTCTTTTATGTCTACAATGAAACATCCAGTTACAACATGCTCGGAGGCTCTCTTAGCCACCCCTTAAATAAAGTATTTCACCAAGTTTCAAGCTTGTATATACAGCAATATCTGAGATTCTTGTGTCTACATACATACACACACACACACACACGCACATACCAAGGTACGTTCAGCATCGAGGTTAGCGTAACTAGACATAACATAATTTTAATCTTGTTACTTCAGTTGTCAGAGGTTTAGGCCTGCCTGCCTTTGACATCATGGACATGCTATTAAATTCGTCCCACCGCAAGTCATCCTAAAAAGTCCCTTCTATAAATAGAAGGGACTTAACTAATCAGGCGGGAAATAAACACTGATGCCTATTGAATAACATTTCTGTCATGAAAAATCATCAGACACACTCTTCTCTCTCTCCAACAAAGCAAAGGCTGGCAACCTAACACTGGGCAACACCCCACTGTGGTATGAAGACCAACAGACATACCTAGAAGTCAACCTTGACAAGAGGCTGATGTGGAAGCCGCACATCTGGAACGCAGAAGCGAAAGCTAGAAGAAAGCTGAACATCATGAGGAAGCTGGCTGGAACACAATGGGGAGCCAATGAAAAGATCCTCAGAAATGTATATCGAGGTACAGTGAGACCACACCTTGAGTATGGATCCAATGTATGGTTGACCGCAGCCCAGTCACACCAGCAGACCATTGACAGAGTTCAGAGCCAGGCACTGCGTATCATCACCGGCGCAATGAGATCCACACCAATTGAAATGATGGAAGAGACAACAGGCATCCCACCCCTGCACATGAGAAGAGATTGCAAAGCCTTGATACAGTCCACAAAGGTCAAGTCTTCCAAAGACCATCCTATGAACGCCAGGATGAAACAACCAACCTCAGGGAGACTGAAAAGATCAAGCTTTGTGAAGGAGATGAGAGCACTGCAGAGAAAACACCAGGCAAAACTCCCTGCGCAAGTAGAGGCTCTGAATCCTGCTAGCGACCTACCACCCTGGGAAAGTAAGCCAGAAAACATCACCATCTCATCCACGGTACGCTACATCACCATCAAAGATGAGCACAGCACTGTGAGCAAGAAAGCCCCGACTCTGGCCATGCTCGAAAAAAAGTATCCCCAGGAAGCATGGATACGGGCATGGATCAGCCACAAATGCAGTTCAGAATGGAGGGGCTGGGGTGTACATTCAGTACCCAAACGGAAAATGGCAGACAGAGGCAGCACCAATAGGCCTTCACTGCATAAATTATAGAGCTGAGGTGGAAGCCCTGGTCCATGCTGCAAACACCCTTAGTGGCACTGCAGACCCTGATGCCCAGATTGTCTTCCTGACTGATGCCATGTCTGTCCTTGAGGCAGCAACAGCAAGCAAACTGCCACGTCTACAAGAGGCACTGCAAAAAATCAAATGCACCAGACAGGTGTTGCAGTGGATCCCTTCACACTGTGGCATCTACGGCAATGAAGAAGCTGACAGAATGGCAAAAGTGGGCGCAGAGGAAGAACAAGACGAAAATGGAGTCAGCTTCACAGAGATGAAGACCATGTACAAACCACCACAACGGCCCCTAGACAGTTACCATCAGCTGTCCAGACAAGAGCAGGTGACCATCTTCCTTCCGAGGACCGGGCACAACAGACTCAATTTCCACCTGTACATACGCTTCCCACCTTGTGCCATCTCCCCTGTGCCCTTGTGGAGAAGCAGAACAGACCACATCCTCCAGGACTGTGGGAACCACCAGCTGCTGAGGGAGGAGATATGACCAAAGCCCGCCACTCTACAAGAAAAACTGTACGGGCCTGTGGAGGCGCTACAGAAGACCACAGATTACATTTTGAGAGCCAAACTCCGAGTGCGACGGCGTTCGAGAAGAAGAAGAAGTAAGATCGAAATAACCTAGCGAGTGCATGCGTCGCCCTGTTCGTTACCCGTGGAGTGAGTATAAGCTTTTAAAAATTTATTTTTAATGATGAAAGAGAAGCGATCGCTTCAATGGTGTCTGCGGAACGTGAAGCAGATGCCAACATTAGCACATACGGGAGAGTCTTATTAGAAAAATACAGGTGAAGGCCGTCATATTTGTATGGAGAAAATGTGACATGGTGTTTTGTTACCATGCAGTCTTTCTTCTTTGAGCTCATGTGACGTCACATGCAAATCTTTATAAATTTACAGTTTCACACTCCTTGGCACTGTTTACAGAAATGAAGAAATATTTTCATACATGTACAAGTATAGTTTACATACTACCAGTATTACACATCACAAACCAGGTTCGGGACTTGAATAACAAATTTCTTTTATTTCAAACACAAATAAGCATCACAACATGAAAAATAAACAAAACACAAGAAAAACAAGTTTACACTGAATAAGAAAAATGTTTGGTCAAATTTAGTGAGGTTAGTAAGCAAGGTACTGTTTGAAAATCACAGATGCTGCATTGAAAGCATTTTGGTTATTCAGTATAATTATCACAGTTTACAATCATGACTTTTCATCTGCAAGAGACAGAATCCATAGGTGTCTGACGAGTGGTGCTTTGACTAAATGCAAATCCGTTGCACCACCACATGCGCACCACTGCATAAACTAGCTCAAGTCAGAATACAAGGAAGGAAACGAAAGGCACGCAAAGCTGAGATGCACTGTGATTCTAGAGCAGTTTTCAACCCTCAAAGCAACCATACACCTAAAACCTCGACCTAAATAAACTCAGCAGTTATTTTGCCACAAATTTATACCAACCTTGTCCTCCGTTCCAAACTGATAGTCTAGTATCAAGGCTTTTTTGCTCAGTCAAGCATCATTTTAGCAGACATCCATTTGTTGGGTTATAGATGTGGCCGGAAATACGCCTCATGCACATTTTTAATTGGTTCATGTAAATTAGCATATCCAATGAAATTAAAAGAAGAGTACATCTTACTGTCAACATAAACTTGTGAAGGGCACACAGCAATCGCTTTAGGTATGTATTTCCCCCAGCCCCAAAAGCTCTACGTCAATGGAGTCTGGTTTAAACACTGCTCAGTTGTCAATATCTTTTCGAGTAATTCACTTCGACTTTAAACACAGCAGAAAACAATGCATGCACAGCAGTGCAGAGTGGCCTCTTTCATGGCACTCTAGTAAAGGGTTTAATGTTGAACTCTAGATGTTGAAAAAGAGTCCGGGATACTTCCGGCCACAGCTAGAATTTCGAGTGTTTGGTTCGTTTCCTCCCTTGTATTCTGACTTGAGCTAGTTTACGCGGTAGCGCGCACATGGTGATGCAGTGGATTGTATTTAGTCAAAGCACCACTCGTCAGGCCCCTATGACAGAATCATATGAGCTGGGGAGAACAGATTTACATGAGCTACAGGGGCTCATAAGAATCAATGCCTCCGGCTGATCAGTCAGCTCCAGATTAATCCATTACATCCAGAGGCTCAATTTTTGTATTTGTGCTTTATAAAGGCTGTATTGCATATTAAGAGATAGATCCACCATTTTAGTACAAGGGTGGTACCTTTGCTTGAAATAAATTTGATCATGATAGTTCAAGCTATTCTGGCACCACCCATGAACTATCATGATCAAATTTATTTAAAGCAAAAGTGTATCAAGGATGAAAAGGGTTAAAGATACATGAATATACGGCAGTTCAGTACCAAGACTTCAACTAACAAATATAAAAAGGTTAACTTATGAGTGAACTCTGTTCAACTTCTAATCCAAATTACGGAACAGTCATTCAGTTTACTAAATGAGAATCCCACGTACACATTCCATACAACATTTAGCAAGTTTTAATTGTTACAACATTTTATGTGTGCACTCAACATTGGCGAATACCGTGCAAGTAAACACGCAGATGATATCAACCCATTCAGTCTTAATCCTTATCATTCGGAATACACCAGTGTGTGAAATAAGTTTGACTAAAATAGTTCCAGGGTAGTGCCAGAATAGCTTGGCGCCTACAGGCGCCAAGCTATTCTGGCACCACCCTTGAACTAAAGCCACTGGTCTGTATCCTTATCTATAAGTACTATAATGTAGCTGGCATATGGCAGTGTACAAATTTGAAGCTTTAGGCCTCAGTATGATGTGGGTTAAAGCACTACAGCAAGAGACTGATTGACCATGAGAATTCATGCGCCACTACCCTTGAATTATCATGGTTGGTCTATCTCCTGAAACTGTTACATAGTTGTTCGACTGTGGGGTTAAATGGGTGAACTGTTGTGACAATGCACACACAATCAAACTACAAGAGGCACAGATACTCATGGGCTTCCACAGGTGCAGATGCTCATGAGGATCTATACCTGCTGATACCTTTTGTATCCAAATTCCTTGGGCGACTGGGGCTCTTTGGTACCCAATTAACCCTTGTAGCCCCAAGGTCCCATTTCGCAAATTTTTTAGGTGTTGCCTAATGACTATGTACCAGTTGCAGGAGATGCATTGACCATGATAATTCAAGGCAAAGCTAGCAAATCTACTTAATTCTCACTATGGTTTCAAGTTGCCACATAAAGATCTCCAGGAAAAGCCCGAAAAATGCCGTATTACAGAAAACTAAAATCTGAGCAATGTTTCGTTTACTGAAACCCAACATGCTTGCAGCTTCAGGCCAATGAATATGCAACATGTACACTACCTTTTCCAGGGCAACAGTCACGGTGACTTGGTGCACACATAAACGTCTGGCAACACAGGACAGCTTGGTCACAATGGAGGTTGACTTGACCCAGCGCATGGCCACCATCTCCAATTGTGTCACAAATCTCTCAATGCCTGGGTCTTCAGGCGCCAAGCTCATCTGGCACTACCCTTGAATTATCATGATCCATCCATCTCCTGCTGCAGGGTCATGGGGCTAAAAGGGTTAACTGGTGGATGCTCAGAACAGGTTCCCCTGGACCAGCTGCTGCTCTTCTTTCTGCTTTTTAAAAAATTTTATTTTATTTTTTTATTTATTTTTTTTAAATTAGACTTTAGAATTAAAGGTTCTTATGAATATTAGACTTGAGCTTGTGTGCTTGATCCTCTCTTTCAACTGACGCTGAAAATGTAAGTTAAACTACATGTATTTAGAATGATAATTTATAATAGATAATATACATCTTGTAAATAACTTGATGGTCATAAGTGCGCAGAACATACCACACTTTTTATGAACAAAGGATGGTCTTTACGATTGTAGTGTGACTCCTGAATGTGCGACTGTCATACATCCTTTTAAACCTCAAATCATGAATAAAACATGGTCTTCTTATTTCCAGACAACACCCCTGATATACACAGAATGGGACATCTCTGTCACCTGTGTGCTGTTCTGTGATTTTGGACGTTACGGCTGCAGGCCTGGGCATCTGTAATGGGTGTGCTGTTCTGTGACGCAAAGTGCAAAAACACAGACCAGCACAAACTTTGTTCTTCACAGTCAATACCACTCTGACATGGACTCAAAGCTCTCGGCCTCGAAGCTCTCGTCCAAGCTGGAACTGCCCTCCGGTGGGTAGCCATCATCATCATCATCATCGTAATCATTCTCATCGTAATCCCCGTCTTTAAGGTGACCAATCACGTGGGCATCGCCTCCCGCACCTGCACAGACAGGTAAAACTCTTTACACAGGCAGAGGCAGTCAGAAAAAGGTGAGGTATGTTAGACACCAGATCTCACACACACACATGAGCATGCACACACATGCACGTACACATATACACTGACATAAACACACACATGAATTATTGTAATGCACTTCACAATTTGGTTAATGTTTCAATACATTCACAACACACTGATCCTTGAAGCAATCAAAAACATCTGAAAACCACGAAAGCAAGTTCTGAAGACAGAATGACCATGGCTGTTCACGGGTGGTGCCAGAGCAGCTTGGTGCCTGTTGACAAACTGCAACTCTGGCACCACCCTTGACCAACAAGACAAATTTGTTAACTCATTCAGCCCAACGCACGTATTTCCCAAATTATGGAGTTGTCATCTAAAGACTATGCACCTGTTGCAGGAGATGGATCGACCACGATAATTCAAGGATAGTGCCAGATTAGCTTGGCGCCGATAGGCACCAAGCTAATCTGGCACTACCCTTGAATTATCATGGTCGACCCATCTCCTGCTGTACTGCGTCAGGGCTGAATGAGTTAAAATGTCTACATTTACAGTATGTAAGGGCTGCTTAGGCTAATGAAGAAAGTAATAAAACAAGAATGAGATGTGTACATACATTTACTGCACTACAAGCATACATAAACTGAAGGGTAAAACATCAGCTACATTTAACTTTAATTTAACCCATTAATTAACCCCATGTCAGTATTTCCCAAATTTTGAAGACGCACCCTAATGACTATGTACCAGTTACAGGAGATGAATCGACCATGATAATTCAAGAGTAGTGCCAGATTAGATTGGCGCCTGAAGGCGCCAAGCTAATCTGGCACTACCCTTGAATCATCATGGTCAATCCATCTTCTGCTGTCAGGCGCTTGGGCTAGATAGGTTCCAGTGGAAACAGCCCCTACTTTTGTTTGCACCTAAAATCACACTGTTGTCATGATAGGTTCCAGCGGAAATAGCCCCTACTTTTGTTTGCACCTAAAATCACACTGTTGTCATGATAGGTTCCAGCGGAAATAGCCCCTACTTTTGTTTGCACCTAAAATCACACTGTTGTCATGATAGGTTCCAGCGGAAATAGCCCCTACTTTTGTTTGCACCTAAAATCACACTGTTGTCATGATAGGTTCCAGCGGAAATAGCCCCTACTTTTGTTTGCACCTAAAATCACACTGTTGTCATGATAGGTTCCAGCGGAAATAGCCCCTACTTTTGTTTGCACCTAAAATCACACTGTTGTCATGATAGGTTCCAGCGGAAATAGCCCCTACTTTTGTTTGCACCTAAAATCACACTGTTGTCATGATAGGTTCCAGCAGAAATAGCCCCTACTTTTGTTTGCACCTAAAATCACACTGTTGTCATGATAGGTTCCAGCGGAAATAGCCCCTACTTTTGTTTGCACCTAAAATCACACTGTTGTCATGATAGGTTCCAGCGGAAATAGCCCCTACTTTTGTTTGCTCCTAAAATCACACTGTTGTCATGATAGGTTCCAGCGGAAATAGCCCCTACTTTTGTTTGCTCCTAAAATCACACTGTTGTCATGATAGGTTCCAGCGGAAATAGCCCCTACTTTTGTTTGCACCTAAAATCACACTGTTGTCATGATAGGTTCCAGCGGAAATAGCCCCTACTTTTGTTTGCACCTAAAATCACACTGTTGTCATGATAGGTTCCAGCGGAAATAGCCCCTACTTTTGTTTGCACCTAAAATCACACTGTTGTCATGATAGGTTCCAGCGGAAATAGCCCCTACTTTTGTTTGCACCTAAAATCACACTGTTGTCATGATAGGTTCCAGCGGAAATAGCCCCTACTTTTGTTTGCACCTAAAATCACACTGTTGTCATGATAGGTTCCAGCGGAAATAGCCCCTACTTTTGTTTGCACCTAAAATCACACTGTTGTCATGATAGGTTCCAGCGGAAATAGCCCCTACTTTTGTTTGCACCTAAAATCACACTGTTGTCATGATAGGTTCCAGCGGAAATAGCCCCTACTTTTGTTTGCACCTAAAATCACACTGTTGTCATGATAGGTTCCAGCGGAAATAGCCCCTACTTTTGTTTGCACCTAAAATCACACTGTTGTCATGATAGGTTCCAGCAGAAATAGCCCCTACTTTTGTTTGCACCTAAAATCACACTGTTGTCATGATAGGTTCCAGCGGAAATAGCCCCTACTTTTGTTTGCACCTAAAATCACACTGTTGTCATGATAGGTTCCAGCGGAAATAGCCCCTACTTTTGTTTGCACCTAAAATCACACTGTTGTCATGATAGGTTCCAGCAGAAATAGCCCCTACTTTTGTTTGCACCTAAAATCACACTGTTGTCATGATAGGTTCCAGCGGAAATAGCCCCTACTTTTGTTTGCACCTAAAATCACACTGTTGTCATGATAGGTTCCAGCAGAAATAGCCCCTACTTTTGTTTGCACCTAAAATCACACTGTTGTCATGATAGGTTCCAGCGGAAATAGCCCCTACTTTTGTTTGCACCTAAAATCACACTGTTGTCATGATAGGTTCCAGCGGAAATAGCCCCTACTTTTGTTTGCACCTAAAATCACACTGTTGTCATGATAGGTTCCAGCGGAAATAGCCCCTACTTTTGTTTGCTCCTAAAATCACACTGTTGTCATGATAGGTTCCAGCAGAAATAGCCCCTACTTTTGTTTGCTCCTAAAATCACACTGTTGTCATGATAGGTTCCAGCGGAAATAGCCCCTACTTTTGTTTGCACCTAAAATCACACTGTTGTCATGATAGGTTCCAGCGGAAATAGCCCCTACTTTTGTTTGCTCCTAAAATCACACTGTTGTCATGATAGGTTCAAGCGGAAATAGCCCCTACTTTTGTTTGCTCCTAAAATCACACTGTTGTCATGATAGGTTCCAGCGGAAATAGCCCCTACTTTTGTTTGCACCTAAAATCACACTGTTGTCATGATAGGTTCCAGCGGAAATAGCCCCTACTTTTGTTTGCACCTAAAATCACACTGTTGTCATGATAGGTTCCAGCGGAAATAGCCCCTACTTTTGTTTGCACCTAAAATCACACTGTTGTCATGATAGGTTCCAGCGGAAATAGCCCCTACTTTTGTTTGCACCTAAAATCACACTGTTGTCATGATAGGTTCCAGCGGAAATAGCCCCTACTTTTGTTTGCACCTAAAATCACACTGTTGTCATGATAGGTTCCAGCGGAAATAGCCCCTACTTTTGTTTGCACCTAAAATCACACTGTTGTCATGATAGGTTCCAGCGGAAATAGCCCCTACTTTTGTTTGCACCTAAAATCACACTGTTGTCATGATAGGTTCCAGCGGAAATAGCCCCTACTTTTGTTTGCACCTAAAATCACACTGTTGTCATGATAGGTTCCAGCGGAAATAGCCCCTACTTTTGTTTGCACCTAAAATCACACTGTTGTCATGATAGGTTCCAGCGGAAATAGCCCCTACTTTTGTTTGCACCTAAAATCACACTGTTGTCATGATAGGTTCCAGCGGAAATAGCCCCTACTTTTGTTTGCACCTAAAATCACACTGTTGTCATGATAGGTTCCAGCGGAAATAGCCCCTACTTTTGTTTGCACCTAAAATCACACTGTTGTCATGATAGGTTCCAGCGGAAATAGCCCCTACTTTTGTTTGCACCTAAAATCACACTGTTGTCATGATAGGTTCCAGCGGAAATAGCCCCTACTTTTGTTTGCACCTAAAATCACACTGTTGTCATGATAGGTTCCAGCGGAAATAGCCCCTACTTTTGTTTGCACCTAAAATCACACTGTTGTCATGATAGGTTCCAGCGGAAATAGCCCCTACTTTTGTTTGCACCTAAAATCACACTGTTGTCATGATAGGTTCCAGCGGAAATAGCCCCTACTTTTGTTTGCACCTAAAATCACACTGTTGTCATGATAGGTTCCAGCGGAAATAGCCCCTACTTTTGTTTGCACCTAAAATCACACTGTTGTCATGATAGGTTCAAGCGGAAATAGCCCCTACTTTTGTTTGCACCTAAAATCACACTGTTGTCATGATAGGTTCCAGCGGAAATAGCCCCTACTTTTGTTTGCACCTAAAATCACACTGTTGTCATGATAGGTTCCAGCGAAAATAGCCCCTACTTTTGTTTGCACCTAAAATCACACTGTTGTCATGATAGGTTCCAGCGGAAATAGCCCCTACTTTTGTTTGCACCTAAAATCACACTGTTGTCATGATAGGTTCCAGCGGAAATAGCCCCTACTTTTGTTTGCACCTAAAATCACACTGTTGTCATGATAGGTTCCAGCGGAAATAGCCCCTACTTTTGTTTGCACCTAAAATCACACTGTTGTCATGATAGGTTCCAGCGGAAATAGCCCCTACTTTTGTTTGCACCTAAAATCACACTGTTGTCATGATAGGTTCCAGCGGAAATAGCCCCTACTTTTGTTTGCACCTAAAATCACACTGTTGTCATGATAGGTTCCAGCGGAAATAGCCCCTACTTTTGTTTGCACCTAAAATCACACTGTTGTCATGATAGGTTCCAGCGGAAATAGCCCCTACTTTTGTTTGCACCTAAAATCACACTGTTGTCATGATAGGTTCCAGCGGAAATAGCCCCTACTTTTGTTTGCACCTAAAATCACACTGTTGTCATGATAGGTTCCAGCGGAAATAGCCCCTACTTTTGTTTGCACCTAAAATCACACTGTTGTCATGATAGGTTCCAGCGGAAATAGCCCCTACTTTTGTTTGCACCTAAAATCACACTGTTGTCATGATAGGTTCCAGCGGAAATAGCCCCTACTTTTGTTTGCACCTAAAATCACACTGTTGTCATGATAGGTTCCAGCAGAAATAGCCCCTACTTTTGTTTGCTCCTAAAATCACACTGTTGTCATGATAGGTTCCAGCGGAAATAGCCCCTACTTTTGTTTGCACCTAAAATCACACTGTTGTCATGATAGGTTCCAGCGGAAATAGCCCCTACTTTTGTTTGCACCTAAAATCACACTGTTGTCATGATAGGTTCCAGCGGAAATAGCCCCTACTTTTGTTTGCACCTAAAATCACACTGTTGTCATGATAGGTTCCAGCAGAAATAGCCCCTACTTTTGTTTGCACCTAAAATCACACTGTTGTCATGTTCTCCCTGAACCCCTTCACTGCTGAGAAAAAGTGCAAACAATCCAGCTGCATGAGACATGGATCCTCATAAGCTCCCTCAGTTGTGGGGGCTCATGAGGAGCTATTCCTCTTGCTTACACCACCTTTTATCCATGTTCTTTGAATGACTGGGGCTCTTTGGCACTGAATAAACCGAGACTCCAGAAACATTAATCTGCACCCATCGGCAAGGAACTGGTTAACCGTCTTGCACTTGGCTGCGAGCACAAGTGGGTTAAGAGAAACTGAACATATTCGGTTCTTAGGCTGTAATTCTCAAATATGAGAGCTGTCCTCCGAAGACTGCCTGACCATGATAGTTAACCCTTTGTGCCCCAGCACCCTACAGCAGGAGACCGATTGACCATGATAATTCAAGGGTAGTGCCAGATTCTTCAGAGCTTTCAGGATCCAAGCTAATCTGGCACTACCCTTGAATTATCATGGTCAATCAATCTTCTGCAACTGGTATATAGTCATTAAGTAGCAATTACAAAATTTGGGAAATGCACCCGTGGGGCCAAAAGGGTTCAGACATGCGCAAAAGGGCTTTGTGCACTGGGGAGGTGGTGAAAGAGAATACATAGCGTGAACAATGCTTCTGAGACACAATAACTTGGGAGCCTTAACCCAGACCAAAAGGTGACTGCCAAGTACGTAGACTGCAGAGAACAACCCAAACGAAGAAAGAAACACGCTTTTAAAAGACAGTTACAGCACAATTTATTACAACACATAGCAGTAGATGCCCAGTATACAATAAACATACTGACTGTGCATACATACAAGTAGACTGGTGAACAGTGTCATGCGTGTGTGTGTGTGTGTGTGTGTGTGTGTGTGTGTGTGTGTGTGTGTGTGTGTGTGTGTGAGCACTGTTGTGTGCGAGAGAGATTATCACTCAGGGAGAGTGAGACAGGCTTTTGCATGATTAACCCACCGTTTAAAGAGAATCAGTATCATGGAAAACACACACACACACACACTGTCACAACAAATTTAAAGAAGAGAGTTAAAATGAGTTAATTAATTTTAAAGAACATACAAATGATGCAGACTTTCTTAAACCAATTTTCTGACCCTTTATTATACTGATATAGGGGGTCTGTGCACCCTCCAAAATGTACACCTGGGGGTCTACAAACCCTTTAACCCATGTAGCCCTGAGTCCCTACAGCAGAAGATGGATTGACTATGATAATTCAAGGGTAGTGCCAGATTAGCTTGGCGCCTGAAAGGCGCCAAGCTAATCTGGCACTACCCTTGAACTATCATGGTCAATTCATCTCCTGCAAACTGGTACATAGTCATTAGGCAACACCTCCAAAATTGGAAGAAATGGGACCTTGGGGCTAAAAGGGTTACGCTGTTGCGAAAACAGGAGCCCTGATGCATCCACTGGTACTGTAAACAGAACCTATGGCTGAAAGTACAGTGGGGTTAACTGTTGTGTGCAAGATTAGTGGGAATGTAAGGACTAGTGAAACTGAGCAACAATATTAATTTTTAGGGGTTGAGATTCTCTGTTAATTGAATGTAAAATTGTTTCAAAATCCCTACCAAGGTCACCACTACTGCTTTCATCACTTAACACTTCAGACGCATCTTCAGCCTTTTCTTCATCACTTAGTGAAGATGATGATGACGTGTCACCCTCATCATCACTTTCAAGGTCAGAGTTAACAAAGAGGAACTGAAACATCATGGCGGCATGGTGTGCAAGATCTGACTGTGATGGGCCTGGAAAGATTGGTAACACAAAGCACGATCACTAAGTGAGACATTTAGAGTCTTATACACTGGTGTTTAGGTGATACTGAGAATATCACTTGAGTGGTTTTGAAACTTTATCCTACAAGCGAAAGTGAGTAGGATATGGTTTTAAGACCACGAGAGTGCACCTCAGGCACCAAGCTATTCTGGCACGACCCTTGAACTATCACTGTCAAACTTATTTCAAACGGATGGGTATATCAGGATGAAAAGGGTTAACTAATTACATTCTGAGGATGATGTTTCTTAATTTTGGGGGGATATCTTTTGAAGTCTATGTCAGTTCTGGAGACAAGTCGACTATGATAGTACAAGGGTGATGTCAGAATAGCTTGGTGCCTACAGATGCTAAGCTGTTCTGACACCAACCATGAACTATTGTAGTCCATCAACATCCTGCAATAGACTGTGGGCTTTATTGGTTCATAAGCTTGAATACATACCGGTACATCTGTACACGCATACACTAACTCTACTGACCTGTGTTGATGTGTTGTACGGGATCATATTTGAGGTTGATGTCAGCAGCCTCTGGGTGATCGCGGAGATAGTCCTCACGAGCTTTACCTGCTGCCTCCTCCATCTCTTGTTTGTGAACCTCCTCCATATTGCCATCCGCACATCTACACACAAAAGAGTCAAATGCACTTTTGGTAACGGACGTAGGTGATGTGATACAGGAGAATCTCAGAAGCCGCAGAGTCAGATGCTGTAATTCACAACTGTGTAACTGTGGTGCTGAATTTACAAATACATTTAAAAAAACAAACACTCGCTAAGCAAAAGGCCTCTCAAGCCAATGAGAGACTTAGCTGGCCCGTGCACAGCTGTGCAATGGTCAGCTAAGGCTAATGTCTGCATGAGGACCTTTTGCTCACCGGGTATCTCTGTGGGAGCCAGACACTTGTGCACTTCATATTGGAGACTGCATGTGAGTTGCGGCATCATCTACAGCCTGCTCTTAGTCCTAGTCAGAGGCCGAGAATGTACATTACTGCAGCTGATCTCTGCCAACAAGAAGCATAGATTCTCATAACCACTGAAGCTGCCGGGTTCATAGCTTGTTTGCGCTTTGCTTAACCCTTTTAGCCGCAAGGTCCCATTTCTCAAATTTTGGAGGTGCTGCCTAATGACTATGTACCAGTTGTAGGAGATGGATTGATCACGATAATTCAAGGGTAGTGCCAGATGAGCTTGGTGCCTCGAGGCACTACCCTTGAATTATCATGGCCAATCAATCGCGTGCTGTAGGGACTGTCGATAGCTTTTTGTCCCGCCGAGTCCTGCAGGCCTCGCGCTGGGACCATACGGCGTTGAGGCGCGTCCCCTGGGTGGTGGATAGGGGGTCCCTCGTGAGAGGGGTGCACCGAATGAAATAAGGTGCCGTGAACCAACATGGTCTAAGGGAAGGTGACCCCGACAGAAAACCCCTGGTCCTCCTAGTAAGGGGGTTGGGCGTGGGGGTAGCTTCCCCACCCTGCAAAAAAGGAAATAGCTACAAAAACGCCGACGAAAAGACCAACAGTAATTCCTTTCCTGGAGGAGGAAGGTTCTTCTACTAGAAGACTTATGACGTCCTGGGTGAAAGCCGGAAGTCTTCGGAAGCCACAGGACCGAGCCGCCTCTCTCTATCCAGGGATACAACCATGGGCACATGGAACGTCAAGACCATGTACCAGAGCGGCAAGGCCGCCCAGATAGCAGCGGAAATGCAAAAGTACAACCTTTCCCTGCTAGGCATCAGTGAAGCCAGATGGACGCAGTCTGGCCAGAAAAGGCTGTTAAGTGGGGAGATGATTTTGTATTCAGGTCATGAAGAGGAGAATGCCCCCCATACAGAAGGAGTAGCACTCATGCTGTCACCAGTGGCACAGAGAGCGCTGATGGGCTGGGAACCTCTTGGGCCAAGAATTATAACAGCAGCCTATAGAACCAAGAAAAAGCTCAAGCTGAACGTCATCCAGTGTTATGCGCCCACCAATGACAGTGACGAGGAAGAGAAACAAGAGTTCTACGACCGACTCCAGAGTGCCGTGGACAAATGTGCGGAGCGAGACATCACCATCGTCATGGGCGATTTTAATGCCAAAATAGGGGAGGACAACACCGGATATGAAGAGGTGATGGGGAGACAGGGACTAGGCTCGGAGATGAGTGAGAACGGGGAGAGGTTTGTAGACTTTTGTGCTCTAAACTGACTTGTCATTGGAGGCAGCATCTTCCCACACAGAAGAATACACAAAGCAACTTGGGTCTCACCTGACCATACAACAGAGAACCAAATAGACCATATCTGCATTAGCAAGAAATTTAGAAGATCCCTTCAAGATGTTCGAGTGAGGAGGGGAGCAGATGTCGCCTCAGACCACCATCTGCTTACCTTATGAATGAAGCTCAAGCTAAAGAAAAGCCGCACAGAGACAACAAGAAGACAGCGCTATAATGTAGGCCTCCTGAGAGAAACTGGAGTTAGAGAAGAGTTCAAACTGGTGCTGTCCAACCGGTTTCAAGCGCTACAGGAGCTAGTAAATGAAGAGGAGGCGGTCACCACAGAGCAGCAGTGGAAGGCAGTTAGAGAGGCGCTGAACTCAACCTGCAAAGACACTGTAGGGTTCAGGAAACATCACCACAAGGACTGGCTGTCGGCACAGACCTTGAAGAAGATAGAAGCGAGGAAGCAGAAGAAAGCAGCGGTCAACAACAGTCGCACGAGAGCAGCCAAAGTAAGGGCACAGGGGGAATACTCGGAAGCCAACCGCGAGGTGAAGAGGAGTATCAGGGCAGACAAGAGGGCCTACACAGACAGCCTGGCAGCAGAGGCAGAAAAGGCAGCAGGCAGCGGCAACATGAAACAGCTCTACGACATTACCAGAAGATTGTCGGGTAAGTATGGCCATACAGAAAGACCAGTAAAGGCCAAAAGCGCCAGCTGTCAAAGGATATGGATACAAAGTGGGGTCAGCAAGTGACATAGATCCTCATGTCCCCCTGCAACTGCATAGGCTCATGAGGATCTATTTCTCTTGCAATTGGACCGTGTTCACTTTTTCTTGGCAGTGAAGCGGTTCACATTCTGCCACTTGGAGCATGCCTGTGCTGTGCATGAAAAAAATTAAGAGAACCCCGAATGAACGCTGCCTGCCAGTCTATCAAACAAAATAAGCCTTAAAATAAATTCTTGAGATCCTTAGAATAAACTCTTGAGATTACTACAGGAATCATCGCGATAAAAGTAGCTACCAACAGCCAAAGGATCAACAAACAGGGCTTGCTGAGGAAATTTAAAAATACAAAAAATTAAAGCTTGTATGTGTAATACTACTACTACTACTACTACTAATAAAGGAGATTTGTTAAGCGCTTATTCTAAAAGTAGCTATAAGCGCTGATACAAAGAGAAAACTAAGAGCTAACACAACACACACACACACAGGTGATAGTGGTGATGAATTGTACATGGCTGGGGAAATGGTCTAGTAAAAGGCAGTGATGAAGAGGTGGGTTTTGAGAAGTGATTTGAAGGAGAGAAGTGTTTGACAGTTACGGACAAGGGCAGGAAGCTGTTCCAAGTGGTGGATCGAAGATGGGAGAAGGCACGACCACCACGTGTTTCACATTTGAAATTGGGAAGGTGAAAATACAAAGATCTAATCCAGCAATGGACAAAAAGTGTTGTACCTGCCATTATTGAAATGATCATAATCAATGTTTGGCTCGCGGCAAATGTAGCAGCTGGTAGCGCCACAGACACATGTCATTTTGTTACAGCCCATGTCCTTCACAAAATGCTTCTTGCAGCGGTGACACTTGCGGATCATGGCTTCTGTGACACGTTTCTCGATGAAAGTGCGCATGTCCGTCTCAGTCTGTTTCTCTACTTCTTCACATTTTAGGGGCACGTGGTTTGGTTCTTGGCACAATCTAAAGAAAAGAAGGAAAACACTCTAAATTAATTTCAGCGCAAAATTTGCTTAGAAAAACTGAGTTCTCATCCCCCCCAAAAAAGGGATAGAAATATATAAAAAACAAGTTGGAAAGCAAAACTGTAACTGAATTAATGTTGATGCCTGAATTCATATAATCATTTGGCACTACCCTTGGAACTGTCAAGGTCCATCTGTTTCCAGCTGTGGCACCATAACCCCACCTCTGCCAGTGACCAGTGTTTCTGTAACCTTTGTTTATTCAACACCGAAGATCCCCAGCCACCCATGAAACACGGACACAAAGTGGCAACTGCGGGTGCTCATGAGGATCCATGACTCTCGCCGCTGGATCATGTTCAGTTTTGCTCAGCAGTGAAGAGGTAAAAGGCTGAATAACTATTGCATCCTTTTAATAAGCATGCTTCATTCTCTCTTAACCCACTTAACTCTCGGGCACATTTGGGAGGCGTCACCTAACGACTATGTACCAGTTTCAAGGGATGGATCGACGGTGACAATTCAAGGGGAGTGCCAGATTAGCTTGGCGCCTGATGGCGTTCCGTTCCACCAGTGAAAACTTTTTATAAATACCGAAGCTTAACATGAAAACTGTCGCGGAGCGTTCTTTCACCTTTTTTTAAGCCCCAAATGTGTGGAACTCGCTGCCAATTAAAATGCAAAATCTGCCCACATTGTCACAGTTCAAAGCTCACTTAAAGACTTTTCTTTTCTGTCAGGCATTTAACATTTAGCTCACCTTTAGCCAACTGTTGACTGCCAATTATTCCGATTCTAGAGGGCAGAGGATGTAAGGTGTTGGGAAGGGATAGGGTGGTTTAAAGTAGTGAATAATTGTGCGCGTGTCTGAGAGGTAGAGTGTGCTGTTGTGCATGCGCAGTGAGTCCAGTGTTTTTCTGGAGAACAGCGCTATACAAGAACTATTTATTATTATTTTATTATTATGGCGCCAAGCTAATCTGGCACTCCCTTTGAATTGTCATCGTCGATCTATCTCCTGCTGTAGTGTATCAGGGCTGAATGGGTTAATAAACATGTTTTGAAAGGTGAGACCTGCATGAGTCCTTGAGACACTCAGGGTTGAGGCAACGGAAAACTTTGTCTTCAGGGTCAGCCATAATGGTGGCAAAGCTGCAGAATGGACAGTCGACAAGGTCGGTGATGCCTGCCTGGCGAACTTCCTCTTCCTGCATCTTGCGCAACATCTGGCAGAGACACCGTCATTGTCATCATGTGTCACACATGTGATGGTCTGTGGTCATGGCCTAACAGCTCAAAGATGTAAGGTCCAAAAATACAGTCTAGCATACCGACAGATACTGATACACTTCATAACCACAACTATGATCCCAGTACACACACACAACTATGATCCAAGTACACACACACAACTATGATCCCAGCACACACACACACACAACTATGATCCCAGGACACACACACAACTATGATCCCAGTACACACACAACTATGATCCCAGTACACACACACACAACTATGATCCAAGTACACACACACAACTATGATCCCAGCACACACACACACAACTATCATCCAAGTACACACAACTATGATCCCAGGACACACACACAACTATGATCCCAGCACACACACACAACTATGATCCAAGTACACACACACAACTATGATCCCAGCACACACACACAACTATGATCCCAGTACACACACACAACTATGATCCCAGGACACAAACAGCAACTATGATCCCAGGACACACACAACTATGATCCCAGTACACACACACACAACGATGATCCAAGTACACACACACAACTATGATCCCAGCACACACACACAACTATGATCCAAGTACACACACACAACTATGATCCCAGTACACACACACAACTATGATCCCAGTACACACACACAACTATGATCCCAGTACACACACACAACTATGATCCCAGTACACACACACAACTATGACCCCAGTACACACACACAACTATGATCCCAGTACACACACAACTATGATCCCAGTACACACACACACACAACTATGATCCCAGCAGACACACAACTATGATCCCAGTACACACACACAAAACTATGATCCCAGTACATACACACAACTATGATCCCAGCACACACACATAACTATGATCCCAGTACACACACACAACTATGATCCCAGTACACACACACAACTATGATCCCAGCAGACACACAACTATGATCTCAGTACACACACACAACTATGATCCCACCACACACACACAACTATGATCCCAGCACACACACACACCTATGATCCCAGCACACACACACAACTATGATTCCAGCACACACACACAAACTATGATTCCAGTACACACACACAACTATGATCCCAGCACACACACACAACTATGATCCCAGCACACACACACAACTATGATCCAGTATATACACACAACTATGATCCCAGCACACACACATAACTATGATCCCAGTACACACACACAACTATGATCTCAGCACACACACACAACTATGATCCCAGTACACACAGGATCCATGACACGCCGATTGAGGGTCATGCAAAAAATGTACGCACACGAGTCATTGAACTGCAGAGTACAAATCACATGAGTTATTTCCCAAACTGGATGAGCCAAAATATCGAATAACAAGAATGGCAAAGCCCTTAAGGCTCACGTGCATGACCGATCAACATAATTAATCTAATGTTTATGACCTTGACCTTTTTGTCACTGAAATAAGTAAGTGTTCAAACATAAGGAATGCGTTGGCTTTTGCACGGGCGAAATCTACATTTTCTCAAAATTTACGTATTTTCACTTTTGTCAACCTCCCATGACGCTTGACCTTTGTGAGTTGTGAACTAAATTAGTATGCACAGAAAGGACTCATCATCTGCTACCGTTATGCTACATTTGGTTGAAAAGTCTTACAAAAATCCTGCTCAAAACAAAAATTCTACCAAAATATAGACATTTTTCACATCATTTGCTGATCTCTGTGACCATTGACCTTTCCAAATTAGCATGCATGGGGAGGTTTTACCAGTATGTATCTCTGTACCAGGTTTGGGATAGAAGTTGAACATAGTATTTGAGAACATGTTTTGTCAACAAATGGCTATTTGTGACCTATTTCTTGATCTCTTGTGACCCTTGACCTTTCCAAACATCATCCATATTAGTATGCATAAGAAGGTCTTACCATCAGGTATCTCTGTACCAAGTTTGGGTTTGAAGTTTGCTTGATCATTTGCTGATATTTGTGAGGGGTCAGTCAAATTAGCATGCATGAGAAGGTTTTACCATTAGGTATCTCTGTGCCAGGTTTGGGATAAAAGTTGTACATAGTATTTGAGAAAAAACATCTTTTGTCAAACTGTGGCTATTTTTTACCTATTTTATGATCTCCTGACCCTTGATCTCTGAGAGAGGTCACTCAAATTGGTATATTTAGAAAGGTCTTGCTACAAAGTTGTGAATAGTATCTGACAAAAAACAGGTTTTTGTCCAAAAAAATGGGCTGTCTGTGACCTATTTCCTGATCTCTTGTGACCCTTGACCTTTCCGATGGGTCAACTAAATTAGTATGCATAGAAAGGCCTTACCATAAGGTATCTTTGCACCAAGTTTGGGTTTGAAGTTGTCAATAGTATTTGAGAAAACATATTTTGTCCAAAATATGGCCTTTTTGACCTATTTCATGAATCCCCTGTGACCTTGACCTTTGAGGGTCATGCAAATTGGTATGTTTAGAAAGGTCTTGCCAAATGTACCCTTGGGCCAAGTTTGAAGACTGCAGCTTGAATAGTCTCTGAGAAAATGCCAACGTCAAAGTTTACCATGAATGACGGCAGACAGACGACGGGGGAGGGGGTGGGGTTTGAGCGAGAGAGAAAAGCCGGGTAGGCCATTAGAAACATGTGATGTGCTGGCTGCCTACAGAAACCTATGGTCCATTGACCCCCCAGCTCAAAATGTTATAGGTCATTTGGTGCAGGGCATTTTCGAACAAGAATGGCGAAGCCGTCAAGGTTCAAGTGCATGACTGAAGGAAAGGATTGGCATTGTTTTCCATGCTTTCTCAAAATGTTTACATTTTTCACTTTTGTCAACCTCCCATGACCCTAGGCCTTTTTGAGTACCGTTAGTGAACCAAACTAGTATGCATAAAAAGGACTTATCATCAGCTACCTTTCTGCCAAATTTGGTTGAAACGTTTTGCAAGAACCCTGATAAAAACAAAATGTTACAAAAACTAGACATTTTTCATATCATTTGCTGATCTCTTGTGACCTTTGACCTTTCCAAGATGTCATCCAAGTTAGCATATGGGGTTAAATGGGTTAACCAGGTTAAGACAAACTGCAGCTGCTCGCTTAAATCTGTCTGCAGTAAAATATTTAAGTGTACTGGTCTGTGATTTTGGACATTACACCTGGAAGCAATAAGGTCTAAAATCACAGACCAGCACACACATTTGGTCATAAGCAACCTCCCTAAAAACCATCCCAACAACAATGTGAAATGGCTTTGAGCGTGACTGTCACTGACCTTTGAAAACATGGCTGCTGGCAGGAGATCCTTCAAGACTGAGAGTGGAATTTGGTGTTCACAGGTCCCAGTCAGACAGGGAAAGGTTGTTTTGCCTGGAGTCACAATTTATGATACTGGTGGTGAAAACTTACCCAGATCAGTGAACATGAGATTTGTTACACTTGAAAATACCCATAATAACTTGTAATACAGATGAAATTTTGTTAATTTTTCAACTACAAATAAAATTTTGATCTTTCCCTAGAAGAATTTGACAAAAATTTGCAATAAAATTGAACAAATATGTATGTTTTGAGAGGTTTCAAAACACAAGCCAAATCAGTAGCCAACATGAAGTATGTTTCACTTTCAGACTGTAAAAAATCTCCATTAATTCCAAAACTACAAGATATTTCTTGCAGATATTTCTAGTCTCACACCATGTCTATCAGGTTTGATCCAAACTTCGCATGCAGAAGAACAGACAAGTTTATTAACCCTTTTAGCCCCAAGGTCCCAATTCTCACATTTTAGAGGTGTTGCCAAAAGACTATGTACCAGTTGCAGGAGATGGCTTGACCATGATAATTCAAGGGTAGTGCCAGATTAGCTCCAGATGCCAAGCTAATCTGGCACTACCCTTGAATTATCATGGCCAAGCCATCTCCTGCAATAGGGATCCAGGGCTAAAAGGGTTAAAGATCAAAATAATTAAATTCTGTTGAAGTAAAAAAGGTCTGCTGTAAATCTCCACGATTGCCAAATTGTAAATGCAGACAAGTCAACAACAACTTCATCATTTTTCTCCACCAAAAAATGTAATGGAAAGTGTATTGCTCATCACTTTGGTAACAAAGACAGAGATCCAAAAGTTTTGAAAATATCTTGATGCAAATTTCTGAGCTGATTTCATTCCCAAATAATGTGAATCCTGCCTGTGATACACACAAACAAAACAATGCTACAACAGTCTCTCTATAGCAACGCAACACTTCACACAAAAATATTTTTCTTTTTTCCCAAATCCAATTTGGTTGTATAATCTCTTGCAATGTATCATTAATATGATTAAATATTTAACTCATTCTGCCCGACGCACATATTTCCCAAATTTTGCAGGTATCATCTAATGACTATGCCCCTGTTGCAGGAGATGAATCGACCATGATAATTCAAGGGTAATGCCAGATTAATCTAAGCCAAGCTAATCTGGCACTACCCTTGAATTATCATGGTCAACCCATCTCCTGCTGTAGTGCATCAGGGCTGAATGGGTTAAAGTAATGTAGATTCATGCAACATAAGACCATCAACTTTTCTTGGCAATGATAAAAAAAACACACACAAAAAAACACAACAAAACCAACGCACAGCACATAACACAGCACTTTCCTGAAGTCATTGTTACGTTTGTGGTTATTCTTTTGAGAGCATAGAAAAGATCCGATATTTATTTGAGTTAGTTTGGATAAGAATTACAGTGGAGTCCGCTTAACACGAATTTCTGGGGACACGGAAAATCACTTCGTGTTAACCGTATTTCGTGTTAACCAATATGGCCTCAAAATTGATCACGGCCCTCAAGGAGAAAGTGTGTAAGATGTGTGCGTGAATGAGTACCAGGTTAAAAGTGCACATTATCGTACTTTCTATGCATACCTTCAGCTCGCTAGGAAAACACAAGGAAACGTGTACAGCTCGAGTATTTAATGTAAATCCATCAGGTAAAATCCATACTAAGTTACAATCCTCAGGTAAAAGCAACACAGGCTGAAGTACAATCCTGCATCGGTAAAAGGGTTGTGTTGGTACACGAATGATACAACATGAATACAGTACAGAAATGCTAGCCAATGAGAAGACAGATTACAACAGCCGAAGGCTATTCAGCCAATCACAGACTAGAGTTCGCTCTGATCTGTCATGTGTACTTCCACAGCGCGAGAGCGACACGTGAATTGTTTTTTTTGTGAATGGAATCTGTGTTCGTGTTAAACAGGTGAATAACAGTGAAATTGCTCTGGTTGGGAACCGAAACCAGCTTCGTGTAAAGCGAAATTTCGTGTTAAGCATTTCGTGTTATCAGTGAAATTTTAATACAGAATAAGAAGGCCGTCGGCCGGGAATGCAAAAATGGTTCGTGTTAACCGGAATTTCGTGTAAAGCGAGTTCGTGTTAACTGGACTCCACTGTACGTACCTTTTTAGTAGGATTCATTTTATTTTGCTTGGAGAATTGCGATCGATTTCTGTTGTGTAGCTAAAATGATGCATCTTTTCGTTACATTGTTGCTAAAGTCCCACCTCATTCGACCTGGAATGTTCTCGAAATGGCGCAATTATTCTAGTGACCTCAAATATGACGTCAAAGTGGATGGTTACATTTCATAACATTGTATCGAATGCGCCTAGATGTTAGTCAAAAGCTGTAGTTAGTTCTAGAGTGTTCTTTTTCATGAATATTAATAAGTTTTGGTTACGTTTTCTTTTCTGATTGGTTGTGTTGTGGATTGTTCTGGAAATCTGTAATAGTATAAAAGATGGTGTTAGGAAATATGTGTGCACATTGTATGAGAGACACAGTGTGTCAAAAGTGTTGATGCATTGTAGAGGAGACAGTGTATCAGTGAGTAGATGCATTGTGCTGAGACTGCATCGCTGCAATAAAATATTGTTGGAACTATTACTCCAGTGTGGTCTACAACCTTGTGCCACGTGACGAGTTGCAGCTGAGTGAAGTTTCTTTACAAGAACCCTACGTGCATGCGTCTGGTGTGATTGTATCAAACTACGACAACGACTACCACGTAACAGTTATGTTAACCCTTTTAGTGCCATGGGTGCATTTCCCGAATTTTGGAAGTGTTACTTAACGACTATGTACCACTTGCAGGAGGTGCATTGACCATGATAATTCAAGTTTAGTGCCAGATTAGCTTGGTGCCTTATGGTCAATCTATCTCCTGTTGTAGGGTGTTGGCGCTGAAAGGGTTAACAACAAAGTACTATCATAATACTGCTGATATTACCAACACATCATCATCTTTATGTATCAGTAATATTACAAACCTTCCCCAAAGGCAGCTTCGGCAGAGCGTGCAATACACTGGCGGCAGAAGAGGTGTCCGTCTGCACAAGTATTCATCTCCTCAAACAGACATTCGTCCTCGAAACAGCAGCCACACTCATACAGCTCATTTTGTGCCCTCGCCGCCTCCACCTTGGCGTTTCTTACTGCTTCTTTCTCTTCAAAATAGTCTGAATAAAACAGTCACAGAGAATAAATATGGGATACATCCACCAGTTCCCTGCCAAGAGACAACGTGCCAGGGGACATGCATTCTATCTCTTAACCCACAAAGTCCTGAAAGACTACGACAGGATGTGGATTGACCACTTGTTTTCAGAAGAGCTTTTATCCTATGGCTGTTCAGGTCCTGTCTAATGTGGCTGTGATATGATTTAACTCAGCAGATTGACAGCCCATCTTAGTTGTTTATAGTTTTTATGTGTTCCATTAAACCTCTTCTTAAACAGGATATACAGTTTTACAAATAGATATGAATTTAGCTAATCTGTTTTTGTTGCGGCTCACTTGGCGTTCTTTGTTGTCAAAATGTGTTTATTGTGCTATGGATTTGTTTTGTTTCACTTACTTAGATGTGTGTGCACACTTACTAGAATAACTGCTATACATATGTGTGTTTTGTTATTTAGAGTCTGCTTGATTGTGATGTATGTATGTTTTATGTGTTGATGTTAATATGGACGCTCATCAGTTGTGCCGCAAAAAATTCCTAATGTTTATGCATATGGCAATAAAGTTTATCTTATCTTATATTTCAAGGTTGTTGTCAGAATAGCTTGGCACCTCTAGGCGCCAAGCTATTCTGACACCAACCTTAAAATATCATGGTCGATCTGTCTCCAGAACTGTGATATAGACCTCAGAGGACATCAACAAGAAAGTGATAATTTCGTCCTCAGGGCATAAGGAGTTAACCATCATATACTGAAAGCCCTCAAGGTAAACAAATTTGAATGGGAACAGCAAGAGGGATATATCCTCATGAACCTGTGTAAGTGTGGCGTTTCATGAAAACGTTTGCCACTTACACTTTGGCCGTGTTCACCGAGTCATTAGCAGTAAAAGACTTAAGTCATTCAGCCCCGACACACCACAGCAAGACATGGATCGAGCATGATAGTCCAAGGGTGGTGACAGAATAGCTTGGCACCCATAGGTGCCAAGCTTTTCTGGCACCACCCTCGAACTATCATGCTCAGTCTCTAGAATTGTAATACAGTCCTTCGGAGGGCATCTCAAAAATTTGGGGATTTTGGTCCGGGGGCAGAAAGTGTTTAAAAATATAATAGTGCGGACATCACCGGGCCTGCATCGGCCACCTGTGGCCCGCGCACAGCGGTGCAAGGACCAACAGCAGCCGATGTTGGCCCGACAGTCTTTGCTCACAGGGAAGTTCGGATCAAGGGTTATTTGAACACAACATCAGCAAGTAAAGAGGTAAAGGGACGCGTACATTAAGTACTGTGTGTTGCCCACAACCTTTTATAAGCTGACACTTACTGAACTAAGAGAAAGAGTAGAGGAATTTACTGCAAACAGAATCTACGGATCTTGTTTCCCCTTAATGGACTAGAGACACTCCTCAATTTCAGGGTGTGCTGTATTCAATAGTGTGATGAAGCATTCCTATCGAACGTATGACAGAATTAAAGAAAGTTGACTTCTTTGGTCTTGAAATAAAAGTCTAAGTGCCACTGCCAATGATCCCAAAAGTATGGACTGCAAACAAAATCTTCCACTGGGAAATCAATTACGATTTAAAAAGATATATACAGACTTATGAAGGAATAAGACAGCCGGCCATTCCGAAGAAGATCAATTGCATGAGCAGCAAAATGATATCATTATGCTACATCATCATGACATTGTTTTTCGAAGCAAGCCATGTACACAGCGATAGGCTTGTGATGTCAGCTGCGTATATAAGGCATTGTGCAAGTAACACTGTCATGATGAAAGTCCACAATGACGTCATTTTGCTCCTGGTGCTATTTTGTTCCACAGAATGGCTGAGGATGTATTCCTTCATATCTATGTATGTATGCATTTTTCATGAAATCATAATTAATTCCCCAGTGGAGGAACACATTTGTGGCCCTGTACTTGAACTGTCAACTAAGCTTTATGTCAGGCTCATAAAAGGCAACTCAAGATTTGTCAAACTTTTTGCAATGTGCACCCATATATTAGGTTATCAGTTTACAGCCAAAAAAAAAAAGAAGACAAAAGTCAGCCATTGAGGAAACAAGCAACACGACATGGTGACAGCTAGAATTCATACGTCACACTGGGTGTGCATGTGGCCTACAGTTTAGGTGACCATACTGAAAAGGTATCAATGACTTTGAGCTCCTTAAAACCCTTTTCATCCTGATACACATTTTGCTTGAAATAAATTTGACGATGATAGTTCAAGGGTGATGCCAGAATAGCTTGGCACCTCAGGTGCCAATCTATTCTGGCACCACCCTTGAACTAAAACGGTTGATCCACCTCCTAAAATGTAATGTAGCCTTCATACAACTATACACAAATTAAAAAAATTCAGCCTTAGGATGCAATGGGTTTAAAACTGAAAGAACCAATGACATCAAACCTTTGACTTTCTGCTCATTCCTGCTGTACCACAGCTCATAGAAGAAATACTCATCCGGCTCATCAGGGTAGGACAGACGCTCTTCTCTTGGAGTCTGTCGCAGCTTTTTGGAACGACCACCATTTGCTGCATGAAATGACAAACAAAGACCATCATTTAACCAATTACATCCTCAGGCTGATTTTGAAAAAAAATTTGCTTATTGTCCTATGAAGGCTACATTACAGATCAGGAGATCGATCAAGCGTTTTAGTTCAAGGGTGGTGCCAGAATAGCTTGGCACCTCAGACACCAAGCTATTCTGGCACCACCTTTGAACTAAAACGGTGGATCAATCACCTAATCTGTAAAAGAGCCTTCATAAGACAATAAGCCATTAAAAAAAAAAACAGCCTCAGAATGTAATGCGTTAACATGAACGCCAATGGGTGATAATGTGGTTTAACTTTATTGAAGCTATCCTGTACATGTGTATCCAGAATTGACAAATTTATGACAGCATGAGTTTGATTTCACGATCAAATCACATTAATATATCAAATTTATATGCCACCCATATGTGAATTTGTACAAAAATCCTCACCAAGAATATCTGCCATTATGGTCTCCAGTTCTCGAGTGACAGACAAGTAATGCCCATTGTGTTTGTCAATGACAGTTTTAACAAAAGTCATCTTGAAGTCGGGGAAATCATGCTTCAGCCGTGCAGCTACGTGAGCTTTGTAGCTATCTTTCATCTCTTTTGTGTCATCATAAAACGTAGCACTGGGGTCGGGAAACTTGGCTAGGAACTCCTGCACAACACAAACAGCACAGACTCCATTTGCACGTCCCCAATTTGGGGGTCGTCCTCCGAAGACTGACTACGTACAGCTCATAAGCTCCAAAGGGCTATGATGTTCACGAGTGGGGCCAGAATAGAGGTTCATCAGACTATGGGTACATATGGGTAGGTTAACCCTTTGGCTGAGTAGCACTTGCCGGAATTATGGTGACAAAAGCGATACCAAAAGCGGTTAACCCTTTGGGTGTCACTAGCGGTTTTAGTCGCGATGATTCCTGTAGGAATCATCGCAACTAAAACCGCAACTGACACCCAAAGGGTTAACACACTGAGTCATAAGGCTGAAATTACAAAATCTGGGAGTTGTCCTCCAAAAAGCATGCAACACTTCAGGATGCAGGAGACACACTGATCATGATACATCAAGAGGGGTGCCAGAAAAGTGTGGCATTTTCAGGCACTAAGCTATTCTAAAACCACCCTTGCCCTATCCCGGTTGATTTATCTTCTGTTGTACTGTATTACAACTAAATAAATTATGCCATTCTGCCCCAACAAACCGTAGCAAGATGTGGATTGACCATGACAGTTCAAGGGTGGTGCCAGAATAGCAAAGCGCCCATGGCAGCACCCTTGAACTATCATGGTCGATCTGTCTCCAGAATTATAATACAGAGGACAACTCCAAAAGTTGGGGATTAGGTCCTAGAGGCACACTGGGTTAAAATGATATATATCATTGCCTGACACTTTACAGAATAAACCATTCCTCTCACATTCATAAAACAACATGACAGAATAACCAGGACAGTACAAGGGTGGTGCCCAGGTGCACAGCTATTTTGGCACCACCACTGAACTATCACAGGCCAATCATATTGTATTGCAATGATTTAGAACTGAATAGGTATTAGTATTAACCCATTTAGTCCTAAGTCACTGCATCTACAATTAACCTTTTCACTGCCGAGAAAAGTTTAAATTTAAACACCACCCAACTGCAAGAGGGAGGTATAGATCCTCATGAGCCCCTGTAGTTTTGGGGGGTCATACAGATCCATGCCTCTTTTCGAAACCACTTTGTGCCAATGTTCCTTTGACGGCTGGTGACCTCTGAATTTATGATGATTTCAAAAACACAATCTACATCCTCTGGTAGTGAAGGGGGTAACCTGATGCCTTTTCAGTTTAACCCATTTAGCCCCAACATCCTACACCAGGACATGGATTGACCAAGCTTATCCGGCATGACAGTTCAAGGGCAGTGCCAGAATGAGCTTGGCACCTTGAGGCGCCAAGCTCATCCGGCACTACCATTGAATTATCATGGTCAATCCAGCTCCTCCAGCTGGCACAGTGTCTTTAGGCGACACCTCCAAAATTTTGGAAATGTGCCCCCAGGGTTAACCCTTATCATCCTGATACACCCATTGCTTGAAATGAATTTGACTAATAGTTCAAGGGTGGTGCCAGAATAGCTTGGCGCCTCTGATGCCAAGCTATTCTGGCACCACCCTTGAACTAAAACAGTTGATCTATCTCCTAATAATATGTAATGTAGCCTTCATAGGACAATAAGGAAATTTTACAAAATCAGCTGCAGGATGTAATGGGTTAAATAGACTAACTCATTCTTGGCCAGCCGCATCTGGATGCGCAGCTTATGCCGCGCATCCGGATGCACCTGGCAACGAATGAGTTAAGATATGTACTCTGATTGTATAGTCAGAAGACCAACCTCTGTGGTGAAGTTCAGTCTATGCAGACGATTCTTGCGGGCCTGGCAGGTCTGCCGTTCAATCACTTCCTTCAGTTTTGGGTAGTCCCGTTTCTCAAACATCTCTGAAGCTAATATCCGCACACGATCCACGGAACTCTTGTTGGTCTCAAGACGCTCATAGATAAAGTTCGGGTCACAATCTGGGAAAACGTCCAGCAGATGCTGAACGTCATCCTGAAGGTCACCAAACACCAAGTGGGGAGTCATGGGCTCTTGTGCTGCTGCTGTCGCAGAACAATAAGGACAAAATAAGAGAATATAATATTAAATCAAAATAATAATGCTAGTCATAATTAAATAATAACCATAACAAGAATCATAATATTACTGACACATTATCAAATCATGATTAGAACAATAATAATAATAATTCACCAGAAGATGCTCAACTGTGCAAAACATGTACCTATGGCCTTAACCCATTTAATCCCACAGTCACGTTTCCAGAATTGTGGAGTTCTCACCTAACGACTATGTTCCAGTTGGGGGAGATGGCTGGACCATGATAATTCAAGGGTAGTGCCAGATTAGCTTGGCGACTTCAGGCACTACCCTTGAATTATCATGGTCAATCCATCTCCTGATAATAGGGCATCGGTCTGTGGCGCAGTGGTTAAGGTGCCTGTTACCAATGCCAAAGGTGCGAGGTTCGAAAACGGATTCCGGCGTCAGACTTTTCTCTTCTGGTAAGTGTCACTGTTAATTCGGGCGGACCGTCGAGGGTTCTTCTCCGGGTACTCCAGTTCTTCCACCCCCCTCCTACCCCCCACACTTTGGTACCGGTTTCAGAACACTTTATAAATTTCAAATACAAGTGATAAAAAATTTCTGTAACTTCAGTAGCTGAGCTGACCCTTCGTCTGTCTTGTACTGTGTTTGTCTTCAGAGTAAATTCGTGTCCATCACGTGAGTGTGCATGTTGGGTTTCAGTTCACGGCACTTTGAGTCGATTGGCCCAAAAATTGAGAAAAAGCGGTATTATTATTATTATTATAATAAATGGGTTAAGAAGGCCATTCCCAGTTTGGAAGATTCTACAATTACAATTCAGTGGGAATGAAGTTTTCAACAAAAAAAAAAACACAGTGCATGCGAAAAATTAGTCAATTTCACACATAAAAGCAAGCTCACTTTTGTAGGCAGCATCCCTGTCTGTGGACTGTGAGTGTGTCATGGTTTGACTCTCACCCTGGCTCCAGTTACCCGATCTCAGCAGCTCCTCCACAACCACCTGCACGCGATCTGGTTTGTAGTAATGCGCCTCCACTAAGGCATAAATCTCGTTCTGGTCTTTCTCAGGGAACATCTTGGATATGATTCTCATGTCATGGTACACTGGATCAGTACGCACCAGTGGGTCATCAGCTATGGAATCATTCTTTACAAGGGCAGGCTTTCCTGCAGCCACATCTGTACTACCTGTCTCCTTGGCTTGTGTGCTGCCTATCTTATTGGCAAGTGTTTCTCTGACCAACTGCAGACGGTTGGCCTGGTCTTTAGCATTCTCAAGCAAGTCATAGATCGCTGAGGGATCAGCATCAGGAAATTCTGTATTGAGCTTCATGGCCTGTGTGAAAATGTCATCACTCACAGAGGCCTGTGTCTTTACTGTAGTTTGTTGATCACTCTGAAGCAGACAATCGGCCACAAATTGCACTCTGTCAGCTCGGTCTTTGTGCTTTTCCAGTAAAGTGAACACTTCCGCAGCATTAATCTGCATGTCAGGATTTGCTGCTTTCACTTTGGACAACACTTTCTTGGTGTCTGCATGCTGACCACTATCAGATGAACTGGCGCTGCTGCTGGTACCTGCTGGGCTTCCTGGATCTGTCCCATCCACTCCTGCACCAGCCTCATGCACAGTCTCCACCCTTGATCCACTGGTTGTAGCTGTGCTGGCCTTGCTGTCCAGAACAGTGGCAGTGACAATGTCCAGCCGGTTTGGGTCCCCACGATGTTTGGCAAGCGTATCAAAAACAAGACGTTCACAGGCAGAGGGAATGATGGCTGTCACTGTGTCTGCGTCACTGACAAGGGATGTGTCTTTCCATTTCAATCTTGGTGATACTGATGAGATATCAGTATTAGCTGACTGGCAGGTTGTTTTTTTGCTGTCTTGCTCATCTTCAGACAAAACAGGCGTGCCTGCATCTCCAGCACTGTCCCCATCCTCTATTGCTTTATCTGCTGTGCGACACATGTTCCTGTGCTGGTCGTTCCTCTGACTGTCGATTAGCCGACAGTAAGCAGCATCTCCTTGACTCAGCTCCTGTGACAACTCATACTCCACAGTGCTCTGTGACCATGTTACACACAGCTCATCCTGTTTGCGTTCATCTTGTCTGGCACGCTTCCACTCTGCAGGATCAACACTGCTATCACTGAAATCGCTCGATGACCTCTTCAATGCACTTCGTTCCATAGTTCTGTAAACATGAAAAGCAAAGCCCTTTTGGCTCATGTGTATAAACAATCCACATAATAAGTGTGACCTTTGTGATCTTGACCTTTCTAACAGGTCACTGAATTGCTCAAGTGTCTAAACATAAGGGTTGGCTTTTGTACCAGACAAATCAGATTTTTTTTCAAAATGTATGCATTTTTCACAAATTTGTCAACCCTCCGTGACCCTTGACCTTTGTGTGGGGGTCGACCCAATTAACATGCATAAAAAGGTGTTATCAGCTACCTTTATGCCAAATTTGATTGAAAAGTTTGGAAAAACTTTGATAAAAATTATGATTATATAAAAATCTGGCATTTTTCACACACTTGCTCACCTCCTGTAACCCTTGACCTTTCTGCGGGGTTATCCAAATTAGTATCCAAAATAGTAAAAAGGCCTTATCATCAGGTATCTCTAGACAGCTTTGTCATAAACAAAGAATGTAATAGTGTGCCAATTTAGCCAGCCAAAGTCAGCAAGGACGTGAAAACAATGGGATGGAATTCTGCACTTCCTTTGCAAGAATACAGGATGTTTTACTGTGACACAATAACAAACAGTAATCAAAAATGTCACTAAAAATATTATGTTCCATTGTTTCAAAAACAATCGTGAAGGGAAAATCTGTCCCTTGTGCTTAACAAAAGACGGTACTTCGTTTGCAGTATCACACTTGCATCCCGACGTTTCCAGTCTGTGAGAACCTCTGCAGATTTTGAGTGTGCCTGTACCCATACTGTGAGGTAAGTGTAAAATTAACTGTTGTTTATATCTTCTTGAATAATTCATATTGGGTTTTTGCTTTCTATCGGCAACATTTAAAAGATACGGAGACATCGAAGAGGTAGCTTAATGGTTAGGGCCATAAGTCTATTACTATAAGTATGCAACGCCCATAAAAAAAGTCGACGCCTATGTAAGAGTGCCCATTGTGTTTGATTGGGGACTGCGGAAGTGACTTTATTGAAGGTACTAGAGTCTTCTAATGAGTTCTACCAAAGAGTATAGAGGCTACGCTAAGAACAGCAGGCATCAGCATTTCCTACTGTAAACTGGGAGTCCTGCTGGGACACTTGCTGGCTGGAATGTGCACGTGCAAACCGCTCCCACGCTGTCTGGCTGGCTGACCATGTAGCAAGCGATGATCAGACTCGCGGTTTGTAAATAGACGGTTAGTGTCCTTTACTTCTAATGTGTGTATATATATGACACACTACTCGGCTGTATCAGACACTGACAGGGTCAGGAGTGCAGACACACACACTGTACACAGCTTAGAGAAAGAGAGAGAGTCACACTGGCATCATAGTACATGCGGCACACACACGCAAGGACATAGTCTGCACTGTGTTAATCAAATCAGCATCAATCAATCAATAAACCAACGTGCAACCAATCAATCCATCAATCACATTCTAATAAAACAAATCAAATTCAAAAGAGTACTAAAAAAACGTGAGATATTTACTGTGAAATTTTCAGCTGGTGAATTAATGTACAAAAAAAAAGAAGTTAGCCACAAAACTGTGTCAGGTTAACTTGACTAAAATGAAATCAGTTTCCATTACTCTCTGCATCACCTGCCGATACGTGAGTATAAGTAAAGGAATGCGTCATACTAGCTAGAAAAGTTGAAACATTATGTTAGTAACATGAAAAAAAGGAAAATAATGAGAAACAGTAAGCCTAAGACTGAACAAAATAAAATGGCCAGTTCCATTCACCTCAGAGGGGTGTTCACCGAGTATCAGAAAATATTGAGATGTATGCAACAGTACAGGTATTGAATGAATGAAATGTTCGCCTTTCTTGTGTTTTTCCAAACAGCAACTAAAGCGAAAGAATGACTACTATAGAACATTGTTCATGGAAGAATATATGACTACAGGCTACTGCTGCAGCTAGGCAAAGACACAAGCATCTTTTAAATGTAAAACAGCAACATGCTAGAGAGGCATGGCCGAAAATTGATACTGGTGGCTAAGTTTTAGTACTTTCGTTTCTTCTTATGTTAATATTTGAGAGCGTTTGGTTGCTTTCTCTGAGCGAAAAATGAAGTCTTATGTTGAAGAAAGATTGAGTATCAGATGTTTTAGTGGACAATATCCTCGGACAGACCGCGGGTGGTCACTTATGTCTTTGCCTAACTGGGCTTGTATATTGTCAGTGTCAGTACATGTTCAACATGTTCCCTTTCATCATGTTTCATGAGACCCTTGGAGTTCGTTTATTTGAACAATTTGGTGTGGACAAAAATGTACATCATTCTGTGATTTTCCTTTTTGTTTTGTCCATGTCAGCCAATTTCAGTCACCGTCACGGTCAGTCTCAGTGTGAGGAATGCAGTGTTCACATTGCGACACATAAGACTATAAAGAGTGACCTGAGAAATGCTACATAGCCGGCATTTTCTAGTAGCTGGTATAGCACAGTTTTCACGCGCAGAGTCGGTGCCAGCCGTGCTCGCAGAAATGCTGATGCCTGTAGCTCTTAGCGTAGCCTCTATACTCTTTGGTTATAGTATACAATCGGATATCTACAGTCTGGTTACACCCTACACGGTCACACCCTTGAGTCAGTCTCTGAGGCAAAGTACCTCGGGGTGACCCTCCGCAGCAACCTTACCTGGGACGCACATGTCAGCAGCATCGCCAACAAGGCCAGTAAGACACTGGGCTTCCTGAGAAGGAATCTCAAGGTGAGCTCTACGGCCATCAAGGAGCGAGCTTACATGGCCTATGTCCGTCCTATCCTGGAATACGCAGCATCTGTTTGGGACCCTCACACCCAGAAAGGCATCGACCGGCTGGAAGCAGTTCAGAGACGCGCCGCCCGGTTTGCTACTAACCGCTATCACGACACATCGAGTGTTAGGGACATGCTAGAGTCATGGGGTGGCCGTCCCTGGAGGATCGAAGTCGCACTACACGCCTTCAGATGCTGCGCAAGATCACTAGTGGCGCTGCGAACTGCCCCATCATCAATGGGAAAGTGGAACAGGCGATATTGCGCCAACGCCGCAGCCACAACAAGCAGTACAAACAAGTCTCGTGCAGGACCCAATATAGAGCCGCCTCTTTCCTGCCACGAACCATAAAGGACTGGAATGCCCTCAACAGTGAGGCGCTGGAGGCTCTGACTGCTGACACCTTGGTGTCGGGGGTCTCCCAATAAAGCCCTCCAGTTCCCTCCTCCTCCCCCCCCCCCCACCCCCCCCCCCCCCACACACACACCACCCGCCATCCCCAGCATTTCCCCCCCTTCACTCACATTTTCCATGGCCTGATTCATGTAGCGACATGATTTATTATTAGCTCCGCATTCGTACTTGACATGCATACAAAACTTTCCTCTCAAGTGCCATAATGATCAACACGTTTGATTGTGGGCGTATACGGCAAGACAAGACAAGACAAGATCTAAAGAAGAATAACAGCCGAACAAAACAAAACACATCGGTACATTAACACTATGATATTGGCATTTAAAACAAAACATATGCCATTTCACGTACCTGATCATGCAGTGCTTAACTCAGCAAACACTGAAGAAACTGTTGGGGTCCAACAACAGAAACGTTTAAGCAGGTATTTCGCTACCTTTCGAAATGCTGAGCTTCCATTTTACAAGGGGCGTTACTCTTTGCTGCAATGTCTTCGCGGAGTCTTTGCGTCACCTGGATGATCTCCGACGCAGAAGCCAGATACTTAGAGGGTCCCCGGTAAATTCCAGCATTCAGCCCTACTACAAATTTTCAAACACCGGTCCTTGCACTGCCTGAACTGCCCAATTTAAATATATAATATGACCTGTAAGAGAAACTCTACCACCTGAACACCATTCAATCTGCCATCAGTGCAAGCCGCCTTAGACACTAGCTAAGTCAAACCCAAAGTGACACCATTGAATGTTGCTACATCTTTAGGTTATGGCCAATTATGTGAAGCGCGTTGTTGTGGCGTTCACTATGCTGTTGATGTTTGGATCATGCATATCTGATGCCATGACAAACAGACTAGATATGGTCAAAATGCCTTCAAAATTGGCATGTACATCAAGCAACATATCTGATTTTTCAGAAATGTTGCATCTGAGACAGAGGCACATGAAAGTTTATTTTTTCATATTTTTCCATTACCTACCCCCCTACTTTTTCTGTTTTTCCAAGTTTACACACACATGCAATACAGTCAATCTGACGTCTGGTGGGCTGGACAACTGAAAAAGGTTACCATGACACTGACAATGATGAAAAATGAGCTTTCAGACCCAAGGCCATCATAGACAAAAAAGGCGGCACTGATGCAGATGTCAGAGCACGAATCGGTAAAGCCAGAGCAGCCTTTCTCCAGTTGAAAAAAGTGTGGAGTTCCAGAGAGCTGTCACAACACACCAAAGTCCGGATTTTCAACTCCAATGTAAAAGCAGTTCTCCTATATGGAGCAGAGACATGGAGATTGACAAAAACCACAGTCAACAGAGTACAGACCTTCATGAACAGTTGCCTTAGAAGAATTTTGAAAATCCACTGGCCAGAGAAGATCAGCAACGTCAGACTCTGGGAGAGAACAGAGCAGATAACAGCAGAGAATGAAATTGGGCGAAGAAGATGTGGATGGATCGGTCACAGTCTGAGAAAGCCAGCTTCCAGTATCACTAGGCAGGCATTGTCATGGAACCCCCAGGGAAAGAGGAAAAGAGGTAGGCCGAGAAACTCCTGGCGTCGAGACCTCCAAGCAGACATCAAGAGACTGGGAACCACCTGGAGTAGAATTGAAGGAGAAGCACAGGACAGGAGTTGCTGGAGGTCTCTCGTCGACGGCCTATACCCGGGTAGGGGTGACAGGCGTAAGTAAGTAACCCAAGGCCATTTCCTTGCGTATCTCAGGGCAGCCAAAAAGACAATGCCCAGGCATCCTCATTGACTCTGTTCTCTGGTGACAACAAGCAGGAAGAGGCCTGTAACCAGCTGCCATGCCCTATATGTTGCTTGCAATCTTTTCCACAGTCAAAAGGGGTCATGAAACAGCTGTGCAACTCATTTAAAGGGGCACGACCGACCTTTTTTAATGCTTCAGTTCGCAAAAAGCTTTTAGTGGGCTTCCGTATACATACCCGCACTTAGACAGTGACCACCCTATTGTCCCACCAAATGCTTTCTTTCGTGCGTTCAAAGCGAAAGAGGCCATCGGAATCTTGTGACTATACCTAGTCAAAAGATTGTCGTTTCGAATAGACGATCAGGTAGCTGACGTCATAACTATTCTATACCGTGCCGACCTTAGGTCATCTGCATAATTATAACCAATCAGAGACAAGATGGCGGATGAACCAGCCGAAGAAGAAAAGAAAGTATCAGTCGACTCGCGCCGGCCGACAATGACAGACTCGGAATTGTAGAGAAGAAAGAGAAAGAAAATGAGAGACAAGATACCCCTAAGTAGAATTGACATCAGACAAGGGAATATAGAGCTTGGCTTGACCGCCCATCCGGAATTGTCGCTTTCTTGCTATGTGAATCAGTAAGTAATCCGGCTACGGTCTTTGTCGATCTTCCTATAGTTCCGCGAGCGCTAGTGACTTTTAGAATTCATGATCTTCAGTAGAGTATCTCTTACTGATTTTGCAAAATTTTAAACCTGTTCATGTTTATCCTAAAGTTACGATCTAGTTCATCAGATTTTATGCTGCAAGGATCTGAAAACTACGGCCTGTGTGTCAAAATTGCGGCACTGCCGACGTCGATGGTCGCATATATGGTGACACGTTTTTCTCAGTCTGCGCGAGCTCTCATTCACTCGATTCACAGAGGTAGTGTTTCTGCTGCGATGGCGCATTTGTCGTTTCCAGAGATGCTTTCAGTTACGTAGACTTCGATGTGAGATGTGAAATTGCAATGCAGAAAGTGGGTATAAATACAACTGTTCTGTTTAGGCGTGACGCTGGCTGAGTCCCTTGGCGCCGAGACCGAGTCGAAGAAGCCACGCCCCCAGCACCGCAATTACCCGTTCCGGGTAGCTGGTCAAGCGAAACCCGCATTGAGTTTGACAGCATAGCGAATATGGAAGCCGGGTTTATTTTACATTCTCGTGGAAAATTATGTCAAAGGGATGCCGGAGAACATCAGTACAGTCTACACTGACACTGACGTGTGTACCCACAACGATGACCTCCGTCGTCTGCAGTATTGACCGGGTTCTGCCTTGTGACGTAGGCTAGTAAATATGCACAAATTCAAAACGAGGCCGATGCAGACGATAATTTGCGCTCTCGGGTACAAAAACAACACACACACCAAACGATGAATTTCGACATTTGGCATTGTATTTACATCATAAAGCTCTGAGTTAGTACACAAAGGACCCATACATAATACTGTCGGCAGTATCTGTTGCAGACAGTTTTCCAACTGTGTTGAGATGCTTGAACCTGGGGAGAATAACTTTAAACATCGAGTCTACTGAACTAAACCACAGACAAAAGACTACACAAAACAGCCAAAACTATGCTATGCCGGACACACCGCATACCCGAACAAGTGTCTGGAGTGCTTATTTAGGAGGTAGCAGGGAAAAATGGTTTTGTACAGTTCATTTTTATATAAAACACACTTGTCAGAGTCTCAAAACACCTCAACTCATGTTACAAATGCAGCAGGCATGTGTGTGCCAAACCTGTGAATACTCCTGTAAAAGCCTGTACTGGTGGCCGCAACTGCTGGTCCCATAACAATGCACTCAAATGAGCTTTACGCAGTGTAAAAGTGCTTGTGTTTGGCTCAGAATAGACACCAGAGACATTCTTAATGACAATTACAGCAGAATGACACCTCAGACGCAGCCAGTGTAGCTGAATCATGCAAAATAACACTTCTGCATGTCACACTATTTTGGCGGCTTATTTCACTCTGAGGTCAGCTGTCTTATGAAATGAACATGCTGACACTGTTTCATTGTAGTTTTCATCTTAATCTTTGACCTTAAGCCCCCCCCCCCTCCCCCCACCTCCAACCCCCCCCCCCCCCATCTCACCCCACCCCACAACTTCAATAAATGAAAAAGTGCATTTTTTTTCTTTAAAAACGCATTTATCAGACTGAACGCCCCAAACCCCACCCCTTTCAAGGTCAAGGTCAAAGGTCATAGCTCAAGGTCGAAGGTCAGACTCATGACTACCTGTAAGACAAAAAATAAATGAACAAACACACTAACCATAGCTCACAGTGCAGGTAAACAGTGTGTTGCGATGCAAAACATGCCAAAATGCCTATAAAACTGCAATCGCAGCGATTTTTGGGCAAACTGAAAATTTTCATGATTTTCTCAGTTTTCCAACTGCAAAAGTCCAAACTCAATGATATGGTTACATTAAACCAGCTTCTGATCTATGCCACATATGGCATGTGGTGCCCTGACAGGCCCGGAACACAGTGCCGTTTCCGTACTGTCCAGTCTCTTATAGTCAGTCTCAGGCATCCCCTAATATTTCAATCCCCTAAAAAAGACTACCGCCCACCAGCTGCACATTCGCCATGCACAAAATGACAAAAAAAAACAGCACATTGACAGCTCATTTCTTGGCTATGAACCTGATTCCTTACCAACCCCACACCCAAGCACAGCTGAAATCAGCGTGTCCCTCAAATCACTACGTCAACGGCAACTCAACGTAGGCCCACAATTGTCCACTGGATAAGCTCAGGATGGTATGAATCAAAGCACCAAACATGTCTCCTCTCATCTAACCAGAAATTTTCAGCAAATTCCAACATTCAGCTCTACTACAAATTTTCCAACAAGGCGAAAATTATTTTTAAAAACACCGGTCCTTGCACTGCCTGAACTGCCCACTTTAAATATATAACAATGACCTTAAGTCCAACGTGACGCCGCGGCTGAGCATGCGGTCGCACCACTGATTCCTCGCGGTGCTCAGGGTCTCATGCGGTGTGCATTTCAGGGGCGGATCTGGAGGGATCCAGCACCCCCCCCCCCCAACCCCAAGACCCAAAATTCTTTAAAATGCTATAACAAAGTCCCTTTTTAGGGTGTTTGGACCGCCGCCCCCCCCCCCCCACTCCCGGCATTGGCGGTTCCGGCCTCAAGGTTCTATTAGTTTTAGGTCCCTTTTTATTTTCTATTTACATACCACTACATAATATGTGTTGATCTTAATATGGACGCTCGTCAATTACGCTGCAAAAAATTCCTAATGTTTATGCATCTGGCAATAAAGTTTATCTTACTATCTAAGTTATCTTATATTTCAAAGCCAAATGTAAGGCCGTGCAGCATGTTTGCTGAAGACGCTACCCTTCAGGTCATATTACATAGTCAAATTTGGCCAGTTAAGGCAGTGCAAGGACCGGTGTTTTAAAAAATAATTTTTGCCTTGTTTGACTGAAAATTTGTAGTAGGGCTGAATGTTAGAATTTGCTGGAAATTTCTGGTTAGATGAGAGGAGACATGTTTGGTGCTTTGATTCATACCATCCTGAGCTTATCCAGTGGACAATTGTGGGCCAATGTTGAGTTGCCGTTGACGTAGTGATTTGAGGGGCACGCTGATTTCAGCTGTGCTTGGGTGTGGGCTTGGTAAGGAATTGGGTTCATAGCCAAGAAATGAGACTGTCAATGTGCCGTTTTTATTGTTATTTTGTGCATGGCAAATGTGCAGCTGGTGGGCAGTAGTGTTTTTTAGGGGATTGAAATATTAGGGGATGCCTGGGACTGACTATGGCTAAGAGACTGGACAGTACGGAAACGGCACTGTGTACCGTGGCCTCTTAGGGCACCACATGCCATATGTGACATAGATCAGAAACTGGTTTAATGTAACCATATCATTGAGTTTGGACTTTTGCAGTTGGAAAACTGAGAAAATCATGAAAAATTTCAAATTTTGCCCAAAAATTGCTGCGATTGCAGTTTAATAGGCGTTTTTGCATGTTTTGCGTTGCAACACCCTGTTTACCTGCAGTGTGAGCTATGGTTAGTGTGTTTGTTCATTTATTTTTTTGTCTTACATGTAGTCATGAGTCTGACCTTCGACCTTGACCTTGAAAGGGGTGGGGTTTAGGGCGTTTAGTTTGATAAATGCGTAAAAAAAGAGGCACTTTTCAGTTATTGAAGTTGTGGGGTGAGGTGGGGGGGGGGGGGAGGTGGGTGGAGGGGAGGGGGTGGGGCTTAAGGTCAAAGGTTAATATCAAAACTACAATGAAACAGTGTCAGCATGTTCATTTCATAGGACAGCTGACCTCAGAGTGAAATCAGCTGCCAAAATAGTGTGCCATGCAGAAGTGTTATTTTGCATGATCCAGCTACATTGGCTGCGTCTGAGGTGTCATTCTGCTGTAATTGTCATTAAGAATGTCTCTGGTGTCTATTCTGAGCCAAACACAAGCACTTTTACTCTGCGTAAAGCTCATTTGAGTGCATTGTTATGGGACCAGCAGCTGCAGCCACCAGTACAGGCTTTTACAGGAGTGTTCACAGGTTTGACACACACATGCCTGCTGCATTTGCAACATGAGTTTAGGTCTTTTGAGACTCTGACAGGTGTGTTTTATATAAAAATGAACTGTACATAACCATTTTCCCCTGCTATCTCCCAAATAAGCACTCCAGACACTTGTTTGGGTATGCGGTGTGTCCCGCATACCATAGTTTTGGCTGTTTTGTGTAGTCTTTTGTCTGTGGTTTAGTTCAGTAGACTTGATGTTTAAATTGCACAGCTGTTTCATGACCCCTTTTGCCTGTGGAAAAGATTGCCAGCAGCATATAGGGCATGGCAGCTGGTTACAGGTCTCTTCCTGCTTGTTGGCACCAGACAACAGGGCAATAAGGATGCCGGGGCATTGTCTTTTTGGCTGCCCTGAGATACACAATGAAATGGCGTTGGGTCTGAAAGCTCATTTTTCATCAATGTCAGTGTCATGGAAACCTTTTTTTAGTTGTCCAGCCCACCAGAAGTCAGTTTGACTGTATTGCATGTGTTTGTAAACATGGAAAAACAGAAAAAGTAGGGGGGTGGGTAGTAGAAAAATATGAAAAAAAACCCACTTTCGTGTGCCTGTGTCTCCAATGCAACATTTCTGAAGATCAGATATATTACTTGATGTACATGCCAATTTTGGAGGCATTCTGACCGTATCTAGTCTGTTTTTCATGGCATCAGATATGCATGATCCAAAACATCAACAGCATATTAAACACCACAACAGCGCGCTTCACATAATGGGCCATAACTTAAAGATGCAGCAACATTCAATGGTGTCACTTTGGGTTTGACTTAGCTAGTGTCTAAGGGTTGCACTAATGGCAGATTGAATGGTGTTCAAGTGGGACAGTTCCTCTTTCAGGTCATATTACATATTCAAATTTGGCCAGTTAAGGCAGTGCAAGGACCGGTGTTATTAAAAATAATTTTTGCCTTGTTTGAAAATTTGTAGTAGGACTGAATGTTATAATTTGCTGGAAATTTCTGGTTAGATGAGAGGAGACATGTTTGGTGCTTTGATTCATATCATCCTGGGCTTATCCAGTGGACAATTGTGGGCCTATACTGTTGAGTTGCCGTTGACGTAGTGATTTGAGGGGCACGCTGATTTCAGCTGTGCTTGGGTGTGGGGTTGGTAAGGAATCAGGTTTATAGCCAAGAAATGAGACTGTCAATGTGCTGTTTTTATTGTTATTTTGTGCATGGCAAATGTGCAGCTGGTGGGCAGTAGGGTTTTTTTTTAGGGGATTGAGATATTAGAGGATGCCTGGGACTGACTATGGCTAAGAGACTGGGCAGTACGGAAACGGCACTGTGTACCATGGCCTGACACGGTTGATCAGCCGACATCTCCCATATTAATTCCTCTGGCTCCCGCCACGGAACGGAACGGTCGTGGCCACATCGTGCTCTGAGTCAAAGTGTAGTTATGTGTGCTGATTGTGCTTGCCAAGTGTGATTTTTTTGGCTTGGTGCTTGTTCTTGGTGATATGCATCTGATGGTGTAATTTCATCGACGGGGACTCGATATTGATATTGATATTTAGTCGAATGGATTACCATTTTCACTCGGCCGCTGAGTGGTCCACCAAACCGGTTTTAGCAGGATCTCACCGCTGTTACCTCCCATTCGTTTTGAAGCGCGCGCGCGTGCGGGCCGTAAGATAAGGAGCCGGCCGCGCAGCGTGTAGCTTCCTTCAATACCGCCCACTGACAGTACAGAGCTGAGCGCAGGCTGTTACGGCTGTGCAACTATAGTCGCGCTGTTTTTGTCGACTGATGTTTTACACGAACACGCGATGTGTGTGTACACTCCACGCTGAGCGGCTGACCTTGTTACCCTTGATAACTGAGGTTACCTGGCAGTGCAACTAGATTGAATGAATACTGCAACTACATGAAACAATGGCCATGCTGTCCCCTGTTATAGCGAGCCAGCCCACCAGGCATCACCCCCGAGGCTCCCCTGTCACACCCGCTATCACTGACACTAGGGACGATAATCAAATAATGTAACGGTTCTCAGGCGCTGGCGTAAAGCGCTCAATCTACGCTACAACCACATGCTGAAGCAATACAACAAAGCTTTCTATGTAGTGTGGAGAGACATTGACTTTGACGAAAGTGATATCATTCTGCGTGATTTTAACTTGCGAAGCGGCAAGAGCGCCGTTCTCCCAGAATGCCTCGCCAAGACTTTCGTGCAGATCTGGCGGGCAGGTCACGATGTACATCACCGTCACCCTCTTCTACAAAAAGAATCGAACTAAAGGAGGTTCATGTTTAATCCAGGGCCTAAGGTGTGTGAAGTGGGTGACGCCGACAGAGTTTCACCAGCTTGCAGACTTGGTTAAACTGTTAATGGAGAGTGACCTGAGCGAGGACACTGTGTTTACCCCTGACGTCACACATCGAGCCATCACCAGCTTTCCTGTTGACGACTGGTCATCAGCGCACCATGCCCCGCCCACACCCACCGATCAGTCTGTGATCGCACCAAACGCTGTGCCCTTCTCTCCAGTCGTTACGCTGCCCGGTACACCCCCTGTCCTCACTTCCCCAGACTCTCCAGACAAGCTCTCACTGTCAGTGACAGAGTTAGAACCGACAGAAGCGCTGAGCACCACAGCAACTGATGACATCGCCTCCACCGCCCTTCCGCCATTACTCCCACCTACCCCCAAGTCAGACACCGTGTCGAATGCCGACCGATCCCCTCAAGCAGACTCCGAACTACTCAATCCCCTAATCTACTCTGAGCCGATTCAGTAGCGCACCACCCACCTCCGCATTCTCTTTCCCTGCCCTCTCCCCTATGACATCTAACGTCACACTTACAGGCGACGATAACCTTACCCTTGCCCTTAAGCCTGTTGGCACTACTCCCTGTAGACATGTGATCACCACCTGTAGTGTGAATGAGTTGCCCAGCAACCATATCCATGCAATAACCGGCCACTCAAAAGTATTAAGGGAAGATGTCTTTTCGGTACAGCTGTCAAACATCCCTGCCCCGCCCACAGTCGTCGTCGTCCTCCCGCCCGCCCCCACCATCCTTGAGACAGACCAACCTTAGTCCCCTCCCTTCCTCTACCCCGCATCTCCCCGGTAACCAATCCGTTCCTGCTACTGCTGGATTACAGCCTGACTGCAGACCTCTGACTGCGGACCAGACGCCTGTTGACACACTGCTTGGCTGCCGACCGGTAGCAGTATCAATGGACAATGACTCTACACACCAGCCTCTCCCCGTCAGATATGTTGCCACTAAGCAGCTGCAGCGCCACCTGGCGGCTTACGCTGTTGTTAGTGTCCTATACAATGACATGCAGGCAGTCAAACGTGAAATGTATGACACCAAAAAACAGCTAGCTTCTGCTCTAGTCATGATCGGTAAGCTTGACAGCCACATCAGAGCCACCGCTGTCAAGGCCACCAAAACGTGCAAGGTGTCTGAGAGTGAACTGGCCGGCCTGCATGACCAAGTGCACAACATGGAGGTGAGAGTCAGCCGCCTGTCCTCGTCCAAAAAATCCCAAGGACATACCATCAGGGACATCAGGCGGAGGATGAATCGAATCATCACTGCCCTACCAAGCACACAGAACCCGCATCGGTCATCGCAGCCGCATGCTTCCTCTCAACCAGTCACCAAGCAGCCTGCTTCCTCATACATGTGCCACTGCCTCTGAGATCTTGCCATCCCAGTCAGAGGCTGTCAATAACCCAGTGGGTGCACGCATACCTGTTGTCGTTTCAGCCAAAAGGAACAGTGTTTCAGAAGATCAGCCTCTCTACACCACTTTAGGCCGCAGTGACAGTCACGCCGGCCCGCCCCGCCGGCAGTCACAGTGACCTGCTGAACACCTGGTCTCTCGCCGTATACAGCCTGATCATGCAACCCATCTCGTCATCGGCGACTCTACTCTTCGACACATGAAGGCCAGTAAAATGACGACCAACCTAAGTGAAAGGGTCCAGATACTCTCAGTATCAGGCATGAAAGCTATAGATCTGTCGGACTGGATGAAGCGTCAGACTGAAGCACCCCATGTACGGGTGGTCACCGTGCATGTAGGGGTGAATGACAGTGAGACTGGCGAAGTGACCAGCCGCCTGTGGGATCAGCTACTGACACAGTGCAGGCGTGTATTCCCCAACGCCGCACTTCACGCCTCCAGCATCCTGCCCGCCAAGACACAGTGTAGGATGACACTCCCAATAGAACTTTCCAGCACAAACTTGTGCCACGCCTGTCGCAAACTGGGGGTGGTCTTCGTCGACAACACGGCCACCTTGACACACATGGGTTTTCGACGCCTTGCCATGTACAGTAAAGACAGACGAGACTTCATCCACCCGAGCTACAAGGGCATGACCTGACTGGCGACCAACATCAGACGAACGTGGCTACCAGCCGACAACCAGCCACGCGACCAGCCTCGCCACGCTTCACACGCTCCCAGCAGCAAGAGTGGCCGCTCGGATGAGGCAACCGCACACAGTGAGCCGCTCAAACACGTTACCTGGCAACGACCCGAGCAGCAGATGCAGCAGACAAAGTATATTGCCGACGGCGGCGTTGCGTCTTCAATGCCAGTAAACTCCTCGTTGCAGCAGCCAGGGCTCTCCTGGCCAATGGTGACACAACACGCTCGTGGGCCTCAGGTGTTCACGTGGCCGGTGTACGGCTATAATCCTCAAGTGTTTGGACTGCCCCAACATTATTATTCGTACTCTGGGGTGCCACCTGATTGTTTCTATCCTGTGCCATCGTACACCCAAGAGCACCTTAGTCCTCACAGTCTTGCGAGCTCTGATTAAAACCGACATATTTGCCTCAATTACACTCCAGTTTATAAGTTTTGGCATTTCAAGTTTTACAAATTAGTGAATTGTTTGACAGCTGAATTGAGCGTTCTCATTAATATTTCGTCCTTGAGCACATTCACTAACTCATTGTATTGCTACGATATATCTTGTGGTCTTTTACTACACCAGTTCTGAAAGGCAGCCTAAACTTAGATGTGAAGCACTGTGGGTATGCTGTTGCTTACTGACTGACGTGTTTGCTATTACCGTCAGCCACTATCTAGGTAGTGACCCTAACGGACACGTTAATTTAAGGCACGACAGTACTGGAAGTCCTGACAGCATGATCATTGTGTTCAATATAGTTTTAATTGTACTCTACTTGCATTTATAATTTTCTTTCTTTTAACATGTCTCCCCACCCGGGTCTGCCCTGGGGGACTTGGGTGGGGTTAACTACTTTTTAGTTCCCAGGGTCACCCTGGTCAGCCCCACAGGGTGGGTTTTCCTCTCTATTCTGGGGCATGTGTTTCTGTCTACCCTTGGTCCATTCACCTGTATTTTCCTATTTTCAACTCTCCCTACTGTCTGCGCTGCCTGTAGCTCTTGATATTGGATGTGTGTTGCTAAATGGTCTTAGCTTTATTTAGGCCCCATATCGTAGGTTTATTTAACGTATTGGACCGGCTGGCGACATAATTCAATCTTCTGTTTTTTTTTGTTTTTTTTTCACAAGCAGTGCAGGCACGTCCTGAGACAGCCTTGTTGCTGTCGGGACGTTAAGCAATGTACAATCAATCAATCAATCTTTTAACATGTCGAATAGTTCAACATTTCACAATTTACATTTGGGTCATTTAAATATTTATCACTTGTTGAACAAAATTCCCGATGTGTGTGCCGGTTCTCCTCTCTCAGCCCATCCCCTTTCATATTTTCGGAATTACAGTCACGTTTACGTTCCGACATAAGTGACGCATCTATTTCGATACCGGGATTTTCAGTAATCCGGCGCGATCCTGTACGTCCTCAGCAAACAGGATTAGCTGTGTATATACATGACTCTATTGCGCACTTGACACGCAGAAGAACAGACCTGGAATCAGACTCTGTTGAAAGTGTGTGGGTTGAGGTAAAGACAACAGATCGGCCCCTCTGCTTGTTGGATTTGTATACAGAAACCCGTCTGCGTCATTTGAGTGGTATGACGACTTTTTAAATATGGCGGATAAGGTTAACAAAAGCATCACTGAAGTGTTATACTTGACGATTTTAACATTAATATGTTTGTCTCGAACCCTGCTTGGGAATCCACAATCACTATGGTTGGTCTCAAGCAGATTATCACGTCTGCAACTAGAGTTACAGAGTCGTCTGCCACTCTAATTGATCATGTATACACCTCCAACAATTCAAGGGTTCTTAGTTCTTATGCCCTTCAAGTGGCGATCAGTGACCACTACCCTGGGTGCTGCAGCTGGGCTTTGAGGGTGGACAAACAAAATCGGAAAAACCAGCATACCACTATCTAGTATAGATCGTTAAAAAGTTTAATAGGGATATGTTTCTAGCCGAACTAAATGAAACCTCTTTTCTTTCGGTTTACAATCATACGAATCCTGAAGATGCGTTGGCCGATTGGTATAGATTGTTCCGTCGGGTTCTTGACAAACATTCGCCGTTGCGTGAAAAGAGGGTGAAACATGTGCATTTACCCCAATGGTTAAGCAATGACATTAAAGAGGCCATGGCTGTCAGAAATGAACTAAAGCGCAACAAAGATTTTGGTGCTTTCCGCAAGCAGAGAAATCGTGTTCAATACATGGTATTAGAGGCCCCAAAAAAACACTTTAAGCGATTGATGGACAACAAAACAGACATCTTATCTGTCTGGCGCGCCCTTAATGCGTTCACTAAATCACGACAAACAGCACCATGTACATCTATATCTGCAGACACATTTAACAACCATTTCTTGTCTGCTGCTGATTTGTTGTTACTCTGGCCGCTGTTGCGAGGGCCAGGAGGAAGCAGGTCTTCCTGGTTACATCCATAAGGCGGGCCAAGTGAACAGGCTCAAATCGACTTGAGTTCAGCCAGGTTAAAACCCAAGCGAGGTCCCAACGTGGCAGGAGGGAGCGTGTGACTGGGCGCTGGAGGTCAAAGTGGGCCATCAAGTCCGAGAGGTCCTTGCAAGCTCCCGGGTCAGGAAGTCCCAAGTGTCTATAAGTGTCAGCCACCATGGAGAGGTAACCTCTGATTGTGATGGGTGCCAAATTCTGTTCGCGGAACTGCCACAAGAAGAATTCAGCCAGCTGTGGCGTGGTCAAAGCCGTGGGGGAGAGGCGTTGCGACTCGCACCAGGATTGTAGAACTCTCCACTTGCCTTCGTATACCTGGCGAGTGGACTGCCTGCGGGCTGTAGCGATTGCCTCCACTGCAGCACCCGAGAAACCTCGTGTTGAGAGGGCCTGCCGCACAATCTCCAGGCGTGAAGAAACTGTCTCTCCGGGCAAGGGTGGAAGAGGTTCTGCCGGGGCTGCTTCAGCATTGTGCGTGGTGTGTGGAGCCGAAGTGGAGGATCCGTGGCTAGGCTCAATAGATCTGTTGTCCAACTCCTGGTCCAATTGAAGGGGGCGACAAGGAGAAGGACCGCGTTGCATCCTCTGAGCTTCAGAAGGATCTTGGGCACCAGTACTGAAGGAGGATAGGCATAGGCTATGAGACCGTCCCAAGGAATGGAAAGAGCGTCCACTGCCCAGGCGAGCGGGTCCGGAAAGGGTGAGACGAACAGCGGAAGCCGACGGTTCCACCTGGTGGCAAAGAGGTCTAACATGGGTGTCTCCCAGTGTGCACAGATCATCCGGAAAATGTCCGGTCGAAGGGACCATTCGGTGTGCAACAGTTGTTCCTGCCGAGAAAGAGAATCCGCGAGAACATTCAGATGGCCCTGGATGTGTCGTGCTCGGAGTGAGATCCCCCGATCTCTGCCCCACAGGAGGATCTGGAAAAGCAGCATGCAGAGGGACGGAGACCTGGTGCCGCCCTGCTTCTGAATGTAGGCTACCACCGTCGCATTGTCTGAAAGTATTAAGATCTCCTGGCCGCGGAGCCGAGATTCCCAGTTGATGAGAGCTAACCAAACAGCCTTGAGCTCGAGCCAATTGATGTGTCTGCCTTGGAGTTCCGCCGGCCACTGACCCGAGACGGCGCTGAATCCCGGCAGTAAGTGTGCTTCCCAGCCGGCATGGCTTGCGTCCGTGAAGAGTGACAGTTGAGGTGGTGGAGTGAAGAGTGGTACCCCCGTCGCCAACCACCCCTGATCCGTCCACCTGTGCAAATGCGGTCGAATCAGCAGAGGAACCGGAACACTGGCCGCGAGGTCTCCGGAAGACGGCCGCCAGTGGAGCAGCAGATGTAACTGGAGAGGTCGCGAGTAAAGTCTGCCTAGGGGTAACAGTTCCGCGGCAGCGCTGATCAGGCCTAAGAGCTGGAGCCAAGTCCTGGCCGGGACTGCGTCCGCTAGAATCACCTGGTGAGCGAGTGTCGCCAACTTCTGGATTCGTTCCTGTGGTAGTCGTCCCCGGTTGAGGTCGGCCAAGAACTCCATCCCGAGGTGAGCAAACCAGCGTGACGGAGAGAGATCCAATTTCCCGTTGTTTACCACAAATCCAAGTCGGTGTAGGAGGCTGAGAAGTGCATTCCTGTCCGCCTCCAGACGAGACACTTCCTGATTCCGGAGAAGCAGGTCGTCGAGGTAGTTGGAAGTCGGGCTGGAAGACGTCTGCCTGGCTTTGGAGACCACCGCGTCCACAATCCTCGTAAAGACCCAAGGGCTGAGATTGAGGCCGAAGGGAAGGGCACGAAACTGGTAGACCACTCCTCGGAAGGCGAAGCGTAGGTAACGACGGGAAAACGGGTGAACGACAACTCACACACCATCTATATCCGAAAGGCTTACAGATTTTTGTGAGGACAAACTCGCGCCAAACGTATCCTTTAGTATTCCTTCGCTTACTGTATTTGACGTTGGCAAATCTGTTAGCCAACTCCAAAATAAGCGCTCGCTTGGTCACGACGGGATAAATACATACATTTTAAAACTTGCTGCCCCGTATGTGGTCGAGTCTTTTACATTTGTTTATAATCTCGTTTTACAACATGGTACATTTCCAAACAGCTGGAAAGTAGCCAAAGTTATTCCTCTGCCTAAACTGAGTAAGAACCTCTCGGACCTTAATAAGTTTAGACCAATATCGCTCTTGTCAGCTCTGTCAAAACCAATAGAAAAACATGTACACAGGCATCTGAGCTATTTTCTTGAAAAACATAACTTGCTTTACCCACTACAGTCAGGTTTTAGACCTCGCCACTCATGCCACACAGCTCTAGCTCAACTGACCAATACTTGGCTTATGTCCATGAACAAAGCTGAAATGACCGGTGCTGTATTTCTAGATTTCTCTAAAGCCTTTGATCTAGTAAATCATGATATGTTGATACTAAAGCTATCAGTGTATCACGTAAACAAAGCATCCTTGGACTTTTTCAAATCATACCTGCACGGAAGACGTCAGTATGTGTTTGTTAATGGAAAACGTTCTGCTGAAGGCATAATAAAGCATGGCGTGCCTCAGGGCTCAATATTAGGGCCCCTCTTATTTTCCATTTACATCTATGATATGGCAATGCCATTGCATATTTCAGATGTAAACGTACGCTGTAGCCTGTTTGCTGATCCCCCACCCGGGTCTGCCCTGGGGGACTTGGGTGGGGTTAGGTATTTTTTAGTTCCCAGGGTCACCCTGGTCAGCCCCACAGGGTGGGTTTTTCTCTCTATTCTGGGGCATTTGTTTCTGTCTACCCTTTGTCCATTCACCTGTATTTGCCTTTTTAAAACTCTCCCTACTGTCTGCACTGCCTGTAGCTCTTGATATTGGATGTGTGTTGCTAAATGGTCTTAGCTTTATTTAGGCCCCATGTGTTAGGTTTATTTAATGTATTTGACCGGCTGGCGACATACATTCAATGTTCTGTTTATTTTTTTTCACAAGCAGTGCAGGCACGTCCTGAGAAAGCCTTGTTGCTGTCGGGACGTTAAGCAATGTACAATCAATCAGTACAATCAACTGTTTGCTGATGATGCTACTCTCGACGTGTCGTCAGCGAATATCTCCACAATCAATTCCTCATTTCAACAGGGCTTAACTGATGTTTCAAAATGGTGTCACACTAACTATATGGTACCAAATCCGTCTAAAACAGAATGCATACTAATAACTACACGACAAAAGCAGCAGCTACATCCACCCCCGCTTAGCCTTTCTCTCAACTCTGAGCCGATTAGACAAGTTAGAGAGCAACGCTTGTTAGGCGTCATTATCGACGACCAACTCACATGGCACGCGCATGTCGGCAGCATATGTCGAACAGTGTCCAGGAATTATATCTTCTTTCAAAACTGCGTTATTTTACAGGTACACCGACAAGGAAAATATTCTATAACGCTCAATCCCATATAGATTATGCTTCCACAGTTTGGGATGCATGTAGCGATGCGTGCATAAAAAAGATTAATGCTCTTCACCGTAGGGCAGCCAAATTAATCCACCCGGATAGTAAAGAAAGCACCGACGACCGACTCAAAGCCCTCGTCATGCTGCCTCTGCGTAAGTTACTCATGTATAATAAAGGCGTACTTATGTTTAAAATCTACCACTCTAAAACGCCTAGTTATCTAACAGATCTATTTAGCCCTGCTCATACGCCTTATAAAACGACGAGGAACAATCTATCTATACCAAGGCCGCGCCTCGATATATTCAAAACCAAAACTAGTTTGTTTTACTCAGGAGCCAAACTATGGAATTTGTTGCCTATCGACATTACTGGGGCTCCTTCTTTGTCCACATTCAGGGCCCGCTTATTTCGGCAGCTGAAAAGTGAGTGCGCGTGCAAGGACTGACATGATTGAAAAAAGGTCTGTGTACCTAATCATTTATCCTTGAGAAATAAAGTTTTATTTCATTTCATTCCTCACTTCAGTCAACGCAGTATTAACGCTGTTTGTAGATGGTGCCATGAAAATATTAATATGACTGATACCTAACCCATCAAAAACAGAGTGCATGTTAATCACTACTCGCCAGAAGCATCAGCTGCACCCACCTCCACTCAGCCTTTCACTCGACTCAGAGCCGATTAGGTAAGTCAGAGAGCCGCACAGGTTGTTGCGGGGCGTCACTATCGACGATCAGCTCACTTGGCACGCTCATGTCAATAGTATATGTCGGACAGTGTCCAGAAATTTATCCTCTCTAAACTTAATAATAATAATAATACCGTTATTATATAGGCGCTTTTTCTCAATTTTGGGCGAATCGACTCAAAGCGCCGCGAACTGAAACCCAACACGCACACTCACGTAACAGACACGGATTTACGCCATTTAAGACAAACACAGTACAAGACAGACGAAGGGCCAGTTCAGCTTCTGAAGTTACAGAGATTTTTGATCGCTTGTATTTGAAATTTGTAAAGTGGCCTGAAACCGGTACCAAAGTGTGTGTGTGTGTGGGGGGGGGGGGGAGGGGGTTACAGACACGCCTACAAGAAAAATCTTCTATAACGCTCACATCCAATCACATATAGATTATGCATGTACGGGATGGGTGTAGCGATGCATGCTTATGAAAAGGCCTTAATGCTCTCCACCGGCATGCTGCCCTCGCGCTGGGACCATATGGCGTTGAGGCGCGTCCCCTGGGTGGTGGATAGGGGGTCCCTCGTGAGAGGGGTGCACCGAATGAAATAAGGTGCCGTGAACCAACATGGTCTAAGGGAAGGTGACCCCGACAGAAAACCCCTGGTCCTCCTAGTAAGGGGGTTGGGGGTGGGGGTAGCTTCCCCACCCTGCAAAAAAGGAAATAGCTACAAAATCGCCGACGAAAAGACTAACAGTAATTCCTTTCCTGGAGGAGGAAGGTTCTTCTACCAGAAGACTTATGACGTCCTGTGGTGAAAGCCGGAAGTCTTCGGAAGCCACAGGACCGAGCCGCCTCTCTCTATCCAGGGATACAACCATGGGCACATGGAACGTCAAGACCATGTACCAGAGCGGCAAGGCCGCCCAGATAGCAGCGGAAATGCAAAAGTACAACCTTTCCCTGCTAGGTATCAGTGAAGCCAGATGGACGCAGTATGGCCAGAAAAGGCTGTTAAGTGGGGAGATGATTCTGTATTCAGGTCATGAAGAGGAGAATGCCCCCCATACAGAAGGTGTAGCATTCATGCTGTCACCAGTGGCACAGAGAGCGCTGATGGGCTGGGAACCTCTTGGGCCAAGAATTATCACAGCAGCCTTTAGAACCAAGAAAAAGCTCAAGCTGAACGTCATCCAGTGTTATGCGCCCACTAATGACAGTAACGAGGAAGAGAAACAATAGTTCTACGACCGACTCCAGAGTGCCTTGGACAAATGTGCGGAGCGAGACATCACCATCGTCATGGGCGATTTTAATGCCAAAATAGGGGAGGACAACACCGGATACGAAGAGGTGATGGGGAGACAGGGACTAGGCTTGGAGATGAGTGAGAACGGGGAGAGGTTTGTAGACTTTTGTGCTCTAAACCGACTTGTCATTGGAGGCAGCATCTTCCCACACAGAAGAATACACAAAGCAACTTGGGTCTCACCCGACCATACAACAGAGAACCAAATAGACCATATCTGCATTAGCAAGAAATTTAGAAGATCCCTTCAAGATGTTCGATTGAGGAGGGGAGCAGATGTCGCCTCAGACCACCATCTGCTTAAGAATGAAGCTAAAGAAAAGCTGCACAGAGAACAAGAAGACAGCGCTATAATGTAGGCCTCCTGAGAGAAACTGGAGTGAGAGAAGAGTTCAAACTGGTGCTGTCCAACCGGTTTCAAGCGCTACAGGAGCTAGTAAATGAAGAGGAGGAGGTCACCACAGAGCAGCAGTGGAAGGCAGTTAGAGAGGCGCTGAACTCAACCTGCAAAGACACTGTAGGGTTCAGGAAACGCTATCACAAGGACTGGCTGTCGGCACAGACCTTGAAGAAGATAGAAGTGAGGAAGCAGAAGAAAGCAGTTGTCAACAACAGTCGCACGAGAGCAGCCAAAGTAAGGGCACAGGGGGAATACTGGGAAGCCAACCGCGAGGTGAAGAGGAGTATCAGGGCAGACAAGAGGGCCTACACAGACAGCCTGGCAGCAGAGGCAGAAAAGGCAGCAGGCAGCGGCAACATGAAACAGCTCTACGACATTACCAGAAGATTGTCAGGCAAGTATGGCCATACAGAAAGACCAGTAAAAGACAAAGAAGGCAAGCCTATTGCAGACAGAGCAGACCAACTCGACAGATGGGCCGAGTATTTTGAAGAGTTACTGAACAGACCTAGCCCACCCGACCCCCCAGACATCCAGCCGGCAGAGACCGACCTACCCATCAGCTGTGACAGACCCAGCCGGGAAGAGATCAGAAGAGCAGTGGCATTTTTGAAGAACGGCAAAGCAGCAGGCCCAGATGGCATCCCAGCGGAGTCTCTGAAAGCAGACCTAGAGACAACAGTGGAGATGCTGTACCCACTGTTTGGAAAGATCTGGGAAGAGGAGGTGATGCCAGCTGACTGGAAGGAGGGGTACCTAATCAAGCTTCCCAAGAAAGGCGACCTCAGCAAGTGTTCCAACTACAGAGGAATCACCTTGCTGTCAGTACCAGGAAAGGTCTTCAACAGGATCATCCTGGAGAGAATGAAGAGCTCCGTTGACCCCCAGCTGAGAGACCAGCAAGCAGGATTTAGGAAGAACCGATCATGTACAGACCAGATCGCCACTCTCCGCATCATCGTGGAACAGTCTCTGGAGTGGAGCTCCCCGCTGTACGTCAACTTTGTGGATTATGAGAAAGCATTTGACAGCGTGGACCGAGAGACTCTGTGGAAACTCCTACGACACTATGGTGTACCCACAAAGCCCGTCCGCCTGATCAAGAGCAGCTACGATGGCATGACATGTCGCGTGATCCACGAAGGGCAGTTCACCACGGAGCTCCAGGTCAGAACTGGTGTCAGGCAGGGGTGTCTGCTGTCTCCGTTCCTCTTCCTACTGGCCTTAGACTAGGTCATGAAGATGACCACAGAGCACAGACGAAGGGGAATACAGTGGACACTGTGGACACAGCTTGACGACCTCGATTTTACAGACGACTTGGCATTACTGTCCCACACTCATCAACAAATGCAGGACAAGACCACGAGGCTTGCTGACATCTCGTCCCAACTGGGCCTCACCATTCACCAACAGAAAACAAAGACAATGAGGCTGAACGCAACCAGGGAAGAACCAGTCTTGCTTGCTGGCACCCCGTTGGAGGAGGTGGAGTCCTTCACCTATCTCGGGAGCATCATAGACAAAAAAGGCGGCACTGATGCAGATGTCAGAGCACGAATCGGTAAAGCCAGAGCAGCCTTTCTCCAGTTGAAAAAAGTGTGGAGTTCCAGAGAGCTGTCACAACACACTAAAGTCCGGATTTTCAACTCCAATGTAAAAGCAGTTCTCCTATATGGAGCAGAGACTTGGAGATTGACAAAAACCACAGTCAACAGAGTACAGACCTTCATGAACAGTTGCCTTAGAAGAATTTGTAAAATCCACTGGCCAGAGAAGATCAGCAACGTCAGACTCTGGGAGAGAACAGAGCAGATGACAGCAGAGAATGAAATTGGGCGAAGAAGATGGGGATGGATCGGTCACAGTCTGAGAAAGCCAGCTTCCAGTATCACTAGGCAGGCATTGTCATGGAACCCCCAGGGAAAGAGGAAAAGAGGTAGGCCGAGAAACTCCTGGCGTCGAGACCTCCAAGCAGACATCAAGAGACTGGGAACCACCTGGAGTAGAATCGAAGGAGAAGCACAGGACAGGAGTCGCTGGAGGTCTCTCGTCGACGGCCTATACCCAGGTAGGGGTGACAGGCGTAAGTAAGTAAGGAAACCGGCATGCTGCAAAGTTAATCCTCTCTACTGAATAGTAAAGACAGCACTGACGACCGACTCAAAGCCCTTGGCATGCTGCCTTTACGTAAGCTACTTATAAGGGTGTCGGTGTTGATGTTTAAAATCGGCCTCTCCAAAACTCCTCGCTACTTATCTTGACGGATCTCTTCATAGTCCCGCTAGCACCCCGTACAAGACGAGGAACAATCTGTACGTACCTAGGCCACGCCTCGACATATTTAAAACGAGCCTATCTTACTCGGGAGCCATACCGTGGAACTCGATACCAGCAAATATTGCTCCCGCCCCATCCCTGTCTACATTCAGGACCCGTCTAGCACAGCACCCAAATAATTGATTGTACATTGCTTAACGTCCCGACAGCAACAAGGCGTTCTCAGGACGTGCCTGCACTGCTTGTGAAAAAAAAAGAAAACTAAACAGAAAATTGAATGTATGTCGCCAGCCGGTCAAATACGTTAAATAAACCTAACACATGGGGCCTAAATAAAGCTAAGACCATTTAGCAACACACATCCAATATCAAGAGCTACAGGCAGTGCAGACAGTAGGGAGAGTTTTAAAAAGACAAATACAGGTGAATGGACCAAGGGTAGACAGAAACACATGCCCCAGAATAGAGAGAAAAACCCACCCTGTGGGGCTGACCAGGGTGACCCTGGGAACTAAAAAATACCTAACCCCACCCAAGTCCCCCAGGGCAGACCCGGGTGGGGTAGCACCCAAATAAGGGGTAAGAGCACCTAACGTCATGTTTTACAGTCACAAACTAAACTCTCGCCCTGAATATAAGCCCACTGTACCATTGCCCATTTTCTTCTCAAAATGTCACCGTGGACTCTTGATTTGACTTTACAGTAAGAACAGCGGTGTCAGTTTGTGCATATGCCCGCGAGCGCACGAGTGTGTGCGTGCATGCGTATGTTCATAATATGGGTTCATTGAGTGGATGTGCAACCTGATTTATTTTTCATATATCATTTTTGTTTGTTTGTTTTTAGTACTATTGATTTGATACGTGTACATTTACATAAATATGTAACTGTAGTCTTATATCCGGTTCATATGTCGGTGTATCTTTCTGTACTGTTAGGCCATTGACCTGTGGGTGTACGTGAGAGAATGAGGTGTGTGTGTGTGTGTGTGTGTGTGTGTGTGTGTGTGTGTGTGTGTGTGTGTGTGTTTGTGTTACTGTTACTGTTACTATTTGTTGTAGTGTGTAGCAAGGACAAGATTGAAAATAGGTCTGTGACCTAAGCTTTTATCCTTGTAAAATAAAGTTTAATTTTATTTCATTTCATTTCACATTTCATTGTTTGACTGATATCAGTTTTGGCCGCGAATGGCCCGCTAAGAGTCTTATCACGTACGCACTTTCTCTAGCTCTCTATCTCCCCCCGCCCCCCTCCCCCTCCCCCCGCTTTTCCACTTTTCGGTCCCTGGAAGCAAGGTCTAGCCGGGGAGACCTTTTGTATGAGGTTGAAGGCAAACAAAACTACGTCACATTTGGACCCCCCCTCCCCCCCCCTCCACACACACACACCGGCACCCCCCCCCCCCTCCCACCGGCCGAGGTAACTGATCTTCCCCTGCATTTTGCCTTGGACTCGTGGCATGGCGCTGAGAGCCAGGACAGAAAATATTTAAAGTCAGTTCCTTCTCTTCGTTCAGTGTTGCCGAGGGTGTGCTGAAGAGGTCGCGGCTTAGACCGAAATAGCTGTCCACACCAGCTCAACTAAATATCATCTGGACCCCCTTGGACCCTATAGATCTAAAAGAAACACGTCCATGCTTTCGACATCCCTGCTGCCACTTTCTCTGACAGATGCCTTCTGGCTTAGGTGCTAGCAGCCGGGAGATCACGGTCATAGGCGCGTGCCACATGGCCGTCGCGAGATCGGTTACGGCAGGATTACTGTGCGTGGATAAAACCACAAAAGGCAGGGAGGCCACCAACTACTACGTCCGAGATTTTAGAAATATTGAGTTTTTTCCCTTGCTCCAGCCGGCTATGAAACGTTGCCTTGCAGGGCTGAACGACATGCATACAATGGAAAATTTCCTTTGGCTCACCAGAAATATAAAACGCACAAGAGATAATGACTAAGGGTAAAGCTAAGCTAATATTAATACGTAGTGCAGATTTTCAAATTGCGATCACACACACCACGCACGCACACACACACACTACACACATCGGCTGACACACGACATTCCTGAAAGGCTAGATCCCAATGCGCAATAGACCATCGGGCCGACGTCGGACTCGTGGCATGGTCTATTGCGCATTGGGATGACGCAGAGAATCCTTACTGCCAGTGAACGCAGACAGACTGACTCAAAATAGCTGTCAATTCATCGTCAATGATTAATCAAAGGTGCAGCAGTGGACACAACTGAAGCGGTGTCAGCAAGACTGAGGCATAGATCCTTATGAGCCCTCGCAACTGCGGGGGCGCATTTGGATCTATACCTCTTGCAGCTTGGTGGTATTCAATTCAGTTTTTATCGGCAGTAAAGTGGTGAATACAGTATGTATAGATCATTATAATCACTGAAAAGGTTTCAGTCCTGGGTGCGTCTCAGTGCCAACCCGACGCCAGTTTTGTTCGTAGGCGGTGAAATTCATTCGACCACAAAAACGAACGGCCTGGGAACTTTTTCTCTGTTTTCTGGGGCTGCTTGAAAAATCACGTAAAACAACTAATATAAATTAGATGAGCCGGTATCGCCAGTCTTCCTCTGGCTGAAGTGTACTTATTGCTTGGAAAACAAGTTCCGGGCTTGATTGACAGGGGCAAAAGGCAAACGATGGCTCTCATTTGTAATTGCATGAGTGCGCCTTCTGATAGAACTGGAGACACTCGGATGCCGGAACGTGAAACTGAACACACTGGCAAAATTATGATCTGCACTGAAGAGGTATAGATCTTCGTGTGCCTCCGCAGTTGCGGGGGCTCAAGAGGATCTATACCTCTTGCTGCCTTAGTCCTTTCATGTTTCTTTGCGGGAGAAGATCGGGAGAAGTGGATGTTGTTTGGTCCCTTCAGTTTTCAAGAAACGCCACTTGTTCGTTGATCAAAGCCAAGGGCGGGCACTAGGACTTCTTAGCCCACAGTTACGGCACTAAAAGCCTAATCGTCTCCCCTGAAATCGGTTCCTGGCGCCAGCGCCACCTACCGGTGGTTATCAACGAAAGGGCAGACACTATCGGTGAATATTAGTTTGTCTCCGGCTAATCAGTCAGAGATGAATTATCGCGGCGTAACGACTGAGCGCAGTGCGAGAGGTGGCGAGACTGGACAGGGGCAGATCCGGGGGGGGGGGGGGGGGGAGGGGCGGGGGTAAATGCCCCCCCCCCCCCAAGACCCCAAATTTGTTAAAATGCTATAACAAAGTCCGTTTTCGGGGTTGTTTGGCCCCCCTCCCCCCTCCCAAACAATAAGTCCCCCCCCCCTCGGAGGTAAGTGATCCGGCCCTGCTGGAATGTAGTCAAAAGAAGCATGCCGGCATCGAAGCGAAGCCCTCAATGGGTAGTCGGTTAGATTTCGTCAGTCCGTCTGACAAACCGGCAGAAAGGTAGACTGATTCAGTTGGAGGTTATATTACATAGACAAATCAGTTTGGCCAGTTCAGGCAGTAACTGAGGACCGGTGTTTTTTTTTTTTTTTTTTTTTTTTTTTTTTTGTTGCCTTGCTTAAAAATTTGTAGTAGGGCTGAATGTTGGAATTTGCTGGAAATGTCCGGTTAGCTGAGAGGAGACATGTTTCAATGGTGCTTTGATTCCTGAGCTTAGCCAATGGAGAATTGTGGGCCTATGTTGAGTTGCCGTTGACGTAGTGATTTGAGGAGCACGCTGATTTCAGCTGTGCTTGGGTGTGGGGTTGGTAAGGAACCAGTTTCATAGCCAAGAAATGAGACGGGTGATGTGCTGTTTTTGTTGTTGTTGTTGTATTTTGTGCATGGCAAATATGCTGCTGGTGGGCGGTAGTGTTTTTGTTTTAGGGAATTGAAAAATTAGGGGATGACTGGGACTGACTAAGGCTAAGAGACTGGACAGTACGGAAACGGCACTGTGAACGAGCCGCTTTACTGACTGACTTGCGAGCACACGAGACACACTCTTAAGGACTGAACCTGCGCCTCGTCATATGAAAGGGCCGCGCAGTAGGATCAGTCTTTCCTGTACTGACTCGAGCCGGCAGACCGTCCGTAAAGCCGAGCGGTTCGGCGGCAATGACTGAGTAATTGTTGATGACATGATCCCAACTGCAAGAGACATGCGGGGGCTCATGAGGCTCTATGCCTCTTGCTGAGACAAATTTGTATCCACGTTTAGTCTCGGACAGTCAGTGTTGCGTTTGGAGACCGGTCGTTGAACGAACCAAGATTTCAGAAACATAAATGTACGTACAGGAGCAAGGGGTTAATAGCTTTTTTGCTAATCCGTAAAATATTTCATTCCGAAAGATCCCACAGTGTTAACAGACAATGTACACATAAAACTTTCAAGAGATATCGGCACCGCTGAGTTTTCAGAACCTCTCTCTATTCGGCAATATGTAACACTCCACAGTCCTAATACAACAAATGTGTTCAGACAAAAATACTATTGATGATCTAGCAACAATCATCAATGATATTTTACATAATACTATAGCAACGACTATAGTGAAATTATTTGTCATACTTTTATACCTAAACTTTTTAAATACATGTATGGTTTTGATAATTAAGTGTACAATTCAAAGGGTTTTTCGTTTTCGCGGGGTCTAAAATCACCAAGATCTGAACAGACGTTAAATAAAATTCATTCAAATTCATTCATGTCATGCAGCAAGCGTCCCCGGTGACTGGTCTTGAGTGAGAGATGGAGAGGCTTGTCCATGGAGAGGCGTGTCCAGGGGACGCTAGGAGGGGAGGAAATAAAATTAATGTGTGCTGGTCTGTGATTTTGGGACAGCCGTAAGGTCCAAAATCACAGACCGACACACACACGGCAAAGAAGGCTTGCTAAAAGGGGTTTTCTCCAATAATAAATAGCTCGTATGTTCGTCGCATTCACAAAACCACACTTCAGAGCTGCTATACCATCTAGACGATCCTCGTCTCCCGTGATGAGAATGCAATGGCGTGGTCTTCTAGCACTGGACATGCCATTTGCATATACATCCTCTCAATCAACCCCATTACGGTTACCACTGGCGTAGGTTCTCAAAGGACTCGACGGCTGCCACTTTCGCCAGCAAGACGGCAAGCACACTCTTAACCCTTCGGATGTCGGTAGCGTTTTGGGTTGGAGAGCTGCGGGGCTGTTAACCCTTATCATTCGGAATACACCAGTGTGTGAAATAAGTTTGACTAAAATAGTTCAAGGGTAGTGCCAGAATAGCTTGGCGCCTCTAGGCGCCAAGCTATTCTGACACCACCCTTGAACTAAAGCCATCGGTCTATATCCTTATCTGCAAGTAGTATAATGTAGCTTGCATAATTATGGCAGTGCACAAATTTGAAGCTTTTAGCCTCAGTATGATATGGGTTAAGACGTTGTGTGTCTTGCTGGCATACGTTGCCTCAATGCGTATCCTGGTGTTTGCAGATTCTACTCAGTGATGCTGCTGTTTAAATCGAGTCACAAACCATGCTAGCGCTGGTAGAACTGTACACAGCAGGGGATCTAACTGTTTGTCTGTCCAGCGCTGTTTAGGTCGAGGTGTAGTACTGCGCTTTTATCCAGTCAAATGATGTAGTAGTAGTAGTAGTATTGTGAGGGCAAACTAGGCCGTGAGACCTTTGCAAATGTCCTTTCTTTCTTTAGTTACTTTATGGGTCTGCTATGCATGCAATTTTCCTATAAATCATTCATCATAGGAATAGAAAATCTCTTTAAATTTTGGTAATTCGTCCAGCTGGTTTTTAAAAGAATTTATATTAGGTGCTTTAAAAAAAATGAAACTGATGTCATTCCAAACAAGGGCAATTCTGTTAGTAAAACAAAACTTCCGCAGGTTAGTGTTGCAGTGCTGTACAAAGATTTTCCCTTCAGAGTTTCGGGTTCTGTCACAAAATGGTGCTGCAAAAAAGTCGTTCCAATTTAGGTCGTCGATGCCATTATAAATTTTAAAAACTTGGATTAAGTCTCCACGTATTCTACGTCCACGTAAGGAGTGTAATCCAAAGTATCTGAGTCTGTCTAAATAAGTCATATTTCTACATTCTTTGACCAGCTTTGTTGCTCGTCTCTGAACCCTTTCGAGTGCAACTGATTGTCTCTTTAAACCTGGGTACCATTCAGTGTTTGCATATTCTAAATGTGGTCTGACTAGTGATTTTTACAGTTGACTAAAAATGTTCTTGTCCAAATAATTAAAAGCTCTCTTAACTACTCCAACCGTTTTGTTTGGGGGTCAAAAGATATAACTTTGTCGAAAACAACACCTAAGTCTCTTTCCTCCTCACAAGATGCCACCTTTTTAATGTCGCTGTTAACTTTCATCAAGTAATCCTGTTCAGGATTGTTCCTTCCAGCATGCAAGACCTTGCATTTCTCTACATTAAAATGCAAATCCCATGTGTCGGACCACTCTTGCAAGTGCTCCAAATCATGCTGCAACATGTCTTTATTGCTCGATTCATTATAGATTTTAGTATCATCTGCGAATATGTTGCACATGCTATTAACACAGTCTGGCAAGTCATTTATAAATATCGTAAATAATATAGGTCCTAAGATGCTTCCTTGAGGTATAACGCTCAGTACCTTTATTTTGTCTGATTTTGCATCTCCAACCTTTACTACTTGTTCTCTTTCATGTAAGAAACTTCTTATCCAGTTGGAAATGTTTCACCTACACCATAGGCCTCTAGCTTTTGAAGAAGCCTTTCATGAGGAACAGTGTCAAATGCTTTTCTAAAGTCTAAGTATATGATGTCAACCGGTTTTTTTCGTTGTTGTTGTCAAGTAACTAAGTTATATCATCCATAACCTGTAGTAATTGATCACATGATCGTTTCTTTCTAAAACCATGTTGGCATTCAGTGTACATATTATTCACAGTAAAATAATTAACAATTTCATCACAGACTATAGACTCTAAAACTTTACATACTATACACGTTAAACTTACTGGTCTGTAGTTTCCTGCATCTGACCAAGAACCTTTTTTTTTTAAAAATAGCACTTACCTCTGCGGTTCGCCAGTCTTGCGGTACAATACCTGATTTAAGGGAAAATATAAATAATGTGCAAAGTGGTTCTGCCAACTCATTACACAACTCTTGTAAAACTCTGAGAGGGATGCAGTCTGGACCTTGAGCTTTGGAAGGATTTAATTCTTTTAGTTTTTTTTCCTGACAATATCAGGAGTTATTACGATATCTGTTATGGTGCACCCATTCGATTTTGAACCTCTACCAAGCATCGGAACATTACTCAAGTTTTATTCCACAAATACACTTGAGAAAAATGCATTCAGTGTTGCTGCCTTTTCATGGTCTGCTACAGCAAGTGTGCCATCTTCTTTTTTAATTTTTAAGTGCAGTTATTCTAGAATTATATTTAGTTTGTTTCCTGTACATACTTCCAAAACATTTTGGGGTTCATTTTACATTTATCTGCAATATTTCTTTCATGTAACTTTTTATTAAGCTTTAATAATTTATTACAGTCATTTCTTAAGGTAATATATCTTTGATAATCTCTACCTTTTTGAGTTTGAAGATATCTTTTGTATAACTTGTATTTCTTTTTAATCATTCTTAAAGTACCCTTATTCATCCGAGATGGTGTGGTTCTTTTATGTGATTTACTCTTCACTTTGGGATGTGCAACTCCATACCTTTCAGAATCGAAGACTTAATTAATGCCCAGAATTTTTCCACTCCGCAATTTTCAGGTTTAGTAGTTGTAAAGTCTATATTTGCCATATATGCTCTCAGACTTTCATAGTCTCCCTTCCCAAGGTTAAGGGAGTGTTTATTACTCTGCGTCACCTTTACCTTAGGTACATACAGCTGGAAGAGTAAAACATCGTGGTCACTCTTGCCAATGGGATCGAAGTGTTGAATATCTGACGTTAGCTACTCGCCATTTACTAAGATTAGGTCATCTAATGTTGACCTCTGACCTTGCCTATGTCTTGTTGGATTTTTCACCATCTGAATCAGGCAGGCCTCTCTTATGCACTCAACAATTTGATTATTTTTCTCACCTGTCCAGGAGCCATCCCATCCTGCATAAGGGAAATAAAAATCTCCGAAAATGCAAATTTTGTCATATGTTTGTATCTCCTCGGATCGTAAAAGTTGTAATAGTAAATCTGTGTTTTCAGTTGCGGAGTTGGGGCTTCTATACACACAACCAACAAGAATTTTTTCACCAGAAGCACTCACAAAATAGTACCACAAGCTCTCTTCAAACTTACTATTGTTCAATGTTTCACATTCTTGAGCATTTAACTTTTTGTTAAAATAAATGATGTCTGCTTAACTCACTCAGTCCCGACACAATACATCAAGATATGGCTCGACCATGATAGTCCAAGGGTGGTGCCAGAATAGCTTGGCGCCTATAGGCGCCAAGCTATTCTGCCACCACCCTTGAACTATCATGGTCGATCTCAGTGTCTCCTGAATTGCAATGCAGTCTTGAAAGCCGGGACAACCACAAAATATGGGTGCTTCGTACACAATGAGTTAAAGCGCTTCGGAAGAGGTTTCAGACTCTTGGCTAGATGTGTGGACTCAGACCTGGGCCGGGACAGAGATGTGGGGTGGTCACGCCCAGAGAAAAGCCCCGGGGAGGGGGTGGGGGTGGGGGGTGGTGGGCCCCAGTGGCGTTGGAAACATTCTCCTGGTCAACTTGATTACCAGCAGCCCGTGATACGAATTTGACGACAGGGTCTTGGAACTGCCGACGTGTCATTTACATATTTCCAGCTGATCTGTAATTCTGGATCTCACGGCCTTCGGCCGTGAGATCCAGAATCACAGATCAGCTCAAAATCCTAAGGCCCAAAATCCCAGAACAGCAATCACTTACAGGAATTGCTCTGTGCGGGATGGGACATAGAAAAGCTGGAGAAGGGCAGTTTTGCATACTGATTCATGACACTGGGAGGATAAGGAGGTGATTATCACCAAAGTCTCGTATTATTCGGCCGGCCGGGTATCGACGCTGGCCGTTCAAATGGTCGACATCAGCATATGCACTCACATTAATTGTGCTGCGCCTTGCCTGGTTTTCACGAAAGTTACGGGGATTGGCAACTAATTACGCATTAGCACAGAAAAAGCCTTGTAGGACTAATGCAGATTATCTTTTTTTGAAATCGTCGAAAATTCAACGTCAAAAAATCCCCCAGCCGTCAAAAGAACGTAGACACAAACTGGCACAGGCAAGAGGTATAGATCCGGCCTCATGAGCCCCCCGCAACTATCTATACTTTGGCAGTTGTGCACCGGCTTTTCTCGGCATTAACGGCCCTAGAAGGCCCAGCAGAACGGATTGACTAGCTTCTAGGTTTAACCCCTTGTCTGCCGGAGCACAGCAAACACCACCCAAATGCAAGAGGGGAGTGGCTCATGAGGATCTATGTCCCTCGGTAGCCTGCTTCTTGCTCGGTTGCCGGAAGTGAGGTGCGATGCTTCCGGAAAGGGAACGTACAAAAGTAATCAGAAGACATTTATAGAATTAGTTCCCTTGTGGTTCTGGTTAAGCTGTTCAAGTTATTGCTATACGATAGTTTCTAGCAACCTACTCATAGCGGTCCGCAACATTTCCTTTATAAATGATTTTAGTGTGTCAGTCTTACAATGATGCTGGACAGAAGGACTATCTTTAAAGTTTGAATGAAATATCTTTCTGCACTTAATACAATACAATACAATACAATACAATGCAATGCAATGCAATACAATACAATACAATGCAATGCAATGCAATACAATACAATACAATACAACTTTATTGTCTTTTCAAGTCAATGCACGACAGAAATTTTCATGTGCTTTGTACGCAGGAGAATTACTTCCGTTACGCTCAATAGGCAGTGGAAAACCTCTAGTACGCGTGCCTACTCACATGGATTGTAAAAAGATGGGTAGAAAAGTCATAGCTGAGGCAAGACAACATTGATCACCCATTGTACCGCCGAATTTCAGCAGTCAAAGTCCGCCATGTAGCAGACCGCTTTAACGTCTAGCAGGCAGCTAAGGTCATCTCACTCGAGTGTTGTGTATGCTTCTGGTAAACACTGGTTATCCGCAGTGATTTCGCTCCCGTTCGTTGTTGCCAGTCGTTCGGGGTAAGCCTAACCTCATTACTATAACTGTTCATGTGACCCCGGATCAGTCTCCACAGCGCAAGAGACTTAGGCTCCCGAGCAGCCGCAGTAATGAGAGGTGCCACTGCAGACGCTCATGAGAATATATGCCTCTTATAGATGCCGGAAGGAGGCTCATCGAGAGACGTTTCTAAAGGTGATAAACTCGTCAACCTATAATAGGAAGCACGGTAGAAAAAAAAAGTAAAAGAGTCCGAAATAGCTCAGGCCATCTGCGAGTGTTGCCTGTGCTTCTTTGGGCTCATGAGGATCTATGCATCTTGGAGATGTTCAGAGTATTGCCTGTGCTTCTCCGGGTCATGAGGATCTAAGCCTCTTGGAGATGTTCAGAGTGTTGCCTGTGCTTCTTTGGGCTTCTTCTTCTTCTAATTCCCCTGCCACGGTCAACCAATTGACCATTATTACTGGGTTGCTGGTGGTGCGCAGCAAAAACAACAACAACAAAAATCTAACTTACTTCTTACATCTGGTTTCTAAGTTGGGAAACTGGGGAGGGGTCAAGGGTTGGGCGGGGGGTGGGGGGGGGGGGGGAGAGAGAAAGGTGTTGGGAGCCAGCTGTTGTTTCGGTGTCTCCGGCTAGGCCTGCCTGGCTGCCGTAGCGGTCTCCGGGGGTTAAACCCCGACCAGTACAGCGCCTAGTCATCATCAGCCCTACTATAGCAGGTGGCAGGCCACGAATGGGGTCAACGGTTGAGGCTTGATATCCTCGCAATGAAGGCGGCATCAAGCGAAGAAGCCTGTATGGTGTCTTCGGGCTTATGAGATGTTTGTCTATGTTTATGTCACAAGCTAGTCATCTGCCGTAACTTTCCACTCGTTTGATGTTGGGAGTCGTTCGGCGTAAACATAACCATACTACTGTCGCAGGTAGTAGGTCCAGGGAATAACAACTGGCTCTAAACTGCCACTGTTACAGCCAACGATCGCACACGGAATTCGGCCCCCCGCGTTTTGACCACCCGACGAGGGTTGTCGACCTTGCACTGGTTGCTTCCCTTTGCTGGGGGGTGTCGTAGAGCCAGATTGTACACAGTACACAATTGTACAGTCCTACATTTAGGACCCGTGACGGTCTCGGTTGCTTGAGGTTTAAAAACAACAACAACAACACAAAGAACTGTTTGATGTATACATTAACCCTTTCAGTGGCAGTGGACACAGACTGTGTTAATGAATCGTAAATTCAGCGTCCAAGGAATGTGGACACAAAGTGGTGCCAGCAAGAGGCATAGATCCTCATGAGCCCCCGCAACTGCGGGGGCTCATGAGGATCTATACCTCTTGCAGTTGGGTGGTATTTAGTCTTTCCTGGCAGTGAAGGGGTTAATACAACTGGGATAATAATGGAACTTGTCCCCCCCCCCCCCCCCTGGCAAACAAGCATAGATTCCGGCGAGTCCCTGCAGATGCAGTGATCCATGAAACTCTATGCCTATAACTTGTGAAGTGAAACTGTTGTGAAGCTGTGACGTGCAATCGGTTGTCCAGGGATTACCTTGCTGACTCACGACCTCAGGTCGCAGGTTGAAATCCTGCTATGGACGGAATCCAGGAACCTTCAATAGTTTTTTGATGTGCTTACAGGCCTTTGATTTTGGATCTTAAGGTTGTATACTATACCTACATTTTTTAATTGAAAACTGCCGCTTATAGTGTTTTTTGAGAGCCTTATTGAGTCTGGAGGCTATTGCCACCCTGAAAGACCCATGGTCCCGGGCATATTTGTAAGTTTGAGCCTTTTGCGTGATCTACCCCATGAGCGAAAACACGCAAAATAGCTGATTTCAGAACACAATAAAAATTTATCGAATAGTGTGTTAAAATGATAAAGAAACATTTCGGTCACTTCATAAAGTATGTTAGTATTTTCTCGTAAAAAAAAGTGTGCTCTGATAATTGGAATTCTAAGTGCAATCGAGAAAAGTGTATGTTGTAAATTCGCAAAGTGCCCGGATGTAATCAATAACATTACAAGTGTTTGCAATGTTGGGCAATTGCTCAGGCCCTTTTTATTCGATAAAGTCGTACTTTAGATCATATCACACACATTATTTATGAAAAAATGAGGGGGTCCCGCGCAAAAATTGGCACTTTGGGTCGTTTGCGAGTGCGTTTTCAAAAAGGGATACAAGCGATGTCTGACTACCGGCAGATCATATCTCCGCCGTAGCCGGTGTCCCAAGCCCGCATGAGAAAGGAGGAAATCAATGACGCCAAACCAACAAGTATAACCTACGCCCAAACTGTTGCAAACTACTAGTCCTCGATCACTATTAGTGACAGTGGGAAAGTAAACTGGAACAAACAACAACGGCAGATACGGGATGAGAAGGTTTATCTATAAGTAATTAAATGCACCAATTATCCCTTAGTAGTTGAGTTAGTGTAGTGGTAAAATACTCTCTTTGCCACGCAGGTAACCAGGGTTCAATCCCCGTAGATGGATATTTTTATCCCTGCTCAAAAACCCATACAGTTTCTACTTCGCTAAATGAAACAAACGCACACACACACACACAAAACAAAGCCCCCCCCCCCCCCCCCCCCCCAAAAAAAAAAAAAAAAAAAAAAAAAATATATATATATATATAATATATATATATATATATATATATATATATATATATATATATATATATATATATATATATATATATATATATATAAGAAACGCGTGCTAATTTTGTTTTTTTTTAATTTAAAATATGCGATTATCATCACCCTTGTAATGTGGATGTTAAACCATGAACCAACCAACAAACCACTTTCAGTCTTGGATAAAAATGCATACTGGTTACCTCGGTACATCTGTTCATTCATTTTTTTTCAGCCAGGCATTGTGAGCATGTTTACATTACATGTTTACATTCATTCAATCATTCACAGATTCACTGATTAAAAAGCACACCATAGAGTGTTGTCACAGAGTGTTTTTTTTTTTAATTTTTCCTGGCATCATGTACAAACATTAATTAATGAATAATGTGAATTTGTTTTAATATACCTGCTGCAAGCAATGCTACATGCTCCTTTGGTGTATCCGTGAAAGCAGGTCGGTGATCATCTCTGGTTGAAAGATGTTTGTGAACAGATTGGTAGTGGATGTACCTATCTCTCCAGCTGAATCTCAGTTTCCCAGCAGTTTTTGGTTACAAATTATAAGGAAACAAAACAAATGTCACATGTTTCAATATGCCCCGTTATGTTTACACATGATCATTGTGAGTAAAGAATAATATCTCTGTTCATTTTCAAAAGAAATGCTGTATTTGCAGACATTCATTTAAAGTATACATGTACAGTCAAGTATGTTGAAAGCATATTAGGCTACAATGCACATAGGCACCCATACAAAAGTACAAATACAATACAAAATGTTAAATGTTTAGGGCTTAACATCTTTTGTCCATAAAAGGTGATTTCAAAGATGGGTCACAGAAATAGGGTCTGAACAAATTTTGACCCAAGCTGTATTCGAACCCAGGACCTTTGGGATGAGAGTCAAACACACTACCACCGAGCCACCCAGCTCCCCCTCATATGCCTATGATCAGTTATCACCCAACCACTGAAATCTGCTGTGACAGATGGAGGGTAATGCAAGAACTACATGGTCAACTCACTCTTTAGAAGTATTGCGATTTTCATTGAGCAAGTCCACATTTGGTATATTTTGAGCAGAGGGTTTAATGACATATATGTATATATATACTACATACCTACCCCCCCCCCCCCCCCCCCCCCCCCGGCTGCATTTCTATATTTTGGCACACCCCCTCTTCAGAAAGGACCCATGGGTATTATACTCAGAGGCCAATGACCATTTTCAGAATGTATATCATTTATAATCATGCAAAGCGGAGCAGTGATAAGTTTTCTCCTTGTTTCACACCGACGCTGCAAAAAATCTATCTGTACCACTGTTTCCTAACCCATAAGAGTCAGCTGTGGAGTACATATTTTGAATGACTGATGTATGCCAGTATTTAGGAACTTGTCACAAAAAAGGCCTGTTCATATGATGAAATGTCTTCGAAAAATGAACACATTGTCAGTAAAGGGGTTTTCCTTGAATAATCAAAAACTAATACATATTAAGCTGCATTTCCAAATCGCGACATGACAGGAGAGTGACAAAAAGTAACTTTTCTGAGGGGGTCATCCAAATAAATATGCATAGGAAGGTCTTACCATCAGGTATCTCTTTACCAAGTTTAGGGTTACAGTTAGGAATACTTGAGAAAAAAACATCTTTGGGCAATATATGGCTATCTTGTACCTATTTTCCGATTTCTTGTGACCCTTGACCTTTCAGACCTTTCATGCATACGAAATTAGTATGCATGAAAAGTTCTTACCACCTTGCACCAAGTCTGGGTTTGAAGTTGTGTATACTTGAGAAAACATCTTTTTGGTCAAAATACAGACATTTTTCACCTTTTTACTGCACTACACATTACAACATGGGTGTTAAATCGCTTTGTCACGTTGTTATATGAAAACACACAAAGCACACCCCCATCACTGTACAATAGCCCCTGAACTGCTCGACTGCACGTTACAATTTTGTCGCCCCGCTGCTTCTATGTCAGACTTATGGAAACACTCCCTCTTTATTTCTATTTTCTCGAGTTTTGTCATTGTCACTTTGTTGTCACTGCCCCCCTGCTGTTGTGTCTGCAGTTGAATAGCCAGGCCTAAAGCCTGCTTGCCCTTCTCCTAATATATGGCTATGCATCAGCTCAGGCAGTAAGGCACAGGCTTTTGCTGCATTGCGAATGATGTGACTGTCCAAAACCTTGACATTGTGGCCAGCCTGGTGGATGGACATCAAAATAACAGGACGTCTGCCCTCCTACACAGGACAATCAGTTTACTTCCTTTGCCTTCTCGTCGGTTGGCCATCGCGGAGAGATGTACCCGCTGAACTCTTCTTCCCTCATCTTTCGCAACCTGCAAAAGATAATTTTGTATCAAAAAAAGTTCTGACATGCACATATTGCGTGCATATATGTTTGCAAGTATTTATACAAAGTACATACATGCATAATATGACAGTAGTCAGAACATGAACAAGAAAGGCAATGTCCTTATGGTTCACGTGTATGACCAATCCACATAATATGTCTGTCCTTTTTTACCTTGGCTTGACTTCTCCAACAGGTCTTTGAAAATGTCTAAACATAAGTATAGGGCTGGATTTTGTACCAGTGAAACCTGAGTATTTTTCCAAATCCCTTCATTTTTCACACATTTGTCAACCCTCTGTGACCCTTGACCTCTGTGAGGGGCTGATTACATTAGTATGCACAGAAAAGTGTTATCATCATGCCAAATTTTATTGAAAAGTTTGCAAAAACATTGATAAAAACTACAACTCTACCTGAAACTAACTTTTGTCACCCTTATCATGTGGTATCTCCATAGCAAGTTTGAGTTTGAAGTTGAAAATACTACTTGAGATGACCTTTGAAAGGTCACAGAAATTGGTATGTTTAGAATTATTTTACCACAAAGTACCCTTGTGCCAAGTTTGAAGTCTGAGGCTTGCATAGTCTTCGAGGAAATGCCAATGTTAAAGTTGCCCACAGGTAACAGACAGTTGACGGATGACCCATTACAAACATTTACTTTTGCTATCACACTTGCGCCAAAAATTAGACGCCATTGAGCTTGAAATGACCACAAAGGGTGTATACATATATCTAGAATCAGCATCAATATTCAAAGTGTAACTTGCAGAAATTGTTTCAAACAGGACACAACGCATTGCTGTTTAGCAACAGCACACACTGGACCAAATGGGTAGTATTCAGATTTTTCTAGTCCTTTTGTTAAAGAAAACGACAGTATTTGGAGACTTGCCCAACCCTCTAGTTTTCAAATCAAATGCAATATGGTGCCACTTGTTGACAGCAAGTGATTTTAGCATTCGGTGTTGTTGAGAATGTTGGTACTACTACTACACCATCTTCAAAATGAAAGAAAGCATTACAGTGTGATGTGTTTATCCCAACCAGTTGTGTTTTGTTATGAACCTGATTCTATTCACAAATCAATCGGTATGCTTTACCTCGAGTCCAGGACAATAAGTGTCGCCTTCTCTCACTTTAGTTGATCCGCTGGAACTGGAATTGCCTGCTTTTAGCTGTGGCCTTCTCCTTTGAGCAAACATGACCTGACTAGCTCTTGCCTCTTCTTGGTGTAGGCGTCATACTTCTGTGCTTGTTTGCAAGTATACCCTCTGGGCGTGACTCTGCAGTGAGACGTCAACAGCAGCACTGACCTGAAATGAAATACATGTTTATTATCGTGTTATTCGGTAGCATGGCAATTTCACTTCTGATCTTATTTCAGGGTGGGTCGGTTCCAAACTCCACAAACAGGGACTTTGTTATAGCATTATAAACAATTGGGGCCGGTGGGGGGAGTCCCCCCCACCCAATTCGTCCCTACATTTAGTTTACACATTACTACCTTCAAACTAATGTGAAATAAACTGTGAACACCACAAACAAGAATGGTGAAGCCTGGATCGCTCGTGTGCATTTAAAACGGATCATTTTCTTAATCTGAACTGTGTGAACTTTCCAAAAGGTGACTGAAATTTAAGTGCCATGAGTCGAAACATAAGTAAAGGGCTGGCTTATGTACAGTTGTGAATAGTATTGGAGAAAAAATATCTTTTGTCAAAATATGGCTATTTTTTTTTTTTACCTATTTCTTGATTTCTCATGACCCTTGGCCTGAACTCAAACTGGTAGGCTAAGAGTAAGAAAGGTCTTGCCACAAAGTATCCTTCGGCTACGTTTGAAGACTGTGGTTTGAATAGTCTACGAGAAAATGCCAACATTAAAGTTTACCATGGACGACCAATGGCCCAGAACATAGCCTTACACTTGCTTCGCACATGAGCCAATGAAAGAAGGCATTACAGTATGATGTGTTCATTCACACCATAGTTGTGTTGTGTTCTGCACCTGATTCTCATCACAGATCTACTGGTATGATTTACCTTGAGTCCAGGAGAATAAGTGTCACCTTCCCTCACTTCACTTGAGCTGTGTGTGTGACCTTGGTCAGTTGGTGTAGATGTCATACTTCTGCGCTTGTTTGCAAGTATGTACTCTGGGTGAAAGTACTGAGACTCCACAGCGAGAGGTCAACAGCAGTATTAGCCTGAAATGAAATACATGATTATTACTGTCTTGTTCGGCAGCATGACAATTTCACTTTGCGTGAACTAAATGCAGGGGCAGATTATTACTTTCAAAATAAATGCGACAAAAACTGTGTAAACCGCAAAGAACAAACAACAATGGCAAAGTCACGTCTGTACGCCTCATGCGCATAACTGATTCACAACCTGTGTGACCTTTCCAAAAGGTAGCTGAAATAAGTGTCACGAGTCTCAACATAAAGGCTTGCTTTTGTACTAGTCAAATTTTATTTTTCACACATTCTACGGTCATCCAAAATGGTAGTCAACAAATATTAGGGTTTCAGTCAAAGTAGCGTTTTACTAGGTAACCCTTTTAATCCTGATACACCCACTGCTTGAAATAAATGTGACTATGATAGTTCAAGGGTGGTGCCAGAATAGATTGGCGTCTCATCCGCCAAGCTATTCTGGCACCATCCTTGGACTAAAAAAATGCTGGACCTATCTCCTAATCTGTAATATAGCCTTCATAAGACAGAGAATGGATGAGAAAACTAAGTTACTAAGTACTGAAAGCAGTTACTGAGTTAGTAATGCAAAATTCTCCCTTAGCAGGACTTTTTACTACACACAGTACGTTTTCCTAAATAATAAGCACTGGCACTGGTTTAATATCACTACAATGTGGACTACATTCCTTCCACCGTATTAGTAAAGGCTCTCTGAGAATGTTTGGAAATGTTCTACTTCTAGGTGGTGACTGACATACATGGAATGCATGCCCCTGTCAACCCACAATAAAATGTAGTCTTCTTCATTGCAGGTAGGCTGTAAATTTCCATGCATAAAAGGACAGTTAGCTATTGGGGTTTTACGCCGTGCAGGTGACATCTCACGGCGGTGCATAAAACTTTTTTTTTTTAAAAAGAGTTGGAAAACCAGTCAGATATGCCACTTACGTACGACATCTTTTTCTTCCACTACTAGTAACTCGTGTTCTAGTCACTTAGCAAACACCACCAACCTCTTTTTCTACTTTAGTGTACCTTTTCCTTGCTGATGTCTGAAGAGATTTTGTTGTTTTCCTGGCTCCCGTTCGGTTGGCCCATTCTTTTTTTTTTCTTCTTCTGAGAAATGGTTATGTGTTACTACTGACGCTCGATGACTTGTCGCAACTTATGCAAAAGTATCTTATTTCTGAGGAAACACAACATTTTATGCATAGAAACAGTCAGCTTACACACCTATTTCAGACAGTATATATCTTTTGTCAATTATCGATAATTTGAGCTTGTTTGCAATACGACTTGCCCTACGGCGGTTTTTTTTTCCGTGACCTCTAGTCTCAGGTCACGGCAGACGCAAGATAGCGGTATCTAAATGCGCAGAAAAGATGCGCGAAAGAGGTGTGTCCTACAACCTTAAAGGGGCACTCCTGACCTTTTTTAATGCTTCAGTTCGCAAAAAGCTTTTACTGGGATTCAGTATACACACCCACTTAGACAATGACCACACTATTGTCCCACCAAATGCTTTCTTTCCGGTCCGTTCAAAGCGAAAAGAGGCCACCGGAATCTTGTGACTGAACGCATTAAAAGATTGCTTCTGATAGGCGATGGTAGCTGACGTCATAACTATTCTATTCGACCTTAGGTCATCTGCATAATTATAACCAATCAGAGACAAGATGGCGGATGAACCAGCGAAGAAAAAAAGAAAGTATCAGTCGACTCGCGCCAGCCGACAATGACAGACTCGGAATTGAAGAGAAGAAAGAGGAAGAGAAAAAAGATACCCCTAAGTAGAAATGACATCGGACAAGGGAATATAGAGCTTGGCTTGACTGCCCATCTGGAATTTGTCGTTTTCCAGCTATGCGGTGAATCAGTAAGTAATCTACGGTCTTTGTCGACCTTCCTATAGTTCCGCGAGCGCTAGTAATTTTTAAAATTCATAATCTTCAGTAGAATTTATCTCTTATTGATTTCGCAAGATTTTAAACCTGTTTTATCATAAGGTTACGATTTAGATATCAGATTTTATGCTGCAAGGATCTGAAAACTACGGTGTGTGTCAAAATTGCGGCACATCGCTGGTCGTGACACGTTTTTGTCTGTGCGGGCTCTCATTCACTCGATTCGCAGAGGTAGTGTTTCTGCTGCGATGGTGCATTTGTTGTTTCCAGAGATGCTTTCAGTTATGAAGACTTCGGTGTGTGAGATGTGAAATTGCAGTGCAGAAAGTGGGTATAAATACCACTGTTCTGTTTCGTATTTCCGAGGGATAAATTATCAAAGGTCAAACTAGGCACCGTGGACGCTGGCTCAGTTGCTTGGCGCGCCCGTGACTCAGTCGAAGAAGCCACGCCCCGGCCGTGCACTGACGACTGATGCCGCACGGTCGTTACTAGTAGCAGGTCAAGCGGAACCCGCATTGATTTTGACAGCATAGCGAGTATGGAAGGTTTATTTTACATTTTCGTGGAAAATTATGTCAAAGCGATGCGGAGAACATCAGTACATGTGTACACTGACACGTGTGTTCACCACACCGGGATGACCTTGATCGTGACCTGTAGTATTGACCGGGTTCTGCCTTGTGACGTAGGCTAGTAAATATGCACATATTCTAAACGAGGCCGATGCAGACGATAATCGGGTCCAAAAACAACACACCCTCCAAACGATGAATTTCGTCATTTCCCATTGTATTTACATCATAAAGCTCTAAGTTAGCACAGAAAGGACCCATACATAATACTGTCAGCAGTATCTGTTGTAGACAGTTTTCTGACTGTGTTGAGATGCTTGATCCTGGAGAAAATAACTTTAAGGCTGCAAGCAGTAAGGTTCGAAATTACAGGTCGGGTATTGTTTTCTTTAAAGAACCATTACGCGTATATTTGAAGACATATTTCAGTTGTATTTATAGAACGGAGTACAGTCATTGTCAAATTACTTTATATAAAGACGACGTGTGCTGAGCTGGATTAACCTGTGTCTAGATGAACCATAGCGTTGCGTTGTGTTGCGTTTCGTAACCGTCTGTTACAGAAGTGTATCTTCGAACAGTTACGGCGGTAGTGGGCCTTTAAGAACTTCGAAGTTAAAACGCTACCGAGCCATACAATGTATTTAGTCTGAGTTTTGTGAACATGGTCCCATTTCTCAAATTTTGGAGATGTTGCCTAAGGACTATGTACCAGTTATAAGAGATGGATTGATCATGATAATTCAAGGGCAGTGCCAGATCAGCTTGCTGCAGGGTTCCGGGGCTAAAAGGGTTAACACATTCAGGACACCACAGCGAGAGGACCTGGAGTTTGGACTTATAAATAGCTTTAACCTCGGTTCTGACGCTTGGTGGAGTTGAGCGGCGCATACGCTTCTGCGGTAAATGGACACTGACAAAGTGATGTAATCACGCAGGTATGAACAAAATAACAACAGCAGCCACTCGTTAGGAGGCATTATTACACATTTTATATATATCAGTTGTTGATATTCGTCAGACATGTTTATGCAGTGTTGAGAAAGCTCCCGGAGCGCTTAGGGCCTTTAACTCTTTAACTCATTCTACCCCAACACCGAAATCCCCAAATTTTGCTGTTGTTCTCTGAAGACTGCATTGCAGTGCAGGACACAGATCGACCATGATAGTTCAAGGGTGATGCCAGAGTAGCTTGGTGCCTGTGGGCGCCAAGCTATTCTGGCATCACCCTTGAACTATCATGGTCGATCCTTATCTTGCTGTGGTGTGTCTGGGGTAAAATGAGTTAACGCCTACTGGTTGAAATACATTTTACTGATAGTCCAAAGATGGTGACAGAATAGCTTGGCGCCTGAGGCGCCAAGCTATTCTTGCACCACCCTTGAACTACAACAGTTGATCTATCTCATAATCTGTAATGTAGCCTCCATAGGACAGTACGCACATTTTACAAGATCAGCCTCAGGATGTAATGGGTTAAGATGGCCACATTTTAGAGACCGCATTGTGAAAGGTGTGGCTGTGCGCGTAGGTAACATGGTTGTGTTTACGTTTTGATATCAAACCACAATGCCTTTGTGTCTTCTTCATGTGTGGTATCGGCGTGACAGAGGTGTTGTGGCGGCAGCCTGACTGTATTGTCTGTCCATATTTAGACCACTTCTGTGGCATTGATAGGCAGGCTGCAGGGGCTTATGAGGATTTATATATTTTGCTGACAAGGATCAGTCGAATTTATGTCTGTGTGTGGAGGTTCTGGGAGTTCAGGCTGAGACCCGCAGCCTGACTGTCGCCTCGCACTCCTCTCTGTCGCCACCTTTTGGTGTGGGACTGTTCGTTGTCGCTGAACCGCCTTAAAGTTCTCCATAATTATGAGCAACACTGGTGTAAATATGCTGATCTTTTCGTACAAATTACATAGATCTTCATGAGCCCTGCAGCACATCTATGTTCTTGCGGATGGAAGGTGTCGCAGATGACATAGCTGAGGAACTTGTACGGAACTTTTTTGTGGCCGCATTTTTTGAAGTGGTGGATGTGTCAGTTTCTGTTTACAAGGCACTACAATGAGCATTGTGGGTGGTACTGTGAAGGAAGGGGTGGGGGTTGGGGAGATGGGGGAGGGGGGATATGGGGCAGGGCCGGGACCGGGACGGGCGAGGGATGGGTGGTAGAGGTAAGGTCGTGTTTGATACATCGAACTTGATTACGTTGTGATTCTTATCGCCCCTTTACAAAGTTGCAAGCGTTGAGAATCTGCCTTTGTTTAGTCCATTCGGCCCTGACGCACTACAGCAGGAGATGGGTCGACCATGATAATTCAAGGCTAGTGCCATATTAGCTAATATGGCACTACCCTTGAATTATCATGGTCGATCCATCTCCTGCAACAGGCGCATAGTCGTTAGATGACGCCTCCAAAATTTGGGAAATACGTGCGTGAGGCTGAATGAGTTAAAATGACCGCCTCACCTTCACTGCCAACACTCACCTGAAAGAGGCATAGATACTCATGAGCCCCCGCAGTTGCGGGGGCTCATGAGGATCTTCGCCTCCTGCTGATACCATTGTGTAAGTATGCTCCTTTGAAGGCTGGGGATCTTTGAATTGACTCAAATTTCAAAAATGCAATCTGCGTCCACTGGCTGTGAAGGGGTTAATTATTTATTTTAGTTTGTGTTTGTTATTTTTGGGGTATTTGTTATAATGTTGCAATATAAGGTGTAATTTGTGATTGTAAGTTATTTTCGTTTCTGTCCTGTTAATAGAGTGATTATTATAATGTATACAGTGTATGTGTTATTAATAATAATAATAATAATAATAATAATAATAATAATAATAATAATAATAATAATAATAATAATAATAATAATAAGCTCTTGCAATCAGGCATGTTTCTACGAAACAAATCAATATTGCCTTGTAGGCCTATCAGTTATGTCAAAGGTTGAAACGGAAACAGTGTTTCGCCACACTGGTCATCGGGAAAGAAACTGTGTTTTCAGTAAACACTGTTTATCAAAAATACCCAAGTGACTTCTAGATCGTATGGTTGTGGGTTTGAACCGCAGTGGAGTCACAATTTGAACAGCCCCTATTATGTTCAGTCTTTGCATCGACGTTCGTGGTGGCAAACGACGCTAAGCTGTTAACTCATTCTGCCCGCGACACACCACAGCAATATATGGCTCGACCATGATAGTTCAAGGTTGGTGGCAGAATAGCTTGTCGCCTATAGGCGCCAAGCTATTCTGCCACCAACCTTGAACTATCATGGTCGATCTGTCTCCTGAATTGTAATGCAGTCCCCACAGGATAACTCCAAAATGTGGGTATTTCGTACTTTCGGGCACAATGAGTTAAGGGGCACAACCGACCATTTTTAAGGCTTCAATTCGCAAACAGCTGTTACTGGGATTCAGTATAGATACCCACTTAGACAGTGACCACCCTATTGCCCCACCAAATGCTTTCTTTTGTCCGTTCAAAGTGAAAAAAGGCCCACTGGAAGATTTGGACGAATGCGTGAAAAGATTCTTTCTGAATAGGCAATGGTAGCTGACGTCATAACTATTCTATACGACCTTAGGTCATCTGCATAATTATAACCAATCAGAGACAAGATGGAGGATGAACCAGCAAACCAAAAAAACAAAAACAAAACAAAACAAAAAAAAATATCATCAAGTCGTGCCGACATTAACGGACTCGGAATTGAAGAGAAGAAAGAGGAAGAGAGACAATATTCCCCGAAGTAGAATTGACATGGACCAGGGAATATGGATATGTGGCAACGCATAAAGCAAGAGCTTGGCTTGACCACCCACCCGGAATGTGTCACTTTTCTGCTGAATCAGTAAGTAATCTATGGTCTTTGTCGATCTTCCTATAGTTCCGCGAGCGCTAGTGATTTTCAGATTCGTGATCTTCAGTAGAATTTATCTCTTACTGATTTCGCAAGATGTTAAACCTGTTTTATCATATAGTTATGATGTTACTAGTTAGCACATTTATGCTGCAGAGATCTGAAAACTACGGTGTGTAACATTTTTCTGTCTGTGCTCTCATTCACTCGGCGATTCAGAAAGGTAGTGTTTCTGCTGCATTTGTCGTTTTTCAATGATGCTTTATGTAGACCTCGATGTGTGAGATGTGAAATTGATTGCAGTGGAGAAAGTGGGTATAAATACCAATGTTATGTTTTAATGATGGAAGACGGTGCGTGTTTCCGAGGGATAAAGGATCAAAGGTCAAACCTGGCACTGTGGACTCGCTTTGCGAGCGCCACACGCACGCCCTCGTTGCACTACGCACGATCGTCATTAGTACTAGCAGGTCGAGCGGAACCCGCATTGTGATTTTGACAGCATAGCGAGTACGGAAGATTGTTATACGTTCTAGTACAAAATTACGTCAAAGGGATGCCGGAGAACATCAGTACACATGTACACTGACACATGTGTACATCACACCGATGACATCGTGATCTTCAGTGTTGTGATAGTAATCTGGGTTCTGCCTTGCTCGTGAATATGCACATTAATTCAAAACGAGGCCGATGCAGACGATAATCCGCGATTCGGATACAAAAACAATACACCCTCCACTGAAACGATGAATTTCGATATTTGGCATTGTATTCACATCATAAAGCTCTAAATCAGTACACTGACAAAGAATCCACATACTGCCAGCAGTATCCTTTGCAGTTTTCCGACTGTGTGGGATGCTTGATCCTCATGAACCCAACTTTAACCTTTTGGCTGTCGGCAGAGGTTTTTGTCGCGATCATTCCTGCAGGATGTCAGGGTGTTGTTACTCCTGCAGGATGTCAGGGTGTTGTTATTCCTGCAGGATGTCAGGGTGTTGTTATTCCTGCAGGATATTATAGTGTCAGGGTGTTGTTATTCCTGCAGGATGTCAGGGTGTTGTTATAAGTTCCTGCAGGAATCATCGCAACAAAAACCGCTACCGACAACCAAAGGGTTAAATTACCTTTTGATGACGTTCTTCGGAGTTTATGGGCGCGCTCACTCATTCCTGGCTTGTGTAACCAATCCCACACGATCTTACTGTAGGGCTAAGTGTTATAATCGTGTAACCAATCCCGCGCGGTCTCACATTGAGGTCAGGGGTCAGGGCAAGATGTAATCCTAATCACGCACGGGGAAGTTGAATCAGTCGCATGTCGAAATATCGGCCATGATCTCCTTCTTCTGAGGAACATTAGTTATACAAGCAAGAGGCATAGATCCTTAGAAGCCACCACTGCTTGCAGGGACATATGAGGGCCAACGCGTGTTGCACGTGTAAGATGGTCGTGAAAGAGAGAAGGCATAGTCGGGCGACATATCGCCTCTACTTGTAATAGTCACTAATCATCTAGGTGCAAAGAGACTTTAACCCATTCTGCCCGCGACACACCACAGCAAGATGTGGCTCGACCACGATAGTTCAAGGGCGGTGGCAGAATAGCTTGGCGCCTAAAGGCTATTCTGGCAACACCTTTAAACAATCGAGAGCCTTCAGGAGTGTGTCTCGGAGACTAAGATGTGGATGACTTTAAACAAATTACAGTTGAATGACGGAAAAACTCGAGGCTATGCGGATCATTGCTTCCCCGAGGTTGACGAAGACGCTGAAACTCATTACAAATCTGTGGTGCCACTGTCCCCTTCTCCCCCCATGTAAAAAATCTGGGTGTCACACTTGATAGTAGCCTGTCCATGCGCCTTCATGTGAACAACGTTTGCAGATCCGCCCATACTAAACTGCGACGTATTGCTTCAGTCCGCCACTATCTGACACCTGAAGCAACTAAAGTACTTGTCTGCGCTTTTGTTTTGTCTAAATTAGACTATTTGCAATACTCTTTTGGCTGGCTGTTCCCAGTGTCTGATTGGCAAACTCCAGAAAATTCAAAACTCAGGTGCTAGGTTGATTCTTAGAGTCCCTAGATCAGATCATATCACACCCGATCTGTCTGCTCTTCCACTGGTTACCTGTAAAATCTAGGATTGAGTACATAATTTCATGCATGACTCACAGTTGTATTAATTGTTCCTGCCCACACTACCTTGCCTCTATTCTCCAGCTGTATACACCCTCAAGACAGAATTTGCGCTCTGCTGCCGACTCTCGAGTTTTACGTATCCCTCTTGTCAAAACAAAGTCGTTCGGTGAGAGGTCATTTAGGTACCAGAGCCCAGTTGTTTGGAATGAGCTCCCACGCGAACTGAGATACCTGGATTCGAGAGTGGCATTCAAGCGAGCCCTAAAGACTCATATTTGTTTCTGTCAGCTACAAATGACTTTGTCACAGACCTGTCATGTTAAACCTCGCGCTGGGACCATATGGCGTTGAGGCGCGTCCCCTGGGTGGTGGATAGGGGGTCCCTCGTGAGAGGGGTGCACCGAATGAAATAAGGTGCCGTGAACCAACATGGTCTAAGGGAAGGTGACCCTGACAGAAAACTCCTGATCCTCCTAGTAAGGGGGTTGGGCGTGGGGGTAGCTTCCCCGCCCTGCAAAAAAGGAAATAGCTACAAAAACGCCGACGAAAAGACTAACAGTAATTCCTTTCCTGGAGGAGGAAGGTTCTTCTACCAGAAGACTTATGACGTCCTGTGGTGAAAGCCGGAAGTCTTCGGAAGCCACAGGACCGAGCCGCCTCTCTCTATCCAGGGATACAACCATGGGCACATGGAACGTCAAGACCATGTACCAGAGCGGCAAGGCCGCCCAGATAGCAGCGGAAATGCAAAAGTACAACCTTTCCCTAGGTGTCAGTGAAGCCAGATGGACGCAGTCTGGCCAGAAAAGGCTGTTAAGTGGGGAGATGATTCTGTATTCAGGTCATGAAGAGGAGAATGCCCCCCATACAGAAGGTGTAGCATTCATGCTGTCACCAGTGGCACAGACAGCGCTGATGGGCTGGGAACCTCTTGGGCCAAGAATTATCACAGCAGCCTTTAGAACCAAGAAAACGCTCAAGCTAAACGTCATCCAGTGTTATGCGCCCACTAATGACAGTGACGAGGAAGAGAAACAAGAGTTCTACGACCGACTCCAGAGTGCCTTGGACAAATGTTCGGAGCGAGACATCACCCTCGTCATGGGCGATTTTAATGCCAAAATAGGGGAGGACAACACCGGATACGAAGAGGTGATGGGAAGACAGGGACTAGGCTCGGACTCGGAGTGAGAACGGGGAGAGGTTTGTAGACTTGTGTGCTCTAAACCGACTTGTCATTGGAGGCAGCATCTTCCCACACAGAAGAATACACAAAGCAACTTGGGTCTCACCTGACCATGCAACAGAGAACCAAATAGACCATATCTGCATTAGCAAGAAATTTAGAAGATCTCTTCAAGATGTTCGAGTGAGGAGGGGAGCAGATGTCGCCTCCGATTAACATCTGCTTACCTTAAGAATGAAGCTCAAGCTAAAGAAAAGCCGCACAGAGACAACAAGAAGACAGCGCTATAATGTAGGCCTCCTGAGAGAAACTAGAGTTAGAGAAGAGTTCAAACTGGTGCTGTCCAACCGGTTTCAAGCGCTACAGGAGCTAGTAAATGAAGAGGAGGCGGTCACCACAGAGCAGCAGTGGAAGGCAGTTAGAGAGGCGCTGAACTCAACCTGCAAAGACACTGTAGGGTTCAGGAAACACCATCACAAGGACTGGCTGTCGGCACAGACCTTGAAGAAGATAGAAGTGAGGAAGCAGAAGAAAGCAGTTGTCAACAAACAGTCGCACGAGAGCAGCCAAAGTAAGGGCACAGGGGGAATACTGGGAAGCCAACCGCGAGGTGAAGAGGAGTATCAGGGCAGACAAGAGGGCCTACACAGACAGCCTGGCAGTAGAGGCAGAAAAGGCAGCAGGCAGCGGCAACATGAAACAGCTCTACGACATTACCAGAAGATTGTCAGGCAAGTATGGCCATACAGAAAGACCAGTAAAAGACAAAGAAGGCAAGCCTATTGCAGACAGAGCAGACCAACTCGACAGATGGGCCGAGTATTTTGAAGAGTTACTGAACAGACCTAGCCCACCCGACCCCCCAGACATCCAGCCGGCAGAGACCGACCTACCCATCAGCTGTGGCAGACCCAGCCGGGAAGAGATCAGAAGAGCAGTGGCATTTTTGAAGAACGGCAAAGCAGCAGGCCCAGATGGCATCCCAGCAGAGTCTCTGAAAGCAGACCTAGAGACAACAGTGGAGATGCTGTACCCACTGTTTGGAAAGATTTGGGAAGAGGAGGTGATGCCGGCTGACTGGAAGGAGGGGTACCTAATCAAGCTTCCCAAGAAAGGCGACCTCAGCAAGTGTTCCAACTACAGAGGAATCACCTTGCTGTCAATACCAGGAAAGGTCTTCAACAGGATCATCCTGGAGAGAATGAAGAGCTGCTTTGACCCCCAGCTGAGAGACCAGCAAGCAGGATTCAGGAAGAACCGATCATGTACAGACCAGATCGCCACTCTCCGCATCATCGTGGAACAGTCTCTGGAGTGGAGCTCCCCGCTGTACGTCAACTTTGTGGATTATGAAAAAGCATTTGACAGTGTGGACCGAGAGACTCTGTGGAAACTCCTACGACACTACGGTGTACCCACAAAGCTCGTCCGCCTGATCAAGAGCAGCTACGATGGCATGACATGTCGCGTGATCCACGAAGGGCAGTTCACCAGGGAGCTCCAGGTCAGAACTGGTGTCAGGCAGGGGTGTCTGCTGTCTCCGTTCCTCTTCCTACTGGCCATAGACTGGGTCATGAAGATGACCACAGAGCACAGACGAAGTAGAATACAGTGGACACTGTGGACACAGCTTGATGACCTCGATTTTGCAGACGACTTGGCATTACTGTCCTACACTCATCAACAAATGCAGGACAAGACCACGAGGCTTGCTGACATCTCGTCCCAAGTGGGCCTCACCATTCACAAACAGAAAACAAAGACAATGAGGCTGAACGCAACCAGGGAAGAACCAGTCTTGCTTGCTGGCACCCCGTTGGAGGAGGTGGAGTCCTTCACCTATCTCGGGAGCATCATAGACAAAAAAGGCGGCACTGATGCAGATGTCAGAGCACGAATCGGTAAAGCCAGAGCAGCCTTTCTCCAGTTGAAAAAAGTGTGGAGATCCAGAGAGCTGTCACAACACACCAAAGTCCGGATTTTCAACTCCAATGTAAAAGCAGTTCTCCTATATGGAGCAGAGACTTGGAGATTGACAAAAACCACAGTCAACACAGTACAGACCTTCATGAACAGTTGCCTTAGAAGAATTTTGAAAATCCACTGGCCAGAGAAGATCAGCAACGTCAGACTCTGGGAGAGAACAGAGCAGATAACAGCAGAGAATGAAATTGGGCGAAGAAGATGGGGATGGATCGGTCACAGTCTGAGAAAGCCAGCTTCCAGTATCACTAGGCAGGCATTGTCATGGAACCCCCAGGGAAAGAGGAAAAGAGGTAGGCCGAGAAACTCCTGGCGTCGAGACCTCCAAGCAGACATCAAGAGACTGGGAACCACCTGGAGTAGAATCGAAGGAGAAGCACAGGACAGGAGTTGCTGGAGGTCTCTCGTCGACGGCCTATACCCGGGTAGGGGTGACAGGCGTAAGTAAGTAAAGTGTCATGTTAAAGTCATCTCTGTCTCTGTTAGAAGTAGTGTGTGTGTGTGTGTGTGTGTGTGTGTGTGTGTGTGTGTGTGTGTGTGTGTGTGTGTGTGTGTGTGTGTGTGCCTGCGCGCGTTCGTGAATGCGAGTATGAGTCAATAAGCGTTGCACTTTGAATGGTGACTTTATAGCTTGTTTACAGAGTGCGTTGTATTTTGTTTTTGTACTTTTTGTAAATTGCGTTTTTGTAATTAATTATTTTTGTACAATTAGTTTTTGTTAAGCGCCTAGAGCTCTAATCTTTGGCTAGGCGCTATGCAAGTACTCATTATTATTAACTATCATGGTCTAGCCATATCTTGCTGTGGTGTGTCGGGGCTGAATGAATACAAGAGCGGGGGCAGGTTGATGGCGGTCTGTATATAGAATGTTGTTATCGAGTTAACCCTTTCCCTGCGGAAAAAAATGAACACGGTCCAACTGCAAGAGACGCGGAATCTCAAGAGCCCAAGGGGGTCAGGGGGAGATGGAGAGGGGGTGGGGGGCGGTGGGTGGGAGGGGGTCACACAAAGAATGACATTATCTATGTGTTCGACATCTTGATTTTTACAAATTACTTGGTGTTCCTCCTTTAAGTCTCTTTTTTTTTATTTATCTATTTATTTTTTTGTACAACTCTAAATATAATAACAATAACGGCGACGACGTCTACAACAGCAACGGTAATAACTTATATAATATATATATATATATATATATATATATATATATATATATATATATATATATATATATATATATATATATATATATATATATAAGTGTGAAAAAAATGACCATCATAAAATAGCGACTGCTGAATATAATATAATATTCAGCAGTCGCTATTTTATGATGGTCATTTTTTTTCACACTTCCTGACAGCTTTAACCCATTTAGGCCTAAGGCTGCATTTCCGAAGTTGTGTGGGCGTCACTTTGCGACTGTGTATCGGTTGTAGGAGGTGGATCGACCATGATAATTCAAGGGTAGTGCCGGGTTAGCTCGGCGCCATCAGGCGCCGAGCTAACCAGGCACTACCCTTGAATTATCACGGTCGATCCACCTCCTGCTGTAGGGCTTTGGGGCTAAATAGGTTAAAATTCCGAAGGGAACGCACGGAGTGCGCGCACATACATGACCATGAAGTCAAATCCCGCTGCTGAGATTTTTATTTTTTATTTAAAAAATTTTTTTTTACGGGAGACTCATTTTCCTAGCGTCAACCGAGCAGCTAACAGTGAGGTTACGTTGGCAAACGAACGACTCCCAACAACCAACGAGAGCGAAGTCGCTGTGGATAACATGCGTATGCTCACGAGGATCTATGCCTCTTGGAGATGTTTGAAGTGTTGTCTATGCTTATGGTCCAGCTGAATTCCCACAGTCACTTCGTTCTCGCTCGTTGCCTTGGGAGGTCGTTCGGTGTAAACGTAACGTCCCCAATAGCATTTAACAACGGAAAATAAAGCGGAGAAATCCAGACCACAAAGGAGACTGCCATGCCTGTGAAATGTAGAGAAACATCCCGACGAAGCAAGAAACACGCTTAGAAAAGACAACTACAACACAGGTTATTAACCCCTTCACTGCACGTGATCACAGGGTTTCGCGTCTGAAAAAAAACAACAACAAACAAACAAAACAAAACAAAAAAAAAAACACAACTGCGCACCGACCGACATTCGCGTTAAAAACACAAATGAAATGAGACCCATGATGAACTAACTTAGTTACTTTACTTACTTAGGCCGTCGACGAGAGACCTCCAACGACTCCTGTCCTGTGCTCGTGCTTCTCCTTCGATTTTACTCCAGGTGGTTCCCAGTCTCTTGATGTCTGCTTGGAGGTCTCGACGCCAGGTTATGTGTTTCTCGGCCTGCCTCCGCTTTTCCTCTTTCCCGCCTTGGGGTTCCATGACAATGCCTGCCTAGTGATACTGGAAGCTGGCTTTCTCAGACTGTGACCGATATGATGAACTAACAAGAGACATACACCCAAACCCTCATGAGGGTTTCTGTCTCTTGCAGATGTGTAGAATTCGCCTTGCCAAATGCCACGGCCGCGCGGAAGGGGTTAACATTTCCTTGTTGAGAATAGACATAACGCAAACAAATACCGTCACAATTTGCCACTCACCACTCCTTGATGGGAAGTGGAAACCAAAGGTAGAGGCTACAGCGTGAAACATGTACATGAAAAATAAAGCGTACTGCAGGCCTGGGAAGAGAGCTGAAATTGGAAAGGCTTTAACACTTATCATTCGGAATACACCAGTGTGTAAAATAAGTTTATAATAATAATAATAAAACCGTTATTATATAGGCGCTTTTTCTCAATTTTTGGGCAAATCGACTCAAAGCGCCGCGAACTGAAACCCAACACGCACACTCACGTAACAGACACGGATTTACGCCATTTAAGACAAGCACAGTACAAGACAGACGAAGGGCCAGTTCAGCTACTGAAGTTACAGAGATTTTTGATCGCTTGTATTTGAAATTTGTAAAGTGGCCTGAAACCGGTACCAAAGTGTGGGTGGGTGGGGGCCGTGGGGGGGGGGGGGTGGGGTGGATGGGTGGGTGGGTTAGTTTGACTAAAATAGTTCAAGGGTAGTGCCAGAATAGCTTGGCGCCTCTAGGCGCCAAGCTATTCTGGCACCACCCTTGAACTAGAGCCATTGGTCTCTATCCTTATCTGTAAGTACTATAATGTAGCTTGCATATGGCAGTGTACAAATTGGAAGCTTTTAGCCTCAGTATGATAGGGGCCTTAGCGCTCCCGACGCACTATCAACATTGCATAAAACTTTTTGACGAATATCAACACCTGATATATATATATATATATATATATATATATATATATATATATATATATATATATATATATATATATATATATATATATATATATATTATATATATATATATATATAATTGGTATATATCAGGTGTTGATATATATATATATAATTGGGTATAATGCCTCCTAACGAGTGGCTACGGTTGTGGTTTTTTTTTCCCGCTCATAACTGCGTAGTTACTACATAAATTTGTGTCCGTTGTATCGCTAAAGCGTATGCGCCGCGGCTCAGCTCCACCCAAGCATCAGAAGCCGAGGTAAAAGCTATTTATAGCTCCAAACTCCAGGTCCTGGAGCAAAACAGAAAGTAGCTGGCGATCTGATATAGCGGCCTTTGTGGGGCTGTATCACAGTCAGGTGTCTTAATTAATCTGTCCGTGAGTGAAACATGCAGTTATGCCCGAAAATCAATGTAACAGGTTTGTACGCTCACCGCGGACGCATAGTTAGTTTAAGGCAGTGTACTATCAAAAAGAATGAAGAAAACATACAACACATGCTGGTAGACTATCGACGTCACTTGCTTGCTTTGCCAATAGGTAATATGTAATGTCATGTGAATATTTTTTAAACCCAGCTATCTAGGAACAAATACCAACCAACCAACCAACCAACCAGCCAACCAACCAACCAACCAACCAACCAACCAACCAACCAACCAACCAACCAAACAAACAAACATCAACCGTTGAATCTATGTAAATAGCCGATAGGTGGGCGTGTACCCTGGTATGGGTTGGACAGGTACGGTAAAAAAAAAAAAATGGTATGACCCTGAATGGAAAAGGGTCTGCTGATCTGGGTGTAGGGGAGGTAAGTACCGTGTAAGTTTTAACCCCTTAACTGCAGGGCAAGGTGAACGCTACCCAGCTGCAAGAGACATAAACCCTCATGAGCCCCCGCAGTCGCGGGGGCTCATGAGAATGTATGTCTCTTGCTAGTCCTTTATGTTCTTCATGCATGTATTTTAAAAAAAAATCCCAGTTGCATTGTGTTCTTCGCCGCGTGAATATCGGTCAGTGTGCAGTGTTTTGAGACGCGAAATTCGAGACAACTGACAGCGTATCTCACACATAAGTGTCGGCTGGCATAAGGTGATAAAAGAAACTTTCTCCCTCCCCAAAGTGCCAGAAGTCACGCGGGCAGGCGTATCAAGTTTCGGGCCGTGGGGTCCGCTGTGTGGTTTTATAGCCGACTAAAAAGGGGGAGATCGCTTTATAGTCGCCTATAATAACCCGGGTGTATTAGCAGAGGTCTCCGGGGCCTGGGGGATCCACTGACGCCCTACAACAACGACAGCTTTGTGGGGGACACGCGGATTTCAGATCAGTTTGAACGCCAGACATCTGCAAGGGACATAGATCGCCATCAGCCCGCGCAAATTGCTTTCTATACGATTCCAGATTTAAGATTCAAAGAATTTATTAACCCATTCAGCCCTGACGCACTACAGGAAGAGATGGGTCGACCATGATAATTCAAGGGTAGTGCCAGATTAGCTTGGCGCCTGTCGGCGCCAAGCTAATCTGGCACTGCCCTTGAATTATCATGGTCGATCCATCTCCTGCAACTGGCGCATCGTCATTAGATGACGCCTCCAAAATTTGGGAAATACGGCCGTCGGGCTGAATGAGTTAATCACACAAAGTAGGAAATGCCCCGTCTTGTCTCAGTAGGAAAGTAATAAAACAGATAATATAAGCATGTAAATAGCATATATCTTCGCATAAACACAATGCATCACACATATCATCACAGCCTTGACGTATCACATATTATCACTGCCTACAGATACATATCACAAACATATTTTCGCTGCCTAATATGAAAGACTTAGCAAAAGATATTAATACTCGTACACTCATATTACAACATTTTTAAGTCACACAAATCTCGCAGGGCGGGTCCGTTGCACGAGGGAACTTAGTCTATAGTGGCTGACGCCGCAGGACTAAGCTCACTCATGCAGCTGGCCCCAGGAGCAGTAGATCCTCACTGCTCTCTGAAACGTTCAGGAGAATTTTAGATCTATGTCACTTGTACACGGGAAGGAATTTGCCGTACAACACAACTGAGGTCCTTTTCATAAGCCAGGGGGAGCGGTCTGGGAGCATTTTCACGCGGAATGAGTCCAACCCTCGTTCTATCGTAGTATTGCTTGTCAGTTAACCCCCGTGAAGCATGCAGGCACCAGTATATTAACCCGTTCACTGTCGATGAAAATTGTTAACCGCCCAACTGCAAAAGGTATAGATCCTTTTGATCTCACGCAGTTCAGTGCGGGGGGCGGATGGGGGTCCAGGCCTCTTGCTGAAAGCACTTTGTATCCAGGTTTCTTCGAGTGGTGGGTGTCCACAACGTTAAATTTCACCCAACTGCAAGAGGCATAGATCCTCATGAGCCCCCGCAGTTGCGGGGGCTCATGAGGATCTATGCCTCTTGCTGACACCACTTTGAATCCGTGTCCTGCGAACAGCTGGTTGTTTTGTTTTGTTTTGTTGGGTGCTGCGTTAACGAAGATTGTAGAAACACAGTCTGCGTTGACTGGCGCTGAACGGGTTAACGCCCCTCTCGACAAGAGATACACCAGCAGATGTAGGGTCTAGGAGCAGGGTGGCAGAAAGGAAAACCGACTGTCGCAGGATTAATTCCGTGATTCCGCTCGCGCCTGCCTGTGCAATTATTTTGGAATTATGAAACCCGAACAGTGCAGGGCAGGGCTCATCGTCTGACTTTTTATTCGCGTGTTGAACCCCGGCAGACGCGTACACTGAGTAAGTGTGGACACTAATGTAGAAATGGATGACGCCAAGCCGCGGGGGCTCATGAGAATCTATGCCTCTTGCAGGCACAGTTGACATAGCTGATCGGACTGTGTCTTAAGGTAGCTGCAAAGCTGATGGACTTTTCCTTGCATTCAAGCGCTGGGACGCCGAGCTAACTTCTCGCTGATAAAGCCGGACTGGCGTCATCCATACATCTGCGACAGCCGGGGCGCATGAGGATCTTTGCCTCTTGCAGATGGCGGAGCTGACTGCCACTGGGGGAGAGGCACTGGTCATGCTGCACGCCAGGAATGTCCCAGAAAAAATTCAGGGGAAGAAATTTCATTAAAATCGAATCAGCTTTGTGCACCCGGAAAAAGCGCCCTTTAATTAAAGGCGAAACGCCTCGCGTTAATCTGCTGGATAATTCCAAAGGTGCTTAACCCATTCAAGGAGCCCCGCATCAATACCTATTGATGCGGGGTGCCTTGGATGAGTTAAAGGGTTTTGGGTACGTTTCCTGAAAGCCAGTACGTTGATGGAACGACGCTTTCGCATCTATTGATGCGGGGTGCCCTGAGTGCGTTAAAGGGGTTTTGGTCTGTTTCTTACAAGGCAGTGCGTTGATGGAACCGTTTGATTTTCAAATAATTTTTTGACTCAGGCTATAGACCTGTGGACTTTGTGATGTTAAAATGCTCCATCTTCAACACGTAACCCGTCTGCAGAGTTATTCTTACTGACATGGAGAGTTGCGATCCATGATTATTGAAAGTACGTGACTTAGCAGGGGCTCTTTCAAAGGAACAAGTCGTGCATTTATATTTTCACAGTTGAAGACAAAGTCAGCCTAGTTAGGCTTTGCCAGTGGTTCTTGTCCCCTCTCCGGTTTAACTTTGGTATCAGTTTCAGCCCACTTAATCAAATTTCAAATAATAAACGATTTGAATTTCCAAATACTTCAGTAGTTCGCTTGAGCTTGCCCTTAGCACCACGTGAATGTTCTGTGTTTATGTACAGTGTGTGAGTGAATGCGCGTGATTCACCTGAGCGTGCTTGTTGGGTTCAGTTCCGGGGCGGTCCGTGGCGCAGTGGTTAAGGCGCCTGCCACCAATGCCAAGGGTGCGAGGTTCGATACCGGGTTCCGGCGTCGGACTTTTCTCCTCTGGTAAGTGTCACCGTCAATTCGGGCGGACCGTCGGGGGTTCTTTCTCCGGGTACTCCGGTTCTTCCACCCCCCCCCCACCCCCACCCCCCACACTTTGGTACCGGTCTCAGGCCACTTTACAAATTTCAAATACAAGCGATCAAAAATCTCTGTAACTTCAGTAGCTGACTGGCCCTTCGTTTGTCTTGTACTGTGTTTGTCTTAAATGGCGTAAATCCGTGTCTGTTTCGTGAGTGTGTGTGTTGGGTTTCAGGCGCGGCGCTTTGAGTCGATTTCCCCAAAATTGAGAAAAAGCGCCTACATAATAACGGTATTATTATTATTATTATTATTAGTTCGCGGCGGCGCTTAGAGCCGATTTTCAATTGGGATAATGCGCCTATTTAATGCGCTGATTTATTTATTTATTTATTATTTGATCAGGGAGTTTATTGCGAAGATGATAAAAGTCTCGGAGCCCTCGACTTTTCTCTTTAAAATAAACTCACTGCGGATCGGACCCTGGCGGCGACAACAACCACTGGCGAAACCTGCATCGTATAACACAGCCAATAATGGCGTTGCCGCAATGGCGGGAGTGGAGAGGCGGGCAAGAGAGTAAATATCGCATGGTTGGTTGGTTAGTTCGGGTTTAACGTCCACAGCACCGAGGTGATCATGGACGGCCCTAAAGGGCGGGTTATGGGGGACAGGTTATGGAGTGATCAACTCAGGCGCACTGCAACTGTGCCACTTTGATTTACCAGGACCTTTCAACGGACATGCTATTGAACAAATCCGTTTTTTCCCCCTGGATTGTGAGTCCAGCTACCGGGGCCGGGACGGGATTCGAACCCACGACCCGGCGATTCCCTTCGCTCTCCAGCTCCGACGTTTAACCGCCTGAGCTATTTCGGTCTCTGTAAATATCGCAGTACCATTAACACATTCTACCTCATGACCAAAATCCTCAAATTTTTAAGTTGCCCTCTTAATATCACAATGCTAGAGATAGATCGAGCGTGATAGTTCAAGGGTGGTGCCAGAATAGCTTGGCGCCTATGGGCGCAAAGCTATTCTGGCACCACCCTTGAACTATCACGCTCGATCCGTGTCTTGATGTGGTGTGTTGGGGTTGAATGAGTTACGCTGTGCTTTTGTGGCACCAACCGTTCACAAGGCGGCAGCGCGAATGAACAATTCCGCAGGCTTCGAGCGGAAACATTTTTAACCCCCTTCATTGCCGTGAAAGAGTCTACGCCACTCAGCTGCAAGAAGCATAGATCGTCAAGAGGAGGAACGTAGATGCAAACTGGTCTCAGCAAGAGACATAGATCCGCACGGGCCCCCGCGATCGCGCAAGGCCGTGAGGATCTATGTCAGTCTCTTGCAGCAGGGTTGTGTTCCAGTGTTGTTTTTTTTTTTTTGTGGCCGCGAAGGGGTGAACAGAGCAAAGTGTACAATGCAAGTTACAGCGGACAGATTGCGGAACGCGCGATGCGGAGTTCAAATCCACGCGGAGTGAAGATGAAAAACTGCCGACCATTCGGACCACAGGCACTTCAGCTTCCTGCCTTTAATTGACGAAGGCTTTCAAAGTCGACATCTTGTTTTGACATTAACATCTTAACTGCCGGGGCAGGACGGACGCTACGCAAGAGACATAACCCCTCATGAGCCCCCGCAGTCGCGGGGGCTCTTGAGGGGTTATGTCTCTTATTGGTCCTGTGTTCCTCATGCCTAGTTTTGTCATCTTCACGTCTGTGGTCTTGACGCGAATCTCCGTCAGTATTCAGTCGTTTCTGATGCGAAATTCGGGAGCACTGGCAACAGAAGGGTTAAATGTACTCTCACGGGAATTTTCGATGGCGTCGCGCTGTCCCGGACGCTGCCAAAGGTTCCCAGTGAGTTAAAAGTTATAGTTTCTGGTCCCTAATTTCATTTCTTCACAGATTGACTCTTTTCCTTTTTGCATGTCGTCATTCAAAAAATAGAATTTATGTGAGGACACTTAATACATGTCATTAACTTTCACCTAGATCAAACCCCTTGCGGACGAGAAACGGTGATGTACATGCGAACAGGACTGTATATTGGGCCAGATATAGATCCACTGTTATTCCCTATGTATCTCTTCCTCAAGGAGGCTCTTCAAAGTCTATGTAGATGCATGGTGCACGCGACAGGGTGGTTCTGCAAAAAGATGTAAAAATGCAATAACCTCAGATTTTCGTCAAAACGCTATCTTAATTTTCTAACTTTTTTATATGCATCGGAAAATCTGCATAAACTGTTTTTACAGCTCTGAGCTTTTTTGTAGTTTATATCTCTGCCTCGTAAAACTTGACATGATCAACATCCCAATCAGTAATTCATTGGTCCAGATAGTTGTTTTAAGTATTTTGTATGGGACATAAATGTGTGCATGGTTAGTTGTCGTTTAAAGCGACATCCTCCAGGCAACGAAGGCTTAACCCATTCAGCTCTGACGCACTACAGCAGGAGATGGGTCGACCATGATAATTCAAGGGTAATGCCAGATGTCGGCGCCAAGCTAATCTGGCACTGCCCTTGAATTATCATGGTCGATCCATCTCCTGCAACTGGTGCATAGTCATTAGATGACGCCTCCAAAATTTGGGAAATACGGCCGTCGTGCTGAATGAGTTAATAGTTTGCGGTAACTTCTTCCGGCTAGCCTCGCGCTGGGACCATATGGCGTTGAGGCGCGTCCCCTGAGTGGTGGATAGGGGGTCCCTCGTGAGAGGGGTGCACCGAATGAAATAAGGTGCCGTGAACCAACATGGTCTAAGGGAAGGTGACACTGACAGAAAACCCCTGGTCCTCCTAGTAAGGGGGTTGGGGGTGGGGGTAGCTTCCCCACCCTGCAAAAAAGGAAATAGCTACAAAAACGCCGACGAAAAGACTAACAGTAATTCCTTTCCTGGAGGAGGAAGGTTCTTCTACCAGACGACTTATGACGTCCTGTGGTGAAAGCCGGAAGTCTTCGGAAGCCACAGGACCGAGCCGCCTCTCTCTATCCAGGGATACAACCATGGGCACATGGAATGTCAAGACCATGTACCAGAGCGGCAAGGCCGCCCAGATAGCAGCGGAAATGCAAAAGTACAACCTTTCCCTGCTAGGTATCAGTGAAGCCAGATGGACGCAGTCTGGCCAGAAAAGGCTGTTTGAAGTGGGGAGATGATTCTGTATTCAGGTCATGAAGAGGAGAATGCCCCCCATACAGAAGGAGTAGCATTCATGCTGTCACCAGGGGAGCCTCTTGGGCCAAGAATCATCACAGAAGCCTTTAGAACCAAAAAAAGCTCAAGCTGAACGTCATCCAGTGTTATGCGCCCACTAATGACAGGGACGAGGAAGAGAAACAAGAGTTCTACGACCGACTCCAGAGTGCCTTGGACAAATGTGCGGAGCGAGACATCACCATCGTCATGGGCGATTTTAATGCCAAAATAGGGGAGGACAACACCGGATACGAAGAGGTGATGGGGAGACAGGGACTAGGCTCGGAGATGAGTGAGAACGGGGAGAGGTTTGTAGACTTTTGTGCTCTAAACCGACGTCATTGGAGGCAGCATCTTCCCACACAGAAGGATACACAAAGCAACTTGGGTCTCACCTGACCATACAACAGAGAACCAAATAGACCATATCTGCATTAGCAAGAAATTTAGAAGATCCCTTCAAGATGTTTGAGTGAGGAGGGGAGCAGATGTCGCCTCCGACCACCATCTGCTTACCTTAAGAATGAAGCTCAAGCTAAAGAAAAGCCGCACAGAGACAACAAGAAGACAGCGCTATAATGTAGGCCTCCGGAGAGAAACTGGAGTTAAAGAAGAGTTCAAACTGGTGCTGTCCAACCGGTTTCAAGCGCTACAGGAGCTAGTAAATGAAGAGGAGGCGGTCACCACAGAGCAGCAGTGGAAGGCAGTTAGAGAGGCGCTGAACTCAACCTGCAAAGACACTATAGGGTTCAGGAAACACCATCACAAGGACTGGCTGTCGGCACAGACCTTGAAGAAGATAGAAGTGAGGAAGCAGAAGAAAGCAGTTGTCAATAACAGTCGCACGAGAGCAGCCAAAGTAAGGGCACAGGGGGAATACTCAGAAGCCAACCGCGAAGTGAAGAGGAGTATCAGGGCAGACAAGAGGGCCTACACAGACAGCCTGGCAGCAGAGGCAGAAAAGGCAGCAGGCAGCGGCAACATGAAACGGCTCTATGACATTACCAGAAGATTGTCAGGCAATTATGGCCATACAGAAAGACCAGTAAAAGACAAAGAAGGCAAGCCTATTGCAGACAGAGCAGACCAACTCGACAGATGGGCCGAGTATTTTGAAGAGTTACTGAACAGACCTAGCCCACCCGACCCCCCCCAGACATCCAGCCGGCAGAGACCGACCTACCCATCAGCTGTGACAGACCCAGCCGGGAAGAGATCAGAAGAGCAGTGGCATTTTTGAAGAACGGCAAAGCAGCAGGCCCAGATGGCATCCCAGCGGAGTCTCTGAAAGCAGACCTAGAGACAACAGTGGAGATGCTGTACCCACTGTTTGGAAAGATCTGGGAAGAGGAGGTGATGCCGGCTGACTGGAAGGAGGGGTACCTAATCAAGCTTCCCAAGAAAGGCGACCTCAGCAAGTGTTCCAACTACAGAGGAATCACCTTGCTGTCGGTACCAGGAAAGGTCTTCAACTGGATCATCCTGGAGAGAATGAAGAGCTCCGTTGACCCCCAGCTGAGAAACCAGCAAGCAGGATTCAGGAAGAACCGATCATGTACAGACCAGATCGCCACTCTCCGCATCATCGTGGAACAGTCTCTGGAGTGGAGCTCCCCGCTGTACGTCAACTTTGTGGATTATGAGAAAGCATTTGACAGTGTGGAGTGGACCGAGAGACTCTGTGGAAACTCCTACGACACTACGGTGTACCCACAAAGCTCGTCCGCCTGATCAAGAGCAGCTACGATGGCATGACATGTCGCGTGATCCACGAAGGGCAGTTCACCAGGGAGATCCAGGTTAGAACTGGTGTCAGGCAGGGGTGTCTGCTGTCTCCGTTCCTCTTTCTACTGGCCATAGACTGGGTCATGAAGATGACCACAGAGCACAGACGAAGTGGAATACAGTGGACACTATGGGCACAGCTTGACGACCTCGATTTTGCAGACGACTTGGCATTACTGTCCCACACTCATCAACAAATGCAGGACAAGACCAAGAGGCTTGCTGACATCTCGTCCCAAGTGGGCCTCACCATTCACAAACAGAAAACAAAGACAATGAGGCTGAACGCAACCAGGGAAGAACCAGTCTTGCTTGCTGGCACCCCGTTGGAGGAGGTGGAGTCCTTCACCTATCTCGGGAGCATCATAGACAAAAAAAGGCGGCACTGATGCAGATGTCAGAGCACGAATCGGTAAAGCCAGAGCAGCCTTTCTCCAGTTGAAAAAAGTGTGGAGTTCCAGAGAGCTGTCACAACACACCAAAGTCCGGATTTTCAGCTCCAATGTAAAAGCAGTTCTCCTATATGGAGCAGAGACTTGGAGATTGACAAAAACCACAGTCAACAGAGTACAGACCTTCATGAACAGTTGCCTTAGAAGAATTTTGAAAATCCACTGGCCAGAGAAGATCAGCAACGTCAGACTCTGGGAGAGAACAGAGCAGATAACAGCAGAGAATGAAATTGGGCGAAGAAGATGGGGATGGATCGGTCACAGTCTGAGAAAGCCAGCTTCCAGTATCACTAGGCAGGCATTGTCATGGAACCCCCAGGGAAAGAGGAAAAGAGGTAGGCCGAGAAACTCCTGGCGTCGAGACCTCCAAGCAGACATCAAGAGACTGGGAACCACCTGGAGTAGAATCGAAGGAGAAGCACAGGACAGGAGTTGCTGGAGGTCTCTCGTCGACGGCCTATACCCGGGTAGGGGTGACAGGCGTAAGTAAGTCTTCCGGCTAAATGTTTTTAGTATGTCTTACAAGAACTTGTGAAGGCAATTGAAGTTTTGTCTACTCTTTTTCTCATTTGTAAGTAGGAGAGTTCCACCAACTCGCCCCAGTAGCAGAGTCAGTGGCAAACCTCTGTTACTGACGAGCACTTTCTCAAATGGATTGTAGAAAGAAAAGCTGAAAAGTCTAAGTTTAGTAGACAAGACAACATTGAGAATCCGTCCCATCGGTGAATTTTGACAATGAAAGCACTGCCCTGGATCAGATCGCTTTCATTCAGTGAGCTTTTTTACTCGCTCAGTGCCGAGAAAATGTGAACACCACCCAACCGCAAGAGGCATCGATCCTCATGAGCCCCCGCAAATGCGGGGGCTCATGAGGATCGATGCCTCTTGCTGCCACCACTTCGAATCCATATTCATCGGACTTTAAATTTATATATATATATATATATATATATATATATATATATATATATTTATATATATATATATATATATATATATATATATATATATATATATATATATATATATATATATATATATATATATATAAAATTATATATATATATTTTTTTTTTTTGGGGGGGTGGGGGTGGGTGGGTGGGGGGGTGAGGTGAGGTGGGGTGGGGGGCGTGGGGGAAGGGGCTTGAATGAACGAAGATTGCAGAAAGACTGTGCGTCAACTGACACTGAAGTGGTTAATGACAGGCACGTGACGGTGAGACGGCGGAGTGGTCGTACCTTGCAGCGCATTCCGTCCTGAACCAATGTTCTGTCTCGTCTTCGTTAGCCTTCCCTCGGTCGTGCTCATTTTTTTCAAGTTGCGCTGCCACACTGGTTGCCTCCCTCGAATCGCCACCGCGGTGTACCGAGGTAGGGAATCGAGGGAGACAACCAGTGTGCTGTGTAGCGTGGGTGAAAAAATACGTCCGCCGGAGTGAGTGATCTTTTCTGCTCCACTGACAGCTTCTCATAGGTGTTTACTGCTGCCGGCCAGAAGGTCTTGTGTACATCCTGGTAGCTGGACACACTTGCAGAAGGTGGTCCGAGCAGAGGTGTAGGAACCAGGGGGGGAAGGAGTTACTCCTCCCCCCCTTCCCACTGAAATCAAAAGTAGCGGGGGAAGAGTATTTCCTGGCCCGTCCAATCTTTTCAGAGAAAACAACTTTGGGGAGAGAAAAAAATATTAAATTAGTATATTTGTATATATTGCTGTTCTTTGATATTTTGTAGCCTGTAAAGTAACATGTCAAGAAACTCCCCCCCCCCCCCCCCCCACACACACACCCTCTTCCAAAGAAAAATATCTTCTTACGTCGGGATGTGAGTGCCTGTGTCACAGGATGCTAGTATTCATGAGAGACTTTAACCCCTGTGCGCTTGCAGTCACTGGTGCTGCTGACAATACAGGTGGCTGCATGCACAAAGGGATTAACCCGTTCACACCTGGACGCAGACTGTGCTCATAAATCTCTGTAAATTAATCGTCTCAGATCCCCAGCCACCAAAACACCATGGGCACGTAGTGGTAGAGGCACAGATCTTCATGAGCCCCCGCGACTGCGGGGGCTTATGAGGATCTATGACTCTTGTAGTTAGATGGTATTCAGTTTTCTTCTCGGCAGTGAAGTCATTAGAGGAGGGAGTGGCTGTTTTCTGTCTGAATTTGGTGGTCTCTTGAAATCTCTCTTGGAGCTGTCTTTTATCCTCCCCTGCTCTACGTGCAGTCTGGCCTTATATTTTGCGCGGTAACTGCCCAAAGCGCAAAAGGCCATCGGGCCGACATCGGCCGCCGTTGGCCCGCGCACGGCCGTTGCCCGGGCCAACGGCGGCCGACATCGGCCCGATGGCCTTATGCGCGGTAACTGTTCCGTTTTCCTGCTATCGGACTTGCAGAGCCGGTCGGCTCTTTGAACCGATTCACTATCAAGTGACTGTGCATGAAATCGACCTACCCATGAAATCTCTTGGCTTGACTTCGCGAACGAAGATTTTATAGGAGTTGCCCACGACGTCTGCAGGCTTGTTCGTGGCTGCGGAGGCCAATCCGAGACAGGCAGGTTCTACCGCAGTGGCTGCAGGGGAAGGTATGGCCGGGGTTCTGAGCAATGAAATACGGGGTTAATATTTCGCAATACGTCCTGCCTGAATGTTCTTAAGTATATCTCACAAGATCTGACTATATTGCTAGGCAAAACTTATGAAAGTTTTAAACTTCGTAAAATAAAAGACTTCAATTTCTCCTTTGTACGTTGAAGAGTTCTTCCGGTACACAAAAGGGGGCAGTAGAAAACCTCTGTTACATGCACCTACGCACATATATTGTGAAAAGACGGGTAGAAAAGTCTAGTTTAGACATGTCTTTAAAAAAGTAGAAAAGTTTAGTTTAAAGGGATATATATGACTGTCTTGTTCATTATTTATATAAGTATTTTTCTGTGGGCTGGGGATTGGGTGCCTGAGAGGAGGGGGCAGGGATCTAATCGTTTGTCTGTCCAGCGCTGAGTTATTCCCCTTGGTTCACCCCGTGCGTCAGCAAAATGTAGCAATATCAGTCCACACTGGAGCATATCACTTTTGACGATACACTTAACTTTTATGTTGTGACCCATTAACAGAGTATTTCTTTGTGTCCGTGGAACGACCCTTATTTTCAGCGGAGATTTTCAAAGCCGCCAAAAAAGAGTAAATTTCGGGGGAAATGAGCAAGATAAGTGCTCCGGTGTTGGGAACAGACACATACGTCTCTGTTTCGAACAAATCAGGGGATTTATCTCTGTGTTCGGAGCCGAGACGGCCAAGGACTGCACGGGCTCCAAACCACTGACAAGACACTTTGAAGTCAGTCCAGGTTTTTTTCCTCAAAACTAGTAATTTACATTGCGGAACCTTGCGAAGAATTTCAGTCTACGCGTGTGCTGGTCTGTGAGCTTGGACCTTACGGCCTACAGCCGTAAGGTCCAAAATCGCAGACCAGCACACAATAATTCCGGACTCATTCTAGAGCAGATTTCAAGACGGAAGCCATCTTGCTGTTGCGTTCACCATAATGTCTCACTCAGTCTGAAGAGTGAATCCATTCTGTGCCAGCTGACGCGGACTGTGTTTCTTCGTTATTCCAACACAAATAAACCTTGATGTCCAAGGAACATGGACACAAAGTGGTTCCAGCAAGAGGCATAGATCCTCATGAGCCCCCGCAACTGCGGGGGCTCATGATGATCTATACCTCTTGCAGTTGAGTGGTGTTCAGGTTTTCTCAGCACTGAACGCAATGAAGGAGATCTGCTCCACGGCGGGTACTGACTGCTAAAATGCGCCGGTACAACGGGTTCTCAATGTTGTCTTGCCGCAACTAAGAAATTTCTACCCATCTTTTTCACAATCTATGTGAGCAGGCAAACATATAAGAGGTTGACAGCCCTTTGAGCTGAACGGAAGTACTCTCTTGCGTGCGAAGCGGAGGAACAGAGAGAAAAGTCTTTCATGTTACGACATTGAGACTTCACAATTTAAATTGGCCCTTATGTCCACCATTAGTGTAAAACTCATTGCCTTTTAAGGGATAATTAAAAAAAATTGAATTGAAGACTTTCCAAGAGCAGTTGTAAGGAGACATCGAGATCTATTAAGCCTGTTTGCCTTGAGTGGGTCGCTTAACCTTTAAGTGGGCCCGCCATTTGTCAGCAAGATCCATAGACTCTCATGACCTCACTGCACCATGAGACATTATTTCTTTCGGCGATTCGTATGCGCATGAGCCCCTTCGTGCTCCAAGTAATAAAGGCTTAATTATTCGCGATATCATCTTTGATAATGTTGTTAGTAGGTCTTAAAATAACATGATATTATATAGAAAAGGCTGATGTAACTTGAGAAGTGTGAATGTCATAAAATGGAAGCCTTTTATGCTCTCTTCTGCTTTGTACGTAGGAGAGTTCCATCAAAGAGTAACAGGAGCAGTAAAAAAACAACAACAAAAAAACCCCAAAAAAACCAAACAACCACAACAACAGCAGCAACAACAACAACAAACGTGTATGCTTTGGGGATTGTGAAAAGGATCGTAGAGAGGTCTTTGTTATCGCTTTCAGCCCCGACACACCACAGCAAGACATGGATAGAGCATGATAGTTCAAGGGTGGTGCCAGAATAGCTTGGCGCCCGTAGGCTCGATCTGTCTCTAGACAGACAGCCCGTCATATCAGCGAATTTCAGCATTGAAATCCCGACAAGAGGCAAAGATTCTCATGGGCCCCTGCGAATGCAGGGGCGCATGAGAATCTGCGCCTCTTGTAGGTGGAAGGCATTTCCAGGGTGACTGTTTGATTTGCTTCCCCTAGGGTTAGGAGGTTGCTGCAGTGCGCAGCTATAACATTTAATGCCTCTATATAATATCACGATTATCTCAGCTGTATAATCGATTGTGATAGGAATGGAATAGTGGTCGGGGAGTTGTGTATATAGGTCTACATGTAACAGCAGCCAAGAGAGAAACTGATGTATACTGACAATCAAAAGATTTGCGACAACATCGGAATAATCGGAAAATTTGAATAATTCCAATGATACCGATTATGTCGCATTTCCTTTGCTTGTCAGTATTCTCTGATATATGTTTTATGATATTATATAGGTAACGCTGTTGTCTATGGAAACATACTAAGCCACTCAGCGCTGGCTTTCACAAGCGGGAGATGGATCGACTGAAGGTTGATCTTATGAGCTTATGTGTGTTTTCTGATGAATCGACCGTGATAGTTCAAGCCGAGTGCCAGACTAGCGTCGTGGCATCTAATGTACAACTGTTACCGCACCGTTACATGGCAAAAATGCAATTAAAAAAAATTTCAAACTTTATTTTGAAAATATATGTTGGTTTGTAATTTGGGACCTTACGGCTTCTGCAAAATCGCGAAATAGCACTTTAGCCCCGTCGTACTACAGCAGGAGATGGGATCGACCATGATAATTCAAGGGTAGTGCCAGATAATCTGTCACTACACGCGGTCCATCTCCTGGAACTGGGATAATAGTCGTTTAGTGGTACCTACAAAATCAGAAAAATGCGGCCGTGTGGTTAACCCATTCAGCCCTGACGCACCAGGTGCAGAGATGGATCGACCATGATAATTCAAGGGTAGTGCCAGATTAGCTTGGCGTCTGTCGGCGCCAAGCTAATCTGGCATTACCCTTGAATTATCATGGTCGATCCATCTCTGCAACTGGTGCATAGTCATTAGATGACACCTAAAAAAATTTGCGAAATAAAGCCGTCGGGCTGAATGAGTTTAAACGTGTTGAAGCGTGCCACACACACGCCGGGTCACACCCCCACACACACACACACGCACACGCACACGAACATACACACGTACACAGGTACGCGCGCGCGCACGCACGCAGACACGCACACACACAATAAACTTGAGATTAAACGAATGTTTCAAAACAACAGTTTTACTTTTCAAATATTTACAGACAATCTTCTCTCACATAAGACAACACAACGTGCACATAAATTGGCACATCTTCCAATAAATTACACCTCACAATATCTACAATTTACATCACGGCCCCAAACGGACCGTACCTCAGGTGTAGACTATGTACAGGAGTTATCACAGAACACCTTTTCTGTACGATATCATGTTTTCACCTACATGTCACAAAAAAAAAAAACCAACAAAAAACACCACAAACCTAAATTGACATACACACTGCCTTCACAGCACACCAGTTCTTATTGGTAACCTCACAATGCCATCAATCATTTTTGCCCATTTCGTTGAAAACAAACAACAAACAAACAAAAAAAGAAAAGAAAAAAAGACGATGCCCGAAAACAATAAACAAACAAACAAACAAACTAAACAAACAAAAAACACACTTAAAACACCACGATGGTTCGGTGAATAGATGTGTTGAACTGTAATTTTGGACCTTACGGCCACAGACCGTAAGGTCCAAAATCACAGATCAGCACACAGCGAGTTCCCAAACCACAGTGGATATGCGAGCCGCAGGCACATATCCGGGCCCTGTAACCTGCACGCCGGCTGGGTCACAAACCAAAGGGGAGACAAAAGCTATGCTGGATCTAATAATATGGTAAGCGTACCTAGGGAAATCACTCATGGACAAAGTTCCCCAACAACAGTGGATATGCGAGCCACAGCAGGCACATAGCGGGGCCCTGTAACCTGCACGCCGGCTGGGTCACAAACCAAAGGGGAGACAAAAGCTATGCTGGATCTAATAATATGGTAAGCGTACCGAGGGAAATCACTCATGGACAAACCCACGGTTAGATCGCCGGACCTCTTCCTTCCTGCAACCCAAGGGATTTAACTGTTCGTGTATCCAGTTCTGAGTGCTTCCCCTTGGTACGTGTATTGCTCCGGTAGTGGTACAGTCAAATGATTGTCTTGTCCATTCTCAATACTGTCACGGGCGGGAATCACAGTCCTGCTGGGGTCAGTTGCAAGAGTGAGCGTAGTTTTATGGCGGGCTTATAGTGAAATTAGTTCTCCGCTAGCCACTAAGCACGGCGCACCTTGCTTAGTGGCTTGCGCAGAAATAAGCTATCTTTTTCATCTCAGCGGAGCACATTGCTTAGTGGCTTGCTCTGAACTAAGCTCGCTCATGCAACTCAGGCCCGGTCTGTGATGTTGCAAGATTCAATATCACAGACGAGGATACACACGACACGCGTGATGGAAACGACATGCTAAATCCACGTTGTTCTTCCACGTTCACTTGTTTGGGCATTTTCTGTCATGATGCAAGAGGTATAGATCCACACGAGCCCCCCGCAATCGCAGGTACCATGGTGATCTGTGACTCCCGCTGGTCCTTATATGCATTTGTGTTTCTCAAGCGGTCTGAGTGCGTTCATTCTACAATGACGTACAACTGTGGCGAATTTTTATCTCTGTATAATTTTCTGTCTGCAGTTGGGTCAACCATTCCAACACTGTACGAATAGACATGTACACAACTACATCACAATATGAAGATTTCGTTTTTATGTGTTCGACAACACGATTGTGAGATGAATTTACCTCGTGCAAGCCTCTGACATCACATCAGGAGATGGATCGACCATGATAATTCGAATGAGTGTAATGACTGAACTGGACCGATGATAGTTCCACGGTAGTGACTGATCAGCTTGGCGCCTCGCTGAGGAGCCAAGCTAACCTGACACTGCCCTTGATCTATCACGATCGATCCATCTCAGCCAGGCTATTTCCTTAAACCATCGTGGTCGATCCATCTTTCACAACTGGTATGCAGTTGCAGAAGACCCCTGATAGTAGGCGCTACAGTGTTCTGTGTTTATTCAAAGACCCAAACCCACAACCGTCCAGGAAACATGGATACAAATTGGTATCGGCAAGAGGCATAGATACTCATGAGCCCCCGTAACGCGGGGGCTCATGAGGATCTATGTCTCTTGCAGTTGGGTTGCGTTCATTCTTTTCTCTCGGTAGTGTAGGAGTTAATGAGCCACACCAGAAGACATCACTACATCACAACGAGTTCACACGCTGTCTCACATACACACACACACACACACACACACACACACACACACACACACACACACACACACACACCGGCACACACACACACACACACACACACACACACACACACACACACACACACACGAACGCACACACGCACGCACGCACACACACACACGCACGCACGCACGCATACACACACACATACGCACGCACGCACACACACACACACACACACACACGCACGCACGCACACACACACACACACACACACACACACACACACACACACTGACCACGATTAACATCCATCAGAACAAAGCTGACTGGGCAGCATTACGTCATTTCTAAATATGCTACACAGACATTTGTCACCGGAAAAAAAGAAATACAATTATTATGAATACCACAACACAGAGGTACAGCCGTCGTCTCTAACAAACGCATTAACCCTTTTAGCCCCACGACGACATTTCCCAAATTTTGCCAAACGATTGTGTACCAGTCGCAGGAGACGGATTGACCATGATAATTCAAGGGTAGTGCCAGATTAGCTTGGCGCCTGAAGGCGCCAAGCTAATCTGGCAATACCCCTGAATTATCATGGTCAATTCATCTCCTGGTGTGGGGCGTCGCGGCTGAATGGGTTAACATACCAACGCAAATATCAGTACCTACAAAACCGCATAAGGTGACCTGTCTGGGGCGTTTCCACTGTCTCTTACAAACAATACCGTAAGGGTACACGTACTAATATAGTACAAGATGTCATGAGACTTCTTTCAAGGAAAAGAATATAGTTTGAGATAAAGCACTAGGCGACAGTTTTATGAATTATAAAAGCAGGTTTTCAGAACACGATAATTCCTAGTCTCAGCAGTCCCAAAACAGCTCATCACTTGTTCGACTGTAAAAATTAATGCGCACCGACGGCATTTCTGTCCTAATTTTGCAAAAGACAGTATTTCAATGAAAATCTCGCTTTGCACAAAATAAACTCGCTGCTATTTGCCTAACGAGGGCAGACTTATGAAATCAAACGTTGCCGTCAGGTTGTTTCTTTATGCAGGCTCTGAACTCGGACGCAGCAGGTGCTACAGCACCTGATGCGTCCGAGTTCAGAGCCTGCATAAAGAAACTGTGTTTCTACTGCGTCTGACGCCAACTTATGACGTATCGCAGGCTCCGACGTTGTGACAGGTAGGTTACAATGCATGAACACTTAAGCTACGGGGCCACAAGCACAAATCCGATACGTATACGATCCGAACCCGGTACGGTGATGCAATTTTCCTTCAGAAATTGCGTCATTTTCGTTCGAAACCGGATGCGAATTCGTTTTCCGCATTGGGCATATGGAAACACACAATATGAAAAGGACTTGCACGAACTTTTCTGTTTGGAACCCGCTTCCGATTCGGATCGAATTCGTATCGGATTCCTGTTTATGGAAACGTAGCTCAATTTATTGGGATTTAAAGCAGAACGGACTGACGATGTGTCGACACAATAAAGCGAAACGTGTATGCTCATAACATGTATACACATGACTCACGTAACAAATTGTATAAATTATGGCAAGAACTGAAATCCACTGATTGACCAAACACGTATCACAACTGACGACACACGATATGTACATGGAAACACCAGCGACAATTTGATTACGTTATTTTAGTCTTTTGAGTACGTCATTCTTGTCGCTAATGATGGAGGTAGTGTCACGTGGAGTGAGTGATCTCTAGAAGTGTGCTGGTCTGTGATTTTTTACCTTACGGCTTCGGCCGAAAGGTAAAAAATCACAGCCCAGCACACAAGTGTACATGAGGCATTTAACGTCACGTGCTGTGTTGATGTTGTGGTATAAACAGCCGCGGGCGCTGGTCACTTTATCAAAACAGTCATGCCTTTGAGTCTGTATAGTTACAGCTTCTCACACAGCTCTGTTGCAGACGACCTTGATCCAACTGCCGTAGCCAGTCCTCGCAGGCTGTTGTGATTGTCTGATATAACGATCCGCCAGGTCTCAGGCCGAAGAAAGGTCAGTTACGGGTCTTTGCAACTCACGAGGGAATGTTTTAGGTCTCACGGCTTAAAGTTGCACAGTATGTTATTGCTCCATAGACCCGTTGTAGCAAATCCATTATCGTTCCATTGTCTAGCAATCTGAGCGAGCCATCAGAAGACAAGCAAGACTTGCACCTCGTGGATCCTGACCTGGTTAGATGGGTCACGTTACAAGAACGCCAATCTAGTTCCAATGTCTAATTATAATGCTCGTGCCAAAACTGCAAGAGGCACCGGCTTATGAGCATCTCTTTTCGTGCTGACCTCTCCAGCTTACCATTGTGTTTATCAGACAGAAGGACTCCTCGGGTATGCCGTCTGCATTGGCGTGAATCCGCAGCTCCTGAACGGCAGGGCTTGCTCTACTGGCACCAATGGCATGAGAGAGCTTAAATCCTGCGCCAGTCACGAAGTAACGTGCTCCGCTATAGCGGAGCATCTTGCTTCGTGACTGGCGCAGGATTTAAGCTCTCTTCTGCAACGAATGCCTGATGACTGCGCTACGAAAAACACCGCTGATTGCTCTACTGGTGACTGAGAAATTCTCCGAGTGTTCCAGGCGGGTGTGTTCAGGAGAAGGGGGGCATGGCTACGTCCTGAGCCATACAGCGGCACTTCTTGATGTACTGCACGCGTTTCCGCTTGTAGCGCATGCCGTTGTTGCCGGTGGGGCAGCGGAGCGTGACGAGGATCCAACGAAAGCGGCGCGGCCGGCAGAAGCCGCACGACATGAAGGCCTCGGCTTTCTTGTCGCGCCGCGCCTTCTTGGGGATGAAGAAGGAGTTGCACTGGCCGTAGCAGAAGTTGTTGAGGATCTTGGTGCGCAGACATCCTGCCATCCGCACCACCTGCTTGAGAGGCTGGGTCTTGCACCACTCCTTCTTCAGGTAGGTCTTCTGCGTCACCACCACCGCCTGCCGGCTCCCACGGATAGGACGCCTCTCGCCCACCTCCTCCGAGTCTTCGTGATCCTCGCCCCGGCCCTCATGACGCGCTTCGCCTCGGCCCTCACCGCGGTCCACCCGGCGCCCGAAGGTCTGCATGGCCAGGAGCGAGGGCACCGTGATACCGTTCACTTTACTCTCCCCGTAGTACAGGCCGAGGTCGTCCTCGCTGTCCCTGCTGGCAGACACCCGCGTGCTGTTGTGGCTGTGGCGGCGTCGGTGTTTCCCTGTCTCTTTGGAACCTCCCCGCGGACGGCCGCTCTCCCGCTCCTCCGGCTTTTGACGTGGGTGGTGTGATCGCGCTTCTGTTGACGTCATCATGACGATGACGACAAGCGCGTAGAGCGCAACTAAAAGTGACGTCCTACACAACATCGTGCTGCTTGGAATCCGCATTCTGGAAACAAACAAGAGAGAGTATGGTCAGATTTCTCTCATCAGGGAAACATCAAATACAAACAAACAAACAAACAAACAAACAAAAAATTAACAAAATACGAACAAAATCAACAACAATCACCAGCAATTCATTCTAAACCAGCAAATCGTGTAACCCCGTGCCTGCCAGTGGACGCAGATTTCGCGTCTGAAACCCATGCACACTAACCGACATTCGCGTGAAGGACACAAGTGGAAACGGGACCAGACGTGGACACACAGAACACACGACTAGCAAGAGACAGAAATCCTCATGAGCCCCCGCGACTGCGGGGGCTCATGAGGATTTCTGTCTCTTGCAGATGGGAAGCTTTCGTCTTGCCCCGGGAGTTAAGGGTCGGGTTAACACGCGCTTGTTCTGTTCTGGTACGAAGCGAGGTAAATGACTCGCACCACTTTTATGTATGTGCTACTCGGTGCACTTCTGCTTCTAACATTAACCCCTTCATACTGTCGTAAACAGCTGAACAGTTCGCTGCAAGAGACATAGAACCTCATGAGCCCCCGCAACTGCGGTGGGGTTAACCAGGATCTCTGCCTCTTTCTGACGTCACTTTGTATCCAATATCTTCGGATAGCTCTTTGGAGTGGAATTAAAAATGAAAAAAAATTTCAGAATCGCAATCTGCGGGAACCACTGCCGCATGGCAGCTAAGGGGGTTAAATACAAGTGAAATAAGAAGTACATAGCTTGTTAGCGCTGTGCGCGTTCTACGCAAGGTATTTCGTGCATCTACCTGCCTGCCTATAGAATCGGCGAAGCTTCAATCTTATCGACACGTCATGTCTCACGCTCTGAGACTAATGGTACCCCGACGGTGGAATGATTCATTTTCGAGCTGCTCTGAAAAGTCCAGAATCACGGATAGGCACACGCGGCTCTTGGCCATAAGGTGGAAAAAAAATCCCAGACCAGCACATTTTACGGGGTCCGGGGCGTGAGAAAATGGAGATTTCAGGACGGGTGCCTTTTGTAATCCCCACAGTTGCTGGATTATCGAGCGTGAATGGTTTCTCGGTGTTTCGTAAGAGGTGCTTCAATCTTCATCCACAAAAGACTTCCCAGGAAGCAAAAAGCCACCCGGCCGACGTCAGCCGCGCTCGGCCCGCGCACATTCGTGCGCGGGCCGAACGCGACTGACGACGGCCCGATTATCTTTTGCGTGATGACGTACGTGGTGTGATCACGCTTCTTTTAACGTCATCATGACGAGAATTCGACAGCATCGCCGATGGTAAAGTGGCGCACATGTACATTTTTTTCTCAGGAAAATAGCCTCGTGAGTTCCCGCAAGCTGCTGTGGGCGCTTGAGGATCTACGCCTCTTACGGGCGGGTTGTTTTCGCTGCAGGCATGTCGGGAGGTAAGCTTACTGATATAGCTGCCCTCACTTAACCTACGGCTGGCTGAAGGAGTCTGTCTTGTCGACACATGTACCCTTTCGAAGAATCGCACAAAAAAAAAAAATGCTGTGCAGAAAACCAAACAATTTCATTAAAAAAAAAAATTAAAAAGAAAGGTGAGCTAGAGTTTAAGAGATCTCGCTGGCAAAAAAAAAAAAAAAAAAAAAAAAAATCCGACAAAGTCCCCAAAAGGGATTAACCTTTGACTCGGACATTTAATTATGCGGGTGACGCACTTAGTTCACTTCTGGGGGACTGTCTCCAGAAAGTCCAAAGCACGTCCCTGCGACATACATCGTGTATGTGACATTCTCGCATTCTCGCGAGATCTTTGCAACGCCTCATCTGAGGTCCATCTGCAAGAGGCGTAGATCCTCATGAGCCCCCGCAATTGCGGGGGCTCATGAGAATCTACGCCTCTTGCAGCGATCAAGTTGTATCTTAGTTATTCACGCGGCGGATGGGGTATCGTGCGTTCAGACCGGTACAGTGGAATTCGCCCCTGGCGCCGCGAAGGTTGAACGCGACAAGGGCGCTTTAGCTCATTGGAAATTTGTCGAAGCGTTCTTTAGGTATCACTGTGACAAAACATACTGAGACCGCCGAGTAACCCCTTCACTACCAGATCCAAAACTGCTCACCATTTGGATTCGTCTGCTGTTACTACATCACGCACGACGCCTCCGTGCTGTGAAAATCTATTCTAATTTCGTTTTATAGTCCCCCCCCCCCCCCCACCTCTCCATCCCCGGCATCTGGGTGATCATGGACGCTGTGTATGTTCAGTTTCGTGCTTCTCATAAGGCACAACCCTCGAACACACAAACACTACCTCTGTTCAAAGACACAGGAGTCGTTTGTTGTTTTTTTTTTGCAGTTGGCACTGAATTCGAGAGTACTAAAGTGCCCTAGAAAGACATACTATGGACGGCCGTGCCGTTTTAACATTTTCCTGCCTTTATTGATAGTGACGAGCATGTCCGCGGTAAATTAATTGTTGTAATGAGTGGCACCGGATCAGCGGATTTCAATAAACCCTGACGTAGTCGCCAGATAACTCTGGGACCTATCAGACGTAAACTTGGAGTACTCTTCCCCTGAACCCGCGAAAGTCACGTCTGGGTAATCCTGTCTTGCGAGGATATACACTAAACCCCATAGGGTCTCCTCCGTAAAAAAAATAGTCGACCAAACACTGTCTTCCTCCTTTTCTCAGTGAACCACTGATTTAGCCGTGATACACTACAATAGATGGATCGATCGTGAAAGTTCAAGGGTGGTATCAGGATAGCTTAGCTATCCTGGCAACCACCCTTGAACTATCGTGGCTGAGCGGTTTAACTCTTCGGGCATCACCCTTGACCTGTTTTGGTCGATCGGTAGACTATTCGGGCCTCACCCTTGAACTAAAAATGGTCAATATTCTGGCACGATCCTTGAACTATTCTGGTCGATCGTAAGTTGTTGAATTATCAAGGTCGATCGGTAGATCTGTGTATATTGCCCTCTTCGGGGGTCGGCTTCCAAATTTCGAATGTCAGCTCATCAATCGTATCGTTAAATTGGTCCGATCGTTTGTCTCCGGCCGTGAGTCTCATCTGCGCGCGACGAGATTCTCAACAGTCATCGCGATCTCCGTAAAAAGTTCTACAAGACTTCTAAACAGTAAGGGCCATAATAGAAACGCATACTTAAGTCATGTGGCATAGGTCGGCATAAGCATCTACGTCTCCTTCTGAAAGAGTAGGTTCTGAGTTGGAGTTGTCTACGAGACGGAAAGGTGACGGAGAAATCCTGTGTTGAGTGGAGGAAGGGTGGCGCGGGGTTTGATCAGTGCCAATCAGCACGATCCGGGTCTCTATCCCACTCGCAGTGCAAAGCTCGGTCCTTAGCAGAAGAATGGGAACCCAGACTCTTTGGCCCCTCAGTCGGAAGCCTCTGACTGGACTGACATTACGTCTGCAAGAGGCATAGATTCTCATGGGACCCTGCATTCGCAGGGGCCCATGAGAATCTATGCCTCTTGCTTGGATTTGCAGTAACTTTTACATCTTTCCTTCTCGCACGGACGTGGTCTTCTGACTGCCTGAAATAAGTATCTGCATGAATGTCATCAGAGCCGAAAGACTGTAGACTGTCACGAAATCCAAAAACGCCTGAAATCTTCTCCAAAATCAGGGGAACACAGATGTAAATGTGGGTGACATGTCAGCAGGAGGCATACATCTTCAAGAGCGCCTGTATGCCAAGGGGGTTAACAATAATCTATGCCCAATTAAAAATGGAACCTGTTGACCCTTTCACAACGTGGAGCTTGCGAGTCCCGCAATACAGACAGTCGGATTGATGAAAAAGGCCTATCGAGAGGGACGCATGCAGGCTGAAATGCCGTTAACCTTCCTACACTGAAGAAATCTTGTATGTTGGTGAAATGGGGAAAGTGCAGAGGCTTCTGACTCTTAAATCGGATGGATCGACATGGCGGACCATGCGGATCCTTTTATATTATTAACTGATTCAACCCCACCTCGTCCTGAGAAAGTACTGTTGCTGTCGGGACGTTAAGCAATGTACAACCAACCTTCATTCATCCCCACGCCCGTATTTCCCAAATTTTGGATTCGACATCTAACGACTATGCACCAGTTGCAGGAGATGGATCGACCCATGATAATTCAAGGGTGATCATCATCATCATCAGTCCCTTGCCCGAACTGGGCGTTGGGGGGACTCAAAGGCAGCAGCAACAGACAGTGCTCTCCACTGACTTCTATTTTGGGCGGTGGCAAGCAAGTCTGGCATCTCGAGTTCGGTCCATTCTTTTATGTTTGCGACCCAACTCTTTCTCTGACGACCTCGCCGACGACTTCCTTCGAGAGTGCCTTGGAGGAATAGTCTTGGACAAGGTGTTGTGTCGGGTCACGTGGCCAAACCAAGCAGCTAATCTGGCACTAGCCTTGAATTATCATGGTCGACCCATCTCTTGCTGTAGTGCGTCAGGGCTGAATGGGTTATGCGTTTGGTCGACAAGTTTACATTGCCGACGCGGACAAGAAGACCAATAGGAATTATCAATACATCAGAATCAGGTCAAAGACAGTAGGCTGATCGATCCTCTTTGTGGTAAGGCCGAAAGACAGGAGGCTATGCGCCCTTCCATAGCAAGTGCCAGGGGAACAGTTTCGCTGGATCGGGGCCCAGATCATTACAGCAGTTGTCACTGCTAATACCGGCCGGGTCAGTACCTCAAACGGGGGATGCCGACAACATGATGAGGCTGAGGACGTCGGCACTATGTACTGCGAGTAAAAAGAGGCATACCTGATTATGTTCTCACGAGGACTGTGCGTAATGTCCGTGAAATGTTTGACCTACGTCTGTTGTAAGGATAGCATAATTATGTTCCCAGACCCCCTCAAGTCAGTTTCCAACAAGGCCGGTTCAAAGAAGTCAGTCCTCGGAGGCAAAAGACTATCTGGCGGCCGAAGTCGACCGCAGTGGGCGATGGTCTTTGCGTACTGGGGTTTTCTTGATGAATCTGCATGTAATTTATTATGCATGACATATAGTGGTATAACGTCTTTTTCCATAGAAATATGCCGCCTATGAAGACAGCATGCTGCATTTCACCAGCAGACTGCTATCCGCGTAGCCCGTGTCGCCGGCATGCCAGGGGCGATAAGCGGCGGCGATAAGCAGAGGAGGCAAGCAGCGCGACGCCTGCGAGTGTGCACAGAGATTAGCCGGGATTTGCACACATACACACACAGATCTATCGCAGACTTCAACTCTTCCCCGATCCAGCGCTACCCCTAGCCAACACTGAGACGATCTGCCAGCGAAAGCCACCGGCCTGCAAGCGGTATAGATCCTCATGAGCCCTGGCAGGGCAGGCTCCGGGGCCCTCATGGACATCTGCGCCAATGAATGCGCCCCTATTTGAAGACGATTTGTGCCCAAAGATCGTCCGGCAAACCAAACATGCCGGACGTTCCTTGCGCACAAATCACAGTCTTCAACTCTCTCCCACCGCTATTCTGCAGCCATTAACCCTTTTCATCTTGATACACCCATTGCTTCAAATAAATTTGACGATAGTTCAAGGGTGGTGCCAGAATATAGCTTGGCCTGAGGCGCCAAGCTATATTCTGGCACCACCCTTGAACTAAAACTGTTGATCGGTTGATCTATCTCCATATCTGTAATGTAGCCTTCATATAGGACAATAAGGAAATTATTTTTAAAAAAAATCAGCCTCAGGATGTAATGGGTTAAAGAGGCGATCGCCGGGGGGAACTGACGACACCGACGTGCAGACATCAAGAGTCACGGATCATCATGCGATCTTGCAGGCTGTTGTGGGGGAATCACAAGAATCTGCCAGTCTTGCTAGTGCCATTTGCACCCATGTTTCTCAACCGTAGGTTAACTTGTTGAAACAAGAGAGAGAGAGAGAGAGAGAGAGAGAGAGAGAGAGAGAGAGAGAGAGAGAGAGAGAGAGAGAGAGAGAGAGAGAGAGAGAGAGAGAGAGAGAGAGAGAGAGAGAGAGAGGTGGGGTGGTGGTGGTGGTGAGCGGGAGGGAGGGAGGGTGGTAAAAGGGCACACATCTATACATGTACTTCACTTTTATCGGTAAAGCATGTTCTTAATTAAACGAACTACAGTTCACGATCTCGGACGAACCAGGTTGGTTCTTAATTGAACGATCTAAAGATACGGCGAACCTAGTTCGAAGTAGTTCACGAACCTCGGCAAACCATAGTTCGCTGTCGGAAAAGGTTCGCTGAACGTGTTGAGCAAACCAAGGCGAACCTTTTCTCTGATTGGTCAAAACTTTTACCTTCTTCTGCGTTGGAGATAAGAAGACAGTCACCGATACAAACAAATATGGCGGACAGCGATATTTCACTCGTGCGAAAAACAAGACCTATTTTTTATTGATTTGTGGGAGGCGAAAAGCTGTTTGTGGGGTCGCTACTGCAAGGAGTACAAAAACAAACATCGTTCAAATCGCGAAGCGGCATAGCGGCAGCCATTTTAAACCAGTAAGTACGCCGAATCAAGCACTTCAGTTAAGAAAAAGAACCATGGCAAACCTGGTTTGCTGAAGTTCGCCTAGGTTCGTGCAACCTCAATTAAGAAACAAACCCAAAGATCGCCGATCTTCTCCGATCTAGGTTTGCTGATCAGAAGTTCGTCCAGTTAAGAACAGCTCTAACTCAGTGTCTGGCTTTAATGCGCGTCAAGATGGCATTTTAGCGACGCTCGAAAAACCTCAATGGTCTAGCCTGTCTAGTTATAGTTATTGTGGTCTGAATTGCCAGTGAATCACAGCGTTCGCACGATCCCGCGGTCATAAACACTAAACGAAGTTTGATCTTTAAAAAAAGGAACAACATCGGCTTTAACCCCTTGATTGCTACTGGCTAAAAGGCAAGGCGTAAAAGACGCGTAACTACGTGTTTTTAACGCTACGCGTCAGTTAACGGCAGTGGTTAACCCGTTTAGTGCCAGTAGTGAAGCAGACTGTTGTGCAATCTTCAACAGTTAATTCAACAACAAAATACCCTAGCTGTCCCAGGAACACGGAATCCAAGTGGTGTCAGCAAGAGGCATAGATCCCAATGAGCCCCCGCGACAGCGGGGGCTTATGAGGATCTACATCTCTTGCAATTGGGTGGTGTTCAGTTTGAACGGGTTACACCTGAAAAATAAATCTTTTTTTTTTTGTTTTTGTTTTTTCTTTTTTTTCTCCCCAGGTTAAAACTGCGAGCTGCATTGGATCTTAACCGAGCTTGTCCATGACACTTCTACAGGTTTAAAAAAAAAAAAAAAAAAAAACAAAAACAAAAAAAAAAACATCACGGACAATGCGTTTGTAAAAAGCTGGCGTACGGGCGGGCGGCCCCTCATCACTCGTGATTTGTTTATAGCTAATCTATCCTGAGCGGTGCGAAACAGCCCGTTCCCGCGATTATGGCAGTCCTCCGGCGCCTAGCCCATCACGGTCTTATCCTAATCAGCCTGTCAGCCAGACCCTTCCGTCTGCAGGAGGGAGATTCTCGTGAGCCGTCTGCAAGTGACATAGCAAGGGCCCATGAGAATCTACGTCTTGCTTTCATAGATCTGGCTCGTGAGAATCACTCAGACTGAGTGTGTCTCAGAGGTTCTTCTTAATGCCGATATGAGGAGAAGAAGAAAGAACAAGTCTAAAGAGACCATTAGATCATTAGATTTGGATCAGTCATGGGCAGTAATTCTCTCCCCCTCCCCCTTCTTCTCTCCCTTTCAACGATTCCTCACACTCAGTGTTTCAGTCAGTCTGTCATCCTGCTGTTGTAAGAAGTAGAAGAGGAAGAAGAAGAAAAACGCGGCAGTGTGCACGCCCCGTAAATTGAGCACTACTGACGCTATTGCAAATGGTAGAAATAGGCCTTGTGCGGATAATATAGCGCAGGATCCCCACAAAGCCAAACCGGTAAAAGAAAAGTCGGTGAGATAATTTTTTTAATAAATTCAATATAGTCATGTGACTACGGCGAGAAAAATAGAGTGTTCCGCTGGTCTGTGACTTTGGACATCACGGACTGAACATAAAGGCCCAGAATCACACACCAGCACTTTCCTGTGACGGCAAAAGACAGTTAACCCCATCACTGCCGAGGAAAAATGAATCTACCCATCTGCAAGAGGCATATCTCCTTATGGGCCCCCGCCATGTTTCTTGGCGGATGCTTGTCTTCGGTTTTGAATCAGCAAATATCAGAAATACAGCCTGCGTCCACTGGCAGTGAAGGGGTTAAGACCATTTTGGTGAAAAAACAAATATTTTCATTACTCACAAACCAGATAGGTGAGGCTAGCGCTGGCAGAATTGTACAACAAACCAAGGGGAATTACTCAGCGCTGGACAGACGAACAGTTAGATCCCCTGCCCTGCAGGGGATCTAACTGTTCGTCTGTCCAGCGCTGAGTAATTCCCCTTGGTTTGTTGTAAAATATTTTCATTGTATTATTTGATTATCCTCTGCTTATACACCTGTTTATCTCAGCAGCGTCATGTCGGTAAAATATTACCAAAGCATATCGTTTCAAAACAGAACTCGTCGCTGCAAAACAGGATTGAAAAAAAAAAAAGTTGAAATGAGAAAATCAAACCCACTTACATTGAGAGGAAAATCCAAATGTCTCTTCATTTGACAAACACAACAATAAAACGGTACACAATTTCCAATTGTCAATGTCACAAATTTATCTTGACACTGAATTAATACGTCCGCCGTGTGCAATAATCCAGATCACACAGGTATTACAAACCAGAATGCGTCGGCTTGAGTTTTTTCGTCCGCGTGTGTAACAATATAAGGCAAAGCATCAAACGGCGAAACATCAAAAATGAATCATGACAAATTTTGGCCTGGCTGTGGTGGAACACTGATGTGATGACACAACAGTGTAGTTAGCCCCAAAGGTAGGAAAAAAATCGCTCTGATGCCTTGAGTCGCACCAAAACCCTTTTTATAGAACGCTTTCTGGTCTACGAATGTCGTTTCTTTCTCTCTGTCCGCAGTTCTAGACACGCGCTCGCTCAGGAGGGGTACAGATACCTGAATGCCCGTACCCGCACACTCGTACGCACAGACAGTAAGTCCCGCTGTACAGACGAACCCGGATTAGTTCCTCAACCTGAGTGTGTATATGACTTCTCTCTCTGTTGACAAGAGACATAGATTTTCATCAGTTCTCAGCCGCAGGGGCTCATGCGAATCTGTGCCTCTTTAAGACATGAGACTGACGGACAAAGTAAGCAGACAGAGACCGTTACTTCCTTGTGTCTTTCTTGCCTACTGATGCTTTCGGGGGTACATGAGTGGACGTGACTCTTTGACGAGTCGCGTGGACGCGAAATACTTTTATGAGCTGAAACCACAGGTAAGAAAAAAATCCGACAAGAAATGCTAAGACAGAGAGTGGCTGCAGTCCGATTTCTTGTGTTACAAATCTACACTGCCCACCCCAATCACGTCCTCGGGTAAAGAAACACAGACAAGACAGATGATCTGCGTAAATGTAAACACATCAGTCACGAGACCCATATATTCTCATAACATCCCCAGCGGTTGCGGTGGCTTGTCAGGATCTGCGCCTCTTGCATGTGGGTGGAGTTTAGGCCAGCGGATTACCTGGCGCCACCTGAGAGCTGGGAGCATCTACAGGTGGTTGAGTTTCGCTTCGCTTGCCCGGCGCCACTGTCTGTCTGCGAGTCTCCGAATTACCTACCTTCCGTACCCCTCTACCCCTCCCTCCGTACCTGTTCCCTGAGTTAACCCTAGTCCGTCTGCAAGAGGCGTAGATTCTGATGAGTCCTTGCATTCGCAGGGGTTCATGAGAGAGAACCCACGCCTCTTGTTTGATAAAGGCCGTCTGCTGCTGGAGCTAAAACGAAGGGTGGTGGTGTGGTTTGAAATGCCGCTGTATCCATTCCTGCTACTTGTGATGGGTGTGCTTGCCGATCCATTGTGAACTCATTTTTTTCAAGTCCTCTCTCTCTCTCTCTCTCTCTCTCTCCTCTCTCTCTCTCAGACATGTAAAAAGGCCTGCGTGCCTACTGTCTTCATCCTTAGAAAATAAAGTTTCAATTCAATTCAATTCAATTCAATTCTCTCTGTCTCTCTCTCTCTGTCTCTCTCTCTCTCTGTCTCTCTCTCTCTCTCTCTCTCTCTCTCTCTCTCTCTCTCTCTCTTTTTTTTTTTTCATCTAGCCTCCAAATTGTTTGTTCAGTTTTCTAACTTGTTTTAGATATTACAAAAAATATCATACCTACTTATATGTTAGATAATTATGTGCGCACGTATGTGTGTATGTGTATGTACAAAAGTGCGCATGTGCACGAGTACATGTATATGTGTGTCTGTGTGCGTGTGTGTATGCGTGTGTGTGACGTTTATTATTAGTTAGTTTTTGTTGTTTGGTTGGTGTTCCTTAAGTAGCTTAGCAAGGACAGATTGTAAGAAAGGCCTGCGCGCCTAATATATCAATCCTTGGAAAATAAAGTTTCGTTCGTTCGTTCGTTCGTTCTCTCTCTCTCTCTCTCTCTCTCTCTCTCTCTCTCTCTCTCTCTCTCTCTCTCTCTATTGATCTCTGTGTATTGAATTGTTGTTTTGTGTTCAATCCGTAGTTCAGCAAGGACATATCTGAAAAGAGGCCTGTGCGATTATTATCTCCATCTTTGAAAAAATAAAGTTTCATTCATTCATTCATTCATTCATTCATTCATTCATTCATTCATTCATTCATTCATTCTCTCATAAACGCACTCACAACCACGCTAGTACACACGTGTTCTCTCTCTCTCTCTCTCTCTCTCTCTCTCTCTCTCTCTCTCTCTCTCTCACTCTCTGTCTGTCTGTCTGTCTGTCTGTCTCTCCTGAAAATAATCTTCCAATTTCTGAAAGCAGAATAATAATCCTGTTTATCTTTTTATACCAAATATTTATTTTGTAAGAGTCACAGCAATTTCGAAAAGAAAATCTGTTTGAACAAAACCGTCCACCGTTTTTGTTTGTTCTGCAAAATCATCATTTTCATTCTGAATGTCACCGACGAATTTGTTGAAAATCTCCCCTGTGGCAAAGGTCAAATCGGTTTGACGCCATCACCACGATTAATTTGTTCATAAACTGCGGTTTTATTTTCCTCAATTGCGTAACTATTGATCCGAGATAAAACCCGTCGCCTATCAGCTGTGTTGACAAAGTCTACAGCCAGTGAGCTGTGAAACTGTCCTAATAATCATCACATTGTCCCGTCTGCATTCCGGCGTATCTATATCTAGCAGGCGTGATAATAAATGGCGGCCAGACAGCAACAAAACGATTTGCGCGGACTGCTTGCCGTGGGGGTCTTTCCAGTCAACGCAAAGCCTTGCGAATATAATCAACTAGAATTAGGCGCCCAATTTCACGATGGCTTCAACCCGTTTAGCCCCGACGCCCTACAGCAGGTAATGGATCGACCATGATAATTCAAGGGTAGTGCCAGATTAGCTTGGCGCCAGAAAGCGCCAAGCTAATCTGGCACTACCCTTGAATTATCATGATCGATCCATATCCTGGAACTGGTACATAGTGACACCTCTAAAGTGCTAATCGGGCACTACCCTTGAATTATCATGGTCGATCCATCTCCTGGAACTGGTACATAGTTGTTAAGTGACACCTCTAAAATTCGGAAAACGCGGGGTTAACAAGGTTAACGTAATCTGTTTCGCTACTAGCGCCAACTGCTGAGATGGACCGATTGTGTTTTTTGAGATCATAGTAAAATCAAATCCCACGGTTTTCAGTCCTCAAAAGAACATGAATATGATGTGGTCTCAGCAAGGGGCACAGATCCTGCTACCCGTGTAAAAGGCGAGCAATGACGCAACGATCATTCATTCATTCATTCAATTGAGGAAAATAAAACCGCAGTTTATGAACAAATTAATCGTGATGATGGCGTCAAACCGATCGTAATTCTACCGTATTTTGCAATCCACGTGAGGTTTTCTACGGCCCTTTGCGAGTAACAGACGTGCTCGTGGCCTAAATTAAACCTTTGCGTGTCTTTAGCGGGGTTTCGCGACTAGAGGAATCATCGCGACCCAAAAATGGTTACCGACAAGGGAAAATGTAGTAGTAGTAGTAGTATGTGTGAGGACAAAATAGGCCGTGAGGCCTTTGCAAATGTCCTTTTCCTTCGACAAGTTTAATTACTCTATGGGTCTGTTATGCACGCAAATTTTCCTTCAAATCATTCATCATAACAATATAAATCCCTGTACATTTTGGTAATTCACCCAGCTATCGTAATTCTACCGTATTTTTTGCAATCCACGTGAGGTTTTCTACGGCCCTTTGCGAGTAACAGAACAAACTCTCCTAGGTGGAAAAGCGAAGAAGAACAGACAAGTGTTTTATTTAACGACATTCAAAACTGCATACGTTAAATTCAAGCTCTCTTACTGTCCCTTGCCGCACGACTAACAATGTTCTTTGACTTACTGACTATTTGGTGTTTAACTCATTGTGCCCGAGGTACGAAATGCCCACATTTTGGAGTTATCCCGGCTGCATTACAAGTCAGGAGACAGATCGACCATGATAGTTCAAGGGTGGTGGCAGAATAGCTTGGCGCCTATAGGCGCCAAGCTATTCTGCCACCACCCTTGGGCTATCATGGTCGAGCAATATCTTGCTGTGGTGTGTCGCGGGCAGAATGAGCTAGCTCCCTACGAAACTAAATGCGATCAAGGACGAGAAGTCTTCTTTATTAACGTTCTAACTTATAAATAGCCTGTGTTGCAATAACGCTGATGAAAAAAAAAGCTAAGACAGAACATTTATAATAAAACAGTTGTTAGTCGTGTGGCACAGGCAGTGAGAGAGATTGAATTTTATTGGAATTTAAAAGGTTTTAGGGACAGGCACTTTTGGCGTAGACTGGTGATGTGAGATGATCAGTCGCCCGGCGCTTGTTCGTCTGTAGGTCGCCCGCAGTAAATGCCTCCCGGCTACTGCATAAGAGCCTACCCAGGAGACAAAAGGCTATCGGGTCGATATTGGTCGCAGTGCGCGAGCAAACTGCGACCGATACCGATCCGATGATTATTTGTAATTGTCCAGAGATCTGACTGCTGTGGCGACGCCTAGTGCGCAATTTTATTGGGTCGCCTGGTCGACATCAGTACTCGCAGGTGGCTAGAATAACTGTGGCCCGACGACCTATTGCTAACTGGGGGCTGCTCTATCTGCTGCATTGTAAACGACCTGTAAAAGTTGTTTTTCTCATGCTGTGTTTTCTTCAAGTCTTTATAGATATCTGACATCACTCAAATAATAATATCTAGTTATTCGTAGACACACGAATGTACGTGTATATTCTCAGTAAGAATCATCTGTGTGTGTGTGTGTGTGTGTGTGTGTGTGTGTGTGTGTGTGTGTGTGTGTGTGTGTGTGCCGGTGTATGTGTATGTGTGTTTGTGTGTGTGTGTGTGTGTGTGTGTGTGTGTGCCGTGTGTGTGGACGCGCGAGTGCGTTTGTGCGCGTATGCGTGTGTTTGTGTTTAGTGGACTATATATTTTGTATCCCTGTTTTATGTATATTTTGTACTTAGCTAGTCGTAGTTGTAGCAACGGCAGGTACGAAAAATGACATAGTCACTGACTGTGTTAATATCTTCACCGTTGTAAAATAAAGAGTCGTTGATTCATTGCTTCAGTTTAAGACGGCGTTTATGCGCTTGACAAAACCCGTACGCGATAGATAAGGATTAACTCACTCAAGGTGCCACGCATCAATAGCTGTGGAAGTGTCGTATAGCGTTGCCGGAGGCAACGCTATACGACACTTCCGCAGCTATTGATGCGAGGCTTTTCACATCTCTCACATCCTTTCAAATCTGACCAAAGATGAGTCCACCGCCTTTCGCAACACTTGCTACGGATGCAACCGACTGTGTGGTGCCGGTAACTTGGGCTTTGCTGAGATGCTTTTTATACTACGCAGCTTGCACTTTGTCTTCGCGCTCAGCCGGTGAGCGCTCGGTCATCGGGCCGACGTCAGACCGATGGCTGGTTGCTTGCTGGTGCCCATTGCCCCATTGCACACACCGCACTCACATAAACAATCGCTATCGTCCTGCACAGAGAGTGTTTTGGTTTATAAGCGGGTGGGCCGTTGTGCGGGTTTACAAGTTTGTGCTGGGAGGTGGCAGTTGGGGGTTTAGGGCTCTATCTCGGGTATCAGTCCACAATCGGGGTGGAAGCTCTGGCGGCGGGGGGAGGATTACACTGTCGCCCTCCGTGTCTCCCAGACTTCAGCTACACTTGATCGGGTGGCCGCCAGCTCTTAAAACGGGGTGGGAGGGTGTTTGCGGGTGGTGTATTAGGAGGAAGTTTCGCCTACATCGTAAAAAATGGAGACCCCCCAAAAAAAACACAACACACAACAACAAAAAACAAACAACAACAACAAAATAAACCAAACAAACTCCTTCTTAGGAGAAGAGATGTTATAATACAGAATCAGGTTATACAAGCAATGGAAATAAGATTCTCAGCAGACCCTGCGGTTGTAGGGGCTTATGAGGATCTATGTACTCAGTGTAGGAAGAGGGATTTCCCCTCCCTACTGTCCCGACTGAAACACTGATTGATGAACACAACAGAACAGAAATGTAAGCAAATGACAAAACTACTCATCAAGAGTCAAAACTACTCATCAGCTGTCGCAGGGGCTCATGAGAATCTATGCCTCTTGCAGATTAAATGGTGGACATGAGACTCTATGTCTTTTGCACGTGAAGGCGTGGACTGCCCAGCGCTTACTAAATGGTGCTGGGGTATGTCTGGGAGGGGACGCGTGGCCCTGCTCAAATTGCCAAATAAAAATAATGATATGTTGATGTGTTGAGTAAGCTGCCGACTAAATGGGCTAGAGGGAGTGACGCTTTTAACCTGCTGTTAACCCATGCAGTCCTGACACACAGTATCGATATGGATTAACCCGGATAGTTGAAGGGTGAAGGCAGGAACAGTTCGGCGCCTCCTGTCTACACTATCATGGTCGATCTGTCTCCTCAATCGAGATAGTGAAAGTCTTCAGAACTTTTGGAATTTCAACTCTAGGGTTCAATGTCAAGTTCTGTGAAATGAGTGTGCTGGGGGGTGGGAAGTGGGGGGAGGGGGATAGGAGAGGGGAGGGGGAAGGGGAGGGAAGGAGAGAAGGGGGGGGGGGGAGGAGAGAAAGTTGGGGGGGGGAGGGGGGAAGGGAGTATTGAGAGTAAGCCTTGTAAACACAAATTCGAATGCGACCTGCCACTCAGAACCTGAATGATCATACTCAGAAACGCATTTAAATCCACTTAGGGAACATCGCTATCAAAATCGCATCGAACTCTATTATTAATGCGGGTGCTTGAAATGTATTTTCTGCCGGCACTTGATGCGGGTATTCCCAGTAATGGAAGAGCAGAGTTGTATCTCCAGGTATCTTCAGGTATGCAGTCTATTCATGTCGGGTGGGGGTGTAACTACGCAAGAGAGTGTACATTCCGCCACATTCCCAGCAAGCAAAAGTCTTCGGGCCCACGATGGCCGCAGTGGGCCCGCGCAGGGATGTGGGCCCGAAGACATTCCGCCACTTTTAGGCTGAAAGTTATTGTCATCCCGGCGCGCCTTGTGGTGCCGCCTGGCGGCACGGGAGATCAGCCCGAAACTTTACTATCTACAGTCTGCGTAAGCCAGACCCTGCCGTCTGTAAAGAGGCATAGATCCTCATGAGCCCCTGCAGTCGCAGGGGCTCATGAGAACCTATGCCTCTTCGCTGACCACTTGTTCTTAGACCGAGGGTACAACGATTCTGGAATAAACGTACCACAGACTCCTCAGTTTGAGGCTGAACTTCGTTGGCTACCTCTGCATGAGAAAAACGTTTAATAAGTCCAAAACCAGGAACGAATGGTACACAGAAAATATATATATACCAGCCACGAGGAACACAGATCTGTTCAATTCAATTCAGGTCAGATCCTCATGAGCCCCAGACGGCGGGAATCTGCTGTTAACAACGCTTAACTCTTGCACCGGCAGATTCAGATGATTCCACATCTCAAGCAGCCGCGGGTGATCGGTAGAATGTTAGTTAGTTATTTGGGTTTAACGCCGAGCAGGCAACTGAGTCCATCTCACGGCAGTCAGTAGAATGTGACGTTTTGCAGGTGATGGCATTTCTTAATTTAATTAAGCACTACCCGAACCAGCAGAGATTCTACAGCTATCACTGACATAAAATAGGGTGAGGCAGAATACGATTTGGCACTACAGCAATCAATGATGATATAGAATGTGTGCTGGTCTGTCATTTTGAACCTACAGACCAGGGCACATTGATATCGCCGTGACAGATGTAGCTGCGGACAAAGTTAGTGCCGAATCACAAACAAGCCTACATTACATGACTGTGATAGCTGTACATGAAGTTTTGCCGGACAAGTGAATAACAGACAAGCATTCATCATATTACCTTGATGGCTGTGGAGTAGTGCCGAACCACAGACAAGCACACCGCATTATATCACCGTGATAGTTGTTAGGAAGCAGTGCCGAGTCACATAAAAGCGTTCATTGTATCACTGACTGTGACAGCTGTAGACAAAGTAGTGGCGAATAAACTGACAAGCCATACAGGAGCCAAAAAAACCGTGGATACAGTGTTGTGTCAGCAAGAGGCATAGATCCTCATGAGCCCCCGCAGTGGCGGGGGCTCATGAGGATCTATGCCTCTTGCAGATGGGTGATGTTCAATTTGTATCGGCAGTGAAGGGGTTAAGCATCCAGAGTTGTGGCCGGACGTGAAAGAGTGTCTCACCTGGCGGCTAGGTGAGACGGTTTACCACCTGCCGACGCCCTCACCTGGCCCACGGGTCACGCTTGTTTACGTCTGGCACCGATGCTACTAAAACGGTTAAACACCGGTCTCATTGACGTGCCCACACGGACGTGTTCATTCAGGCCTAACCCCTTAAGTTGTCGACAAAAAAAAAAAAAAAAAAAAAAGAAATCGCCCGAATGCATGAAAAATAAAATCGCCCAGATGCATGAGGCATAGATCCTCATGAGCCCCCGCCGAGCGGGGTCTCATGAGGATCTATGCCTCTTGCGGAAGAACCTTTGCTGATGAGGATCTATGCCTCTTGCGGAAGAACCTTTGCTGATGAGGATCTATGCCTCTTGCGGAAGAACCTTTGCTGATGAGGATCTATGCCTCTTGCGGAAGATGCTTGCTGATGAGGATCTATGCCTCTTGCGGAAGATGCTTGCTGATGAGGATCTATGCCTCTTGCGGAAGATGCTTGCTGATGAGGATCTATGCCTCTTGCGGAAGATGCTTGCTGATGAGGATCTATGCCTCTTGCGGAAGATACTTTGCTGATGAGGATCTATGCCTCTTGCGGAAGATACTTTGCTGATGAGGATCTATGACTCTTGCTGAAGATACTTTGCTGATGAGGATCTATGCCTCTTGCGGAAGATACTTTGCTGATGAGGATCTATGACTCTTGCTGAAGATACTTTGCTGATGAGGATCTATGACTCTTGTTGAAGATACTTTGCTGATTAGGATCTATGCCTCTTGCGGAAGAACCTTTGCTGATGAGGATCTATGCCTCTTGCTGAAGATACGTGCTGATGAGGATCTATGCCTCTTTCTGAAGATACTTGCTGATGAGGATCTCTGCCTCTTTGTGACGATACGTGCTGATGAGGATCTATGCCTCTTTCTGAAGATACTTGCTGATGAGGATCTCTGCCTCTTGCGGAAGCGGAGGAGATTTGCTGATGAGGATCTCTGCCTCTTGCGGAAGAGACTTGCTGATGAGGATCTCTGCCTCTTGCGGAAGAGATTTGCTGATGAGGATCTCTGCCTCTTGCTGAAGATACTTGCTGATGAGGATCTCTGCCTCTTGCGGAAGCGGAAGAGATTTGCTGATGAGGATCTCTGCCTCTTGCGGAAGATACTTGCTGATGAGGATCTCTGCCTCTTGCGGAAGAGATTTGCTGATGAGGATCTCTGCCTCTTGCTGAAGATACTTGCTGATGAGGATCTCTGCCTCTTGCGGAAGCGGAAGAGATTTGCTGATGAGGATCTCTGCCTCTTGCGGAAGATACTTGCTGATGAGGATCTCTGCCTCTTGCGGAAGAGATTTGCTGATGAGGATCTCTGCCTCTTGCTGAAGATACTTGCTGATGAGGATCTCTGCCTCTTGCGGAAGCGGAAGAGATTTGCTGATGAGGATCTCTGCCTCTTGCTGAAGATACTTGCTGATGAGGATCTCTGCCTCTTGCTGAAGATACTTGCTGATGAGGATCTCTGCCTCTTGCGGAGCGGAAGAGATTTGCTGATGAGGATCTCTGCCTCTTGCTGAAGATACTTGCTGATGAGGATCTCTGCCTCTTGCGGAAGCGGAAGAGATTTGCTGATGAGGATCTCTGCCTCTTGCGGAAGAGACTTGCTGATGAGGATCTCTGCCTCTTGCGGAAGCGGAAGAGATTTGCTGATGAGGATCTCTGCCTCTTGCGGAAGAGACTTGCTGATGAGGATCTCTGCCTCTTGCGGAAGAGACTTGCTGATGAGGATCTCTGCCTCTTGCGGAAGAGACTTGCTGATGAGGATCTCTGCCTCTTGCGGAAGAGACTTGCTGATGAGGATCTCTGCCTCTTGCGGAAGAGATTTGCTGATGAGGATCTCTGCCTCTTGCGGAAGAGACTTGCTGATGAGGATCTATGTCTCTTGCTGACGATACGTTGTATCCACGTTCCTTGTGACGGCTGGGGATGGTTGGCGTTGAATTCACGCTGATTTCAAAAACACAGTCTGCGTCCACGGGCAGTGAAGGGGTTAACCCTTTCACCTCTCGTCAGCTACTGACGATCGATACCGTTCGGCGGAAATGACGCTTAAGCATGCATCTTTTCCGCGTAACGTTATACGTCACCAGTCAAGGTGTTAACAGCAGGCAGGCAATAAAACCACCATCCACATTCCAGTTGTCCCCCCTCCCCCCCCCCCCCCCCCCCCTCGCCCGCTCAGCACAGAACTCATTGCCGGCTTGCAGTGTGTACCACTCATTTCGCGGATCAAACTTAAACTGCACTGAGATTATCTGCAGACAGATGGGGGGTGGGTGTTAGTGTCTCTATCAAGCCATCAATTATTTCATTTTGAATGGCGAACAGACACAAAATACCGTAAGTGATCTCAATAGTTTTTGTTAAAAAGTGATGTTATGATAATGGCTGGTAACTGTGCTTTCGCCTATGATTTTGGAATTTGCGGTTTTTATCCGGAAGGTCTAAAGTAACACACAGGCACACGTATTGTACAAAACTGGTGCTTTCACCGTGACGCTGTGTAATAAGTATCCCCCTTGTCCCCACACCTCCGATCCCCCCGTCACCGCTCAGGTCAACATGACACACACCTTCGTACCTGTGAGTAGTGCAGCGGCGCAGTAAAACACGTTTTGAGCGACCACCCCTATGACTGAGCGACCGCCTGTCGCTACAGCCACTTAACTCATTCTACCCCAGACACACCACAGCAAGATATGGATCGACCATGATAGTTCAGGTGAGCCAATAGCTTGCGCTATGGGCCAAGCTATTCTGGCATCACCCTTGAACTATCATGGTCGATCTGTGTCCTGCACTGCAAAGCAGTCTTCAGAGGACAACGGCAAAATTTGGGGATTTCGGTGATGGGGTAGAATGGGTTAAATGATGATATTTAATGACAGGTAACATCTTTTGTCCTTCGAAACTTACTTCCCTTGAGAAACAAAGCACCTGTCTTTTAACCCACTTAGGCCCCGACGCACTACAGCATGAGATGGATCGACCATGATAAGTCAAGGGTAGTGCCAGATTAGCTTGGCGCCATCAGGCGCCAAGCTAATCTGGCACTATCCTTGACTCATCATGGTCAAATCCACTGATACGTCAGTTAATGACACCTCTAAAATTTGGGAGATGAGGCCTTGGGGTAATTACTTTAAAAAAAAAAGAAAAAAAAAAAAAGAAAAAAAAAAAAGGTAAGAGTTCTACTTTGCAGGTTCCGTGTGTTGCTGATGAGAATGCACTGTCCATCTCCCTTAATCGCCCTCTCTGACTTTCCTCATGCCCAGAACATCGTCTGCAGTGGGTGCGTCTTGGCAGAAAAGCGCGATTAACATGTACACCCAATGCAATCGCGCTAAACGCGCCAGGAAAATACCCTCGCAGTGTCATGAGAAGCACCCAGACGCAGCGGCATCTCAAGCGCCACTTTTCTGTCTGCAAACCACTTCTGCTTTTTGGTCCGACTCTTCATCAGTTGTTAGACCCCAACCATTTCCACGCCCTAAGCTTCGATACCAAATAGTTTCGGTCTCTAAAATCTGTATATTATTTGGATCTTAACTGCTAGTCCGTTTTCCGCACGTGTTATAAACTGGTTCGACTATTATTCCATTTTCACAAAGAGGAACGCATTGTGCTGTCCATGCATTCACCCAGTCAAACAGCTCACAGCTGCGGCCATTTGCAAGCCTTGGGTTGGGTATGGTTGGGGTGTAACATCAGTCACTGCAGAGACACAGTATCGCTAACTCTTGTCTTGTATGTCAGGCACTGCTACTGGCTTACAATATTTTGCATCATCATGTAAGCTTCCTAGTGTTTAGAAAATAATTCTAAGTCAGCCATCTTAGGAATTAACACATTCTGAGTTAGCCCCTTTCATCCTGATTCATGATTGATTGAAATAAATGTGACTATCAATGAATCAATGAATCAATGAATCTTTATTTTATAACGATGAAGATATTAACACAGTCAGTGACTATATCATTTTTCGTGATCTGCCGTTGCTAAAACTACGACTAACTAAGTACAAAATATACATAAAACAGGGACATCAAAGCACAGTGATACAAAATATACAGTCCACTAAATACAAACACACGCATCACGCACAAACGCACACACGCGTGCGCGTGTGCACACACACACACACACACACACACACACACACACACACACACACACACACACACACACACACACACGCACACATATGCATGCATACAGACAAACATACAATGGTACTTCAAGGGTGGTGTCAAAATAGCTTGGCGCCAGGGGCGCCGAGCTATTCTAACACCACTCTTGAACTGAAATGGTGGATCTATCTCCTATGCTGTAATAAAACCTCAGATAGAGAGACAATTAAAAAAAAAAAAAATCAGAGACATTTTAGAAATTCAGCCTCAGAATGTAATGGGTTAAACAGATTTACCCTGTCTCTCTAAGTGAAATATAGTAGTGACTATATTTTTGAAGATTCGTTTGCAGAAAGTAATTTGGCCCGGCTGGCGTGTGTACTGAGCGTTACGGCGCCGCACAGTGACGGCTATACCCTCACCCTCACCCTTTGGACACACGCCAAACTCCGCCGCCAGTCGCTACCATTCACAGCGCGCTAACGTCATTTTCCCGCGCCGGTGACTCCTCAAACCCATCACGGCTCGCTACTACAGCCTCAGTGGCGACGGTGTGTTGTAGACTCAGTCGGAGAAATAGACCTTCAATCTACAAGAGGCATAGATTCTCATGAGCCCCTGCAGTCGCAGGGGCTCATGAGAATCTATGCCTCTTGCTAGGAATGATCAGTCTTATGTTCATCTGCATCTGTCGAAAAATATCAGTGGAGTAAATTTGTGACTAGACGGTATATTTCTAACGAACTGCGACGCAGCAGTTCACTGAAGCTTGCTAGACCGAGAGATAGTAGATGTCGGCGGCGAAGGAAGGTTGTTAAGTGCACGACCACTGTACACATGTATCGTAAAACCGATTGTTGTAGAACTTTTTTGTTTGTTGGGCAGACGTGATTTTTACGACAATTCCACGCACAAAAATTACCCCAGCCACTGGATCGGTAGTGAAATCGGTGACGAAAACAATTTAAAATGTCTAGCAATGGCTTATCACATCGATAAAAAATATCAACATCAGATCCCGGAATATGAGTGATTTCAATTACAACTCACGCAGAGGGAGAGAGAGAGAGAGAGAGAGAGAGAGAGAGAGAGAGAGAGAGAGAGAGAGAGAGAGAGAGAGAGAGAGAGAGAGAGAGAGAGAGAGAAATGAAATGAAACTTTATTTCCCAAGGATAAAAGAATAGGTGCACAGACCTTTTTCCATTCGTGTCCTTGCTACAAACTACAGGAAACAGGGGGGGGGGGGGATGATCCACACACACACAACACACACACACACATCACACACCACGAACACGCTCGCATACACACACACACACACACACACACACACACACACACACACACACATCACACACCACGAACACGCTCGCACACACACACACACACACACACACACACACCTACCCACTATACGCTCTCCTACCATCAATAGAGGATCTCCGTAAATCAAAAGCAGGGCACTAAGGTAAGCGGTGCATGCGTGACGAAAACAACAGATAAAACAGAGAGAGAGAGAGAGAGAGAGAGAGAGAGAGAGAGAGAGAGAGAGAGAGAGAGAGAGAGAGAGAGAGAGAGAGTTCAAAAGAAAAGTGGCCTGTTGTCCGTTGCAAGTGTATTTAAAAATACCTGTCACATTAAGTCGCATAGATAGGGGTGGGGGTGGGGGAGGGGGTGTTGAGGGGTGAGGGGTGGGCACAGGCTGTGTCGCCTTCAAGGAGTAGAGGAAAGCAGATAAGATCAGATGTGACAATATCCGTCTGCACCTTACGAATACCGAACTGTTTTTCGCTACTGAAACGCCTAGTGACCATTTCTGCCTCAGGTACTGGAATGTCATTGACGATAGCAATTGCGGGGGCTCATGAGGATCTATGCCTCTTGCAGAGGAGTAAAGTTTGCGCTGGCATTACTGTGGTTTGTGTCAACAACGTATACGGCCGCGGAGACAACGCGCACTCGCACAGTGAGGGAAATTCCGGACCGACAAGCTACGTTCATCAGCAATTGCCATAGATTCTCATACACCCGCGCATGTTCTTGGTTTGCGTCAGTGGACTACACGTCATTACACCGAAAGGGGGGGGGGGGGGGACACTAGCACTCGGGTCACCAATAGGTCACAATGTATCACCGTAAAATTCAAAGCCTCTGTCAGTACCACACACATGAATGCGTCAATTAATTTTAAACAATTTAGAGTTTAAATGGTTTGCAGGACTTTCACTGAACTGCGTGTTGTGGTTAAGGGCTATTAACTCATTCTACCCCAACACCCAAATTCCCAAATGTTGCCGTTGTCCTCTGAAGACTGCACTATAGTGCAGGACACAGATCGACCATGATAGTTCAAGGGTGATGCCAGAATAGCTTGGCGCCCATAGGCGCCAAGCTATTCTGGCATCATCCTTGAACTATCATGGTCGATCCTTATCTTGCTGTGGTGTGTCTGGGGTAGAACGAGTTAATGAGTGTCCTCATAAGAGAAAGGTTGATACGTTATAATTATGAGCACGTTTGAAATTTTAAGTATGCGTCAGGTATTGTTTGTCTCGCTTGCCTAGCAGTTTTGTTTCATAACCGTACTTAATTCGCTTTTTGCGCTGATACGGCGAAAGGTGACTATCTAGATATGAAATTTGTGACAGTGATATCGGATCGTATAATTTATAAATGAAAGCAAGTTTTAAATGAAAAGAAAAAGGGGAGACTGCCAGTGCTGATATTTTAGGAAGGTTACAAAGAAAAGTAGGTAATAGCACTGTCAGGGGAGAGAAGTGTGCATGATCGACCAGTGATCATAGATCTACTGTGGCCAGAGCACACACACACACACACACACACACACACACACACACACACACACACACACACACACACACACACACACACAAGATAGAAAAGAGAGACGGGGCGCTAATAAAGTGTCCGAAAGCAATGCATATGGAAACACCCCCCCCCCCCCCCCCCGAAGGCCACAGTAGATCTATGATCACTGGTCGATCATGCACACTTCTCTCCTCTGACAGTGCTATTACCTACTTTTCTTTGTAACCTTCCGAAAGCAAGTTTTGGTCCGTGTTACGGCAAGTGAAAGTATCAAGCACGGCACAGACACAAGTTCAAACAAAAACTGAACTCATCCAACAGGCGCCAAGGTAGTCTGGCACTACCCTTAAATTATCATGGTCGACCCATTTTCTGCTGTAGGGCGTCGGTGCTGACAGGCGCCAAGCTAGTCTGGCACTACCCTTAAATTATCATGGTCGACCCATTTTCTGCTGTAGGGCGTCGGTGCTGACAGGCGCCAAGCTAGTTTGGCACTACCCTTGAATTATCATGGTCGACCCATTTTCTGCTTAGGGCGTCGGTGCTGAATGGGTTAATGACGTACTGTGTCTTTATTTAACCCATTCAGCCCTGACGCACAACAGCAGGAGATGGGCACTACCCTTGAATTATCATGGTCGATCTATCTCCTGCAACAAGTGCATAGTCGTTAGGTGACTCCTCCAAAATTTGGAAAATATGTGCGGCGGGCTGAATGGGTTAAACACATCATATTAAAGTCCTGGAATATCACAAACAAATAATAGGATACGGTAAATTGAGACAACTCGTAAATGTAAAACTCTTTTCATATTAGTTACTTTTAGTGTCTTGCCAGTCGGACATTGCGACCCCCCCCCCCCCTCTTCCTGTAGATTGTATTTTAGAAAAGAAAAAAATGTGCTTTACCAGAACAAACGTTATATCCTCGGTCTTCAGAGAACAAGCGTTGTCATGAACAAATCCCACAGCATCCAGTATACTTCAACTGCATCTGTGACACCTCACACCGCACAACGGTAATCGCCACTGACTTGAGAACAAGATGCAAAAAGGTCCAATGATGCGGGAAATCGTCAGTTGTAACTTCGCACACCTATTTAAAAAAATAATTTAATTTATATACCGCTGATCTGATAACCGAACACAGAGAACACTAGCTTTTGAGTGACTGGTGGCCACAAGATCGAATCTGATCGAGTGATGCACGTGACGGGACCGGCAGTATCTCTGTGCGTCTTTGCGCAGCTGACACAACACTCTCCTGCTGCAAAACTGACCAACTGATGTCCAGAAAATGCAAAGACTGACAATCGTAAACAGGAAGAACTGAGCAGAAAGAAAAAGTCCGTCCTTTCAAAGGCTGATCTGGTACAGGCGGCTTTCGCTTGGTCACTGAAACCGCTGTGATCAGTTCAGTAATTCCTATTTATGTCCCCTTTGCACGTGTAGTGATCGGGGACAAATGAAACTGTGACCACTGCCACTAGCAGACTAAAAGACTGGTCGAAAACACCTTAGCAAACACACCCATGAACAAAAGAATGCGGGGGCCCATGAGGATATATTCCTTTTGCAGATGACATTTGCATCTGTGTTCAAGCGCCAGCCCATTCCACTTCTATACACTACTGTAGCAGACGACGCGGCAGAACTAACTGTCAAAGCGACCGTCTCGCGCCAAATTGTCCACCACGCTGCTTTACAATGCAAGTCAGACTAAGTCGCACCGGGGAGCCATCGCGGCTGATTCGTCATCTATGACCGATAATTTCGTTTGCATGAGAGTTGTCGTTAATGTAGACAGGTCGTCATCAACAAAGGGTAGAGGCGCTAGACTTTGTGACTCCCTGACCTCACTCGACAAGTGTTGATTTCATCTGCAAGAGGCCTAGATTCTCATGAGCCCTGCGTCCGCAGGGGCTCAGACATGAAGATGAAGAACCACGTACACGCTTAACTTGAGTTAAAAAAAAAAGAAAAGGTAAATGCATGTATCCCGCAATGTCTCCACCCTCTCTGATCTCTCACGAAAGAAAACTTCTTAAATCTTTTGATGGAACAGCCCTTAGCAATCGACTCCGCACCTAAATCACCCCCCCCCACCCCCTCTCTCCTCCAACCCCCCTTTTCGATCGTTATTACTTCCCCTCTTCACGGGCCTTGTCGAGAGTTGTCGGCCTTGCTGAAGAGGTCCTTCCTTTTCAGTTTGGGCGTCACGATCGCCTTGTTCCGATACGGGTCGTCCTTGCGGGGGGTGCGGCCGAGTGGGACTGACAACTGACGGCAATCGAAACACAAGGGTCGGGATGTGGATTAGATTGGCCCAGCGAGTAAGTGGATGAATCACCAGTCGTATCAGTCAATAAAATCAAGCAGCAATGGTATAAAGTTGATTTTTTTTCCCAGGCTGATTTCGAATTTAAAGTACCATTACGCGTAAAAGTGAAGACACATTTTAGCACTATTTGTGTTTGTTACGCCTTGTCCACACACCTCATGGACTTTTACAGAACGTAGACACACAGCAAAAAGCACATGTGTAATCGCACTTATTTATTATGTGCAGCCGTTAGCGTGTCAGTCTATTTTGAGCTGTTTCTCGTACTGAAAGCGTTGTATTTATAGAACGGAGTGGAGTCATTGTCAAATTACTATTAAGACGACGTGTGCTGAACTAGATTGTCCTGTGTCTCAATAAACCATAACTAGACCTGTGTGTAGCGTTTCGTAACCATCTGTTAGTGTTACAGAAGTGTATCTTTGAACAGTTAGTGGGCCTTCAACATGATGTTGCATTAACTGCGGTTCTGCTCGCGGTCTAATGACTCATCTGTGTCGTGGGTTCATACAGCTTGCTGCGGTTTCATATCGTTTCATTTATGTCAGTATACCGCAGCGATTCGCATCGACAGGATACACGATCGGGTTCTGTCCAACTGCGATACACTTGACGAAATCGCTTTATGGACTTGGATTTAACCCTTTGCGTGTCGGTAGCGGTTTTTGTTGGGATGATTCTCATCGCGACAGAACCCCCTACCGACACGCAATGGGTTAAACTTGAGATTTGGACTATGTCTCAGTAAGTTCGATTCCAAAGTCCCTAACCCATTTAACCTCAAGAACAAATTTTGGGAGGTGTCACCTAACGACTATGTACCGGTTGCTGGAGATGGATCGACCATGACAATTCAAGGGTAGGGCCAGATAAGCTTGGCGCCGGATGGCGCCAAGATAATCTGGCACTACCCTTGAATTGTCATGGTCGATCCATCCCCCTGCTGTAGTGCGGCAGGGCTGAGTTGTTTAAATAAATAAAACGAGCATGAGACCTAGATTCTCATGAACCCCCACAACTAAGGACACATACCTCACTGCAACTGCACGATTTTGCTGCAGGAAGCTAGCATTATATGAAACGCTTTGACAGCATTGGGGTCAACGGTTTTGGCCAGACCCCCCTCGGTGTGTTTGAGAGCCGGCCGCCGTGTCAGCGCGGATGTGCGATAAACGGGCGTGTCATCCACCCGAGAGACCGTCCCGTGCACCCGGAATGACGGACAGCGGGGAGCGGGGTGGGCAGCGCCGCTGTGTCTGGAGGGAGATGTCAGAAGCGTGAGAGAGGGCAAGAGAGCAGGACAGTCAACGCCTTGAACTGTTGTTTTGCAATGTTACTTGAGTGTATCCACTTTTCTTTGTAGATGTCCTTTTCTGTCTTTTTTTGGTTGTTGTTAAACCCATAGGGGCCTCGTTAAACCTTTTTTTCTTGGCGACTAAAAGGGGTCTGATTAAACCCTTCTTTCTTAGCGATTAAAATGGGCCCAAAAGCATGGCATCAGTCTGATTCATAACTCCACATCTGACGCAGGCCAACACAAATGAGATCAGAAAGGTCTGGACGTAGCATTGACTTATTCAAGACGTTAACTCGTTCGAGACATACTGCATCCGGAAACGCGGCTTAAGCCGCGTATCCGGATGCAGTTCGTCTCGAATGAGTTAATTTTTTAAAATCATTTTGTGGAATCACATAAAAAACGATTTCCGAAATAATTGGAAGCTTCCTGACAAGTTATGCCTTGAACTGCAAGTTATGTTATATCAGACGTACACAGTCTTGCCTTAAATATCCATTTAGGTACACACCAGACATAATTATTTCATTAATTAATTCGTGACCTGCTGCATAGGAATATGCGGCGAAATAAATAAATAAATAAATAAATTTTGAATTAATAACTAAATTACGAATAAATGAATAAATAATGAATAAATAAATAAATAAATAAATAAATAAATAAATAAATACATGCGAACAGAAGTGACGAAGCCACGGTGCTGGACGGACTTAGGATGGAGAGGTTGGAATGGGGGTGGCAGTTGAGAATGTTGGTGTAAGATAAATCACCTGTTGACACGCGCTACTGCGGAAACAAGCTCCCGTTTGTAATGACCAATTTGTACGGCGATCTGTCTGGTCGTCAAGATACCACAGAGCAGCGGCGGGAGATACAGGGAGACAAGCACGTGTACAGCGGACTAATGGCAAGCTTGTCCAAGAACCGCAAGACCGGCCACCCACAATCCTGCTTTTTGAAACAAAGGCGTCCGAGGAGGACTGCTTTATTTTCTCTGTGTAAAACTACAGGACAAACCATTAACACATTCGAGACGTGCCGCATTCGGATACGCGGCTTATGCCGCGTATCCGAATGCGGCATGTCTCGAATGAGTTAATCTCGATTTGGCACGAGAAAAGGTCGGCAAGACCGGTTGCAGGTAGCGTTGCACCTTCTTCAGATTCCAGCACATATCTTAGGCCACTCTGATGTTTGTCGCTGACTGAAAACACTGTAGCCTATGTATCTGTTTAACTCGTTACACTGTAGCCTATTTATATGTTTAACTCGTTACACTGTAGCCTATTTATCTGTTTAACTCGTTACACTGTAGCCTATTTATCTGTTTAACTCGTTACACTGTAGCCTATTTATCTGTTTAACTCGTTACACTGTAGCCTATTTATCTGTTTAACTCGTTACACTGTAGCCTATTTATCTGTTTAACTCGTTACACTGTAGCCTATTTATCTGTTTAACTCGTTACACTGTAGCCTATTTATCTGTTTAACTCGTTACATTGTAGCCTATTTATCTGTTTAACTCGTTACATTGTAGCCTGTTTATCTGTTTAACTCGTTACACTGTAGCTTGTTTATCTGTTACACTGTAGACAATTTATCTGCTTAACTAGTTACACTGTAGACAATTTATCTGTTCAAGTCGTTACATTGTAGCCTATTTATCTGTTTAACTCGTTACACTGTAGCCTATGTATCTGTTTAACTCGTTACACTGTAGCCCATTTATCTGTTTAACTCGTTACACTGTAGCCTATGTATCTGTTTAACTCGTTACACTGTAGCCTATGTATCTGTTTAACTCGTTACACTGTAGCCTATTTATCTGTTTAACTCGTTACACTGTAGCCTATTTATCTAGCTGTTTAACTCGTTACACTGTAGCCTATTTATCTGTTTAACTCGTTACACTGTAGCCTATTTATCTGTTTAACTCGTTACACTGTAGCCTATTTATCTGTTTAACTCGTTCTGTACCACTTGACGCAGACTGTATTTGTACAAATTTCGTTAATTCAACACGAAATCCCTAGCTGTCCCAGGAACATGGATTTAAAGTGGTGTCAGCAAGAGACATAGATGATGAGGAGTCCCCGTAAATGTGGTGGCTTATGAGGATCTACACCTCTTGCAGTTGGGTGGTGTATTATGTCTCTTTCTATGCTGGGTCAGATTTATTCGCAATTAAGCCTGCTATCTTTTGCATTTATAATTTGAACTACTGCCTATGTGAACAGTGTTGTCAATTGTTTACAAGTATTATGTTTTACTTATATGTATGTGCTTGTGTAGATAGTCTTGTAGTTGTTAGCAACGGCAGGTTTGTAAAATGGCTGTGTCAATGACTATGTCAATGCGTTAACCGTTGTAAAATAAAGTTTCATTGATTCATTGATACATTGATTCTCTCTCTCTCTCTCTCTCTCTCTCTCTCTCTCTCTCTCTCTCTCTCTCTCTCTCTCTCTCTCTCTCTCTCTCTCTCTCTCTCTCTCTCTCTCTCTCCTTTAAGGACCAATGAAAAACAAAATCTCCACACAAAATCTCTGTTACAACTCCGTCAACAAGCAGAAAACAGACTAGGAGGAATGAAAGCCCCCTTCCCCTCCCACGAATCCTCTTTTGTCCAAGGCTGCAGCTACCAATGCTGTAGGTTCTTTGACCGTCAGTACAGTAGGTTGGCCACCCAGTTTCCCGCCAGGCAATTACCCGGCACTGTTGAGGTCTTTAACTTGTTTTGTGATCAGGTTCCCTCCCCACCCTTGTTCTTGGCACGGACGGCTGCTTAAGATAGATTTCTGCTGCACGTGCCATTAGAGAAACACCGCGCTGACCCCTAGACCCTAAGTTCGCGCAAGGGTACAAAACGTTCCAAGCCATTTTTGCAGACGAGCAGGCAGACGAGAATGTAACATTTTTACGTCATACGGAGATGCAGGCAGCTACTATACGTCAAAATAGGTACTTACGTCACAATGTCTTTTCGGAAATCAAAAGTAGGTCAGCATTTACACGTGTTTGACGTAAATAGACACCATTGGATTAATCCTTAGGCTGCCAGAATCATCACGACAAAAACCGCAACCGACATCGCCTGTAGATGCGATATCGTGAAAACGTCTCCTTGATGTCACACGCAATGTTTTCACTGCGTGTGACGTCATAATATGACGTATTATAGCTACCTGCGTCAAGATAGCTGCCTGCGTTTTAATTAAGAGTCTGAATTAACAAGGACCGCTCGGCCAACGAAACTTGGACGGCATCAGAAGCCAATCAGTGTCCAAGCCTGCACTGACCACTCAGTGTCCATTCTGCTATCACAAAGTCCTTGTACCGTCCGTCACTGCCGGCTGACCACCCCATGTCTCCCTCACCACGACGTACAGTGGTGCTGTCAGCGCCAGCAATAAGCATTGGTCGTCTTGAAGCCAAGCTTTCCTTATGAAGGGAAAAGACGGTAAATCTATTTTTGTGAAAAGCGATATTTTCCTTGCAACACAATACAAAGCTTGCCCTTCACAGAAAAAATATATACTGTCTTTTACCTTCACAGGATGTTAGTGTTCTAGTCTGTGGACCTTATGGTTCGAAGCCATTACACCCAAAATTGCAGACCAACACATTTAGTTTCTATTGTGCCCTAGAAGATCGTTTTTCATTGCAGATCTGTGTCTTAGGCTGCAGGTGCCAGTTGCCTGAGAGAGCTTAGTCCTGCGCCAGCCACTAAGCAAGGTGCTCCGCTATAGCGGAGTACCTTGCTTAGTGGCTAACGCAGGACTTAGCTCACTCATGCAACTGGCCCCAAGACTGTGTCAGAGTGATTCTAGTTGTCCGTCACACGGGGCCGCTTTGATAAGACGCCTTACGGTCGCCGCGTAAGTCACAGCATTCATAACAATGAAATAAATTTTAGAATAATGACAGCAAGACAACTGCAGGGGCACATGAGAATCTATGCCTCTTGCACATGGAAGGAACTAGGCTCTGTCCTCTCGCTGTCTATTGTTCTCCGTCTGATTACACAGATAGGGCTAAAATGACCACAGACCGTACCAGCAAGAGGCCACAGGTTCTCTTGAGCCCCTGCACCTGAACAGACCCATGAGAATCTATGCCTCTTGCAGACGGAACGGGGGTTGACAATCCCCCTCTCAGACAGTCCACTGTCCACCGCCAGACTGTCGCCTGCAGACGACTTGAAGGACAATCAAAGTGGCGGGCTCGGTGGACTTTCTTGCTTCGAGTCGCTGATCTTATTGAGCTGATTGCCGGCTGCCAGGGCTTAGCCCGCCCCTCCACACTGACCACTCAATAGCCCTCCACTGGCCACACGCACATTTTCACACCTTGCACGGCGCCCGAGGGCAGAGGCGGAAGGATGGTTCTATAGTGGTCTGGCAGATACCCAATGCGCAAAAGGTGGTCGGGCCGATGTCGGCCGCCGTTGGCCCGCGCGCGTCCGCGCACGGGCCAACGGCGGCCGACCTCGGCCCGATGGCCTTTGCGCACTGGGTTAGGCGTCAACCGCGGTTTGTACCGGAATTGGTCTACAATTAAGTGGCTTTCAATTTCAATCTGTTGTTTCCAGCGATCTGTCAGGGAGAAAACTAGACGATTTATAGCGGCCAAAATTATACCTTTACCAGAAATAATTCCGCAGTTTATCACGTGGGATGTCCAGATGCAAAACCACCATGTAAAGAATGCACCTTAAAACTTTTTTTTTTTTGGGTTGGGGGGTGGGTGGGTGGGGGAGGGGGTGGGTGGAGGGGAGGGGTGGGGTGGGGTAAAACATGTCTGTACACCGCACCACTATGTGATGGCTAAACGTTTTGTTTGTTTCTCTGTGACAAAATACTTTGTGAGAATGAATTGGCGCTGACAACCATTATTTTCGACAATTGTATGGTATAGCGAGGGGAATTTCGGGCTGCTTTCCCTGGGCAAAGACGTGTAGTCGCAGTGCAGGCTTCACCCAACCTAACTAGAGTTTTGCATGTGAAAGATTCACCATTTCCTTCAGTCATTTCATTAATTTTTTTTACCTGTGACTAAAAACTTTTGTGATCTTAAATTATGAATAGTCCGAACCGACCAAAACGACCACTGAAGCGTACTAAATTTGTGACGGTCAGTGAATCCACAGTCCAGCGCACATACGTTGGTGTCGCCCGAAGAGCCAGTGATCCACAGCCAGTGACCATGGTCTAGATTGTTGAAACGTTAACGTTATATCCAGTTTAGCGTCCCACTGGCACAAAGTGATCGGGGACTAAGATTGTTGAAATCAGTCAATGACTAATTTATACCATCTGTTGTTATAACTAAATGGACGCTTTGAGACAGTCTGTCTCGTCACGGTGGCGACAACACTGGACAGCTGAAGTCCCTGAAAACCATCCATCTGCAAGAGGCATAGATCCTCAAGGGCCCCCGCATATGCGGGGGCCCATGAGGATCTATGCCTCTTGCTAAGCGTTCCACCTGATTCTTGTATCTTCAAGAGGACACGGTTTTCAGGCGACATGAACAGCGGTTATGACCGTTATCAGGGGAGTTGTGTCGGGAGAGGCGGGGTCGCTTGATTGAGGGTCAGCAGCAAGGTTAATTAGCCTCGTCCCCGGCGCTAATTACGTCGGCTGAAAGGGGGGCGGGTGGAAGGGGGGGGGGGCAATCCAGTCTGCCACGAGCACCCGGTTATCGACCCAGACCTGCTCGATGGCGGCCCAAAGTCTTTGCAAGCAGCAAGACGTCTCATCAGACAACTTTCACAAAAAGGGCATAGAACCTTATTAAATTAAACTAAGGGCCGTATCACAAATGCATATAGAGTTTCATGCGCCCCTACGACTTGCTCGACAATCTCATGAACTATGTACATAGTGTACACACTCAGTCTGTCTCTCTGTAACATCGGTACACGAGTTTGAGTTGCGGCTTAGCAAGGACATGATGAAAAGATGGCCGGTGTACCTTAAAACTCATTCTACCCCAGACACACCACATGAAGATAAGGATCGACCATGGGCGCAAAGCTATTCTGGCATCACCCTTGAACTATCATGGTCGATCTGTGTCCTGCACTGCAACGCAGTCTTCAGAGGACATCGGCAACACTTAAGGATTTCGTTGTTGGGGTAGAATGAGTTAACTTTTAAGTCTTCACTGCCCAGAAAAAAAACTGAACACCACCCATCCACAAGAGGTATACATCCTCATGAGCCCCCGCAGTTGCGGGGGCTCATGAGGATCTATGCCTCTTGCTGAAACCAATTTTGATCCACGTTCCTTTGACATTGAAGTTACACTGATTTCAAAAACACTAACCGCGTCCAATAGCAGGGAAGAGTTTACGGGTTTAAACCCGATATATATATATATATTCCATTTCATCTCACCGAACGTCTGTACTGAACGGTAGGAGCAGATTTACCGTATTTCAACCTACGACTTTAAAGGGATCCTAGGGGAGGGGGGGGGGGGGATTAGACTGACACCACTCTGACGACCACTCTAAGCAGACTAATGCCCACCGTAGACCACTCTCGCTCCCTCTCGGACCACACTTAAACCGGATTTAAACAGATCTCCAGCCAACCCCGGAACTGAGAGACTCCGGCTTGCAGAAGATTCCTGCTTGTCCAGATTAGACCAAGCCAGACGTCGTCACACACAGCTAAGCGTTACGGACTCGGGACGCTCATAATTTTCCGCCTAAGAAGAGGAGGTGTAGATTGGTTTGATTCTTGCTAGCAAGAGGTATAGATTCTCATGAGCCCCTGCTATCGCAGGGGCCCATGAGAATCTATGCCTCTTGCAGATGTCTGATTGGCTGTCTACACGTGACAGAAACATGCCTCTACCGATTCTAGCCACTTTCGGGTTACATTGAAAGCCGACAACAGCTTTGGAATCAAACTTGGAGGCCCTTGGTTCTGGACAGTTGCGCAAACGAGTAGTCGGAAGAAAAAGCACCCGAGCGTTAAACTTTGAGGTTCAATTGCACACGGGTTGTAGCGAATCGAGGGAGGCAACCAGTGTTGTTAACCGTAAAGAGCTATTGATAGCTGCGCTACGCAATGCCAGCACTTGACCGCGCAGTCATCGTGAAGCCGTAGACAAAATCTTGTTCAAGCACACTACCCAGGGCCTTGAAACTGTCTCACGAGGAGGGTTCGAGTCTGCTTGAATTAATGTCTTTCAAAATGTGTAACATTTCAGTTCGTTCATCGCAGACAGCCGAACCTTCACAAACGCAATAACCACACAAGTACATTTTCTTTCTAAATACTACCACCACTACTACTATTGAAAACGTTGATTAGTGATTGATTAGTTCGGGTTAAACGTCCACTGCTACATAATATTATAATAAAATAAAAATAGAAACAGAAAAGAATTACTGATAATTACTAATAGCCTTGTAGAGGCACCCCCCCCCCCTTCAACCTCTCTTCCCCATTTCCCCCAGAAAAGCTAAACCTGGCAAATCATATTTAAAAATACACTCTGTTAAGTCTCTGCTCAAGTGGGACATTAACCCAAATAAAGAAGAAGAAACGTAAACTGCACTTGAGTGTTAATGGACGGCCCCAAGAGGCGGGTTATGGTGGAGTACGACCTGAATACTGATCAGTTCAGTCACACTACCTCTGTACTACTTTGATTTACCAGGATATTTCAGCGGACATGCTATTGAAAGAGAAAATGTGCGTCCGATCTAAATATAGCTTGTGGTGACAGCAGCGGCGGTGGGAGCACGGCGCACGTATACAAAGCGCTTTTAACCCTTTGCATGTCGGTATCAATTTTAGTCGCGATGATTCCTCCTGTAGGAATAAAAAATAAATAATAAAAAGTAATAATACTGAATGCTCGTTAGTTTTTGTTGTTGTTGAAATCACCTCTGGAGGTTACCAAACACACTATTATGAACGTTTGAAGTTAGCTTCCAAAATACCTGCGTATCATAGGCGAACAGAGCTGCATACCTCTGCGTTTCTTACAAGGATAAAAAACAAAACAAAACAAAAACGTATATACAAGTGATGTATGAATGTAAAATGATTGATTATACATGACCAAAAAGCGCACACACTTGACAGTATTTGACTTGGAACAAGTATTTGTTGTCTTTGTCTAAGGATTATCATTTATCTTTGATTTCATCTAAAATAATCCAGTCTCAATAGGCATAGATCCTCATGAGCCCCCCCGCGAACGCGGGGGGCTCATGAGGGTCTATGCCTCATGCCGCTGACACAACGCCCGCCTGTATGCCTCACAGGAAGTAGACTGACTGGTGTTTCATGCGATCTACAATAACACTGGAGTGTAAACATGAATATCTGTGAAACAACGGCATTCAGGAACAGTGTCCACATATTTCTGAGGACCCTCGTGATACAGTCCCACATTCATTTTTCAAGAGACTTAGGTCCTCATTAAACCCCTGCAGGTTGCAAGGGTCCATAAGGATCCATGCCTCTTGGAACAAGACATGAGCTTTACTTTCATCTGTATGTTTCAGGAGGTGGAGGAGCGTTTCACTGAGAGACTGGAAACAGGACAGGACGGACGGTGGGCAATGGTTACCCAAAAGGCCAACGACGGCCCATGTCGGCCCGATGGCCTTTCCGCACTGGGTACAAGCACAACGACCGGAGAGGCGCGAAATATGCCGAACATGAGTAATACGAGCGTAACATTGTTTCAGCGTGTCTCGTATCCAACAGACGCCACCATAATCTGCAAGAATTTCAAACATGCACGACAAACACCACTGGGTATTTAAAAAATAAAATGATAAAAAGTGCTCGTGGCACTTAAACAAATATGCATTTATTATTTTATTATTTTAACGGCTGAACCCGATGAAATGATATTTTGAAAACCATATCCAGTGTTAGTGCTGTCCGCCCCTTTCCATGTTTACAAAATTGTCAGTTGCATCCGCTGTGATGTGATGTCAACCACCCCTCCTCTCCCAGCACTTGGGAGCTTGCGGCTAGTTGGACACAACTGAATTCGGTATGTCTGATGGTCTACATTTTCCCGGAAGGCCCATACGCGCCGGTTAACACATAATAATAAAAAACCAAAACATTTCAGTTTCCATTGCTCCCCCCCAAAATAAATAAATAAATAAATAAAATAAATAAATAAAAAAATAATAATAATAAAAAATAAAAATAAAAAGAGAAAACAAAGAAGAAGGAAGAGAAAAAACCAAGCTGAAAAGAAAAACACAAAACAAAACAAACAATTGTGCGTTCAACATGGATTAATTTTTTTCTGGCTGAGTTCAGTTCAGTTTCTGATCATAAAATATCACGGTAAAACTTAGAACGCAAAATAAATTTAGAGTCTCTGTCGCGTGGAACCGAGGCAACATCACTAATGGACACCTTGAACATGCTATGTGTGTGGATGAGGTCTACGATTGTTCACCATAGCGTCGAAAGGTCCAAAAGCAACCAACGCGTGCTCATTACATGAGCGGTCGTGCTTGCGACACTGATGACAGGTCGGAAAACAAGGCATTGAGCTAATAATTATGATGAACGTCATTCCCAGCAGCAAAACAAAACAAGGCATTGAGCTAATCATTATGATGAACGTCATTCCCAGCAGCAAAACAAAACAAGGCATTGAGCTAATAATTATGATGAACGTCATTCCCAGCAGCAAAACAAAACAAGGCATTGAGCTAATAATTATGATGAACGTCATTCCCAGCAGCAAACGTCTTCGGGCCCACGACGGCCGCAGTGGGCCCGCGCAGAATGCAGGCGTAAAATCTCTGGGAGTGCGCGCTAAATTACTTTTCCTCATTCAGCCCGACGGTAGAGTCCGAAATAGCTCAGGCGGTTAAGCGTCGGAGCAGGAGAGCGAAGGGAATCGCCGGGTCGCAATCCAGGGGGAAAAGACGGGCTTGTTCAATAGCATGTCCGTTGAAAGGTCCTGGTAAATCAAAGTGGCACAGTTGCAGTGCGCCTGAGTTGATCAGTGTTCAGGTCGTACTCCATAGGTATTAGATTTCCCTGTCCCCCATAACCCGCCCGTCAAGGCCGTCCGTTATCACTTCGGTGCCGTGGACGTTAAGCCCGAACTAAACAATCAACCAGCTCAACGGCCGTATTTCCCAAATTCTGGAAGCGTCATCTAATGACTATGCACCAGTCGCAGGAGACGGATCGACCATGATAATTCAAGGGCAGTGCCAGATTAGCTTGGCGCCGACAGGCGCCAAGCTAATCTGGCACTACCCTTGAATTATCATGGTCGACCCATCTCCTGCTGTAGTGCGTCCCAGTCAGGGTTGAAGGGGTATTTTAGTGAGATAAGAGAAGGCGAAATGTGCCACCAGTTATTAACCCTATGGCTGTCGGTAGCGCTATTAGTCGCCATGATTCCTGCGGGATGTCAGGGTGTTGTTATTAAAGGGTTAAAGAACATCATTTACGTGACTACAGCCACGTGGTTTACATTCATTTAAGTTAAAAAGAAAAACCTCCATCATCCCTCGCAGCCACCTAAATGATGGTATTTCAAAACAGTTTCTGTTGCAGCTTAACTCATCTGAGGCGCCCCGCATCAACAGCTGCGAAAATGTCGTTTAGCGATGCCGTTGGCAAAGCTATACGACACTTCCGCACCTACTGATACGGAGCGCCTTGAATAATTTTATTTATTAGTATTGCATGTCTAACTTGGAGCCTAGAGTGATCTATATATAATATCCAAATTTTGGAGGTGTCATCTAATGACTATGCACCAGTTGCAGGAGATGGATCGACCATGATAATTCAAGGGCAGTGCCAGATTCTCTAAGCTAATCTGGCACTACCCTTAAATTATCACGGTCGACCCATCGTCTGGTGTAGTGCGTCAGGGCTGAATGGGTTACAAAAATTCCGAAAGAAAAAAAATAAATAAGCAAACAATGGAATAAATACCTTGTAAAAACCAGTGCGTTGTCTTCCGAAGGGCCCGTAACTATGTGTCGTGTACTACAATTCAGATGCGGGATGTCAGACTCCACTCCACATCGGGCGTCTCGTAGATGACGTTGAACCGATTTGCGTATCGATTGCTACGATCAATTCGAAGTCCACCAAGAGATGCTCCTCATAGTATTCCAAACTGATAATTATCAGATTTTTTCGGCAAGAGAAAATGACACAAACTAATGTGCGCAGTGGGTTCACGCAGTTAAAACTGTTGAAGAAAATTTACAGATACACAGAACTGTCAAAAAGTGTCTAACTGAAGTCTCAAACAGTCGCAAGTCCGATCAGCAACCGTTCAAGTCCGTCAGCAATGGACTAAAGAGGTGTGAACCGAAGACTTGTCAAAGAGCAACGGACTTATCGTAGCAAGTACTAGCACGCTGCTGGCATAATATGTCCACTGACGATCTGACTGACTCGGTGTGTGTGTGTGTTCTCTGTCAAACGCTAGCGCCCGGGTAGAATCAAGCAGGCGAGCTAAGCTGTCCCTGAGGTGCCCAACCGTGCACTGATCCCCACCCGGCGTGGCGAGTGGTCGTCAGGCGGCCCGGGGGGCGGGGCTTGTTGGTCGCTCTGTCGGCGCCATCACAGGCAGGGGAGGGAGCAGTTATAGCGTGAAGCCCCCAGGCATTTCGCAGCGTGTGGTAGATCGATTGTAAAATTGGGTGATTTTTCGTAAGACGTAATTAAGTAGGGGAAGACCAGCGAGATGAAGTCTGTCGCAGTGGGCCCCGCGCACGACTGTGCGCGGGGCCCACTGCGACAGACTTCGGCTTGACTGATAGCCTTTTGCTTACTAGGATGCATTCTCGGCCTCCGTCTCTTACAACAACTGTCCACCTTATCCTTGGTGTCAGGGGCTCACGAAAATATATCACTCTTGAAGATAAATGGGGGTTTGCCGTGCAGAACATGACCCTTGAGGCACATGAAGATCTATGCCTTTTAAAGATAAATGTCCTGTCTGCGGAATGTGAGGATCTATGCCTCTCGCAGACTGGCGGTGTTCACTGAGAGGACTGTTTTTCCCGTTGACTTTGCGACACCTTTGGCGGGTCGCTTGTTGGCTTTTCACACGTCGGCGGCGTTAATCCCGTTATACCCTCGCGTGTCGTCTGACCCCTCGCCGGCCCTCCCCCCCCCTCCCTCTCTCCCCGCCGACTGACGGTTGCAGACCATCCTTTGCTACGGTCTATTTTCTCCAGGGATCCGCTCTTCATGTCTGGATGCATGTTGAGCCTCTCAGTTCAGCTATGAGATTTAACTCATTCTACCCCAACACCGAAATCCCCACATGTTGCCGTTGTCCTCTGAAGACTGCACTGCAGTGCAGGACACAGTTCGACCATGATAGTTCAAGGGTGATGCCAGAATAGCTTGGCGCCTATGGGCGCCAAGCTATTCTGGCATCACCCTTGAACTATCATGGTCGATCCTTATCTTGCTGTGGTGTGTCTGGGGTAGAATGAGTTAAAGTAAAGTTATTAAACGAAAATTGAAACTGCAGATCCCCGATCACAATCAGTGCAAGAGGACCTAGCCCTGCAGAAATCACACCGATATGAACCGTTCCCAACAGCCAAAGGGTTAACTCAAAAACCAGTTTTGTTAGAGAGTCCGAAACAGCTCAGGCGGTTAAGCGTCGGAGCAGGAGAGCGAAGGGAATCGCCGGGTCGTGGGTTCGAATACCCGTCCCGGCCCCGGTAGCTGGACTCGCAATCCATGGGGAAAGGACGGGCTTTTTCAATAGCATGTCCGTTGAAAGGTCCTGGTAAATCAAAGTGGCACAGTTGCAGTGCGCCTGAGTTGATCAGTGTTCAGGTCGTACTCCATAGGTAATAGATTTCCCTGTCCCCCATAACCCGCCCGTCAGGGCCGTCCATTATCACTTCGGTGCCGTGGACGTTAAACCCGAACTAACCAACCAGTTTTGTTAAATTTACATAAAGTGCCAAATGCGCAAAAGGACAACGGGCCGACATTGGCCCGCTTTCGGCCGTGCGCGGGCCAACAGCGGCTGACGTCGGCTCGAACGCCTTTGCGCTGTGGGCATGTGTAGTCACCCTTTGACTGAGAGTGGACGCAGGCTGTTGTTTTGAAATCTTAAATTCAACCTAAAAGCTCTCCGAACCCTGAAGGGTACATGGGTAGAAAGTAGTTTCAGCGCGAAGCATAAATCCTCATGCGCCCCCGCAACTGCGGAGGTTCAAGAGGATCTATACTTCTTGCAGCTGAGTGGTTTTCTTTTTTTTTTTCTCGGCAGAAAAAGGGTACATCAGATAATCCGACAAAGTGACCAGTTATCACAAATCTGTGGTGCCACTGTCCCCTTCTCCCCCGATGTAAAAAATCTGGGTGTCACACTTGATAGTAGCCTGTCCATGCGCCTTCATGTGAACAACGTTTGCAGATCCGCCTATACTGATCTGCGACGTATTGCTTCAGTCCGCCACTATCTGACACCTGAAGCAACTAAAGTACTTGTCTGCGCTTTTGTTTTGTCTAAATTAGACTATTGCAATGCTCTTTTGGCTGGCTGTTCCCAGTGTCTGATTGGCAAACTCCAGAAAACTTAAAACTCAGCTGCTAGGTTGATTCTTAGAGTCCCTAGATCAGATCATATCACACCCCATCTGTCTGCTCTTCACTGGTTACCTGTAACAGCTAGGATTCAGTACAAAATTTCATGCATGACTCTCAGTTGTATTACCTGTTCCTGCCCACACTACCTTGCCTCTCTTTTCCAGCTGTATACGCCCTCAAGACAGAATTTGCGCTCTGCTGCCGACTCTCGAGTTTTACGTATCCCTCTTGTCAAAACAAAGTCGTTTGGTGAGAGGTCATTCAGATACCAAAGCCCAGTTGTTTGGAATGACCTCCCACGCGAACTGAGATACGTGGATTCGAGAGAGGCATTCAAGCGAGTCCTAAAGACCCATATTTTTTCTGTCAGCTACAAATGACTTTGTCACACACCTGTCATGTTAATGTCATCTCTATGTTAGAAGAAGTGTGTGTATGAGTGTGTGTGTGAATGCCAGTATGAGTCCATAAGCGTAGCACTTTTGAATGGTGACTTTATAGCTTGTTTATAGAGTGCGTTGTATTTTGTTTTTTGTACTTTTTGTAAATTGCATTTTTGTAATTAGTTATTTTTGTACATTAGTTTTTGTTAAGCGCCTAGAGCTCTAATCTGAGGTTAGGCGCTATACAAGTACTCATTATTATTATTATTATTATTATCATTTTTTTTTCTCACGGTAAATGTCAAGTCGCCATTCTCACGGTAAAAGCATCATTATTTTTAAGGATTATGGCACCGCCACCAAGGACGAGGCAATATCAGCTTCCTTACAATCGTATGGTTTCACGACTTTGAAGAAAGTTAATCTTTTTTTCAACAAAAGGCAGAGAAGCTGCCTTCGTCCAGTCAGCAAACTACAACAAACCAAGGGGAATTACTCAGCGCTGGACAACACTCGTTAGATCCCCTGCCCCCGCCTATCAGGCACCCAATCGCCAGCCCACAGAGAAATACGCAGGTATAGAATAAGACGATCATTTGCTAGCCTCACCTATCTGGTTTGTGAGCAAACTACAAGACACAAGATTAAACACAGCGTCGCTATCTCCGCCATCCACACCTTTTGCTCTACAGCAAAGCGCACGTACGGATTACATCAAAAACACGCCGCACCGCTCAAGACAGATGCACCAGGAGGCAGTGCAACTGGCCCCAGATCTTTCCATCATTCATTAACTCCAATTTACTGTCCTCACGACCAACATGGGTATGGGGGACTAACAAGGTTTGCGTATTTAAAAAAAAAAAAAAAAATTGGGGGAAGGGGTACAAACTAAAGCAGTTTAAAATAGTGACACAAGGGTCACTAATATAAAAATATCATAACTTGACGAGTGTTTACTATCATAGATTGCTAAGTATAACACATTTATTTGGCTAAATGAGGTCTTCAGGCACCAAGGCCGTAAGTCTGTAAGACCAATTGACCCGTGCTTCTTATACGCACAGGCGTGGGATGATGATGGAGTAATGTACTACAGGGTCAGTTTGTGATCACCTCCACAACGGGTAGTAGGAAGTAGACATTTGTCTGCTTTCCGCAAAATGTTGTCGTAGAGATGATCGAAGTCAACGGGTAATCACATGCTAGTGCTTCTATTACTCTTGTTGTCACATACAACCCCCCCCCCCTCTGACACACACACACACAATCCCCCTTTTATAGTTGTCTAATATTTAACCCTCATCATTCGGAATACACCAGTGTTTGACTAGAATATTTCAAGGGTAGTGCCAGAACAGCGGATTTGTTCAATAGCATGTCCGTTGAAAGGTCCTGTTAAATCAAAGTGGCACAGTTGGAGTGCGCCTGAGTTGATCAGTGTTCAGGTCGTACTCCATAGGCAATAGATTTCCCTGTCCCCCATAACCCGCCCGTCAGGGCCGTCCATGATCACCTCGGTGCTGTGGACGTTAAACCAGAACTAACCAACTGGACCTGCACCAAATGTTTTCCACTGTCTTTTTTTTTTTTAAATTTTTTTTTAGCATAACGGAACTAACTCTCCTGCGTACAAAGGCGAAGAATAGCGGAAAAGTCTTTCATTTACGACATTCAAAGTGTATAATTCAAGTCAGCAATTATTTCCAGCATTATTGTCAGAAATGCTGAAAACATTTTTTTTCAGTGTATTGCAAACTATTCACCCTTCACTTCCTGGAGTGGGTCACTTTAACCCATTCATCCCTGACGCCCTACAGCAGGAGATGGATCGACCATGATAATTCAAGGGTAGTGCCAGATTAGCTTGGCGCCTGACGGCGTCAAGCTAATCTGGCACTGCCCTTGAATTATCATGGTCGATCCATCTCCTGCAACTGGTGCATTGCCATTAGAATACGCCTCCAAATGACGCCGGGCTGAATGAGTATTAAGAGAACGGCTGAAGATACAACAGTGTGTTCGTCTGTGATTTTGGACCTTACGCCCTGGGGTCCAAAATTCCAGACCAGCACACTTACACGTTTAGAAGACGCCACCGCGTGGCCTGCCGCAAGCTTATCTGTGCCCCCAGTGCCCAGTGTGCAAAAGGCCATTGGGCCTATGAGGATCTATGCCTCTTGCAGATCTATAGAAGGAGAGCTGGTTGTGGGCATGTTCGCCGAGGCAGGTAAAGCGCCCGAGGTGTCGTGTACTGTTCCCGTCTGGTGATCACAGGTTTTGTAAACAACACGGCGCGGTCCGCTACCAGCACCCTTTGATGCTAATTAATCGCCTCCTGCTACCCATGTTCTCGTTGTGTACCCCGCATTTTTCAAGGTGTTTTCACCTCCTACGATTGAGACTGGGTGGATCTGACTTCTGGTGCATTCTTCTGGGTGTTTTCACCTCCTACGATTGAAACTGGATGGATCTGACTTCTTCTGGTGCATTCTTCAAGGTGTTTTCACCTCCTACGATTGAAACTGGATGGATCTGACTTCTTCTGGTGCATTCTTCTAGGTGTTTTCACCTCCTACGATTGAAACTGGGTGGATCTGACTTCTTCTGGTGCATTCTTCTAGGTGTTTTCACCTCCTACGATTGAAACTGGGTGGATCTGAGTTTCTTCTGGTGCATTCTTCTAGGTGTTTTCACCTCCTACGATTGAAACTGGGTGGATCTGACTTCTTCTGGTGCATTCTTCTAGGTGTTTTCACCTCCTACGATTGAAACTGGGTGGATCTGACTTCTTCTGGTGCATTCGTCTAGGTAGTTTCACCTCCTACGATTGAAACTGGATGGATCTGACTTTCTTCTGGTGCATTCTTCTAGGTGTTTTCACCTCCTACGATTGAAACTGGATGGATCTGACTTCTTCTGGTGCAATCTTCAAGGTGTTTTCACCTCCTACGATTGAGACTGGATGGATCTGACTTTCTTCTCACACACTGCCTCGGTTTTGCTTAGCCTTTAACCCATTTAGCCCCGATGCTCTACAGCTGGAGATGAATCGACCGTGATGATTCAAGGGTAGTGTCAGATTAGCTTGGCGCCGTCAGGCGCCAAGCTAATCTGACACTACCCTTGAATCATCATGGTCGATCCATGCTCTGCAACGGGTACACTATCGTTAAAACGACACCTCCAAATTTTGGGAAATGCGGTCGTGGGATTAAACGGGGAAAGTCACTGAAGGTTGCTGGCGCCTCCTTTCGGCGCAAAAGAAGCGAGATCGTCTGTAGCAGCCAAGGGGTAAGGTATATACAACGCCCCAAACCACAGACCATCACGCAAAAGACTATTGGGCCGAAATCAGCCGCAGTGGGCCCCACTGCGGCCGACTTCCGCCTCCGTCATAGTTTACACTAATGTTAGTATACAATTATTTTTTGTCTCTAGCGAGATCTGTCAAATCTGTGGATCAACTGGGGATGGTTCTAATCGCGGAAATTCCGAGCCTTTACTTTGAGAAATTATCATCACCCCGCGACAGACTGTCACCAGACGCGACGCAATCATAGAGATAATCGACATAAAAAAAACCTGGCGACACCTTTCTCTAATCAAGTCGCATTTTACTCTTTCCATTGTTAACTCTCTTACACCATTTGACATCATAAGCTGTCCCTTTGGGAGGGTTCGTTTGATCATTACTCCTTTTTCCTGACGCCTCGTCCTCAGCGGCAGAGCCCAATTATCAGTCTTCGGTCGCCACTGATTTTCATCGCCAGTCCCATCCATTAGCCTGTCTGACTGACTCGCATTGTTTGCCAAGTCTGGTATGAAACGTGTGCTTACGGCTTAATACATTTTACCCCAGGACCGAAATCCTCTAATTTTGAAGTTGCCCTCTGAACTGATGACTGTATTACAATTCTAGAGACAGATCGAGCATGATAGTTCAAGGGTGGTGCCAGAATAGCTTGGCGCCTTTGGGCGCCAGGCTATTCTGGCACCACCCTTGAACTATCATGCTCGATCCATTTCTTGCTTGTGGTTTGTCGGGGCTGAATGAGTTAAAGGTCGCGAGTTATAGACCGGCGCACAAGTAAAATAAAAGTAAAATGAAGTCTTTGAACTGAATTAAAAAATACGGATTGCTACAGTCCTCAGACGAACAGACTCCTGCATTTCGAAGACCCGACGAGTTTCGCGGCCGGGGAGGGCATAATTCAGAACCTAGCTTTGGCTGTCGGTTGCGGTTTTTGTGGAGATCATTCCTGCATGAATCCCTGCGACAGAAAGGGTTAGGATTCCAGACGACCATTCTTGGCCGAAACCAAGGAATACCGTTTAGGTTGAGCGCAAATTACATTCCAGAATAAAACAACATATTACAAGATACACAAACGTGTTCTGATTCGAAATCCTTTATTGCTGTACTTTGTTTTTTAGGTGACTGTTATGTTTCATAATTTTATACAAGTATCTAAATTAGAAGCAGACAGACATGCAAACACAGACTGCCGAGACATAGTCCCCGAGACAGACTTTCCTTTCTATGACCCGTAATTGCCCAAGCTGAATGGTCCTGACGCCTAGGCGACTGCTAGCAATGTTCTCACTTCACAGTACAATGCAATAATAATTATTACAAAAAACACCACACGAACAACGCGGGACGAGTTTGCCTCTATGCTCAGTCTACGCGAGAGTTTGATCACCTTTTGATCAGTGATGTAAACAATAATCGTCAGCTTGATCGTGTTTTGTCTCGTGCAGACGCCTGTCCCCACACACTTGAGTAGCGGCCGGGTAGACAGCATGATCTTCTACAGCGAGGCACGTCCATCTGCAAGAGGCATCGACCCTCATGAGCCCCCGCAAGTGCAAAGATCACACTAGTACACAAATATGTCTTTAAAATCTGTCTTTGTGCCGTGGACATGCATTCAAACTAGCTGAAACTAAAACAGCTTCATAGCCTAAATTTACATGCACGCTCATAAGGAGGAGATCAGTGGGTGTTCAGTCTACGGTGGAAGGAAGGAGACAGTGGGGAGACAACTGCTGTTGAACTTATGGGGTCAATAGAAGACCCAGCAGGGGGCGCGACGTATGCACACGCTGCTAACTGAACACTTACGACTAACAATTGTTCTGTTGACCGCTTTTCTCTCACGTCCTGAGGCTGTTGGGAATTTGACAAAATTGAGTTCAAAACACGTACTGGCCAGGCCATAACAGATAAAAAAAAAAAAGAGAAAAAGAAAAAGTAAACATGCTAGTCCCTAATCATTTTTAATGCCAAGAGGGACACGAAAATGGACTTATCGAACGAACCATAACAGATACAAAAATCTGTTGAGAGCGCTGTAGTGGCTAGCTTGGGGATAAATATTCCACGCTCGGGACACGGAAGGTTGACGTAAATTAGTTTTAAATTAGTTTCTAATCACGTTTTGGGTTACATAGATACGTATAGAGACACATAGATACGTAATATTTGATAAACGAACAAACGGACTAACAAACAAACAAACAAACAAATAAACAAACGAACAAACACATATGAGCCCGCGCACACGCACGCACACACACACACACACACACACACACACACACACACACACACACACACACACACACACACACACACACACACACACACACACACGCACACGCACACTCACACGCACACGCACACACACACGCACACGCACACAACGTTTTATCAATACACACTGAAAACAATTTCACCATTATTTCTGTACCACTATCGTGATACAAGGCCAATAGCCGGGTATCTGTCTGGAACTGACCTCGACTGTGTCAAAGGTAAAATGTGTAAATATTTGTTGAACCCATTTAGCTCCGGCACACTACAGCAGTAGATGGATGGACCATGATGATTTAAGGGTAGTGCCAGATTAGCTTGGCGCCGGACGGCGCCAAGCTAATCTGGCACTACCCTTGAATTATCATGGCCCGTCCATCTCCTGCAACTGCTACATAATCGTTACGTGGTACCTTCAAAATTGGGGAAAAGCGGCCTTGGCTTTCATTGGGTTCAGGAGCGAGGTGTGAGATCATTACCCAGTGCGTACAAGGCCATCGGACCGATGTCGGCCCGACGGTTTTTGCGCACTGGATACTGCGTGTTTATGGTTGTAAATCTCTGTTCTATGAAATAACTGAATACCAATTACAAGTAAAATTAATGTCAGTATTTAAGACTCACTCAGGCTATCACCTCCGCAATAAATAAATAATGAAAATTTTCAACTGCAAGTTTTTCAAAAACTAAAAACGCACCCAGACATAAACAAGGAGATAAAAAAAAAAAAAAAAAAAGCCCGTGAGAAAACTGTATTTTACGAAATAATTAAATAGCAATTAAAGGTAAAGTTTAGTGTTTAAGACTCACTCAATCTATTACCTCCACAATAAATTAAAAATAAAAACTTTTGAATTCCGAGTTTTAAAAAATCACAAACTCAGACACAAGTAAGTAAATTAAAAAAGGTAGCTCTGAAAAATGTGCATTATAAAATAATTGAATATCAATTAAAGGCAAATTTCAGTGTTTAAGACTTACTCACCTCCGCAATAAATTAAAAATTAAAAAGTTTTGGATTCCAAGTTTTTTTTTAAAAAAAACGTAAAAGACAAAACAAAAAAAGGCATCCAGACACATGTAAATACAAGTATAAAAAACAAAAACAACAAAGAAACAACCGAAAACTGCACTCGTAAAATGAACATACCTCTCCATCACTTCTCGCTGCGAAAAAAAAACATGTCAAGTGATGCAAAATTTACGAGCGAAAACCAAGTAATGAAAGATGAAAGTCCAGTTTATGTCCCGTTAGATAAGCGAATTTAACGTACCTCATTCGAGATGTGCCGCCTACGGATACGCGGCTTAAAGCCGCGTATCCGGAGGCGGCACGTCTCGAATGAGTTAACGAAGTCTATGCACTTTTTCAAGCGTCTTTAATGGCAAAAATCGTCAGCATATACTCAGCGCCGAAAGATGCTAAACACGTTGAGATAGCCAATCGGACCCCCTGCTACATTCCGTGATTACGCCGGCATTTTCCTATCGTGTGCTGGGCTGCCATTTTGAACCTCACGGGCTTCCAGCCACAAGGTCCAAAATCACAGACCAGCAAGCAATAGTCTTCGCAGGTTCCCGTTGCGAGCACCTTCCATCTGCAAGAGGTGTGGAACAACTGGGCGGTTTAGCGCCCTCTGGGGCCAATGAAGATAATACCGCCCGTATAATTTGCTGCTGATAAGTTTGTCGCGTATTGTCGTTAGGTTGATTGTGGGTGCCCGCGCGGTGTCTTTAAGTTTTGTTTAGATCCTCGGGATGCAGATAAAAAAAAAAAAAGGCGAACTTGTTAGGAATCTGGGTTAACGACGAAAGCTGGCTCAGCAAACACTTAACCCGTTCACTGCCGAGGAAAAAAAACTCAAGTACACGATCCAGCTGAAAGAGAGATGGGTCATCACGAACCCTCGCATTTGCGGGGCTCATGAGGATCTATGCCTCTTCCTGACACTACTTTGTCAGGGGCGGATCAGTTACCTAGAAGGGGGAGGGGAGGGGGGGTGGTAGTGGTGGTGTTACAACTTTTTGTTTAGAGCCTTCAATCTGATACAGAAGGCCTCCCCGTCGTTAGGCCTTGCTTATAGTGGCCGACGACGAGAGAGAAGGCGCGTGTGTGTGAAGACTTGCCAAAATAACAAACAACGAGGGAGGGGACGGGGGCAGGGGCGGGGTTTAGGGGTGGGTGGTGGGTGGGTGGGTGTTCAAACACCCCAAAAAGGGACTTTGTTACAGCATTTTGAAGAATTTTGGGTCCAGAACCCCTGCCCCCCCCCCCCCCCCCCGGAGATCCGCCCCTGTTTGTATCCCTGCTGCTTGGATGGCTGGGGTTATTTGATGTTGAATTAACCCATTCAGCCCTGACGCACTACAGAAGTGGATGGATCGACCGTGATAATTCAAGGGTAGTGCCAGATTAGCTTGGCGCCATCAGGCGCCAAGCTAATCTGGCACTACCCTTGAATTATCACGGTCGATTGATTGCATGCAACTGGTACCTAGTCGTTAGGTGACACCTCCCACATTTGTGAAATGCGGCCATGGGGTTAAATATCACATAAACACAATCTACGACTGCTGGCATTGCAGCGGTTAGACCATTCAGCTCCGACACACCACACCAAGACATGGATAGAGCATGATAGTTCAAGGGTGGTGCCAGAATAGCTTGGACCGCCGTGAGATGGCTTTAGTCGCCTGCCCCGCGTTAAACCCCAATAACTAACTAACTAACTAACTAACTAACTAACTAACTAACTAACTAACTAACTAACTAACTAACTAACTAACTAACTAACTAACTAACTAACTAACTAACTAACTAACTAACAGCCGGAATAGCTTGGCGCCCATAGGCTCACGTGTACGTAGGAGAGTTCCTTACGTTTCGCTAAAATAGCGGTGGAAAACCTCTGATACGTGTGTCTACTCACATGGATTGTGAAAAGAAGGGTAGAGACGTCTTAATAAAAACAAAACAACATCGATAACCCTTTGTATCGGCGTTGAATTTAAAGACAGCCATGGAGCAGATCGCTTTCAAATTAATCTCTCAGTTTTTGTGAAGATTTCAGATGTACAACGAGAGCCAGGAAAAGAAAATATAATAATAAAAAACAACAATAACAACAACGATAATAATAATAATAATAATAATAATAATAATAATAATAATAATAATAATAATAATAATAATAATAATAATTTGTTTGTGGAAAACTCGTTTCAGGTTCACCACAGGGGGAGAAAACCGAAGTTATGGCAGTCATGTTTAAAGTTGTGCCCCTGACTGGGAGCGTCGCAGGTATAGAAGTAAGCATTCTATTTCTGTGACGCTCCGAGTCAGGGGCACAACTCTTCACATAACTGCCATAACTTCGGTTTTCTTCCCCCTGTGATTTCACGACACCACCATAACCTCCGATTGTCAGAGTCGGCCGGGACTGAACGACGAAAATAAGACGGAAACAGAGCCTCGACTTCTGGAATGTACATTTACTCGTGGATAGGTTAACACCTTGAATGCGACTGACGATACGGCGCGGCGGAAAAGACGTGTACTTACGCACGGTATCGTCAGTAGCAATCAAAGGGTTAACTGATATTTTGACGCTAGCATTTTTTTTACCCTCCGTTACACACGACGCGGTTCTCATAGTGCCCGTTCTACAAAGAAACATCTCCGTCGGCACTGAATATCTGGCAGCCCATTGCGCAAAGGCCATCGGGCTGACGTCGGCTGCCGTTGGACCGCGCACAGCTGTGCGCGGGCCAACGGCCGCCGATGTCGGGCCGATGGCCTTTTACGCTTTGAGAGATTACTTGAAATAGTTATCGTACTCAAAGCGACGCGGCTGTTTTCACGAGCAAAGCGATAAATCAATTTACACACTCAGCGTTATGTTAAGAATCTGATAAACTACTGCACTTCAAAATGAATCAGAGAATATTGGTTTTAGATATCCGAACAGGTGGTTGAACCACATTAAAACATTGTAAAATAAAGACATTTTCCTCATGGTTTATGCTTTTTTCTCTCTTGGTTTTGTTGCTATCCAGAATAGGTCCCGTATGGAAGGGCAGTAACCCTTTGTGCAAGTCCCAGTCAATCAGACTGCTCACCCTTAGTTTGTGACGTAGTGGACAGGTGCTTGATGACGGCAGACTCTACACTCAGACAGCGGAGTTCTTTGAACTGCTCAAACAGTCAAGGGTTCGGGGGCTGACCGATGCCTTATGTCGTCTGCTCACTCACGCCCAGGCCCAAACCACAATGTCCTACTTTATCTGAGGAGCAGAGATAAAAATAAGCAAGACCGATCTCTTTGCAGCAAAAGGCATAATGAGCCCCTGCAGCTGCAGGGGCTCATGAGAATATATGCCTTTTGCAGATGGCAATTTCTGACAGATGTGTTCTGTCGTCTGCTTCATGTTGAAGTCAGTGATGAAACGAAATTTGTAAACAGAAAGCTGCGTACAGACTTTTCTGGAGTTTATGAAGCACTTTCAAAAGGTATGCGGGTCTGTGATTGTGGACTTACTGCCTACGGCCGTAAGGTCCAAAATCACAGACCAGCACTTAAGCACACAATAGTCCAGTGAGGGAGTGGACAAAGCGGCGTCATTGTCGGAACTGGTCTACACAGACTGACCCCCCCCCCACAGTGACCAACAGTGAGTCGCAGCTGACTTACCGTTCTCCGTAAACACCACGACCTACAGACCAACCGAGGAGTCCATCATATTAAGAATACAAATATATTAACCCATTCAGCCCTGACGCACTACAGCAGGAGATGGGTCGACCATGATAATTCAAGGGTAGTGCCAGATTAGCTTGGCGCCTGTCGGCGACAAGCTAATCTGGCACTACCCTTGAATTATCATGGTCGATCCATCTCCTGCAACAGGTGCATAGTCGTTAGATGACGCCTCCAAAAATTGGGAAATACGTGCGTCGGGCTGAATGAGTTAATACATTCGAGTTAATACATTCGAAGCGTGCCGCATCTGGATACGCGGCAAAAGCCGCGTATCCGTATGCGGCGCGATTCAAATGATTTAAAATGGAGCCGGCATAATTATGTATATATATATATATATATATATATATATATATATATATATATATATATATATATATATATATATATATATATATATATATATATATATATATATATATATATATATAATGCACATGAACACACGCGATTATTCATGTGTCACTGAACAAAATCTTCAAGTGCCTCAGCAGCCTTCGATGGGCTCGTTAGCAATGCATGTACGCAACCTCTAAGAAAATCAAACGACAGGCCGGGTGGATGGGGAGAGACGACCTTTCTGGTCAAATAAGTCAAAAGTAGCTTTACATATGTTCACGCGAGTGGGTAAGATCTGACCACTTTGCGGGTAGAATGTTTGTGGGCAGAATAAGCTGGTCATATAAGTGCACATGGAGCTGCCATGAAGTAAGTCTTGTAGACTGATTGTGTTTGGGACTCAGGTACAAAAGTGACATCGTCAAATTCACTTACACTTTCAGTAACTATAACGAAACGAAGGAAGAAAGTTTAGCAAGGGCAGTCAGTGGAACAGCAGCAGGCAATTTCGCTGATTTTGTGGATACTTTGTTAAAAGTCCCCCGGAGAGGGGATCATTAGCAGATTTTACTTCACCTAGAAACCGAAGACACAACAGATACCAGACCAAAATAGAATGCACGACTATAGTTAGTTGAGTGATCTCATCAACTTGAAAAGAACAGTTGAACCAAGACGATCGCGTGTAAATCAAAATTATATGAAGTTATGTATGCAGACAGTAATACCAGTAAGCACAGGTCCTCGGGCCCACTGCGGCCGTCATGGGCCCGAAGACGTGTTGCTAGTGATAAGTAGATCTTAGTCAACTACCGACCTGTGGACGCGCGTGTTAGTCAGATCCCCACAGGTCTGAACACGGTCTCAGACACTTCCGGTCAGTCCGGAAGTTCATCAGAACCCAGTTGACACAGTGGCGCCACTGGGTGTATTGATCATCAAGTCGTTATTCAAAGGCCGCTTCAACCTGACCAGTTTTTCAAGACGCATATAATTACTTGAGCGACCTTGGTATGCGCGATTGTAGTATGCGTGTTTGCCGTGCCATTTCTTCCGCGTTACAGTGTTTCGTAGTCAGGACCTGTCTGCCGTTTGAAGTCAAAATGATAGCAATCCACTTTTGTGCGAAAAGAAAGATTTTCATTGTAGTACAAGGTAGTTGTGTTCTTCCCTTGTACCTTACAAACATCTACCAACTGATCCGATTGGGCGTGCTTGCAAAGTTAGTTGTGATTTGGCAGCAAATTTAATATCACCTTTGTGTTTGCTGGTGCATCCTAGATCCATAATGGTTAAAAACATCGAGCATCACACATTGTTAGAAAAAAAAACAAACAGAAAGAAATAAAATTAACCCTTTGACTGTCGTTAGCGATTTTAGTCGCGATGATTTCTGTAGGAATGAACGCGACTAAAAAGCGCTACTGACAGCCAAAGGGTTAAAGCAATGCGTAGGGTTAGCAGCATACCATACTCTCTAGCGATCTCCGAATCGATAACCGGTCATCATCCAGATCTGAGACACACGTTGTAAATCGACACAACACTTGCGCCAAGGATCGACAGAGGATCGCGTTTTACTGGAGGTTCACATAATATACACAGTGAGCAAAGGTCCTCGGCCCCACGACGGCCGCAGTGGGTCCGCGCACGGCCGTGCGCGGGCCCACTGCGACCGTCGTGGGCCCGAAGGCCTTTTGCTACTGAGATAAGACCTTTGTCTCAAGGACGACTAATTTATAACGGTGTTCTCCGTGCGATGAGGTTTCCTGGATCTGCAGAGGATATCTAGGGCTGACAGTGCGCTGTCTGTGACAGACACGCTAGCACTAATGAACCGCACCAAATAAATGCTCTCAGACGCCGCGACCTCTGGTGACTCAGCAGGCCGCCGTGAAGCTCAATAGCGCCGGACGGATCAGCTTGAAGACAACTAATTAGAAACAGGCAGCACAGCGATCGCATGACATCCTCTCTGGCTGCTAGAGGCACCACATCCTTATTGACTCTCTGTACTCGGCCTGCAGAGGGCCCCAAGAGCATCTTTGCTTCTTGTAGACGAACGCTTTAGCAGATACATTGTGTGCTTGGTCTGTGATTCAAGCCGTAAGGTCCAAAATCACAGACTAGCACAAACTTGGATCTGGTCAATCAGAACAGTCTGTTGTCTTCTCTTGAAGAAGGGGGTCTCGAGGCTCCTGCTGGGACCAATCTCTGTCGTGTTCTGGTCTAAGATCTTCATATTGAGGAGTTCCCGTGCAAGGTTTTGATCTCACGATAAGAAGCTGTCGCGTTCGTACATCTGAGATCCGGATATAGAGGAGGTCGTGCTAGTTTTAGTCTTAACAAGCGCACTGAGACGTCGATACCGGCTTCTGACAGGTCCTTTTCATTCACTTCCGGTGCAGGGCGGAAATTGATGGCGGCCATGGGGCTTGTCAAGAGAGATGTCGACAGCAGAGTCAAAGGGATATTTAATTCCTTCACTTCCAACACCAACTGCGTCAATAATTAACCCCGTCACTGCCAATGGACGCAGACTGTGTTTTTGAAATCTTTGTAATAATCATTTTTTTTTTTTTGGTGGGGACATAGATTCTCACGAGGCCCCGCAATTGATTGGGCACATGAGGATGTATGACCTCCTGCAGTTGTGTGATGTTTGATTTTTCTAACCAGTCAAGGGGTTAAACTTCGAAAGTCAACTACATGGCATGGATAGAGCAAACGTAGTACCTGGTTAGCATGGTGTCTAGAGAGACGACCATGTCATCAGGGAAGTTCTTTGAGCTATCATGATTGATCTTCTGCCGTCAACGTTTTTTTTTGTAGGTAGAGCCTTGCACACAGTCCTAGTGTGCAAGACCTCAGTAAGAAAAAACCCACGGGCCGACGTCAGGCTTAGTTGGACCGCGCGCGGGCCAACTAAGGCTGACGTGGGCTCATAGATTGACTGATTGATTATTTGGTTGGTTGGTTGGTTAGTTGGTTGGGTGGTTGGTTTACTGACTGACTAAATGACTGACTGGTTGACTGACCTTTTGCTTGATTTGGTGTTAAACGCCCAAGGCACCCAAGTGTGTGGAACTCTCTGCCAACTGAAATGCGGAATCTGCCCACATTGTCACAGTTTAAAGCTCACTTAAAGACTTTTCTTTTCTGTCGGGCATTTAACACTTAGCTCATCTTTAGCTAACTGTTGACTGCCTTTTATTCTGATCCTAGAGGAAGTGTATGTAAGGTGTTGGGAAGAGTTGGGGTGGTTTAAAGTAGTGTCTGAGAGAGAGGGTGTGCTGTTGTGCATGCGCAACGAGTCCAGTGTTTTCGTGGAGAACGGTGCTATACAAGAACTATGTATTATTATTATTATTATTATTATTATTATTATTATTATTATTATTATTATTATTATTATTATTATTATTATTATTATTATTAAGGACGGGCCCTAAAGGGTGGTTTATGAGGGGCAGGGACAGCTATTGCCGAAGAGTACGCCCTAAACTCTGATCAGTTCAAGCTCACAGCTGCAGTGCAGCGGACATGCTATTGAACAAGTCTGTACTTTTCCCTGGACTGAAGATCGTTTTTAATTTTTGTCCCTACTGCACTAACAGTGATAAAGGCCGAGGATCTTTTGCTCACAGGGTGGCTTATATCAGAGATTGAGTAATCTCATGCTCACTGGATTTGGCAGTCAGATGTACGTGGTGAAGTTTTCGACAGAACGCATAAGTCCGAAATTCTGAGCAGTGACTGTCACATCCACACAGGCTTCTCGACAGCAAGCGACAGACACTGACACCTTGAGCCGAAAAGCGTGGTCAGAACTATCCATTTGTTTAAACTCCCGTCTTGCGGTATACACAAACTGAAGAAAGATGTTATTCTTACATGCTAGAGCGGCTGTTGCTGCTGCTGCCAATGCGTGAGAGAAGACGACAGAAACCATCGATCACCCGAACCAACATCACAGACAAGCACACCTAGTCATTGTTTGTCTTCGCATCAGTCATCAACATTGTTGCGTGAGACAGAAAGGCAGAAACCGTCCATAAGGAAGTATCGTCACGTTTAGGATAGGTCGCCTGGACTTTTCTCTCATCTCGGCTGGCGGCTTCTGAAAGATTAACCCATTCAGTCCTGACGCCCTACAGCAGGAGATGGGTCGACCATGATAATTCAAGGGTAGTGCCAGATTAGCTTGGCGCCTGTCGGCGCCAAGCTAATCTGGCACTGCCCTTGAATTATCATGGTCGATCCATCTCCTGCAATTTGTGCATAGTCATTAATGACGCCTCCAAAATTTGGGAAATACGGCCGTCGGGCCGAATGAGTTAATATGTGCCTGCTGGTCTGTGATTTTGGAACTTAGGGCTGGAACCGTAAGGTCCAAAATCACAGACTAGCACATATTTTGTGACGCAACCTAAGCTCGTGACGAGTTTGATACGCGACCGTAGACAGTGGTAGGACATCTCTTAGTCTTGTAGGTGACTCATGTTGTCATGCTTGATTAAATCCGTTTAAGGTGGTATCTCGGTGTTTGTTAAAGACCATGTGCGCTTCCCCTCATCTCTAAAAAGTCAAGACAAAGTCTCTCCTTTCTCGAAAACGTTACAAAGGTTCCGCTCCTTTCTGTACACCTCAAAGGTCATTTCGTGTTTGAAAGGAGGAAACAAATGAAATGTTTTTGATCGTCCTTCACGACAAAACACACACACACACACACACACACACACACACACACACACACACACACACACACACACACACACACACACACACACACACACACACACACACACACACACACACACACACACACACACACACACACACACACACACGCACACACACACAGACACACACACAGACACACACACAAACACACACACACAAACATACACACACACAGACACACGCACACACACACACAGACTCCCACACACACACACACACACACACACGCACACACACAGAGGCACACACACAGAGACAAGCACGCACACACACACACACACACACACACACACACACACACACACACGCACACACACATACACACACACACGCACACACACACAGACACACACACACACACACACACACACAAACACACACACACACACAAACACACACACACACACACACACACACACACACACACACACACACACACAATAAGCCGCACACACACCACCACCACCACGAAACTCAACAAAATTCCTTCGATGACGACATTATCGGTGCAGTCCTGTAGACCGTATGTGAGTTGGCGCTGTAACTCGTGTGATTGTGTTGATATCAGTTTTCTGCTCAACTGCTAACAATTTATTGCTCACAGCGCAAGTTTATCGTCTTGCGTATATTTATTTTCCCTGAGCTCTGAAATGTGCAGGTACACTCGTCCGGCTTGTAAACATGCAGCTTTTAACAAGACCCTTCCATCTCCAAGAGGCATAGATTCTCATGAGCACCTGCAACTAAACGAGAATCTATGCGTCTCACCAACAAGGACAGGTCCAATAAGATAAATTTCGCATTCACAGACAGAAAAAGTTACCGGCAGGGCTTTGAGAAGTTGGTAAATTTACTGTAATCCATCTTACCCGCAAGAGACATAGACTCTCATGAGCCCCTGCGACTGAAGGGGCTCATGAGAATCTATGTCTCTTGTCTACAGAGACACGTTCACAAAAAAAGCCATTTACATTCTCAGACAGAGACAATTCTCTTTTAGGCTTTAGAGGTATGTAAAACTACTGTTAAAGGGGCCTCCTATCATCGGCCAAAAAGTCTCTCAGTTGCAAGAGGCATATATCCTCATGAGCCCCTGTAGATGCAGTGGCTCATGAGGATCTGTTCCTCTTGCCAGATGAGACACATATAATAAAGTCTTGACGTCCTTCGGCAGAACAAGTTATCCGGGCTATTAAAAGTGTGTAAAACGGCAGTAAAGGGGAATAATCCATTGGATAGTCTCCCCTTGTCAAAGATGGCGGCGAGATGGCGGCTGCCGTGTGATTATCTCACTAACTCTAATTACTGTCCGTCTCACCTACGATTCTCACCTTTTTTCCCTCTTCAACTTCACAGGTAAAAGTGAGGAGGTATCTCTTTCACCACCAGGGACATTTGTGCATATGAATTTTCGTGATAGCTCAGGGATAGTCCCTGATTTGCTAGAATTGGTTCCGTCGGTTTATCAAATGAGACGGTGGTTTGAAGTGGTGCCAATCTAATTATAAGCACTATCTCTGAGCTAACCTTGTCGAAACATCTCATGAAGATCATAGTTGCGCTTTTTAGTAAGCTGGTACTCTGAGTGATGTGGCTCGGGGAAATAAAAGTGGTTTAATCCATTTAGCCCCAATGCGCTACACTGAGGAGGAGATAGATCGACAAGGATAATTCAAGGGTAGCGCCAAGCTAATCTGGCACTACCCTTGAATTTTCTCGGTTGATCGACCTCTTTCAAGTGGTACATAGTCGTTAGGTGACACCTCCGAAATGTGAGAAATGTGGCCATGAGGTTAAAGCGGTTAACACGCTGTCGGGAGTATTTTTTGTCGGCGATATTCCTGCAGTCACGTTGACACAAACAGACAAAATGCACCGACCAGCAGTCGGACTGTTCAGGGCGCTTCCGATAAACATCGCCAATTTTCTCCCAACGCGCTGACTTTAGCCGCGAAGGGCTTTGATCCTCATGGAAACCTTGCAAGAAGTGCAGGGGCCCCTGGTACGAGTCAGCTTAGTCCTGCGCCAGCCACTAAGCATGGTGCTCCGCTATAAGCTTAGTCCTATGCCATGCACTAAGCATGGTGCTCCGCTATAAGCTTAGTCCTATGCCATGCACTAAGCATGGTGCTCCGCTATAAGCTTAGTCCTATGCCATGCACTAAGCATGGCGCTCCGCTATAAGCTTAGTCCTATGCCATGCACTAAGCATGGCGCTCCGCTATAAGCTTAGTCCTATGCCATGCACTAAGCATGGTGCTCGGCTATAAGCTTAGTCCTATGCCATGCACTAAGCATGGCGCTCCGCTATAAGCTTAGTCCTAAGCCATGCACTAAGCATGGCGCTCCGCTATAAGCTTAGTCCTATGCCATGCACTAAGCATGGTGCTCGGCTATAAGCTTAGTCCTATGCCATGCACTAAGCATGGTGCTCCGCTATAAGCTTAGTCCTATGCCATGCACTAAGCATGGGCGCTCCGCTATAAGCTTAGTCCTATGCCATGCACTAAGCATGGCGCTCCGCTATAAGCTTAGTCCTATGCCATGCACTAAGCATGGTGCTCCGCTATAAGCTTAGTCCTATGCCATGCACTAAGCATGGTGCTCCGCTATAAGCTTAGTCCTATGCCATGCACTAAGCATGGTGCTCCGCTATAAGCTTAGTCCTATGCCATGCACTAAGCATGGTGCTCCGCTATAAGCTTAGTCCTATGCCATGCACTAAGCATGGTGCTCCGCCATAAGCTTAGTCCTATGCCATGCACTAAGCATGGTGCTCCGCTATAAGCTTAGTCCGGCCTATGCCATGCACTAAACATGATGCTGCGCTATAAGCTTAGTCCTTCGCCTTCCACTAAGCAAGGTGCTCCGCTTATAGCGGAGCACCTTGCTTAGTGGCTGGCGCAGGACTAAGCTCACTCATGGATCTCTTCAAGGAGGGGGTCGCACGAGTATCTACACCTATTAATAAGAACGGATAAGACCTATATCAAAATAGGCGTGTTTTATTCAAGACGTGCCGGCCCTTTGTGCGAGCTCTTCGTGTGCAGTGTGCAAAATCCAGGCCACAGTTCGATATTTCATCAATAAAATAAGAATAGATAGAGGTGATGGTACGCATAGATAGAGGTGAAAATTGTTAACTCTATCTTTATCTGACTCTCTTGGGTTTTAGATTGTATAATGCCGCTTGCTAGTCCACGCACGGAGGGAGTGGAGAGGAGTTCGGTGTACGACTGAGCAAGGCCTACCTGAAGTGCATGGTGTTTGTCAGTCTGTTCATCTTATCGTGTGCATGTGTCCTGCTGCTTGCAGGTCGTTGTGGTGTGGTCTTGGCGAGTTTAAACTACGTGGGTGTTTGTTGTGGTTGTAGTTTTGCGTTTTATTGCGTTTTGTTGTGTTTTGTTGTGATTTTAGTTTAGTTTAGTTTAGTTGTTTAGTTTAGTTTAGTTTGGTTAGTTTGGTTTGGTTTGGTTTGATTTGTGAGATGACTGATGAGATGAGATGTGATGAGATGACGAGATCATTACTTTACTGTCCACACGGGAAATTTTACTTACGTCACAAAGCCCAGAACTTAAGACTTTTTATTTTGTGATACTGAAACCAGCAACGATTGGTTTGGCAAGTGTTAGATGCGGTGATTGAGTACATAAATGTTTATGTGCGCGCTAGTGTATGAGTGTACATGGGCGCATGTGTGTGTGTGTGTGTGTGTGTGTGTATGTGTGTGTGTGTGTGCGATGTGCGTGCGTGTGTGTGTGTGTGTGTGTGTGCGTGCGATGTGCGCGTGCAGCGCAACCACCTGTCTAGCTATGATCAACTATGATTACGCACGTGCATGTTAAGCACTCACGGCATCTACAAACAATCAGTCACATAGACTAAACGTCTGAAAGCCTCCGGCGCACAAAAATTGCATACCATGATATAAATTGTACCAGCAAAAGGCATACCTCTATACTTTTTGCACATGGAGGTCGCCAAAAGTATGACAGGTTTACGTCTGACGCTCATCGCACGGCGCCTTTCGCTTCTGGCAAAGCGGGACTCCCCGGGGATGGTTCACACATGCCGTAACTCAGAGAACACCTACTGATAATTAAATAAGCTAATCTGACACTACCTCTGAACTATCATGACCGACCCATCTCTAAACGTATTCGAGATGTGCCGCACACGGATACGCGGCGACAGCTGTCGCTGCGTATCCGTGTGCGGCACATCTCGATTGAGTTCAAGCTGGCACAGTGGACGCCTCCCAAAGATACGAAAGACAGTGAATTATTCCATACATTTTTTTTATCCCACTTAGTTCCGATATCATACAGCAGGAGATGGATCGACCATGACAATTCAAGGGTAGTGCCAGATTAGCTTGGCGCCTGAAGGCGCCAAGCTAATCTGGCACTACCCTTGAATGAAAGCGACAAGATAATCCGGGACTACTCCTGAATTATCGTGGTCGATCCATCTCCTGCAACTGGTACAGTATATTGTTGTTAGGTGACACCTCCAAAATTGAGGAAATGAGGCGATGGGGTTAAATGGGTTAACTAAACACTCACAGGCATGTTGCTGGCATGGTTACATACATTGAGGCGGTCCGTGGCGCAGCGGTAAAAGCACCTGCCACCAATGCAAGAGGTGCGAGGTTCGACTTTACTCCTCTATTAAGTGTCACCGTTAATTCGGGCGGACCGTCGGGGGTTCTTTCTCCGGGTACTCCGGCTCTCCCCCCCCCCCCACGACTTTGGTATCAATTTAAGCCCACTTAATCAAATTTCAAATATAAACGATTTGAATTTCCAAAACTTTAGTAGCTCGCTTGAGCTTGCCCTTAGCACCACGTGAATATTCTGTTTTTCTGTACAGTGTGTGAGTGAATGCGCGGGATTCACGTAAGCGTGCTTGTTGGGTTCAGTTCGCGGCGTCGCTTTGAGCCGATTTTCAATTGGGATAAAGCGCCTATTTAATGCGCTAATTTAATTTAAGTTGAAAATGTGAATCGACCATTATAGCTGCTATCAAAGCCCATTCAAATGGACTGGCCACGTCATCTGCATAGTGGCGCCCCACGCGCCCTATCGTCTGCTCCCAAACGGAGCAACTTACTCAGATCCTTAGGAACAAAAGGACGATCAAAGAGACGGTACACAGACTGCACCAAAGGCCTCCCCCACTTCTGCGGCATTACTGCAAAAAGAGCACTACCTTTCAACTATCATGTGCGATCCCTCCCCTCAGTCGCGTCAGAATGTGTCTCAGTGATTAGTTTAATAATGCGTCCGTTCGCTGTAGCTGGCGTTAGAAGCGAAACATCCAGAAGCCTGCCTGTCATCCGCGTGCTGTGTTCAGTGCATACTCTTATCCACCACCTATGATCTTTGCAGCAGGTCGTTGTCAGGTTGTTGATGGGAGTCAGGGGCGGCGGCGGCTACGTTGTAACCGAGTCTACAGTCGTACACTTCACCCAAATAACGTCTGCAAGTTGAGGAGCATGTCGGTAAGGAAGAGACATAGATTCTCATGAGCCCAAGCGAACGCTGGGCCGGTTTTACGTCACGTCTCTTGCGCTGTTGTAGCTCTTGACTCTGTGAATCTGTTAACACTTCTCTTCTGCAGCTAAATCAGATAAGGCCGATTTAATGCAGCAAGAGACATGGATTCTCATGAGCCCCTGCGAATCTATGTCTCTTGCACGGGACAGGGTCTGGGATATGAGCTTCCCTGGTAAGAGCGACCACCCGAGAGAGGGGTTGTTTCAGAGAGGTCAGCGGATTGTCATTACGAGGTCCTCATGCATGTCTTTAGTGTGATGGATCTCCCACGGCGCTTTGTCTGTGGTCTCACTCGCGGGCAAGTATTTCAAGACTTTACATCACAGCGCATACATTTCAGACATACCTTCGCGTGCTTGTACTCAGTCACCCACGCAGCCGTGCCACACGACACACTACGGACATGGGACGACCATGATAATTCAAGGGGTGCTGTTCGAATAGCTTAGTGGCTCTTAGAGGCGCCAAGCCATTCTGTCACCACCCTTGAACTATCATAGTCGATCTGTTTTCCGACCCGCCGGTAACTGATGTACAATCTAGCGGACAATTCGTTTTTTTTTTGTTTTTTTTTTCAGTGGGAATTTGCTCAGTCTGTGTTGAGAATAGTGATAGATGCCGCGACTACGGCGACGTCTGTCCAAATACGTTTTGCTTACTAAGACCGTGCTCAGCAGTCCATAGCGAAATCTGAGTCAATAACGGGAGGGGCAGTGACTGAACTCAATACGCACCTGTATTTGTGCTGATTGATGACTCGCACCTGAACAGGTAAGAACACGCGTGAGGGTGAAACCTGATCAATAAAAGTAGCAAAAAGTCCAGGGCTCGGCTCCCGGAAGGATGGAGACCGGAGCGCCCTCTGGAGACGTACAGGGGAAACAAACAGGATCGCCTTTTCTTGTCTCGGCTTGCAGGGCTCTGAGCGCCCGCACCAATAGACAAATAAACTGTCGGTCGCCATCCCAGTCTAGCACAAGTTCCTCGGGCCGACGCCAGATGCAGGCATCTGGCGTCGACCCGACGATCTATTGCTCACTTTACTCTGAGCCATCGATCCCACCACACAACTGACACCGGCCGCAACCGAACTGAGCGGCATTTACTAAACTCCTGTAATTCGGTCTACAGCAGAGACAGTCAGTAATAACACTAAATGTGGCCGATCATCATGAACAAGACGCATGAATTGTCATGACCCCCTGCACCCCCAAAGTGCTCATGAGGATCCATGCCTCTTTCACGTGGCTTATCATTTTCGTTAAGGTTTTGTACACCGGAGATGGGGATTGTTGATGGGGTAGTTTCGGCTAGCCTGTCGCCTGCTCGGCATGTCGGGATTTTTTTGGGAAATGGCGGCGGCCTGGCTAACCTTTCGTTCAGTGTCGACACATCTCTCCCCCATATGCTGTTCGTTACAAAGTACATTCTCCGCACACACCTGTCGCATACCGACCAGACCGACGCCCTCGGCCGCTGCACTGCGTGGAGGACGGCGGATGGAGAACGGCGGCATCGCGGATTCAAACAGATCCGGGCCACTGTCTGAGGTACATGAACGTCAATGCCGGGTGCTGGTCTGTAAAATCATAGACCAGCACACAAAAGGCTACCACTGACGGGAGTTAGTAAATCTTGCAGGGCTCATGTCACTCGGAACTGGAATGGCCCGGGACCGCTGAAGGCCTCCTGAGGAGGAAGAATGATAGGTGGTCACATAAGTCTATTACTATTATAGTAATGGACTTATGATGGTCAGAACAGAGAATTACCTTGGCTGGCCACAGTAAACAAACAAACGAACGAACGAACGAATGAATCGCTCGCCCAGGAAATCCCACTCAATCGCTCGCTCATTTAATTGCTCGCTCGATCGCTCGCTCGCTCGATCGCTCGCTCGCTCGCTCGATCCATCGATCGATCCATCGATCGATCCCCATCCATCGATCGATCCATCGATTCATCCATCGATCGCTTGCTCGATCCATCCAATCCAATCCAATCCATCAATCCATCAATCAATCAATCCATCAATCAACCCACCAACCAACCAACCGGCCAACCAGTCAGTCAGTCAGTCAGTCAGTCAGTCAGTCAGTCAGTCAATCAATCAATCAACCAACCAACCCACCAGCCCATGGCCCACCACCCAACCACCAAACCAAGCAGTACTGATAATCAAAGCATGAGATTATCTTGGCTGATGTATCAGTATCGAGGATGAGCCGTCATCTTGCAATGATCATGGGGGCGAGTTTCGTCTGTTTTGAGTCACGACGGATCCTCTTAACCCTTTCACTTCCAGGTCCAAATTAACACATTTCAGACTTCATAAGCTTCTGCCGCTAAAGCGCCACGTACACGCCGTGTTTAGTGAATCGATCGTAATGGCTCAAGGGTAGTTACTGATTAGCTTGGCGCCTGTAAAGGCGCCAAGCTAATCAGTAACTAACCCTTGAACTATGACAGTCAATCCGTGCTTGACACTCAGTTGAAGGTGGAGGGGAAGGAGTTGAAAACATCAACTCTCGGCTCTCGCTACTGATCTGCCTCACGAGTGGTTCACGCCAAAACACTGGCGCCTTGTGGAATAAACAACATCAAAAACGCTCCCTGTGTTTTGCCCACTCCAGCCTCGAAACCCCAGCATGCTTGCAAGCGGCATAGAGGCTCATAGGTCGTTGCTATTCCTGATACTTTACAAGTCGCGAATCCTCAGGAACTTCAAAAAAACAAACAAAAAACAAACAAAAAAAAAAAAAAAAAAAAAAACCCAAAAAAACAAAAACAAAACAAACAACAACAAAAAACCCCAATGTCTTTGACGGTAATGTGAACGTTTGCAATCTGCGACAGGCATTGATCCTATTGTATACAATCACAGTATCGTTTGTCAGCTACAAGACAAGCGAAAGTCATTAGTCCGTAAGAACGTCTGTAATGAACAGGGTGTATGATGATCTATGTCTCTTACAGATTATTATTATTATTATTATTATTATTTTGGGAGGGTGGGGGGTGGGGGGTGGGTGGGTGGAGGGAGTCAGGGTCGCCAGACAGTTTAAGCCCTTAAACCCAGATCACCAACTACGTGTGAGAAATTGAGATGAAAGTGGCTGTGGCCAAACCAACCAGCAAAAGCCACCGTATCCATGCCCAGAAGAGACTGGAGGTGTTGTGTGCTAGTCTGTGATTTTGGACCTTCCGGCTTCGCCGGAAGGTCCAAAATCACAGACTAGCGCACAATTAGAGACTGACGACTTTATCTTTATGCGTACTGACTAGCTAGCAGTTATTGCTTTCAATTACATCTTTGTGTCTCACACGGGGAATGCTCTTGGGGGTTCAGCCTACCACTGCTCACTTCACTTTTGCGTGTTTCATCCGCATTTTCTCACCTGTTGGCGCGCGCTGTATATTTTCTCTCACACTTGCTGTCTCTTGATCTTTCCTGCGGCATTCCTACCTCACTCCATCTTGTGGCGTCCTTCCGGCTAGACACTCCGTGACAGGGCCACTTTGAGGTGTGTGTGTGTGTGTGTGTGTGTGTGTGTGTGTGTGTGTGTGTGTGTGTGTGTGCGCTTTCGTGCGTGTGTGTGTGTGTGTGTGCGTGCGTTGGTGTGTGTTTGCGTCACACACACACACACACACACACACACACACACACACACACACACACACACACACACACATACACACACACACACACACGCGCGCGCGCGTACGTTTGTGCGTGTATGCGTTTGTGCGTGTGCGTGTGTGTGTTTATGTGCGTGCGTGCCACTATCCCATTACATACTCGCTTTTGTCATTGCACGTGAGCCACCAACGAAAACGTACACATTATATAAGCAGGCCAGTTACGCGTCAGCCGAATAGGCCTGTTTGGCACAGCCATCACAACTATTATGCTTGATGGCTAGACCTATTCCGGCAAAGAGGAGTAATCGCCCATAAAGCGATCACTGTCAAAGCCGTGTTTCCTCCGCTCAAAATCTTCAGGAGGGACCCAAGTACCTTCACGCAAAGTGGCAAATATCTACGAAAACGTGCACCACCCTTTCGTATTTTGCAGTTAAGTGATTCCATTATAATAAACACTGTTAGCCTAACATTCCTAAAACGAACAAATGCATAAACGAATACTAATGAACTGAATGAATGAATGCATGCATTTTATTTAATAGCTCTTCACATCCCGGTGATTTTAGACAATAAATCTTTAAACATGAAACTTAATAATCTTAATAATACTGACTCGCACGGCTGACTACTACGAAGACATGAAAAACTGGATGACAGTAAACAAGCTTAAACTGAATGACGACAAAACGGAAGCCATGCTGGTAGGCACTCGCCAGAAACTTTCCCAGCTCCCTCCCTCCCTCCACCATCAACTCGACAGCACCCCCATCTCCCTTTCTGACTCGGCCAAAAACCTCGGCGTTATCCTCGATTCCTCTCTTTCCATGACCAGCTTCGTTTCCGCCACGGTCCAGGCATGCTACTTCCACCTCCGCCGCATAGGTCAGATCAGAAAATACCTCACTACCGAAGCTGCCACCAAACTTGCTGTCTCTCTCATCCTATCTCGCATCGACTACTGCAACTCTCTTCTTTCCAGCCTCCCTTACTCCACCACTTTCACTCTCCAGCGCGTCCAGAACAATGCTGCCCGCCTCGTCCTCAGAAAGAAAAAATCCGACCACATCACTCCCCTGCTCAAACTCCTTCACTGGCTTCCCATCCCCCAACGCATCCAATACAAGATTCTGTCTCTCTGCTACAAATCCCTGAACAACTGCGCTCCTGCCTATCTCTCCAACTTACTTCACCCCTACACTCCTCCCCGCTCCCTTCTCTCCGCTTCCGACCCTCTCCGCCTCCACATCTCTCGGTCCACGCTGTCAAATGCTTTCTCGTAATCCACAAAGTTGACGTACAGCGGGGACCTCCACTCCAGAGACTGTTCCACGATGATGCGGAGAGTGGCGATCTGATCTGTACATGATCGGTTTTTCCTGAATCCTGCTTGCTGGTCTCTCAGCTGGGTGTCAACGGAGCTCTTCATTTTCTCCAGGATGATCCTGTTGAAGACCTTTTTCTGGCACTGACAGCAAGGTGATTCCTCTGTAGTTGGAACACTTGCTGAGGTCGCCTTTCTTGGGAAGCTTGATTAGGTACCCCTCCTTCCAGTCAGCCGGCATCACCTCCTCTTCCCAGATCTTTCCAAACAGTGGGTACAGCATCTCTACTGTTGTCTCTAGGCCTGCTTTCAGAGACTCCGCTGGGATGCTATCTGGCCCTGCTGCTTTGCCTTTCTTAAAAAATGCCTCTGCTCTTCTGATCTCTTCCCGGCTGGGTCTGTCACAGCTGATGGGTAGGTCGGTCTCTGCTGGCTGGATGTCTGGGGGGGGGGGGGGTCGGGGGGGCTGGGTCTGTTCAGTAACTCTTCAAAATACTCGGCCCATCTGTCGAGTTGGTCTGCTCTGTCTGCAACAGGCTTGCCTTCTTTATCTTTTACTGGTCTTTCTGTATGGCCATACTTGCCCGACAATCTTCTGGTAATGTCGTAGAGCTGTTTCATGTTGCCGCTGCCTGCTGCCTTTTCTGCCTCTGCTGCCTCGCGGTTGGCTTCCGAGTATTCCTCCTGTGCCCTTGCGTTGGCTGCTCTCGTGCGACTGTTGTTGACAACTGCTTCCTTCTGCCTCCTCACTTCTATCTTCTTCAAGGTATGTGCCGACAGCCAGTCCTTGTGATTGTGTTTCCTGAACCCTACAGTGTCTTTGCAGGTTGAGTTCAGCGCCTCTCTAACTGCCTTCCACTACTGCTCTGTGGTGACCGCCTCCTCTTCATTTACTAGCTCCTGTAGCGCTTGAAACCGGTTGGACAGTACCAGTTTGAACTCTTCTCTCACTCCAGTCTCGCTCAGGAGGCCTACATTAAAGCGCTGTCTTCTTGTTATCTCTGTGCGGCTTTTCTTTTACTTGAGCTTTATTCTTAAGGTAAGCAGATAGTGGTCTGAGGCGACATCTGCTCCCCTCCTCACTCGAACATCTTGAAGGGATCTTCTAAAATTCTTTCTAGTGCAGATATGGTCTATTTGGTTTTCTGTAGTATGGTCAGGTGAGACCCAAGTTGCTTTGTGTATTCTTCTGTGTGGGAAGATGCTGCCTCCAATGACAAGTTTGTTTAGAGCACAAAAGTCTACAAACCTCTCCCCATTCTCACTCATCTCCCCTAGTCCCTGTCTCCCTATCACCTCTTCGTATCCGGTGTTGTTCTCCCCTATTTTGGCATTAAAATCGCCCATGACGATGGTGATGTCTCGCTCCGCACATTTGTCCACAGCACTCTGGAGTCGGTCGTAGAACTCTTGTTTCTCTTCCTCGTCACTGTCATTAGTGAGCGCTTAACACTGGATGACATTCAGCTTGATCTTTTTCTTGGTTCTAAAGGCTGCTGTGATAATTCTTGGCCCAAGAGGTTCCCAGCCCATCCGCGCTCTCTGTGCCACTGGTGTCAGCATGAAGGCTACTCTTTCTGTATGGGGGGCATTCTCCTCTTCATGACCTGAATACAGAATCATCTCCCCACTTAACAGCCTTTTCTGGCCAGACTGCGTCCATCTGGCTTCACTGATACCTAGCAAGGAAAGGTGTACTTTTGCATTCCGCTGCTATCTGGGCGGCCTTGCCGCTCTGGTACATGGTCTTGACATTCCATGTGCCCATGGTTGTGTCCCTGGATAGAGAGAGGCGGCTCGGTCCTGTGACTTCCGAAGACTTCCGGCTTTCACCACAGGACGTGATAAATCTTCTGGTAGAAGAACCTTCCTCCTCCAGGAAAGGAATTGCTGTTTGTCTTTTCGTCGGCGTTTTTGTAGCTATTTCCTTATTTGCAGGATGGGGAAGCTACCCCCACGCCCAACCCCCTTACTAGGAGGACCAGGGGTTTTCTGCCGGGGTCACCTTCCCTTAGACCATGTTGGTTCACGGCACCTTATTTCATTCGGTGCACCCCTCTCGCGAGGGACCCCCTATCCACCACCCAGGGGACGCGCCTCAACGCCATATGGTCCCAGCGCGAGGTCATACACCAGACGAGACCCAAAATCTAGGCATGACCAGACGATTGGAACGCAGAATAAGGAGAAGAGTATTAACCTATTACATTCTGAGGCTGATTTAACTCATTCTACCCCAACACCGAAATCCACAAATTTTGCCGTTGTCCTCTTAAGACTGCTTTGCAGTGCAGGACACAGATCGACCATGATAGTTCAAGGGTGATGCTTGGTGCCCATGGTCGATCCATATCTTGCTGTGGTGTGTCTGGGGTAGAATGAGTTAAACCAAAATGAGAATTGTCCTATGAAGGCTAAATTACAGACTAGGAGATAGATCAAACATTTTAGTTCAAGGGTGGTGCCAGAATATTCAATTTCAAGCAGTAGTGTATCAGAATGAAAAGGATTAATTATATGATGAATCGAGAGAGGTTCGGAACATTCACAAGTGATATCTTTAGTGTTGTCTGCTGGAGTGTTGTCTATGCTTATGGTTGTTCGCCCTGACTTTGCGGCCTTCGTTTATGGTTGAAAGTCATTTGGCGTAAACGAAACTCCTGGAGATCGTGTATACTACTGTTTCAGTACTGTACTCCCTGCACTGAGTGCCTTCGTCTTTCTCTGCAGAGACTGGGACACAACAGCGTTGACTTGATTAAGCACCTCCAGGTGTATTTTCATTAGTAAAGCCCGACGTCCGCTGATAATGTACTGCGCATCATATCTGGAGCTTATTCATCAGCTCGTTCTGGCGGGACACCGTTTTCAATACCACTGCCCCGTGAAGCAGCGTCTGCCTGTGTGTCCACGGAACGGCTGATAATGGGTACATCTTTCACTTTCGAACGTTCAGTCCTTGATTAACAGTGGTTGCTGATCGCAGAAGCCCTTGCATTAACTACGTTATTGTTGGAGGTTATGTCGTCTCGTGGGGTCCCCACTGCGCAAAGGCCATCGGGTCGATGTCAGCCGCCGTTGACCCGCGCACGGATGTAGTGTCGAGCGGGCCAACCCCGGCCGACCCCGGCCCGATGGCCTTTTGCGCATCGGGTCGGTTGTGAGAGTGGAAATGCGATCGTCCGAGACTGTGAAGTTCTGCTCAGTGTTAATGCTCTAATTAAATCCTTGTGCCCGAGGTACGAAATACCCACATTTTGGAGTTACCCTCTGAGGACTGCATAGCAATTCAGGAGACAGATCGACCATGATAGTTCAAGGGTGGTGGCAGAATAGTTTGGCGTCTATAGGCCACCACCCTTGAACTATCATGGTCAAGCCATATCTTGCTGTGGTGTGTCGCGGGCAGTATGAGTTAAGTCGAACTTGCAGGGGAAATTTGACTTATCCGTCGTTGGAGTAACCGGCATACGGATAAGTCGACTTTTTCACACAATTTGTAAGCGTCGTTTAAGGCTATAGAAGCTATATAAGGAACAGCTATCATTGTGCTCTGCGAAGGGCGCCTGTGGCGCAAGTTGGCTTTTGGCGTCTCGGCACGTTGGTCTGGCCCCGCTGGGAAATTCCTGCATCCACCAGAAAAGGGTCTGGGGTCTCTCTTGTCTACGCTGGGGGCAAAAACACTTTGTCCGGAAACGCTTTATAAGAAAATCCTTTCCTTGTGCTCTGCGACGGGCGCCTTTGCCGCAAGTCCCACGCAAGTCTCGGTACTGTGGTCAGGCCCTGGGAACTCCCCGCATCCATCAATCAAGAGTCTCGCGTCTCTCTTGTACACACTGGCTGACAAATACTATGTCTGAAAAGGCTATGGATGGATGCATAAGGAAAAAACTATCATTGTCCTCTGCCACCGGCGCCTTTGGCGCAAGTCGGCTTTGTGGGTCTCAGTATATAGGTCTGGCACTGGGAACTCCATGCATCCACATATCAAGGGTCTGGGGTCTCTCTTTACACACTGGATTGAACAATACAATGTCGGGGACAGGTTATAGAGGATACATAAGGCTACCTTTGTGCTCTACCATGAGCGCCTTTGGCGCAACTTGACCTTTGGCATATCAGTACATGGGTCTGGGACCTGAGAACTCCCTGCATCCACGCATCAAGGGTCTCGGGGCTCTCTTGTCCACACTGGGGGCCAAAACACTTTTTCCGGAAACGCTAGTAGGGGCTTTGTAAGGAAAACCGTTCCTTGTGACGTGCGACGGGCGCCTTCGACGCAAGTGGCACTCTTGGTGTCTCAGCACGCTGGTCTGGCCCTGGGAACTCCCCTCATCCAGCAAGCAAGGGTCTCGGGTATATCTTTACACACTGGGTGACAAATACTATGTCGTTAACCCATTCAGCCCTGACGCACTATAGCAGGAGATGGCCTATCTATCTCCTGCAACTAGTGCAAAGTCATTAGATGACGCCTCCAAAATTTGGGAATTTTACGGCCGTCGGGCTAAATGAGTTAACGGCTACAGAGGCTACATAAGGAAAACCTTTCATTGTGCTCTGAGTCTATTCAGTACTGAGGAGTAATGTTTGAAGAGAAAAACACTTTGCTTTGACTTCCGTGTCACCGTGCAAAATCAGTTTCCCGTTTACATTATTCTATGTTTGCTAATCGGAGATATGCGCAGCACAGCGTATTATTAACTCACACTAGACGTGACCCGACATGACCCATCTAATTTAACTCATTCAGCCCGACGGATATATTTCCCAAATTTTGCAGGTGTCATCTAATGACTATGCGGCATCAGATGCACGAGATGGGTCCACCATGATAATTCAAGGGCAGTCCCAGATTAGCTTGGCGCCGACAGGCGCCAAGCTAATCTGGCCTGCCCTTGAATAATCATGGTCGACCCGTCTCCTGCTGTAGTAAGTTAGGACTGAATGGGTTAAATGTCGCTAGAAATTACTTTCATGCGGATCTAGACCTCTTGTTGATTTTTAATACAAATAAAAATATCTGAGCGTTTTTAGGCCTGCTGTACAAAAAAACAAAAACAAACAACAACAAAAAAAAAAAACCAACAAAAAAACCAAACAAAACAAACAAAACACAACAACAACCTTTTGATACCGTTGGTACCAATTTCATATACAAAACATAACTCTTAAATTATTTTCTAACTGTCAAGCGAGAGCCCTACGTAGGCTGTACCTCCTGACCACAGTCGAAACGGGAAGAAACAGAAAGTCAGAGAAATAAAAGCTGATGGGGATAAGGAACCCAAAAAGGTATATGCACGTTTTATTTGCTGCTTAGGGTTCATAGTTCATAAACAAAAATAACTCGAAATGTGATAAGTTGGACAATGCCTTCTACCGAAATGCCCACTCGAATCGAAAGCCACGTTCCACCGGTAAATAGATGTAATTCACTGACAATTAAGAGTTGCGTTGCCTGAGTACTGAACGTACATAACATGGGTTCTTTCAGGGGGACCCTTCGTGCATATATATTTGTACATTTGAAGACAAAATCGTTGTATTACTAGTTAGGCTGTGCCAGTGGTTCTTGTCGCTTCTCGGGTCGGATATTTTTTAAACGATGAGAGTCCCGAGCTAAAGCCCTTGACTTTCATCTGCGAAATAAACGCCCTGATCCGGACACTCGAGGTGACAAGAACCATTGGCAAAACATAACTCGTAATAAAACTCTGTTATAAATGTTCTTAGCATGTTTCACAATAATACTCACAAACCAGATAGGTGAGGCTAGCGCTGGCAGAATTGTACTCAAACCAAGGGGAATCACAGCGCTGGACAGACCTTCATGTCTGTGTATGTATGTTTCTCCTGCCTACTTCCTAAGTTCCGGAGAAAGACATGGGTCATATAAGAGACCTGATCCATTCTTTTTGAGGATGGAAATAATCGTCTTATTCTATACCTGCGTATTTCTCTGTGGGCTGGCGATTGGGTGCCTGATAGGCGGGGGCAGGGGATCTAACTGTTGTCTGTCCAGCGCTGTGATTCCCCTTGGTTTGAGTACAATAATACTGCACAACGGTGTTTTCAGGAAGCATTTCTACATTAAATCTACATACCACAGCAAGATATGGCTCGGCCATGATATTTCAAGGGTGGAGGCAGAATAGCTTAGCGCCTATAGGCGCGAAGCTATTCTGCCACCACCCTTGAACTATCATGGTCGATCTCTCCTGAATTGTGATGCAGCCCTCAGAGGATAACTCCAAAATGTGGGTATTTCGTACCTCGGCACAATTGGTTAAGAACTAATAAGCATTAGAGGGCACACCGCATCGATTTTTTTCTCCATCAGACGGTATTAACTAAATAACACCTACACTGAGAGTCAGAGTCCGAAATAGCTCAGGCGGTTACACGTCGTGGGTTCGAATCCCGTCCCGGCCCCGGTAGCTGGACTCACAATCCAGGGGAAAAAACGTGTGTCCGTTGAAAGGTCCTGGTAAATCAAAGTGGCACATTTGGAGTGCGCCTGAGTTGATCAGTGTTCAGGTCGTACTCCAGAGGCAATAGATTTCCCTGTCCCCCCATAACCCGCCCGTCAGGGCCGTCCATTATCACTTCGGTGCCGTGGACGTTAAACACGGAACTAATCAATCAATCACACTGAGAGTCTACTTCGGCGACCCAAGGTCTGAATAATAAATGTACATTTTCTCGTTGTTACGTGGAAGTCGTAGTCGTAGTATGATATCACACCAGACGCACGCACGTAGGGTTCTTGTAAAGAAACTTCACTCAGCTGCAACTCGTCACATGTGGGACAAGGTTGTAGACCACACTGGAGTAACAGTTCCAACAATATTTTATTGCAGCGATGCGATTTCCACACAATGCATTCACAAATGCATCCACAATGATACACTGTCTTCTCTACAATGCATCAACACTTTTGACACACTGCGTCTCTCATACAATGTACACACATACACACTCCTAGAATAATCCAGCAAATTTGCACAACACAACCAATCAAAAAAAGAAAATGTAACCAAAAGTCATAAATATTGATGAAAAATAATACTCAAGAATAAACTGGAAAATTCGACTACTACGATTTTAAACGCCTTTACAAAATGTTGCCGACACTTTGACGTCGTATATGAGGTCACTAGAAAGATCGCGACCCTGCTCGAACCTTCCAGTCTAATGTAGCGAAACTACGCGTCAGAACAAAAATCGTTCGCAGTTCCTCTGTGCGAAAGAACTGAAATGAATCCTACTAAAAAGGTACGCGATTTTTATCCAAAATAACTCAAATGAATATCGGATCTTTCCTATGATTAACACACATAATTGTGCTCTCAAAGAATAACACAACCACAAACGTAACACTCGTCATGTACCCTATGTTGTACGGGCTAGGACCCTAAACACTAGATATGCTTTTATTCAGAAGTCATTTCTTGATACAGACAATAACAGCATTATAAGGCACAATACATCGTTACTGGACCAAGTGCTATTAACGGAAAGAAAAATGACAGAAAGAAAATGGCGGCCAATCATTCCTCAACAATTGCAACATTTTTGCTATTTTAGCATATGTTGAACCCTGTAAAATGATTGTGTTCAGAACGTATTTCTGCATTAAGAAATTAGAGAGCACAACGCATCGTTTCATGCATCAAACATATCCCTCTCTTTGTGTGTGTGTGTGTGTGTGTGTGTGTGTGTGTATGTGCGTGTTTGTGTGTGTGTGTGTGTGTGTGTGTGACGGTGTGTGTGTAGGTGTGTGTGTGTGTGTGTGCGTGTGCGTGTGCGTGTGCGTGTGCGTGTGCGTGTGTGTGTGTGTGTGTGTAGAACACCAGCCCCACAGACACATCCATCCTTGCTGCATCCACATATTGGTTTGTGATTTTGAACCTTTGTATAAAGTGGCCCTCACCCAGAGAGGGAAAACATTGTCGGCCATAAGACCTTTTGCTCATTGGGGAGGGAGCAAACGTTCAAGAAGGAAAGGGAAGTAAGCTAGTAATCGGAGCAAGCTTCCATGACGGTATTTCATGGGTTTGCTCCCTCTGATTACCGTCCTTCGTGGTGCAAGGGAAGAAATGCGGGGCAGAACGATGCTGATTTATTTCCCTTACATTGTGCACGCACCCAAAAATTTCCCCCTAGATTACAGCAATCAGGTACAGACAGCCCTATGAGGGTAGGAGGGTGCGACAGCTGCATCATCTTCAAGAAGCCTTTTAATAATAATAATAATAACAATCGAGTACAAGCAAGCAAACAAACAAACAAACAAACAAACCAACGAACCAACGAAAGATCGAATGATCGAACAAACAAGCAAACAACCGAACAAACAAACACACACACAAACAAACAAACAATCTAAGGATAGAAGTAATAACTGTATTAGTTTAAATTGGGAGTGGATAGATACCCAGTGTGCAGAGGACATCAGGCCGACATCGTGGATAGATACCCAGTGTGCAGAGGACATCTGGCCGACATCGTGGATAGATACCCAGTGTGCAGAGGACATCTGGCCGACATCGGTCCGATGGCCTTTTGCGCAGTGGGTATAAAGAAAAGCGGAAAAATAAAAATATGAGGGTTTGATTCACGACAAGAAATAAAGACTTGAAGAGAGTGATTTAAAACGATTATTTTCCTGGAAATTGTAACAAGGGGCGTAACAGGAGGACACTACACTCGCGAAAAATCGACATTACCTCCCTTTAACCACAGCTTGCTCTATGCAGACGGCGCCAGGGTGTTACGCCCCATTTACCTTCCGTCGCACCGAGAAATTGTCGTACTCTGGAACTAGCCCCAGACCACAATGCTGTCTATCTGCAAGAGACATAGATTCTCATGAGCCCCTGCATTCGCAGGGGCTCATGAGAATCTATGCCTCTTACATATGGACAGGCGTTTGCTCAGGGGTTCATTGGAATCTTTTCCTCAGGAAGCTCTATTACATCTGTCTTCTCTCAGCGTTGAGGAGGCATCAGGGCTTTAAAGCTGAGGTGCAATGAGAAAAACCCGCCCAGCGCGTGTTTTAAAAAGACTCTACAGGACCCAGCTTGGGCCCTGCCCCTAAGTGGGTCAAATCGGTTCGTAACACAGTTGACGGAGTTGGCAACTGCGTATCCCGAGCTTGCAAAACTCTCGGAAAACGACAGACCACTTCCTGTTGCACGGAAATCATCGCGATTAGCAGATCGGACAACAGCAGACGATTCTGTGACACTTTGAAACTGACCAACAGCCACGGATTTTACGCGTTGGGGACTATGATGGCAGAATGTACGGCTGTACATGCTGTAAGTATGACTCCTGACACTTTGTAGTTGTGAACGAATTTTTTCAACACGTACCTCCAGTCCAATATAGGCTAATATAAATAAATAAAGAAGCATTGTGATGTACAACCAACACAGTAAATTGGATGAGAGAGAGAGAGAGAGAGAGAGAGAGAGAGAGAGAGAGAGAGAGAGAGAGAGAGAGAGAGAGAGAGAGAGAGAGAGAGAGAGAGAGAGAGAGAGAGAGAGAGAGAATCGACTGTTTACATAGATGCCAAAAGATACAAGGTCGCCATGGGTCAAGCTGATTTTTAGTAGCTGCCCTTCGTATGGAGAATTTTTTTTGCTGTAGGCCACTCCAGATGAAAAGATATAACAACAAACACAAAACGACAAATAACCGGCCCTCCTTCCTCACCCTTCCGATATCGAATAAAGCTTCAGGCTGTGCTGTGTAACTTACGGATAGCTCGGCCTGGTCCATATCCAGTGTGCGTCCAGGCAAGACACAAATGGCCTGCTCTGTCCGTCGGGTGGTCGAGTGTCGTCTGCTACTGTTGCTGTCAGTAGAAATATCGCTGGTTTAGATCAGTGATCGCGGTGACCACACCGCGCTGCATACAGGAAGTGGCCTGTCTTTTTCACGGGAGTTTTGCTAGCACGACAAACGCAGTTGAAAACTGAGTCAACTGAGTTCCAAACCGGTTTGCCGAAGTTAGCCGAACGTTCACGAAGACAGGGCCCTCGCTGGGTCCTGCAAAGTTTTTTTTAAAACACGTGCGGGGCGGAGTTTTGTGACTGTTTCTCAGCTTTAAGTCAATGACTAGAACACATCGCTCTGAAACATCGGTAACTTGCTGATTGAAAAAAACACGAAAACACACGAAAAAAACACATGATTCTTATCACTGCGGCGGGAGGCACGGGCTCTTGAGAATCCCCCCCCCCTCCCGCAAATGGTAGTCACTTCTGTCGAAGGCTCAGAAAAACTGAATAATTAAAAAAATATCGCCCGCGGCGATTAATTAAAAACGCTAGCAATATTTGATTACTGCTCAAGTGTTCGTCCTCCGCGAAATTGACAAAGCTGACATCATTGTTTAAATTTGCTGATGCTTAAAAAAACTCCTGGTAGGATTCATGCAAAGAATGAACTGGCGTGAAACTGTAATCTCTGACGCTTGAGAACTGTTCACAGAGGTGCACGCATAAATTAAAATAAATTATGTTATTTATTTATTTATTATTTTTATTTTTTTATTTTGTATTTTTATGATTGATTGATTGATTGATTGATTGATTGATCGACTGTATAGCGTCTCTTTCGTGCCCGACGCTAAAGGAGAGAGGAGGATAGCTGGTGATTCCTCAATGACATTAGTTTTGTGCCACATAAGCATGCCTACCATGCCTGATTATCTTGAGTCACATGAGACTAATAATAATAATAATAATAATAATAATAATAATAATAATATAATAATAATAATAATAATAATAATAATAATAAATAATAATAAATAATAATAATAATAATTACGGTATTTATAATGCGCTTATCTTATAATAATTATAACTCTAAGCGTGCACTCACAACTCGCACACGCATGCGCACGCTTTAGACAATGACTCACGTAACACAAATAGTGAAAATACCTTACGACAGTCAGCTTGGGGTGGGGAGTGTGATATAGTGTTAGAACTCACCTCTTTCAACAGTTCTAGCACTATATCACCACACTCCCCACCCCAAGCTGACCGTCGTAATGTATCTTCACTATTTGTGTTACGTGAGTCATTGTCTAAAGCGTGCGCATGCGTGTGCGAGTTGTGAGTGCGCGCTTAGAGTTATAATTATTATAAGATAAGCGCATTATAAATACCGTAATTATTATTATTATTAACTGTTGAAAGAGGTGAGTTTTGAGGGCGGACTGGAAGGAGGAGAGCGAGTGTTTATGACGGAGAGAGAGTGGGAGAGTGTTCCAGGTAGATGGACCGTATACTGAGAAGGAGCGGGGGCCGAAAGTGCTGAGTTTGATGCGGGGGATGAGGAGGCGGAGAGGGTCGGAGGCGGAGCGGAGGGAGCGGGGAGGAGTGTAGGGGTGAAGTAAGTTGGAGAGATAGGCAGGAGCGTAGTTGTTCAGACTAGCTCAAGGGCAGTGCCTGATCAAGGGTAGTGCTCGTAAGGCGCACAATAACACACAAGCCTGCAACCTGCACTACTTAACTCTTTCATTGCCGAGAAAAAAAACCCCAGAGCGCTACACACCTGCAAGAGGCATAGATCTTCATGAGCCCCCGCAGTTGCGGGGGCTCATGAAGATCTATGCCTCTTGCTGGCTTCAATCTGCATCCATGTTGGACCGCCGCTTGGGCTCTTTGACGTGGACTCATCAGAGATTTCAGACGCGCACTCTTTTACTGACACTGACGGGGTTAATTATTGAGTCTGACAGACGAAATGGCCGCGGGGCGGCGTGACTGGAGACGCAGGGGACGCGTATTGTTCACTTCGTGTAGTGTTCATCTGTTCAGTAGATCTCTGACAGAAATCAGTCACCACTCTTGTGCTGCCATGACAGACTGCGATTTACGTTTCGCAACTTGTTCATTTTTGTAACCCTTACAGTACCATTGGGCATTAATCGGAAGACACATTTCAACACCATTTGTGTTTGTTATGCCTTGTCAACACACCTGATGAACTTATTTATTCTGGGCTGACGTAAGCGTGTCAATCTATTTTTAGCTGTTTCTCGTTTTGAAAGCGTTGTATTTCTAGAACGGATTGATTGTACATTGATTGATTGTACATTGCTTAACGTTCCGACAGCAACAAGGCTTTCTCAGGACGTGCCTGCACTGCTTGTGAAAAAAAAACAACAACAACAGAACATTGAATGTATGTCGCCAGCCGGTCTAATACGTTAAATAAACCTACAACATGGGGCCTAAATAAAGCCAAGACCATTTAGCAACACACATCCAATATCAAGAGCTACAGGCAGTGCAGACAGTTGGGATAGTTTTAAAAGACAAATACAGGTGAATGGACCAAGGGTAGACAGAAACACATGCCCCAGAATAGAGGGAAAACCCCACCCTGTGGGGCTGACCAGGGTGACCCTGGGAACTAAAAAGTAGTTAACCCCACCCAAGTCCCCCAGGGCAGACCCGGGTGGGGGGTTCTAGAACGGAGTGGAGTCATTGTCAGATTACTTGATATTCGGACGACGTGTGGTGAACTGGATTGTCCCGTGTCTAAATGAACCCTAACGTCACGACCCCGCTTCCGGGGCGCGAACTATGAGCGCTAACACTCGAGATACACCCAACCCACACTAACACAAACCTAACACAAACACCAGAGGAACAATGACGACGACATTTATTACATGTAACCCTAACAATCAGCCAACTATTCTCACTCAATCCTAACCACGCACTCACGCATCACATTCACACTCACACACGTCCAAACTCCCCACACCGAATACCCGTTACACAATACAAAATAGCAAAATATATAACAAACCAAATGTCCCTAAGATACAAAAGGTTGAGAAAATATATAACTAAATATCCCTAATAGAATAGGAAAACAGATTTAATGAAACTAATATATAATAACGACTAATAATAATACAACCGAAAACTCAACTGAACTGAAAAGCTTAAATCAACAGCCACTGGACCCCGCCGGAAGCATAAGCGTCAAGATCTAACGCCAACAGACTTTCGCCTTTGCTTCCGCAAAGAGTCCCTTACAGCACATGGCTCCTTTTGCAAAGAGTCCCTTACAGCACATGGCTCCTTAAGTAACAGTACTTCAAACAGCACAATATCAACTATATGATGAACCAAATATGCGTACTACAACACAAGTGAAGATCGAGAATGAAATGAATATAATCCGTAAGTTACTGAATCTCCTCAGCGGGATCATGAACGACAAGTTCGACTCAAACTTTAGTTTTCGCAAACTAGACATTCACAGCACATGGCTCCTTTAACTAACAACGTTTCAGAATAAACAATATCACGTATACAAATGGAGCAAATGTCCTTAACATGACTGAAAGTTGAATTAACTCAATATAGTTCACGTCACTGGACCTTCTCGCCGGAAGCACAACCGTTAAGCTCAGCTCAGCTCGACGCTCCTGCTTCCGCGATAAGGTCTTCAGTAACACAGGCTGCTTTTAAATAATACAATCTCTCGAAAACTTTCCGTTACTGTGACAAAGCTCCTCTTACAATACTGTCACTACGAGGAGATGAAATAAATCTCACAATGTTCTTTAAAAGATTATACACAAACAAAACTTTGCTTAAACATGTTAGAAATAATTAAACGGGAGGACCCGACCTGACTAAACACGAAGCGCGCCGCGACACTCGCAAAGGCATCCAGATTCGGCGTCGTACCCCCACAAGGCGGAGTGACACAGTCAGCCTCCACTCTCAGTACACCATTGGATTAGATTAGGAACCAGGTTTGGAAGCATGCCATCCGTGAAGACGCCCCGGCTAGGACAAAGACAAACAAGGACAAGACAAGCCAGGGGTAAAGTCGTCGCAGCTCTTCTTTCTCGTCTTAGGACACCGACTCCCGGGCTCGACCAGGGCCGTCTCGTAGGGCCGTCACAGAGGGATGACACGGCTACTTGAGTCTGGCGGCTAATGGAAAACCACCCCCGCACAAACCCCCCCTGTTCTCGTTCGCAGCTGGAATGCGATTGTCTAGCAATTTGGATATCTTTAGGTTAGCGAAAAACCGCTCACTACATTATGTGATTGAACTACACGTGAAACAACAACCACCCAATCGCGTTCAGACCGAGCGACCACGTGTGTTACGCCGATTTCCAAACTCTCGCAAGGCAGCAAATGCACGTGTACAGGCCAAATACTAGACACCTATGCTATCGCTACCCGGAGACTAACTAAACCCTGTCACCCCTCTAAACTTACTCCCCTACAAAATTAGACGAAAAAAACCCCGTGTCGTGACACATAACTAGACCTGTGTGTAGCGTTTCGTAACCATCTGTTACAGCAGTGTATCTTTGAACAGTTACGGCGGTAGTGGGCCTTTAAAAACCGCAATATGGACAATTTCGAGACATTCTAAAGCAGTCTGTTCCAGGGCGGGCTTTGATTGCTAAACTTCGCCACTACAACGGCTTATCAAAGGAGAAAACAAAAAGCAAAAAAAGCTTTTGTTTTACGACAATCCAACTTTATGCGTTTAAGGTAAAGGCCCAACACAAGGCGCAAAAGGCCATCGGGCCGATGTAGGCCGCTGTTGGCCCGCGCACGGACGTGCGCGGACCAACGGCGGCCTACATCGGCCCGATGGCCTTTTGCGCATTGGGTAAGTGCCCCGGGAGCAGTCTCAACATTGCATAAGACTGTTTGACGAATATCAACACCCGACATATACACTACGCATCAACAGAAACTTTACTAAGTTCTGCACATCATAATTTTCTAACACCTAAAGATTGTGTAATTCAGATTGCATGAACAAAAGGCTTGTTCTTTCGTCCTTACAGTGCTGCAAAATGCAATCTTTTCCATTGTGTCTCCTTTACGTTACAACCCTGTGAGCGCGACACCCCCAAAGTCAAAACTTGCAATGTGACAATTTCGCGTGTCGCGTTCACAGGGTTGTACCGTACACGAAAAACAACTGAAACGAATGCAGTTTGCTGCACTGGAAAGACAAATGCGCAATCGTTTCGTTGGTGCAATCACTGTCAGTTTAAAAATCTTCAGGCATTGGAGAAATATCGTCTGCCAAAAATTGTTCTGATGAGTAGTATATATATATATATATATATATATATATATATATATATATATATATATATATATATATATATATATATATATATATATATATATATATATATATATATATATATATATATATATATATATATATATATATATATATATATATATATATATATATATATATATATATATATATAATTTTTCAATAAATTCTGAGAATGCTGTGCTAATGCCATGTAATTCCAGGCTGGTAAGCTTGCATTGTGTCATCAGGACATCAGCTGTCCTTTTGTGACTGCATCGCTTATTAGATCTTTTGAGCCTTGCACTGAACACCTATCACATAAAGCAATAGGGACTACCCCCAGGCGCCCCGCCACCCGCTGGAGAATATCCAGTCTTCCCCCCGAGGGGGGATGCTAGAAAATATTCCCAAACAGATTTTGGACCTGCTGAGTAGATTTAAAGTTTTTGCCGCCTACGACCGGTTTCGCCCCAAGGTGGGGCTCTTCAGGTAGGCATGCGGCGTAACCTGAAATTGCAAACACAACGCATGTACCAGAAGCCGCCTCCATATATTATATATATATATATATAATGTGTTATAATGTTACAATGCCCCCTAGCGAGTGGCTACGGTTGTTTTTTTTTCCGTTCATAACTTGACTTTGTTTCCGTTTTATCGCTGAAGCGCATGCGCCGCTCAACTCCACCCAAGCATCAGAGACGAGGTAAAAGCTATTTATAGCCCCAAACTCCAGGTCCTCGAGCAAAAACAGAAAGTAGCTGGTGATCTGATATAACGGCCTTTGTGGGGCTATATCACAGTCAGGTGTCTTAATTAATCTGACCGTGAGTGAAACATGCATGCAGCTATACCCGGAAATCAATGTAACAGGTTTGTACGATCACCGCGGACCCTAGTTTAACCCTTAGTGCAGTATTGTTGTGAGACATACTACGAACATCGACAGAGGAGATATTGCAAACTACTGATTAACCACTTCCCGCTGGGAGCTTCTCGCGTTAACCCATTCAATCCCCCCCCAAAAAATTGAACCCCACCCAACCGCAAGAGGTATAGATCCTCATGAGCCCCCGCAGTCGCGGGGGCTCATGAGGATCTATGCCTCTTGCTGAAACCACTTTATATCCATGTTCCTTTGACGGCTGAATTCACCATGATTTAAAAAAAACACAAATTGCGTCCACTGGCCGTGAAGGGGTTAAGTTCTGGAAGGGAAAGCTGGTCGCACGAGCTCTTGTCGGCACGGTGGGCTTTTGAAGTCTGAGAAACTAACACGGGGCGCTCGATAACCGGCCCAAGGCGGTGGTCGCAGGCTGGAATCATCAAAGACAGTCGATCGCTGGACCCGGGTGGAGAGGACACATCCAGGGCACTAGACAATGGGGTGGCGAGGGGAACGAGTGCCTGTAAGACGGGTAGATCGCGAGCGAACACGGGTGAGAGCACAAAAAACCGCGGGTAGGATAAACACACACTTTGCGTTCTCAGTCATAGCTTAAACCCCGTTGGTTTCCCCCGTCAGAAGAGCAGGGACGCAAATTGTACCAGCAAGAGGTATAGATTCTCATGAGCCTCTGCGTCTGCAGGGGCTCATGAGAATCTATGCCTCTTGCAAATGGAAGTTTTTGGCTAATGTCGATTATAATGGTCGATTCTTGAAATGTTCAGAGTTCAGAAATAACTTAGATGAAACATTTTTATTTTTTGATTTTTTTTGTGTTCTGAGGTGTTTGTGCATACACAGCCTTTCATCAAGCCAGTTCGACCTGCAGGACGTGCAGATTCTCATGAACGAGCTGCAGCAGGGGTTCGTGTGAATCTGTTTTGTGTCCCTTGCTTTCTTGACTCCGTGCTGTCACAAACGTGTCTCATGCTCGCTTTTTTTCAGGCCTACGATTGAGGTATGTCTTGCTGCCGCCTGACCGACGTAATAGCTATTGGCCGATCGCGCGAACCTGGTCCCGTTTCGAACGAAAGAAAATCTGCTGAAAATACAGAAATCCAGACCAAAGAACTGACCGCCCAGCGCGCAAACTGCAAAAGGCAATCCCAACAAAGAAACACGCATAGAAAGGGCAAGCACAACGCGGTTTATTAACCCGTTTAGCCCCAACGCCCTACGGCAGGAGAAGGATCGGCCGCGATAATTCAAGGGTAGTGCCAGATTAGCTTGGCGCCTGAAGGCGCCAAGCTAATCTGACACTACCCTTGAATGATCAAAGTAGAGCCGTCTCGTAGTCGTTAGGTGAGCCCTCCAAAATTTGCAAAATGCGGCTGTGGGGATAGGTAGGATAAGTTTTCAAAATATACACATAGATGTAAAGATGTACTTGGGTGAGAGTGATGGTTGGGATGTATATATAGTGGATGTGATTCTGGAGTAAGGTATTAAAAAAAAAAGGCTCAACTATTAAATCAAAATAAAAGAAAGAGCAGGGCAGACATACAGCTCGAGGATTATTTTTGGATGGAAGATGGACTGATGGAATGGATGGGAGTAACTGATGGACAGACTGGAGTAACTGATGGACAGACTGGAGTAGCTGATGGACAGACTGGAGTAACTGATTGGCAGGAGTAACTGATGGACGGACTGGAGTAACTGATGGACGGACTGGAGTAACTGATTGACAGGAGTAACTGATGGACGGACTGGAGTAACTGATGGACAGACCGGAGTAACTGATTGGCAGGAGTAACTGATGCACGGACTGGAGTAACTGATGGACATACTGGAGTAACTGATGGACAGGGTAACTGATGGACGGACTGGAGTAACTGATGGACAGACTGGAGTAACTGATGGACAGACTGGAGTAACTGATGGACGGACTGGAGTAACTGATGGACATACTGGAGTAACTGATGGACATACTGGAGTAACTGATGGACAGGAGTAACTGATGGACGGACTGGAGTAACTGATGGACAGACTGGAGTAACTGATGGACGGACTGGAGTAAATCAGGGAGTCGACGACGTGTCAGCCGTCAAAGTGGTTTTTAATATGTGTGCTAGTACGGAGACGGTGACAAAGGACCTTGATCACAAGCGTGCTGGTCCGCTATTTTGGACCTCACGGCTTCAGACCGTTGGGTCCAAAATCACGGACCAGCACATTTTCTGCAACACTAAGAAGTCTGATCGGCTTTGCCCGCCTTGAATGTTCAAACTTAACACATTCTACCCGAGGACCGAAAACCCCCACAAAAGTTTGAAGGTGCCCTCTGAAGGACTGCATTACAATTCCAGAGACAGATCGAGCATGATAGTTCAAGGGTGATAATAATAATAAATAATTACGGTATTTATAATGCGCTTATCGTATAATAATTATAACTCTAAGCGCGCACTCACAACTCGCGCACGCATGCGCACGCTTTAGACAACGACTCACGTACCACAAATAGTGAAATACATTACGACAGTCTACTTAGGGTGGTGAGTGTGGTGGTATAGTGCAAGAACTGTTGAAAGAGGTGAGTTTTGAGGGCGGACTGGAAGGAGGAGAGGGAGTGTTTCTGACGGAGAGAGAGAGTGGGAGAGTGTTCCAGGTGGATGGACCGTATACTGAGAAGGAGCGGGGGCCGAAAGTGCTGAGTTTGGTGCGGGGTATGTGGAGGCGGAGAGGGTCGGGGGCGGAGCGGAGGGAGCGGGGCGGAGTGAAGTAAGTTTGAGAGATAGGCGGGAGCGCAGTTGTTCAGGGATTTGTAGCAGAGAGACAGAATCTTGTATTGGATGCGTTGGGGGATGGGAAGCCAGTGAAGGAGTTTGAGCAGGGGAATGATCAGGTCGGATTTTTTTCTTTCTGAGGACGAGGCGGGCAGCATTGTTCTGGACGCGCTGGAGAGTGAAAGTGGTGGAGTGAGGGAGGCCGGAAAGGAGAGAGTTGTAGTAGTCGATGCGAGATAGGATGAGAGAGACAGCAAGTTTGGTGGCAGCTTCCGTAGTGAGGTATTTTCTGACCTGACTGATGCGGCGGAGGTGGAAGTAGCATGCCTGGGCCGTGGCGGAGACGAAGCTGGTCTTGGAAAGAGGAATCGGGGATAACGCCGAGGTTTTTGGCCGAGTCAGAGAGGGAGATGGGGGTGCTGTCGAGTTGAAGGTGGGCGCCAATCTATTCTGGCACCACCCTTGAACTTTCATGTTCGTTTTACGACTTGTCGTGGTGTGTCCGGACTGAATGAGTTAATAAAGTCACCTGCACAACTGCAGAATCAATGTCCAGGTTCCAGTGTTCGCGACACGTTCTTCTCGCTGTCGGTCCACGAGCCGGGTTGTCTCCCCTTGTCGTGGACACGTGTTATCTGCCCCTGCCCGTGACCTGTGTCGTTGGCGTTGCAGCCTTAAAACGCGCAGGCACAGCCAGCTTCCGTCAAATTGGAGTCAGTGGGTCACTGTATTGTTGGGCGATAAAACAGACGAAGGGGTGGGGTGCATTCTAATATCACGTTTCTTTCCGTCGGCAAGAGGCATAGATCCTCATAAGCCCCTGCATTCTGCAGGGGCTCACGAAGACCTATACCTCTTGCTGGAGACGTATCGATGGAAATGTACAGTTTGCTTACGTAACTGTTTCTTTGACGGAGGAAGTCATTGGGTCTACAGCCTACGATTCGATGTCGATTATCAGCAAGAGGCATAGATCCTTACGAACCCGTGCAGTTTGCAGGGGCTCATGCCCAGGAAACAACGATCCTCGGGCAAACGACAGCCGCAATGGGCCCGCGCACGGCTGTCGTAGGCCCGAAGTCGTTTTGCAACTCGGAGACCATCGGGAATAATTTCCATCACATCGCTTCTTGTTTTTTTTTGGATGGAGGAGGTGATCAGACCTACAGCCTGCGACTAGATGCAGGAGGAGGTGTCACGACATTTCCTCTTATCGACAAAGGTGGATAAATCACGTGACCTTGCTGACATCTCGCGCCGCCGCCATGTTAAATCACGTGTAGGACGAGATGTGCACGTGCCGCTTGTTACAGGGAGGTCAGGACATGCTGTAACCACCTCACACTTGGCCCAGTTTAGTGTTTTGATGGATGCAACGGCTGCACGTGTTTTTATTGACAGAGCATTGACTTATGTCCTGGGTTCTTGCAGTTCCCCGTTTTACAACAAAACAAGAAAATGAGGAAAGAGAGAAGAAAGACAGAAAAAGGAAAGAAAAACTCAAGTCCACAGAAAATAGCTAACATCTTGACTCATCAATGGCAACGAAAAGTCAAAAATATACTACTGACCACACATAGAACCTGACTCAATGCCGCCAATAACCCAATGCGCAAAAGGCCATCGGGCCGACGTCGGCCCGATGGCCTTTTGCGCATTGGGTAACCACAAATAAGAAAATTCTGTAGAAAAACTAAGTGCTATTTCTTGTTCGCGATATGTGTGTGTGTGCATTTGTGTGTATGTGTGTGTGTATGTGTGTTTGTGTGTATGTGTGTTTGTGTGTATGTGTGTGTATTTGTGTGTGTGTGTGTGTGTGTGTGTGTATTTGTGTGTGTGTGTGTGTGTATGTGTGTGTGTGTATGTGTGTGTGTGTGTGTGTATGTGTGTGTGTGTGTGTGTGTGTGTGTGTGTGTGTGTGTGTGTGTATGTGTGTGTGTGTGTGTGTGTGTGTGTGTGTTCGCATGCAAGTGTCCTTGTGCCGGTGCGTATCCGTGATTCATTTTCTTTCAACGACACTAGACCATGCCTGTGCGTTGTTCTTCTTCGCGATGTGTGTGTGTGTGTGTGTGTGTGTGTGTGTGTGTGTGTGTGTGTGTGTGTGTGTGTGTGTGTGTGTGTGTGTGTGTGTGTGGTGTGTGTTGTGTGTGTGTGTGTTCGCATGCAAGTGTCCTTGTGCCGGTGCGTATCCGTGATTCATTTTCTTTCAACGACACTAGACCATGCCTGTGCGTTGTTCTTCTTTGCGATGTGTGTGTGTGTGTGTGTGTGTGTGTGTGTGTGTGTGTGTGTGTGTGTGTGTGTGTGTGTGTGTGCGTGTGTGTGTGTGTGTGTGTGTGTGTGCGCGTGCGTGCACGCCATCCACATGTGTGTGTGTGTGTGTGCGTGTGTGTGTGTGTGTGTTTGCATGCATGTGTCCTTGTGTGTATCCGACCGTGACTCATTTTCTTTCATCGACACGAGACCACGCCTGCGCGTTGACCAGAACATTACAGAGTGACCTCCCCTCCATAAAAAACGCCGCGCGTGGCATGCCGGGAGTGCCGGCGAAGGCTAATGAGGCATGTGCACAGATAGTGATGACGTATTGAGATAATACGCAAGCAGGACAACTCCTCCAGTACTAGGAGAAGGGAAGGGTACCGACGGATTTACGATTTGTCATTAGGAGGCTGATTACGTCCTCTTGTTCGGTCTTTTAGCCGCGTCAGACCACGTGCCAGAGGCCTAGATCATCTTGAGCTCCTACAGACTCAAGTGTTCATGAGAATCTATGCTTTTTGCTGAAGAGGTTTAGCCACATTTACATCATGTCTACCCTTCAAACGGAACTGAAACAAGGTTCACGCCCTTCGGATTATCCTCGGTGCATCGGATCTGTCGAATGGGGGAGGGATCGTTTGGAGACGGTAACTGCCTTTTTTTCTGATACAATTACGTTGACATTCGTAATTAATTAATGGGCACGCGCACGCACGCACACACACATTCACACACACACCAGCACCACCACCACCACCACCACCACCAACAAAAACAGTAACAACAACAGCAACAGCACCATCAACGGTCAACAACAACAATCAACAAACCAGCCAAGCATCACAAACTGCACGAGAAACATTTTTTTCTCACATCTCTATAAAATGTATCCTTTAACGGCTATAGATTAAGTGAAGAGTCCGAAATAGCTCAGACGGTTAAGTGTCAGAGCAAGAGAGCGAAGGGAATCGCCGGGTCGTGGGTTCGAATCCCCGTCGCGGCCCCGGTAGCTGGATTCACAATCCCGGGAAAAAAGACGGGCTTGTTCAATAGCATGTCCGTTGAAAGGTCCTGGTAAATGAAAGTGGCACAGTTGGAGTGCGCCTGAGTTGATCAGTGTTCATGTCGTACTCCATAAGCAATAGATTTCCCTGTTCCCCATAACCCGCCCGTCAGGGCCGTCCATTATCAATTCGGTGCCGTGGGCGTTAAACCCCGAACTAACCAACCAACTATAAATTAAGAGATGGTGATCAGGCACTACCATTGGACTATCCTAGTCCATCCACCGCGTGCTGCAGTCTGATTGAGTTGGAGGAGTGAGCAGTAAGCAACGATTTCTGACGAAGACAACACCCCAGTACACAAGAGCCATCGGGTCGTCGTCGCCCGCCATTGGCCCGCGCACGTGCGTGCGCGGGTCAACGGCGGCCGACGTCGGCCCGACGGCCTTTTGCGCATTGCCACATGTACAACGTCTCTGCTCCCAGCATTGTTAGGGCCAGCCCCACCCACACGGACAACACACGCATCACGCCCTGCACGTGCCACACGGCTTTGACCTGGGGACCTGCGGCTGGGGAGCAGGTAGCCCTGGGAACCATCTGTCTGTCCACTGGGATAGGAGGCCGTTGGCACGAGACCTCTGGATCCTATCACACGGAAAAGATGCCTTGATTATAACGATTGCCTTCGTCGTCATTTTTGTAGTCATCATCCCCATAATGATCACGATACCCGTCATCATCATCATCATCATCATTAGCATCATCGTCATCGATCTTGTCATCTTTGTCATCGTCTTCATTCTGATCAAAGATATACGAACTTGGGCCTACACGTTAGGCTAAATATTTTTGATGCCGGACAAAATGCGGAAGGGCTCAGTCATGCCAGTGCGCAAAGGCCATCGGACCGATGTCGGCTCGATGGCCTTTTGGGCACTGGATTCGTGTTAGTGGGGTTCTCGCAGTGCATTCCAGGAACAAACTAGGTTCCGGTGTTTATCCAGGTCTGGAAGTTTTCCGGCAGTAGTCTCATCACTGTGGGATATCCCACTAACTTATCGGCCTTCCACATTAACAAGAACAAGAAGGAGAAGTCTCAAAACAAAGTTACTGCAAACTCGTAACCCGATGCGCGAAAAACCGTCGGGCCGACGTCGTCCCGCGGCCTTTTGCGCATTGGTCAGCTGAAGGAATAGGTGCGCAATGTGTAGCTTTATGTATTACCTATGTAGTGCCGCACCCCCCTCCCTCCCTCCCCCACGCCACCCTCCTCCGCCGAAAGAAAGAAAGAAAGAAAGAAGCTTTCGAAACTGCAAATACGTTAAATTATCAAACATCCGTCCATCCATCCATCCATCCATCCATCCATCCATCCATTCAACCAACCTGCTAGCCCCCCCACCCCACCCCCAACCTCCCCCTCCCCCACCAGCCAGTGAAACTGCTGCTGATTTACTGACACATTTTCTCTAGCGTCGCTACCAATAAAAGATGTGGATGGTTACAAGTCCCCGTTCCGTCGTTGCAACAAACGAGGCACCGGCGAGCTATAACAAGTCATGACACAACTCATTTATCTGTCTGAGCTTTGTGTAGCATTTCATCAGCGACAATTTCACCTGCAATAGGGACAGATCCTCTTGAGGCCCTGCAGTCTTCAGGGGCTTATGAGGTTCTATGTCTCTTGCTGACAAAAATAAAAATCATTTCTGTTTGAGTTCCGCAGGGAGAGGAAGGAAACACTAAGAAAACGTGGATAGCAAGTGCGCCTTCTGTGTAAAACTTCAGTAACACCTACGACCTTCTCATGTGTACGGACAATGATGGAAACTACGTCAGCAAGAGACATAGATCTTCATGGGCCCCCGCAGTATGCGGGGGCTCATGAAGATCTATGTCTCTTCCAGATGGACTCAGGCCTCATGATTTCTACGAAAGCTGTGTGAAGCTTGTTTGTCATGACAAATGATGCTGTCGCCTGCACTTTGGTCTCTCGTGTATACCGACTTTTACACTCTTTACACTGTGTCCAACATACATTTGTGATGAATGATAAATCTAACGTTTTTTTTCCTGCTTCCCTTGTGTCAAGACGCGATGCATGCCTGCGCCATACGTCTGAAGGCGCCTGGAGAGCTAATCTGGCACTACCCTTGAACTTTAATGGCAGAGGTGAGTGCGTTAAGGAGTACAGAGGAGCCTGTTTGAACGACCATTTTTTTTTGCGAGAAAAAAGTGATCTTAAAACAAGATCTCAAGAGTATTACAGTCCTGAAGGGTAAACAGCGTCACCTGTTATAAAAAAAAACAGTCCTTTAGGTGGCTACAGCCTCCTACATAATATCCCCCACCCGGGTCTGCACTGGGGGACTTGGGTGGGGTTAACTACTTTTTAGTACCCAGGGTCATCCTGGTCAACCCCACAGGGTGGTTTTTCATTCTATTCTGGGGCATGTGTTTCTGTCTTCCCTTGGTCCATTCACCTGTATTTTCCCTTTTAAACTCTCCCTACTGTCTGCGCTGCCTGTAGCTCTTGTTATTGGATGTGTGTTGCTAAATGGTCTTAGGTTTATTTTAGCGTATCAGACCGGCTGTCGACATACATTCAATATTCTGTTTAGTTTTTTTTATTTTTTATTTATTTATTTATTTTTTTTTTAATTTTTACAAGCAGTGCAGGCACGTCCTGAGAAAGTCTTGTTGCTGTCGGGACGTTAAGCAATGTACAACCAACCATCCTACATAATAGTCTTTAATGAGAGGTGGTCTCTCATAACAGGGCCGGATCCAGGGGGGTCCATGGCCCCCCTACCCCCATAAAAACTACAACATAAAACTGAAGGATGATCTTTGCTCACCTAGGTGAAAAACAAAACAAAATAAAGCCGTACTCAAAACAGTCAAAACTCTGCTTTAGGTGTCTGTTTCAGGTGGTTAATTTTTAATTTGCCCCCCCCCCCCAAACATGTAAGTGATCCGGCCCTGCATAAGGCTGGCCTCTCAAAACAGTTTTTGCTGTACATTTTCCTGAACCCTTTAGGTGCCGAAAATAATTTAATATTTAATATTGCCCAACTGCAAGAGGTATAGATCCACCACTTTGAATTCATGTTCCAGGGACAGCTAGTTTGTTGTTTTAATGTTCAATTAACGAAGATACACAGTCTGCGTCAGATGGAACTGAATGGGTTAACTCATTCTACCCTTACACCGAAATCCTTACACCGCAACGGCGGCCGATGTCGGCCCGATGCCCTTTGCGCACTGCGTATCATGTACAACTTCCACTGTTGCTGATCGAGGACCTACGACTGAACTGCCATCTCTGATCGTAATATCTCGCTGGCACTCTTTCGCTTTTGACTTTCTTCAGAATCTTTGCTGCATTTTTAGTGTGGGATAGATTGGTTAGTGGACTGGTTGTGTGGTTAACTGAATGACCGGTCGGTTGCCTTGTTGTCTGCCTGTTGGTCCACTAAAGGCCCACTACCACCGTAACTGTTCAAAGATACACTTCTGTAACAGATGGTTACGAAACGCTACACACAGGTCTAGTTATGGTTCATTTAGACACAGGACAATCCAGTTCAGCACACGTCGTCTTTATCTCATTCTACCCCAAAACCGAAATCCGGCCCAAATGTTGCGGTTGTCCTGTGAAGACTGCCTAGCAGTGTAGGACACAGATCGGCCATGATAGTTCAAGGGTGATGCCAGAATAGCTTGGCGCCCATAGGCGCCAAGCTATTCTGGCCGCATCACCCTTGAACTATCATGGTCACGATCCTTACTGATCTTTCTGTAGTGTGTCTGGGGTAGAATGAGTTAATGTAACGCATACCCATAGGCGTTCCTTACGCCAGAGTAGGTGATATTGTGGATTTATGCTGCCTGGCTGTTGCCTAAACACAGATGGCGCCGCATACCTGACATGACGATGCAGGCACAAGGTATGCACACCGGCAGGTATCTTAGTTTACCTTTTACAACTTTCACCACGATGCCGTCAACACGTCTGTGTGCTGCTCTGTGAGTTTGGACCTTACGAGCGGGGATCAAGTGTCTTGCGTTTCCCCCTGGTTGTCATGGTTTATTTAGTCAGCGACACACGGGGAACGCCGGAATTCAGACTCAAAAACCAACAACAAAAGCATAAGTAAAGCTAGGAATGAAGCCATCTTGTGTGCCGCGGCAGTCCGGATCTCACAGCATTGGCCCGTCTTTTGGCAACAGACCGGCACTCACATGTTGTTGTGGGAATCTCGCAGACTGAGGAAATCTCGCAGACGCGAGATTTGGTTGTAACATGTTTCAAAATAAGCCAACAAAATGCGTACTGGAGTTGAATATTCATTACGCACATGAAACAGTGCGACCCCCACCCAAAATCGTATAAATCAGGTTGACACGACATATTCCAACATACCAAGCGCTCCCGGCTATACTTTCCCCGCCCTCCTCGCAGAAGAGCCCGAGGAAGGGGCCATAACTCACAGTCTGCTTTAGACCCCCTTTGTCGAAGTTGAAGCAATATCTCATTTTTCACTGCCTTTCTAACTCAGACTAACCGCAGCTTACGCGCATCATCAGGACAGCCACAAGAGACATAGATCCTCACGACCCCCGTAGATGCGGTAGCTCATGAGGATCTATGTCAGTCTCTTGCATCTGGATGGCGTTCGCTGAAGGAATGCAGCCAAGGATTTCGAGTTGCAGAAGATTTTCACAGTGCGTTCCCGCATGTCATTGTTTACAGGAGTTTATGAGGAAAAACGGGCATTCCGGCGTCGTTCTTCGCAAGTCAGGCACTTCATCGGCTCAGCGCGCCCTGTCCGTGCTCACCTGGACTAACAGTAGAACCTGTTATGAGCGGCCTACCTTTCTTCAAGAAAAATTGGCCTTAAAAGGTACGAGCTCTCTCAAGAGAAGCCTATCTTTAAGGACCATCGTTCTGCTGGCTGTTGCGGTTTTTTTGTGTTTTAGTTTGGGGTTTAACGTCCACGGCACCGAAGTGATAATGGACGGCCCTGACGGGCGGGATATGGGGGACAGGGAAATCTATTGCCTATGGAGTACGACCTGAACACTGATCAATTCAGACGCACAGCAACTGTGCCACTTTGATTTACCAGGACCTTTCAACGGACATGCTATGGAACAAGTCCGTCTTTTTCCCTGGATTGCGAGTCCAGCTACCGGGGTCGAAACGTTTATTCGAACCCACAACACGGCGATTCCCTTCTCTCTCTCACTCATTGCTCCGACGTTTAACAGCCTGAGCTATTTCGGACTCTACAATGGCTGTAGCCACATTTGAACTGCTTTTGAACGCTACCCAACTGCAAGAGACATAAACCCTCATGAGCCCCCGCATTCGCGGGGGCTCATGAGGATTTATGTCTCTTGTTAGTCCTGTGTTCTTTATGCCTGTTTTTCGTCTCATTAACATCTGTTTCTTCACACGAATGGCGGTCATGGTGCAGCGGTTTCATATGTGAAATTCGTGATCTGTGGAAGCGAAGGGATTACTCCTGAATAAAGGTGATGTTTGATAAGGGTGACTAGAGAACACTTGCCAACTCTTGCTGCAGCGCCATCTTAGTGTCCAGATCATGGAAGAAGATGAAAAAAATAAAAATGACCAAGATCGGCCAAACGCAATTCTTCAAGTTGAGGGCGTTATTCAGCGAACGACTGATATCTGCTCGAAAGAACAGATCATAAAAAGGTGATTGCCACCTCTTGCCTCTAACAGATAAGTGCAAGCAGCCATTTCTGTCTGTTTTTTATTTTCAAGATTTTAAACCGAAATTTAATAAATTGTGTTGTACTTACTTATCGTTTCTTAGGGTCTTTATTTCTTTGTTGGGGTGTTCTGCACATAATTATAGGGCACTTTATGATCGTATGGGCTGACAAAATAACATAAGCAAATTTGTGTATAAGAAAGCATAAAAACGCAAAGCAGAACTTCCTCAAGAAGTGTACAAACGAACAAACAAACAAACGCAGAGAGAGAGAGAGAGAGAGAGAGAGAGAGAGAGAGAGAGAGAGAGAGAGAGAGAGAGAGAGAGAGAGAGAGAGAGAGAGAGAGAGAGAGAGAGAGAGAGAAAGAGAGAGAGAGATACAATCATTAACAACGGACATATTAAACACCATGATAAAAGAATAATGCAAAGCAAAAGACCAAAAAATCGTGTTTGTCCAGCAAAACAAAAGTCCTTGACCACTTGCACCGGCAAAGGGAGTGAACCAGAAGAGATTTTGACCCGGAGACCTTGAAAGCACAAGCTGTCATACGGACTGACAGCAGCGCCACTAGAATAATATTGTTTATCGTTCCTGCGCATTAAGAGATCAGACTATAAAACACCACTCAGTCACATCCTTACACACCCCTCACCCGCTGAGAAACAACAGGACTTGATGTCCTCTGGCAAGAGGCATAGATTCTTATAAGCCCCTGCGAATGCAGGGGCTTATGAGAATCTATGCCTTTTGCAGACATATTCATGTCAATTGCTAAAACACCTCTCAATTGCGCCCTTTCATCCTCCCGCTGAGTTCAACCATCTGAGGAACAACAGGGCTTGATGTCGGGTGGCAAGAAGCGGAGATTCTCACAAGCCCCTGCTACGGCACGGGCTCACGAGAGTCTGTGCCTTTTGCAGAGGTATTCATGAGTCTGGCTAAAACACCACTCAAGGAATGGACTCCAAATATACGATTCCTACTCGGCATCGAAGTTGCCATCAAGAATATTAGTGTGTCTGACACCATCTTCAGAGTTCTCTACTCACGTCTCAAACCCGACGAGCAATACGCTGCCACGGGATTATATGCTAATAATAATAATAATAATGAGTATTTATATAGCGCTTAATCTTACTCAAAAGCTCTAAGCGCTTTACAATCTGTACACAAAAATAAAAATACAATGACATATGCACATAACAAACAAAGCACAATGCCCGAACACACCACTTTTACAATAAACTAAACAACAATACATACATAATAATTTATATTCTAATTAACATTCAGTCTAAACAAGGAGGATTGCAGAACTACAACTAAGGCATCAAACACTGGCAGTTATTCAAAGTAAAGCTTGAAGAGGTGAGTTTTCAACGACCTCTTGAAGTCAGAGACAGACTCACTGTTTCTGACCTCAAGAGGAAGTGTATTCCATAACTCCATATGCTCCACGAGTTCCTCTGCCAGTGTGGCATAGACGCATGTCGGTGTCACTGATCAGTCACTTAACTCATTCAGCCCGGCGCACTTATTTCCCAAATTTTGGAGGCGTCATCTAACGACTATGCACCTCCTGCTGTAGTGCGTCAGGGCTGAATGGGTTAACACTATATCGGCAATTTACATGTATGCCTTTGACAGATGGAGCTCGGGGTTTGCGTGATCGCTCATCCAAGGTCATAACTGCATTCACTGTGAAGGCAATAGACAGCGACTCTGTTTCTGTGAAAAGCGAGAATATCATTGTAATAAAATTAAAATTTCGCTTTTCAGAAATATATACTTACTGCCGGTTTGCCTTCACAACTGTTTCACTTTGATTTTGAGCATCAGATGTTTTTTTGGCTGGTTGGTTTGAGTTGAAAACTTTGCAAGATGAAACACCGGAAAGCCCTGCTTAATTAACTCATTGGCGGCCAGCCGCATCCGGATGCGGCTGGCCGCGAATGAGTTAACGTAAACAAACCTATCCGTATCGTGGATGAACATCCTTATCCTGCGACTGCTATGTATTCTACGTATCAGACGATTCTTTAATCAAGCAATTGGACTCCGAAATTAATGAGAAATACTACTCTCAGGGACATTCCCTTGTGAATTCCACCGTCAAATTCTGGTATCTAGTGAGGTGTATGTCTATCATAAAGCCTTAGATCTTCCGGCTCTCGTCTAACTTATCATTCCCGCGTGGTTTCAATGCGTGCGCGCGTGATTGGCAGTTGCGGCTGTTGCCCGAGGTTCAACCCCCACCTCTCCCTCCGTCTCCGCCATCCTGGCTCCAGGTCGTTCCCTGGGTGATGCTGCGGTCACATCTTATGGCCATCACAGTCAAATACATGTACAGATGAATTTATTGTAATTTGCCTCACTCGCTCACCCAGTTCCATCTGCAAGAGGCATAGATTCTCATGAGCCCCTGCTAGCAGGGGCTCACGAGAATATATGCCTCTTGCTCATTAAGATCTGGTCAGCATTGCCTCAAACTGAAGTCATTAGTCCGAATTAAACCCTTGACTGCCTAGAAAAATGGAACACCGCATAACCGCAAGAGGTATAGACCCTTATGAGACCCCGCAATTGCGGGGACTCATGAGGATCTATACCTTTTGCTTAACTCATTCTACCGCAGACACACCACACCAAGATAACGATCGACCATGATAGTTCAAGGGTGATGCCAGAATAGCTTGGCGCCTATGGGCGCCAAGCTATTCTGGCATCACCCTTGAACTATCATGGTCGATCTGTGTCCTGCACTGCAATGCAGTCTTCAGAGGACAACGGCAACATTTGGGGATTCCGGTCTTGGGGTACAATGAGTTAATACACTTCGTATTCATGCTCGGTGGACGACTGGGAATCTTTGACGTTGAATTTACGATTTTAAAACACAAACAAACAAACAAACAAACAAACAAACAAACAAACAAACAAACAAACAAACAAACAAACAAACAAACAAACAAACCCACAGTCTGCGTCCACTGTCAGTGAGACGTGCCAGAAAATTTTACAAGATGGGCCAGAAAATCTTACAAGACACCCCCTCCAAACACCGACCCACTTTTGTTGCCAGTTTCTAGCTCACAATTGTGCGTTTAAGTGAGGGATTTTTTTTTAGGGGTTTAAAAGCGTTGACCAGTGTTGTTTGATGATAGTCTCAGATACATTAATGTTTCTGACACGTCCAATTCAGCACTTTCATGTCATATTTCAGACCTCTGAACAAAAATATGACAAAGATTAATTGCTAAAACGAGAACATGTAGTTGTTCGGAACACAGAAGTAGGTCAATATTGCACCTGTTTTGACGAAAACAGTGGAATAAAAGCCGGACTTTTAATCCACTGTTTCGTATGTGCTGGTGTATTTTTTTTTGTAAGCCTACGTCTGATTTCCGGAAGTCGTCTATTGCGTCTCTGTCCGTCGTAGCTGTCGGTCCCTATCCCACAGCCAGACCAGCTGTGACCTCGTCTAACCCTTCAGCCACTATAAGTACCACGTGATGTTGATACATCACAGAGCGCGCGTGCTAAGTGTGACCATACCAGTTGATTTGTGGCTTATGACCGCCAGAGGTCAACAGTAAAACGCAGCGGCTCTCTGTCTTTGTCAGAGGCATCCACATGGAATCCCTTTCTTCTGAGAGAGACACAGATCATCATGAGTCCCTGTAAGTTGCAGGGGCTCATGAGGATCTACGTCTCTCGTTGACAAAGGTTATATAGTTATTTGTGACACAGAAGCATGAAACATGAAGTAACAAAACACGGTGAAGACTCATGAAGACGAATGATTTCAGTTCCACCGTCTGATGAACAGAGATGAAAGTTAAATGAGCTGACATACACCTGCAAGAGGCATAGATTTTCATGAGCCCCTGTGAATACAGGGGCTCATTAGAATCTATGCCTCTTGCAGATGGTGTCAGCTAGGATATGAACTGCCCCATTCCTCATAGATAATCGCAAGTCATGGTAGGTGACTCTAATGACTGGTGGCCGTCGGACGTCACACCGGTGAAGTATAGGGTGAAAGTAAAACTAGGGTGCAATGCCCCTGGAGCCTGGAAGTGGAATTTGGCATAAAGTAACATCATTGTTTTGAATGGCCATAACCGCTACACCTCCTCACTAATTATTTCGATAACCCGCTCAGTTCTGAAAATCGTGGTGGCTTTTGTGGCCTAAATTTTATTCCGTTCGACTGTTTGCTAATATTTTTTTTTAGAGATAGGCTGTGTGTGGATAAATGCAGGAAATAGTCTTGCTTATATGTAGCATAGTCCTTACTAATGTATGTAAAGTGATGCACGACTCCACCACCCCGTTTCCCAAGCAGCAGCAGCAACAATGACAGCATCAACAGTAACAACAACAACGACGACGACAACAACAACAACAACGACGACGACAACAACAGCAACAACAAACAAACAAAACAGAATCTTGACAAATGTCTCCAAATGATACATTTAGAGACATTTGTCAAAATTCTGTTTTGTTTGGTTGTGTGTCTTTAAATGTCCAAGGAACGCTATAAGAAATATTAATTAACACATTGTACCCCAGGACCGAAATCCCCACATTTCGCCCTCTGAAGGACTGTATTACACTCTGAAGGACTGTATTACAATTTTAGTACGAACGTACGAACGAACGGACGAACGAAACTTTATTTTCCAAGGATTGAGATATTAGGCACGCAGACCTTTCTTATAATCTGTCCTTGCTAAGCGATTTACAAAAATAAAAATAAAAATAAATGTAAAAGAACATCAACCAAACAACAAAAACTAACTAAAATAAACGTCTCACACACGCACACACACACACGCACACAGATACACATATACATGTACTCGTGCATATGCGCACTTAGTGTACATACACACACACACGTACCTGCGCACATATCTAACATATAAGTAGGTATGATATTTTGTGTACTATCAAAAAAGAGGTGGAAAACAGAACAAACAATTTGGAGGCTATAAGGGAAAGCAGGAAAAAAAAAAGATCGATCGAACATGATAGAGACAGATCGAGCATGATGGTTTAAGGGTGGTGCCAGATTAGCTTGGCGCCTATGGGCGCCAAGCTATTCTGGCACCACCCTTGAACTATCATGCTCGATCCAAGCCTTACTGTGGTGTGTCGGGGTTGAATAAGTTAAGGAACATGTCCTGTACAAATGACTCCAGTAATGTGCAGGGACTGGCGGTGGACCAGTAACAGACTTAAACCTCGACTTCCTCCGCCTGAGGAATACCTAGAGATCAGTTTGCAGATCAGTACCAGCAAGAGGAATAGATTCTCATGAGCCCTTTTCAGAGGCTCATGAGAATCTATGCCTCTTGACGGTGAAAGCGTTGACTAAAGAAATGAAGAGATATCTCGAAACGCCGTCTGGTCGCTGCGGGAACAGGGGCCGCTACTCGGGGCTTACCTTCACGTTGACCTCCGGGTCCGGTGGGTCAAAGGTGGAAAGATTAATGGACATTAAGCAAGGAGCAGTAACTGTAGGTCTTAATTAGAAGTCCAGTCAGTCTCTCTCTCTCTCTCTCTCTCTCTCTCTCTCTCTCTCTCTCTCTCTCTTCATGTTTCGATTTATTGTGTTATTGTGTTTCTCTTACTCTTTGCTGTTAATATTTCTTTTCTAACAGGACAGTTTGTAAGACTAGAGGCTTTTCGCCTAAAACTTTATCCTGTCAATAAAACGTTTCATCATCATCATCATCATCATCATCATCATCATCATCATCATCATCATCTCTCTCTCTCTCTCTCTCTCTCTCTCTCTCTCTCTCTCTCTCTCTCTCTCTCTCTCTCTCTCTCTCTCTCTCTCTCTCAACATCAACAACGCTTTCGTCTTTTAAAACCGGTCTCTTTAAGTACCTCACCTCATCATCGTAAGATTTTCACAGCAACCTGCACTTGCAGTGTACGATTTTCCCCTTTCTAACTCTTCAATTCAGTTATATCGTCAGCTAATACAATATGCTAATACTGCACGTATTGTGTGTGTGTGTGTGTGTGTGTGTGTGTGTTTGTGTGTGTGTGTGTGTGTGTGTGTGTTTGTGTGTGCGTGTGTGTGTGTGTGTTTGTGCTTGTGTTTATGAATGTGTGTATGGATATGTACACTTTTATAACTGTGTGTATGTGTGAGTTTTTGCGGGTGTGCGAACGTTTAGACGCGTGTTTCTATGTTTGTTTCCACTTTTTTAACGATTTGTTTTTTAAAAGTTTGTATTTTATTTATTTATATTTTATTTTTTAAATTTAATTTAATTTTATTTTATTTTTTCCCTTTTTAATGTAAAGATAGTATTGTGTGATTTTGTGCATTATATGTAAAGTAGATTAGCAACGGCAAGTTCGAAAAATGGTTTCACCAAAACTTTCACCGTTGTAAAATAAAGAATCATTGTCATTCTCTCTCTCTCTCTCTCTCTCTCTCTCTCTCTCTCTCTCTCTCTCTCTCTCTCTCTCTCTCTCTCTCTCTCTCTCTCTCCGACAAGTGTACTTGGTTGATTTGAACATTCCTCTTGTATAATCTGCGTTCAGCGGAGACTTATTAAATTTACATTTGTGTGTGCGACCAGAATATTCTCTCACGTTCATGGCATATGATCGCCAGATACACATTGGGCACTTATATGTGTATCATTTAGCCAACAACATTCCCGATCTTTGTGTGCTCCTAACTCAACCCAAGCCCTTTCATCTGTTCGGTGTCACAGAATCGCGCCTCAACCGCCTCTAATATCAGTGACGAGGCCGTTTCTATCCAGGACTTTACTGTGTTGCGCCGCGATGCCGATTACCCGGGTCAGACGGGTATACATTCACAGTTCTGTCAGCGGTATTACCCGCCGCAGGCGTAAAAACCTGGAGTCACAGAGGGTTGAATGTGTTTGGGTTGAGTTGATGACAGACAAATCCAGCCCCGTGCTGATCGGATTTCTGTACAGAAACCAAACAATGGTTTGACGGGTTTTCTGCTATGATGGATAAAGTGAGAAAGTCAAGCTCTGAGATGATGATTCTGGGTGATTTTAATATCAATATGTTTCTTAGTAATCCTGCTTGGGAGCCAGTGCACTGTCTCTATGTTTGGGTGCAACCCGTGTTAGTCCTACGTCCTCCACTCTAATTGACCATATATACACTACCAGTAAGTCAAGGGTGGTGGGAGTAGAAGTGCCCTAGGTAGGGATTAGCGATCACTATCCTGTGTGCTGCTGCTGAACCTTAAAAGCGGATAATTCTTTTCGCGAGCATCAGCACTCAACCATTAGATATAGATCGCTTAAACACTTTAGCAGGGATGTATTTTTATACGACTTAAGTAACACGTCATTCCGCGATACGGTCTACCACCATAGCGATCCTAACGAGGCTTATCTGAATGGTACAGATTGTTTCTTGGTGTTCTTGACACACATGCCCCATTCAGAGAGAAACGTGTCAAAAATCACCAGCTGCCCGCCTGGTTAAATAACGAAATCAAGGGTGCCATGCAGATCCGAGATGAATATAAAAGAAATACAGATTTTGCAGCCTTTCGAAAACAAAGAAATTATGTAAAGTCCCTAGTGAGAAAGGCTCAGAGGTCCCTCTTTCACCGACTTATGAATGGCAAAAAGGATATTATATCTGTTTGGCGTGCGTTGAACGCTTTCACGAGGTCCAAAAATACTGCTCAGTGTACAATCATCCCAGCTGATATATTTAATCAGCATTTTCTTTCTGCCGCCAGTACACTACTCCACTGAGACCACATCTCCCGATCAGCCCTCTTTGGTGTCAGTACAATTGAAAAAGTTCTGTAATGAAAGACTGCTACATCATTTCATATTCCATTATTAACGGTTCATGACGTGGCAAAATCCATCTCGGCATTAAAAAATAAACGTACGTCTAGCCATGTTGGTATTAGCAGCACTGTTCTCAAATTGGCTCTGCCGTATATCATAGATTCGTTAACGTACGTTTACAAACTTTGCATACAGCAAGGTAAATTTCCTTCCAGCTTAAAGACAGCAAAGGTGATACCATTACCTAAAACAAAAGACCTCACTGACCCAAACAAGTTTAGACCTATTTCCCTGCTATCAACTTTGTCTAAACCGATTGAAAGGCAAATCTACACGCATTTGCAGCATTATCTCGAAAAACTCAAACTCATTCATTCACTGCAATCCGGCTTTCGTTTAAAGCACTCTTGTCACACAGCACTAACACATTTAGTTGATAGATGGCTGACCGCGATGAATAGCGGTCAAATGACTGGGGCTGTCTTTTTGGACCTCTAGAAAGCTTTTGACCTCGTTAGTCATGAGAGTTTAATTCAGAAGCTTGCTGCCTTTCAGTTAAATGCTGGCACCGTTGCGTTCCTTACGTCATACCTGCAGGAGCGCACACAATATGTCCATGTGAATGGGACAAACTCACGTGAGGGGGTGATAGCGCAAGGAGTACCACAAGGATCTATCCTTGGTCCATTATTGTTTTCTGTCTATATCAACGATCTTCCACTACATAATTATATCCGACCCCAGTGTTACATGCAGTCTCTTTGCAGACGACGGAACTTTTGACGTTTCATCATCAGATATAATTGTATAACTAGATCTCTTCAGACTAGTTTGAATGATGTTTCACAGTGGTGTCAAAGTCCCCGAATCCTTCCAAAACTAAATATGTGCTGATTACCACTAGACAAAAACACCAGCTGTATCCCCCTCCATTAAAACTCTCATTTAATGGCCAGTCTGTTGAGCAAGTCATGGAGCAGCGCGTGCATGGAATCATCATAGACGACAAGCTGTGCTGGCAGAATCATATTGCAAATGTTTGTAAAACAATATCTAAAAAAATTTAGCTACTTTTTAAACTGAGATTTTTCACTGACGAATCCACCAGAAAAATTTTCCATTGCGCTCATATTCAGCCACATTTGGATTATGCCTCTGCTATCTGGGACGGGAGTAGTGATGCTAACTTTAAAAGACTCAGCTCGTTCCACAGAAGGGCCATTAAACTAATTGTTGACAGACCCACAGAAAGCATTAGTACAGATGACATATTCAAGTTACTAGCTGTCTTACCTCTTCACAAACGTTTAATCTATAATAAACTGGTATTCATCTCAAAATCACCCTCTCAGAATCCCCTACTTATCTCACAAATTTCAGTATTCCGTTTTGCCCATAGGTCCAGCCGAACACCAGGAAACCATATGCTAGTACCAATGCCCCGCTCGGATATTTACAAGTCATCTTTGTCCTATTCTGGGGCCAAATTATGGAATTCTGTTCCGGCAGATATTAGAGCAGCGCCATCGGTTAGAACATTTATAACCCAGCTGCTGAAGTATCTCAGGAATACTTGAAATGCTGTTAAGAGTAAACCACGTGACTATGGCTTTTCGTTTCTCACGTGACTATGGCTTTTCGTTTCTGAAGTTGGTGTAGTAAATCTTCAATACGTACATAGCGTAGACTTGTTGAAGCTATTCTTGTAAGCGCATATTTGCGTCCCCCCCCCCCCCCCCCACAGCTATATCAGTATATTCTCTTTTTATCATTTTTTAAACCGTGTAATGTCTTGTAAATGCCCGATGCACATAATTATGTATACATGAAAATATTGATTTCTGTTTACACTTTTTTCTTGTAAATGTATTATTACTTTGTATTTTTCGCCACCCGGGTCTACCCTGGAGACTTGGATGGGTTAACTACTTTTTTCTTCTCAGCCATTGTGTGTGAGTGTGTGCGTGTGTGTGTGTGTGTGTGTGTGTGTGTGTGTGTGTGTGGTGCGTGCGTGCGTGCGTGTGTGTGTGAGTGCTTGCGTGCGTGCGTATGTGCGTGCGTGTGTATTTGTGTGTGTGTGTGTATGTGTGTGTGTGTGTGTGTGTGTGTGTGTGTGTGTGTGTGTGTGCGCGCAAGGACATGATTGAAAACAGGTCTATATACCTAATCATTTATCCTTGAGAAATAAAGTTTCATTTCATTGCATTGCATTGCATTTCATTTCACTCTCTCTCTCTCTCTCTCTCTCTCTCTCTCTCTCTCTCTCTCTCTCTCTCTCTCTCTCTCTCTCTCTCTCTCTCTTTTTTCCCTCCCCTCCCCCTGCACCCCCTTAGTCTCAGACAATGTATCTAATGTATATAATTGTTGTTTGTCTGTAGAAGTAGCAACGGCAGATTTGAAAAATGACATTGCCTCGGGCTCTGTCAATATCTTTACCGTTGTCAAGTAAAAATTCATTGATTCATTGATTTTCTCTCTCTCTCTCTCTCTCTCTCTCTCGCTCTCTCTCTCTCTCTCTCTCTCTCTCTCTCTCTCTCTCTCTCTCTCTCTCTCTCTCTCTCTCTCTCTCTCTCTCTCATCGAGAGATAGAGCATCAGTGTAGCAAAGAAAGAACATGTTTGAAAAATGATCCTTTTGCATGTACCTATATCCTTTATCCTTGGCAAATAACGTTACATCTATCTCTCTCTCTCACTCTCTCTGAACCGAAAGGTTCAAAGTCCAAAGTCAGATTAACTCACAAATAAAAGATAAACACGCAACAAAGATGGACAGGCGATTTTAGGTCGCAGACCGCCAACAACAAGAAACAAATGATGATACATAGGCACAGTCCACATGATTTACAGTTTTGGGGTCAACCAGGAAAATGACGAAAATTGGTGATAATGTGAAATATTTAAGTGCATAATTTAGATTCAGAAGTCTACTATTTGGCTGTTGGACAGTTGTAATGCGCAAATAAACGGGGCTTATGTGTCATTGTGAAACTAATGTGTGTTGACGGCAGATAAACATATCTTTGTTCTCAGTTACAGTGGCAGTAGCCAACACGTAGGTTCCTGCTCTAATTTGGCCAGTTACTTGTGACAGTTTTTATAAACTTACAGTTTCAATCCAACAGACAAGACATTACTAACTACCGGTGGAGCGTACAGTAGAACAAACAAAAAAACAACGAAAAAACCCCCAAAAGAGTTAAGGAAAGAAACAAAACAACATAAACAAACAAACAAACAAGCAAACAAACAACTGAGCAAACAAGCAAACACACAAACATATAACAAACAAATAAACGAACGAACAAACAAACAAACAAAAAATAAACAAAAAACAAACAAACAAAAAGAAACAAACAAACAAACAACAAACAAACAAACGAACGAACGAGCGAGCGATGAAGCGAGCGAGCGAGCGAACGAACGAAGGAATAAATGAACAAACGAACGAACGAACACATAACAAACAAACAAACAAACAAACAAACAAATAAACAAAGAAATAAACACACAAACAATCAAACAAACAAAGATAGTCTCTTGACCCCAGGAGCAAAACGTCCTTCTGTCCACGACGGCCGTAGAGGGCCCGCGTACAGCCGTGCACGGGCCCCCTGCCGCCGTCGTGGTCCCGAGGGGGTTTTGCTGACTAGGAAGCGAGGGTCGCAGCACAAGCAGTGTAGCAGGAACGTTTGACGATTACACCCACTGTCCCCCTTCCCTTCCCTTCATCCCTTCAGGGGCACATAGTCCACAGAATGCGTCAACTTCATGCATTTCGGACTTTATTCTGATTCAGGGATAACTATTTAACCCCCCTCCCCCACCTCCCCCCAAAAAAAAAAAAAGAGAAAAAAACAAAAAACAAAAACAAAAAACAACAACAAACAAACAAAACAAAACAACAACAACAACAACAACAACAACAAAACAAAAACAAAAACAAACAAACAAACAAACAAAAACCCAACCCAACAACACCTTGAAATAGGAAAAGCCCCTGCAGCGGGAGGGGGAAGTGCGGTGTTGGGACAGATAACTCGAACAGATTGTTCTAACACTCGACTTCCGGACAATTTACATAACACAAGACATAGCTGCAGACAAGTACAGTGTAATAATAGAACATTGTTTAGGCAGACGTTGCACCTGTGCTCTCCACCGGCCCCATTCCTTCCCATTTTAACCCTTTCAGCTCCGACAAACAAGATAGATCGACCATGATAGTTCAAGGATAGTGCCAGAATAGCTTGGCGACTAATGGCGCCAAGCTATTCTGGCACCACCCTTAAACTATCATGGTCAATCTATCTCGTGGAATTGTAACCGAATGTAGTGTTTGTCCTCAGAGGCCAACACCCGCCTAAAGAATGTTCGATGTGCGGGTTCAGTGTTAAATGGAACAGAGGTAGACATCGTGCTTCTGCAAAACATATCTGTAAAATAAATCCAAGAAGAGGGGTAAATAATTTAAAACATTTTCAGACCGACAGGGCTCTTGAGGATCTATGTTCTCTTGTTGTATATCACTCGCTGAAGAGGTACGAATATTGTTTGTATGTCTGACACAGGGATTTCTTTTGTCTGTTCTCATCAGACTCTCATAGACTACATCCCAAACGCTCTCGATCGAATGACGAAAACTAACAAACCGAAGAATATCATTCCACCAAGAGACATAGACCCTCATGAGCCCCTGCGAAAGCAGGGGCTCATGAGGATCTATGTCTCTTGCAGACGGGAGCGGTTCGGTTGTTGCTGTGAATAAGAATCAGCTGGTTTGCGTTAGGAGGAAGAGGGGGTCTTCGGGCCATCTGAAGTCTTTTATCCCGCTCTAAACATTTACCTGTGGAAGTATACACCCCAGGCATGGAAATGCTGCAAGGTAAAGAGATGTATGCGCTGGTCCGTGGTTTTAGACTCTACGGAATCAATGTGAGCTGGCCTGTGATTTTGGACCTTACGGTTATAAGCCGTAAGGTCCAAAATCACAGACCAGCACACACGTGTTTCCTCTCTCGATATAGCAGGCGCAGACTTGTGTTATGGTTTGCGATATCAGAAAACATTCAGAGGAAAAGCGAGGCAAACATAAGTTGAAGACTGCAGCTTCAATTATTCAGGTTCACGTGCTGGGTTTGTTACACAGCTGTAAAAGTTCATTGTTCTATCGGGCAGAGATGGAATAATACAGAATCTACACATTATTTTGTTATACAATAAAGGTTTCATCATCACGAAACCATTTTACCAAACAACCAACCAGCCAAGTAACCAGCCTACTAAACGATCGACGCATCTACAATATATTCTGAATAAAGAACCCAACCAACAAGAAGAGTTAAATAAAAAGTAAAAGGCTTTTTAGTAGGTAGGTCCACTGAATTTGTTTTCTAGATGCTGCCACCAAATAAACTCGCCACTCGGAAGTACACGTTCAAAGAAGTGCACGTGCAAAAAATCAGAACATTATTTTGATTGGCTTCCGAGATATGTGCATTTAAATATGATCTAAAATGACCTCTTTTTGTATTTTAAGAAAGTACTATGTTACCTATAAAATAAAAACGTTAAGGTATAATTGTGTGGATTTTACTGTCGCGGATCAAAACAACATGTAGATTGTCCTGAATTTTTTTTCTAGCACCACACATTGATACGTTTGCAATTACAGAACGCCTAAAATGACCAAAATGCAATATAGACATGTGTCATAATGAGGGTTGACATGGCTTATACACCCTGCATTAAAAACCTTGTATCTTAGGTAATTTCCTTCGTAGGCATGTAAATCAGATACTAAAATATACACAAAATACGACAAACCCCCTTCTGTGTGATACTTACTTACGCCTGTCACCCCTACCCGGGTATAGGCCGTCGACGAGAGACCTCCAGCAACTCCTGTCCTGTGCTTCTTCTTCGATTCTACTCCAGGTGGTTCCCAGTCTCTTGATGTCTGCTTGGAGGTCTCGACGCCAGGAGTTTCTCGGCCTACCTCTTTTCCTCTTTCCCTGGGGGTTCCATGACAATGCCTGCCTAGTGATACTGGAAGCTGGCTTTCTCAGACTGTGACCGATCCATCCCCATCTTCTTCGCCCAATTTCATTCTCTGCTGTTATCTGCTCTGTTCTCTCCCAGAGTCTGACATTGCTGATCTTCTCTGGCCAGTGGATTTTCAAAATTCTTCTAAGGCAACTGTTCATGAAGGTCTGTAATCTGTTGACTGTAGTTTTTGTCAATCTCCAAGTCTCTGCTCCATATAGGAGAACTGCTTTTACATTGGAGTTGAAAATCCGGACTTTGGTGTGTTGTGACAGCTCTCTGGAACTCCACACATTTTTCAACTGGAGAAAGGCTGCTCTGGCTTTACCGATTCGTGCTCTGACATCTGCATCAGTGCCACCTTTTTTGTCTATGATGCTCCCGAGATAGGTGAAGGACTCCACCTCTTCCAACGGGGTGCCAGCAAGCAAGACTGGTTCTTCCCTGGTTGCGTTCAGCCTCATTGTCGTTGTTTTCTGTTTGTGAATGGTGAGGGCCACTTGGGACGAGATGTCAGCAAGCCTCGTGGTCTTGTCCTGCATTTGTTGATGAGTGTGGGACAGTAATGCCAAGTCGTCTGCAAAATCGAGGTCGTCAAGCTGTGTCCACAGTGTCCACTGTATTCCACTTCGTCTGTGCTCTGTGGTCATCTTCATGACCCAGTCTATGGCCAGTAGGAAGAGGAACGGAGACAGCAGACACCCCTACCTGACACCGGTTCTGACCTGGAGCTCCCTGGTGAACTGCTCTTCGTGGATCACGCGACATGTCATGCCATCGTAGCTGCTCTTGATCAGGTGGACGAGTTTTGTGGGTACACCGTAGTGTCGTAGGAGTTTCCACAGAGTCTCTCGGTCCACACTGTCAAATGCTTTCTCATAATCGACAAAGTTGACGTACAGCGGGGAGCTCCACACCAGAGACTGTTCCACGATGATGCGGAGAGTGGCGATCTGGTCTGTACATGATCGGTTCTTCCTGAATCCTGCTTGCTGGTCTCTCAGCTGGGGGTCAACGGAGCTCTTCATTCTCTCCAGGATGATCCTGTTGAAGACCTTTCCTGGTACTGACAGCAAGGTGATTCCTCTGTAGTTGGAACACTTGCTGAGGTCGCCTTTCTTGGGAAGCTTGATTAGGTACCCCTCCTTCCAGTCAGCCGGCATCACCTCCTCTTCCCAGATCTTTCCAAACAGTGGGTACAGCATCTCCACTGTTGTCTCTAGGTCTGCTTTCAGAGACTCCGCTGGGATGCCATCTGGGCCTGCTGCTTTGCCGTTCTTCAAAAATGCCACTGCTCTTCTGATTTCTTCCCGGCTGGGTCTGTCACAGCTGATGGGTAGGTCGGTCTCTGCCGGCTGGATGTCTGGAGGGTCGGGTGGGCTAGGTCTGTTCAGTAACTCTTCAAAATACTCGGCCCATCTGTCGAGTTGGTCTGCTCTGTCTGCAATAGGCTTGCCTTCTTTGTCTTTTACTGGTCTTTCTGTATGGCCATACTTGCCTGACAATCTTCTGGTAATGTCGTAGAGCTGTTTCATGTTGCCGCTGCCTGCTGCCTTTTCTGCCTCTGCTGCCAGGCTGTCTGTGTAGGCCCTTTTGTCTGCCCTGATACTACTCTTCACCTCGCGGTTGGCTTCCGAGTATTCCCCCTGTGCCCTTACTTTGGCTGCTCTCGTGCGACTGTTGTTGACAACTGCTTTCTTCTGCTTCCTCACTTCTATCTTCTTCAAGGTCTGTGCCGACAGCCAGTCCTTGTGATGGTGTTTCCTGAACCCTACAGTGTCTTTGCAGGTTGAGTTCAGAGCCTCTCTAACTGCCTTCCACTGCTGCTCTGTGGTGACCGCCTCCTCTTCATTTACTAGCTCCTGTAGCGCTTGAAACCGGTTGGACAGCACCAGTTTGAACTCTTCTCCAACTCCAGTTTCTTTCAGGAGGCCTACATTATAGCGCTGTCTTCTTGTTGTCTCTGTGCGGCTTTTCTTTAGCTTGAGCTTCATTCTTAAGGTAAGCAGATGGTGGTCTGAGGCGACATCTGCTCCCCTCCTCACTCGAACATCTTGAAGGGATCTTCTAAATTTCTTGCTAATGCAGATATGGTCTATTTGGTTCTCTGTTGTATGGTCAGGTGAGACCCAAGTTGCTTTGTGTATTCTTCTGTGTGGGAAGATGCTGCCTCCAATGACAAGTCGGTTTAGAGCACAAAAGTCTACAAACCTCTCCCCGTTCTCACTCATCTCCGAGCCTAGTCCCTGTCTCCCCATCACCTCTTCGTATCCGGTGTTGTCCTCCCCTATTTTGGCATTAAAACCGCCCATGACGATGGTGATGTCTCGCTCCGCACATTTGTCCAAGGCACTCTGGAGTCGGTCGTAGAACTCTTGTTTCTCTTCCTCGTCACTGTCATTAGTGGGTGCATAACACTGGATGACGTTCAGCTTGAGCTTTTTCTTGGTTCTAAAGGCTGCTGTGATAATTCTTGGCCCAAAAGGTTCCCAGCCCATCAGCGCTCTCTGTGCCACTGGTGACAGCATGAATGCTACACCTTCTGTATGGGGGGCATTCTCCTCTTCATGACCTGAATACAGAATCATCTCCCCACTTAACAGCCTTTTCTGGCCAGACTGCGTCCATCTGGCTTCACTGATACCTAGCAGGGAAAGGTTGTACTTTTGCATTTCCGATGCTATCTGGGCGGCCTTGCCGCTCTGGTACATGGTCTTTACGTTCCATGTGCCCATGGTTGTATCCCTGGATAGAGAGAGGCGGCTCGGTCCTGTGGCTTCCGAAGACCTCCGGCTTTCACCACAGGACGTCATAAGTCTTCTGGTAGAAGAACCTTCCTCCTCCTGGAAAGGAATTACTGTTAGTCTTTTCGTCGGCGTTTTTGTAGCTATTTCCTTTTTTGCAGGGTGGGGAAGCTACCCCCACGCCCAACCCCTTACTAGGAGGACCAGGGGTTTTCTGTCGGGGTCACCTTCCCTTAGACCATGTTGGTTCACGGCACCTTATTTCATTCGGTGCACCCCTCTCACGAGGGACCCCCTATCCACCACCGAGGGGACGCGCCTCAACGCCATATGGTCCCAGCGCGAGGTTCTGTGTGATAATTGCATATTAAATCAAGCACATTTTAGATATGAACACAACACCTTGCATTCTAGCGCTTTATCTCATACATGGGATTCTGAATGCATTTCCGTCATTTTTCAAATTATTTTACCAGCTGCAGGACGTCTGTTGGATATGGAAAAAAAAGCAATGTGGTTATCTGCCTCGTGTTTCTTCTTTAAAATATCTCTTCTTCCCCCTCCCCTGTTCCTGAGAGAGGGTGTACTGGAGTCATCCTATGTGTCGCTGTAGCGGGTGTCTGTCTGCGGTTTTTGCAGGTGATTTCTCCAGAAGCAACCAACAGAAATATTTAAATTTTCCTATCTGGTCAGTATTAGATTAGAAGATGTGTCTTGTACCAAAGCCGAGGTCCTAAGGTCAAGGTCAAGGTCACAGTAGAGATATAAAGGGTTTGTACACCAAAGGTAATATCACATAAAGGACGGCTCATTTGATTTAAATTGTTGTTAAAGTAAAGGTACCCCGAAGAAAGCTGCGCAAAGGAAAATTATCTGACATACCGAGTGTAAAGGCCCTGGGAGCCATATGTGTTTTTAGTGCTTCCGTTTTTGTCTGTGCGATATCTCTAGAACCACTCGATTTTTGTCAAGTTTTAGTATTTGGTAGCCTTTAGTGTGAGAAATGGTCATAAGCAAAAACGGAGTTGATACTTTTAAGCGTTAGGTTCACGTGCGGAACGTGAATCTATGTAATGGGCCAGTGGTCGTCCGGCCGTCCTTCGTCCGTCGTAAACTTCAACGTCGGCATTTTTTTCGGAGAATATTCAATCCACACTCTTCATACTTGGGCCAAAGATATAATGGTGTGCTAAGCCCTTTCTACACATACCAAATTCAGTGACCCCTCTCCATGTCAAATTCACAGGGGATTAGAAAATAGATTAAACAAATACACATTTTAACAACAACAAAAAAAGCTTTTCTGAAATACTGTTAACGGAGTAACGGAGGGGGTGGGGGTGGGGGTGGAAACAGGCGCTCACTTGCTTCAGAGAGATGCTATTCGTTACAAGTGGGAGGGGGAGGGGGGGGGGGAAGGTGGGAGTAGAGACAGAGGCTCATGTCCGTCAGAAAGGTGCTCCGCCGTGAGATGGCCTTAGTCGCCTGCTCGGCGTTAAACCACAATAACTAACTCAGAAAGGTGCTGTCCACTGGGGGACGCGAGAGGGGGTGGGTGGGTGGGTGACTGGGTGGTGGTGGTGGTGGTGGTTGGGGGGGGGGGGGCAGGGTAAATATTCTGGATTCGGTATAGGTCTTTTTTCAACCGCGTAACCATTGTCTGGGGTATGCTTACGTCAGCAAAAGCAAGAAAGGGCAAACATTTTGCACCCATCGCTTCAGGTCAGTGCTCACTGAAGGGCACACCTTCTTTACACCTTATGGATGCTAGCTTCAGTCGTACAGACATGAATCTGCTATGATTGCAAAAGAAGAAAAAGATGCAGTCGTTGTTTGAATAAGATGCTGGTCGGCCGAGAAGATAGGGGAGAGTGGACTGGAAAGGATAAGTGGTCTGGGACGGTAGCACTCATTTCCTGGTCAAGATATTCATGTCTTTCGTCACGTCTATATTTTCTCATTTGACGGATACGCGTCTGTGTCATAGAAAGTACTGGCTACACAGGCAAACCTTGAGAGTAGCAGGTCTCATTAAATAACGTCTGAGTTGAATATCAGGTGTTCTTTGCCATAGTTGTGTCATATATTCAGCTGTAATAAAAGTTTGTTGATTGAGATGGAGGAGGTTTTGGTTCATCCTCCTCGTTTCTTCTGCTGAATTTTTGTCTGACAGCATCTTAAAGTGTTTGTCTAAATAAAATTAAAAGCAAGCGAAACTATTTGTTGTTCAATGTGATTTTCTTGTTAATAAGAAACTGACAAAAAGAGTAAAACTCCCCCCCCCCCCCCCAAAAAAAAAAAAAAAAAAAAAAAAAAAAAAAAAAAAATGTGTGTTTTTATCTTTTGCATTATTTACAAGTACGTTACGACTACCAGAAAAAATACAACACAAAATACATTACTACAAAAAACATTATTTTTTCAGTTTAGGCAGTCAAAACCAAACGAGTTGGCATTCTGAAAAAATCGTTTGCTAACTGGCAAAAAGTTGTTCTTGTTGTCGACTAAAACGGTTATTTCAAAGAAACTGTTGAACATATTTGTCTAAGAAAAATTCAAGTGCAACTCTGAAGTATTGCCGTAAATATGGCGTGCATTTCAGTAGGACTAGACTTGTCAAAGCTGTAATTTAGGTCAAAAGAAATTATACCCCACAAGGAGGGCGTGAACTTCAGCCTGGAAATCGACTACACACAGTAAAAATTAAACTGTGGGTCCAAATAATAAATTTTATCAATCAGTGTTAGTTTATAATGCTGAAACTTTCTTTGCCTATCATTCATCATAAACATTTCTGTACTTGCGCAATGTAGTTTTCTGCAAGTCACAAGCAACATTAATTTTGCGTCATCGTTGACGAAAGAAGCTTCTATCGCGGACGCCATTGTGAAGTCGTGTTCGCGCGCATCGATCGAAAGGTTTTTGAATAAGCTTTTCATCGGTAGCTGGCTCATGTGCGCGCGATCATTCCCAGATAACATATCTCACATGAGTAAAAAAAAAAATGAAAATTTCACGTTAAAATCTAAAGCAATTTTCTCTTGAATTCAAACATGCGCCAGGCACCGTGATAAAGGGCAGGAAACGACTACCAAATATAACGCTGTGCGTTCCATCTTGGATTTGCGCAAGCGGGTTTTCTGAGACCCCTGTAGCGCGGCTCTATGCGAGGCGCTCACAGACAGCTGACCAAGTTTGTTTTTGACGCTTACCCCTGCTCCACATTGGGCAGTGCTACAAATACATCTTTCCTTCCAGAACAAAACACCACAGAACTGTAGTCCGGATGATGCTTTATTCGCCCATGCTTTTATTTTTGTTATGCTTGCTATATGTTGAGAGCAGCTCTTGTTGCAAAATAGCTAAATATCGCTCTCCGGCACTGACATTACCCACTGTTTGTATAGGGACGGGTATACCTACTTTTAGGATGACGCTCAGATATTCATGTAATATTTAAACTCAACTCAGCTGGATCCTACTGAACAGGCTGAAGCCACAGGCAGAGGAAATCATAGCTGAGGAACAGGCAGGCTTCAGACCAGGGCGCAGCACAACTGAACAGATCTTCAACCTGAGAGTTCTATGTGAGAGATACCTCCAGCACCAGCAGGACCTCTATCATGTCTATGTGGATTTTAAGAAAGCGTTTGACAGGGTGTGGCATGCAGCCCTTTGGTCCACCATGAAGCTATACAACATCAATGCCAACCTGATCAAAGTCATAACAAACCTTTACAACAAGGCCACTAGCGCAGTCTGCTTCAACGGCAAAATAGGAAACTGGTTTAGGACTACAGTTGGAGTCAGACAAGGCTGCTTGCTCTCACCTACTCTTTTCAACATCTTCCTCGAAAGAATCATGACGGACGCTCTGAAAGATCATGAAGGAACTGTCAGTATTGGAGGCAGAACAATCACGAACTTGCGCTTTGCGGACGACATTGATGGCCTTGCAGGAACAGAGAAGGAGCTAGCTCAGCTGGTGGAAAAGCTGGATAGTACAGCCATTGCATATGGGATGAAAATCAGTGCAGAGAAGACCAAACTGATGACCAATAACGCCAGTGGCATTGGCACTGAAATCATGGTTGGAGGCCAAAAACTGGAAACAGTTAAGAAATTCAAATACTTAGGAGCCATTGTGACAGATGAGGGATCAAAACCAGAAATACTGTCCAGGATTGCGCAGACAACAACAGCACTGACAAGATTGAAGACAATATGGAAGGACAGAAACATCACACTCTGCTCCAAGATCAGACTGATGCGCTCCTTAGTCATTTCAGTGTTCTTGTATGCCTGCGAGTCATGGACCCTCACAGCAGACCTTGAAAGGAGGATACAAGCCACTGAAATGAGATGTTTTCGAAGGCTGCTTGGCATCTCATACAGAGATCACATCACAAACGAGGAAGTGGGAAGCAGAATCAGGCAAGCCATCGGGCCCTATGAAGACTTATTAGCCATTGTGAGAAAACGCAAACTGAAGTGGTATGGGCATGTCACGCGTTCAGCAGGGCTTGCCAAAACAATCCTGCAAGGCACTGTGCAAGGAGGACGAAGGAGAGGAAGACAGAGGAAAAGATGGGAGGACAATATTTCAGAGTGGACAGGACTGAAGCTGGGCGATACGCTGAGAATGGCAGAGAACAGAGAGGATTGGAGGGAGCTGGTTGCCAAGTCATCAGTGGTGCCCCAACGTTCGGCAAGACTACGGGATATAGATTGATAGATAGATAGGGCTAAGGAAGCAAGCAAGCAGGAGAGCAAGAAAGCGACTGATAACCTGACAGAAAGAAATGTTTATGATAACTATCAGATATTAACCCATTACATTTTGGGGCTGACTTTTGTTAAAGTTGCTAATTGCCCTATGAAGGCTACATGAAAGGACAGGAGATAGATCAACCATTTTAGTTGAGTTGTAGATAGATCAAACATTTTAGTTCAAGGGTGGTGCAAGAATAGCTTGGCGCCTCATGCACCAAGCTATTCTGGCACTACCCTTGAACTATCATAGTCAAATTTATTTCAAGCCAGAGTGTATCAGGACAACCTAAAAAAAAACCCCAGCTTTTTACATAAAAAAACAATATTTTTTTCGCCTGTAGTAAAACGGTTCATAGGCAGAATAAAGCCACTGATTGGCAGTCTCACTCTCAGCCAATCAACGTTCGTCTAGTCCAGCGTCTCACAGACGCCACTTCCTCTTCCAGCAAGCGTCAGGGGACACAACTCCAGCAGACCGTCGCGTGCAGGGGATGCAACAAGTATTCATTACAGCCAACCCTCCCAAAAGTCCCGTCTGCAAGAGGCACAGATTCTCATGACCCGCTGCATAGCAGGGGTTCATAAAAATGTATGTCTCTTGTTGTCTGCCACCATTTATTTACATCTCTGCTGCTCGTCCGCAGGAGATAATCGGAGGTTTACGTGTGACTGATTAGAGATTCTCGAGCACACAAATACAAATGACAATGGTGTCCGAGTTTGATAGAATGTCTGTCACGGCGGCTATTATCTTCTGAGCACGAACATATAATCGCAGTTTGTAGTTTGTTAACAATTACATTACCGCGAAATAAATGGCATTGTTTGTAAATATCACTTACAACGAAAGCGAATTAGATGTTTTCGCTGAGTGGATCCATTTTTGTATACGGAGCGGCTGCCATTATGAACCCCGACATCATCATAGTTTCTCTTGCAATTCCTGAGTCAAACGGCCCACATTTTAATCATAATCATCTTTAAAGCACTTAAAGGTTTATGAAACGGGATTGAATATGATAGTTCATGGGTAGTGCCTGATTAGCTTGGCGACCTGAAGGCGCCAAGCTAATCAGGCACTGCCCTTGAACTATTATGGACTGTAGTTTCGCGCTCGAAGTGAAAGTTACGCAGACTTAGTGTCTGTCTAGAGATAATAGAAACAACACACATACGCGAAGCTAATCAGGCGCTGCCCTTGAACTATTATGGACTGTAGTTTCGCGCTCGAAGTGAAAGTTACGCAGACTTAGTGTCTGTCTAGAGATAATGGAAACAACACACAGAAAGAAATACGATGCGGAACACGAGGGAACATGACATCTTTACTTTACAATGCATTCTTGTCACCCAAAGGCTCTCATTAAAGGCCACGACAACCGGCATCTGAGTGGTTTTATTCACTGACATTAATAACATCATACCGGCAGATTCATTTAAGGTTGCTTGGTGCGGTAACTGAAGTAGCTGGCCCTACGTCTGTCTTGTTACTGTGTTTGTCTTAAATGGCGTAAATCCGTGTCTGTTACGTCAGTGTGCGTGTTGGGTTTCAGTTCGCGGCGCTTTGAGTCCATTCGTCCAAAAATTGAGAAAAAGCGCCTATATAATAACGGTATTATTATTATTATTATTATTATTGTAACTAAGGTCCACGCATAACCCGAGGACCATTTTTGCTCCCCGGATCTGTGCTAAACGTAAGCCTCTCAATTGCAGTCGAGACTGACCCTTGCAAGCCAGCATATATAGATCCTCATGAGCTTCTGTGTGTTGCATGCAGTCATAAGAAGCCATGCCTTTTGCAGGTAATAAGGGTCAGTTGCACGAGTGTACTTAAATTCTACGCACACCTTTAAACAATGTGTTCCTTTGCAGGAGCACCTTGCTTAGTGGCGCGCGCAGGATTTAACCCCACTCATGCTACTGGCTCGAGGACTTCATATCGACGCTGACTTCGTCCTTTCCAGAGACTGAGGGTCAGAGGTGAGAGGGTAACCTAGGGTCAGGCGAAACTCTGGACTCGACGCTGCAGGGGGGCAGGGGGGGGGCACACGCGGGGGTTATGATAGAGATAGGAGAACTATAAATATTTACCGTAGATGATAGAACTATCCCCCCCCCCCCCCCCGTTCAAGTCAACAAGCGTGCTGGTCTGTGATTTTGGACCTTACCGCTCTGAAGCCTTAAGGTCCGAAATCGCAGACCTACACACACAAAACACCTCGGGGATGTTTTCGTCAGTAAAGATCACGACAGGACAGCGGAACAGCTGTGCTCCCAGCGTTATTCCAGACACTGTGACTGACTTCTGCGTTAACCCCTTCATTGCCGAGAAGAAATGAACTGGATCCAACTGCAAGAGACATAGATTCTCATGAGCCCCCGCGAACTGAACAAAAAGTGATGGCATTGACAAGGAATGGGGTGAAAGTAACACTACGCTTATAGTCCATAAGCTCGCCCGGTTTACCGTGCACCCCCCCCCCCCCCCCCCACCACCCAGTACTCAATAAGATGGATTTCAAAGTGTCCCTTAGTATGTCCTGAGATGTTTAAGCCATGTGCCCCTAAAATCCATAGTAACACACCAGAGATATAGCCGATGGCGCAATTCATTCACGCTCTTCGCGGATGCTAAAATGAGGTTGAGAAACATTTTTTCTGAGAAATCAGAATTCATTCCAGAAGCCCAAATCAGGCAATATTATGTTATAACTTTAGTATTTTTTTCTAATTAATTTTGTGTATTTTTACAACTTGGGGGTAGGGATACAAAATCAACCACTGTGGCACTCACATTAATCACAGCATCACCTAGTCAAGTTTATAATAATTTGTGACATCCTGTTGTGATGATGTAAGCCTGAAGATTGCCCGCCAGTGCTATAGAAAATGTCTGAAGGCATCTGACACATTATTTTTGTCTTTTTCTGCTATTTCGCGGATATGACCGTTTACTGGGTGCACAAATACCTTCACTGTGAGCCAGAGATTCAATATTGTTTCATTCTGATTTTTTTTGCAGAGGATGCAGAAGGTGTGCCTTAACATAATATTGCTGATTTGGGCTTCTGGAATGAATTCCGATTTCTTTAGAAAAAAATGTTTCTCAACCTCATTTTAGCATCCGCGAAGAGCGTGAATGGGGGTACCCTTGCGCCATCGGCTATTTCTCTGGAATAACTAAGGAATATTTTTAGAGTATTGCGTCAATGTCTGCGTGGTGACGAAGTTGCTGCATTTACGTAACACAACAATTTCTCCAGAAGGCCCAAGTTCATAAGATCATAGGGCTGTCATCGGCCGGTGTCTGTCTGCGCATGACTGAATGTACGTGGGCAGACAGCGCACGATGGCGGTCCTATGACGCTTGCTTACTGGGAGTGACCTGTAGTGCCACGCGCGCCTCATTACAGAACATCCTCCTGTAGTGCCACGCGCGCCTCATTACACAACATCCTCCTCTTTTATCACTCTTGTTTTGACTCACAACATGTCGCCATTTTTTTCTCCTCATGGCCCCGCGCACGCGCACTGAGGGCAGCGTGGATCAATCATATTCACACTGGCAAAATAATTCACACCTCATTCCAACCCCAGCTCCACAGGTCTCGCCAGGTCAGATCTAACGTCAAGACACGTGCAAAATAATGCAGGTGGAACGTCTAGCAGTCTACTCTGTTGGAGGACCCAGTGCGTAAATGTCATCAGGAAGATATATACATGTATTAATAGCGTGAACAGTTGTGCATGCGAATCCCGCCGTAAGATGGCCACAGTAGCCTGTTTGGCGTTAAATCGAAATTGAGATTGTTTCTGCGAATCAGCAGTACTTAGGGACCGCCTCCCCACAAACAAACAAACAAACAAACAAACAAACAAACAAACAAACAAACAAACAAACAAACAAACAAACAAAAACCCTCCCCCCGAAACAAACCCCACCAACACAACAAACCCCACTAACATAACAAAAACAAACAAACAAACAAACAAACACAAACACAAACACAAACACAAACAACCAAACCAAACAAACAAACAAACAAACAAACCCAAAACATTACCAATAAACAAAACAAACAAACAAACAAACAAACAAACAAACAAACGAACAAATAAACAAACAAATAAATAAAGAAACAAAAACAAACAAACAAACAACAAACCCAAACTAAAAGCAAATAAACAACAAAAAGGACGAGCATATTTTTTGTATATTTCATTTTCTTGTTCCTCGCTTACGAAGCTAATTATCCACACTGCATGGTTTTCTGCTATTGAGAAAAGTACACTAAATACTGAGTGTCGGCTTACAACTCGCAAAGGCAGGAAGCCAGGAAACAGCTCTACTTAGTTTCGAATGCACCTCCAGTCAAAACTTGTACTGACCCTATCATTACCACCTGGCTTTGATATCACCTCCGAGCAGATTACAACTTTAAGTTACTGCCGAGAAAAACTGAACAGCACCAAATTACAAGAGGTATAGATCCTCATGAGCCCTCTCAGTTGCGGGGGCTCATGAGGATCTATACCTCTTGCTGAAGCCACTCTATATCTATGTTCCTTTGACGGCTGGGGATCTGTAACGTTGAATTTACAATGATTTCGAAATCACAGTCTGGCATCGATGGTGTTATAGTTCGATTTTTGTCCGCACGTTGATCTGCACTGGAGTGCACCTCAATAGCCTGAAGATCAAATGTCTGCGGTCACGGTGACGAAAACCCCCTCCCCCCAAAAAACAACAAAAAAAAACAAAACAAAAAAACCCCAACAAAAACAAACAAAACAACTGCGTTTCCTGCGCTCTTTTGCTGAGGAGACAAAAAAAAAAAAAAAAAAAAAAAAAAAAAAAGGACGGAGCTGTCTCGAACGAAACGGAATCCTGATAATAGAGTTGTCTGCCCTGACTGCCGACATAAAGACATTTCTGTTCGCCATCAGGGGGCATTGTTACAAATGTACGTGGCTCTTTTGGGAGCTGTAATGTTGTTTCGTTTTTGTGACGCACTGGATTGCGTTACCGAGTTAGCGATCAGCATGTTGTACTCTTAAGCGTTGACTCCTTACCTGCTAGTGGTGCCCGCAAACTGCGTATCTGAGGCCTTTGTTTAACCCGCTTAGCTCCAAGGCTGCATTTCCGAAACGTTTGAAGTGAAGGGCTATGTATCAGTTGCAGGAGATGAATCGACCATGATAATTCAAGGGTGGTGCCAGATTAGCTTGGCGCCTGATGGCGCCAAGCTAATCAGGCATCACCCTTGAATTATCATGGTCGATCCACCTCCTGCTGTAGTGCTTCGGGGTTAAATGGGTTAATTTAACGCCACAGAATCTCAGTCACACGTCCGAGGAACTTGAGTTCATATTGGAAGAAACAAGAGATACAGATTCTCATGGACCCCCGCGTCTGCGGGGGTCCATGAGGCTCTCGTGTCTCTTGCTGCTGGATCGCGTTCAGCTTTGTCAGTTTTTTTCGCCCGCAGTAAAGAATTTAATTTTAAAACTTCCATTGCACTTTTGGGATATGTATTAGCTAGGTTTATGTGTTGTACTAGTTGATATGCCATTTATAATGAGCGCGTCACAACCCAGTATGTAAAACTAAGAAGCCTCGGCCCGATGACCTTTACCTCACTTGGAAAAACTCAAAAGATAGCTCACGGAGAGTGTCTTATTCAGCGACTAGCTGGTCGTGACTTCTATTTTACGGCGTCAGTTGTGCTTCGATGATGTCTCGCAATGTAATTGACCATAAACATTCGAGTATAGTGCCTGATTAGCTTGGCGTTTAAAGGTGCTAAGCTAACGTGACACTATCCTTAACCTATCATAATCTGTTCATCTCTCGCTAAAGTGCTTTATTATTATTAGGATCAAATGTAATGAAACGGTCATCTCCCAGCCAATGGGAAGCGCACTGCTCAGCTCCTTTGGCAGTCCCTCCTCTCTGCAAGAGGCATAGATTCTCATGTGCCCCTGCTTCGCAGGGACTCATGAGAATCTATGCCTTTTGCTAACCGTGAGCTGCTCCAGCCGGCCCATGGATTGAGGACGTCGCCTTGGTGTACGGTCGGGTTCTTGAAGTAAAGCCGTGGACACAAGGGAACACATAGCCGCAGGGCACACAGATGGCCACTTGAAAGTCTGGCGTGGCCGGGCGAAGTCCCGAGGGGTAGGGACTAGGACTGAGGGGGTCGGGGTGGCGGGAAAAGTCAGGCGGGCAGGGACGGGTGAGGTCAAATGCCGAGGACTGCCCGAGGGTAGGGAGGAGACAGGATGACCTGTGTTTGCCGAAGACGTGTTAAAGGCCAGTTCTGTAAAGGCATAGATCCTCATGAGTCCCAGCTGGATGCAGGGAGTGATGAGAATCTACGTCTCTTGCTTGTATTATTTTTTATCAGTATTCCTACGATAGCTGTTGCTGCTGCCTTTCAGTCCCCCCAACGCCCAGTTCGGGCAAGGGACTGATGATGATGATGACTACGATAGAGGTGGTAACTGAAAATACAATTCATAGTAGATGCAGAGTTGTACGTCTATCAAAAAGATAAATGGCTTGCTGTATTCTTGTCTGCATGTCCATGCTCCCCCAAAATTAATAAATTGTGATGAAGGTGTCCTTTCTAGTCGGTCTTTTTATTCGCCGCATTTCAATTTTAGCACGCTTGGCATTTAGGTGTGGATTTCATCGTAGGTCTGTTGGACTATAAGGACTGCAGTATCTCTTAACTGTGTAGTGCTGACAATTTCGCTATTAACCCTTTGCTTGTCGGTTGCGGTTTTAATCGCGATGATTCCTACGGGACTAAAACCGCTACCGACACGCAAAAGGTTAAAGTCTCCCTGTCCTCCTGGATCGCGGACAAAATACTGTAAGGCTGTCTCTTGTTACCATAACACTTTCCAGATTCGCATTTCCTTCAAACTGTTCGCTAACTTTACATCACTAAGGTCTTTTCAATCGGCGTTAGGATTTCTCCCGGGGACAACTTACAGAGCTGAATCCTGAGGGACAGATTTCATGGCATAACGAAGTTTGTGGATTCTACTGTAGTGTAGGCGAGAGATTTTTTCCCCATTTTTTGTCGGCTCCGTGTGTGTGGTATTCCGGAAGACCTTTCGGAACACTAATTTCGTAACCAGTGTCTTTGCAAGCCCATTACATCTGCAAGAGACATAGATTCTCATGAGCCCCTGCACCTGCAGGGGCTCATGAGAATCTATGCCTCTTGCTGGAAGAAATTGGCGCCATTTGCGTCTTCGGCCGTGCTGAGGGATGGTTTTCGGTGCGCTAACTTCGTAACTTGAACATGTAAATGAGGGCTTTTGGGACAGAATTGATTTTACTGAAAAACCCACTGACACAGGAATGTATCTATCTCTCTGTCCTCTGTCTGTCCCGCTGGTCTGTCTATTCCTCTGTCCACATGTCCGGCCGTACACCTCCCCCATCCCCTCACCCCTCCCTCTCGTATTTTGTCTGTGTTTGAATTTTCTGGCTAACAGGCTGTTTCCTCGCTATGCAACTGTGAATAGACTACTGATGAAACAATGTGTTAACCACTTCGCAGCCGGGAATGGCCAAATATGAACACCACACAATAGCAAGACGCAAAGGCCATCACGCAAAGGCCCCCGCCCCCCCTCCCCCTCCCCCATCCCCGCGACTTCGGGCACTCATGATGTTCTTCGGTTAGTTCGGGGTTTGACGTCCACGGCACGGATATGATAATGGACAGCCCTAACGGGCGCGTTTTGGGATGACAAGGACAACTATTGCCTGTATAGTACGACCTGAATACTGATCAATTCGGTCACACTGCAACTGTGCCACTTTGATTTACCAGGACTTTTAACGGAGATGCGACTGACAATGATGTTCACTGCGTCATGCCGAGTCCTACTTATACCCATTTTTCTGGGTCGTATGTGGTAGCCAATGCGCAAAGATCCATCGGGCCGAACGGCCGCGCGCGGGCCAAAGGCGGCCCGATGGCCTTTTGCGCATTGGTTATGTGTTTTGCGTAGAATTTCCCATGGCGTCTGACACGATTTGCGAACACTTTCAGCAAAGGGGTCAATACCGCGTTTAAAACCGGTATTTATTTAATATTTAGCATGAAATCATATTTTAGAGTTTACTCTGTGTGTGTGTGTGTGTGTGTGTGTGTGTGTGTGTGTGTGTGTGTGTGTGTGTGTGTGTGTGTGTGTGTGTGTGTGTGTGTGTGTTATTTTAGTCTTAGTAACTGACATCAAGACAAATTTCAATTTTTTTTTTTTTTTTTTTTTTTTTACATGGAAACATATGGCAATAAACGATCTTATCTTATCTATCTTATCTTAAAATAATCTTGTACATCGCTATAAAACAGTGCGACACTTCTGGTGCAAACAGTGCGACACTTCTGGTGCAAACAGTGCGACACTTCTGGTGCAAACAGTGCGACACTTCTGGTGCAAACAGTGCGACACTTCTGGTGCAAACAGTGCGACACTTCTGGTGCAAACAGTGCGACACTTCTGGTGCAAACAGTGCGACACTTCTGGTGCAAACAGTGCGACACTTCTGGTGTAAACCGTGAAGAATAGTCGACGTGGGCGAGGAGAGGTTTTTGTGGGATACACAGGGTGGAAAATAAGGGACGTGTGTCTGGAAGAGATGTATGGGTGGGTAGGGTAGAGGGTGGGTGGCGGGGGTGTCAAGGGGGTGGGGTGTGGGGCAGAGTCGAAAAGGATAAAATCGTTTGTGGGGGAATCACACATCAAATCAGCCCCGCTTAAAAAGTCATATGTCGTGTGCTGTGTCGATAGATCAAGGCTAATATTAGCGCGACACCTCTCTCCTTTCCGTAACTTATTGACCCGCAACGCATCCATAGTCTGCTTCACAGACGTAAGGTCCAAAATCACAGACAGTCACGACACACTTTAACCCTTTTGGCTGTCGGTAGCGGTGATTATTCCGCCAGGAATCATCGCGACAAAAACCGCTACCGACTCCCACGGGGCTAGTCTGGAGATCTGTTCCGGATCCAGTTTGCCTCGATCCCCATCCCAGTACGCGGGAGGCCCTCGGTCGGGCGTCGGCTGCGGATGCCCAACGCCGCACAGCCGTGCGAGATCCAGCTACATCCGACTTCAGCCCGGGACTCAGTGCTAGTGATTTCACCATCAATCTTCAACATTACTCAGACTATCTACCAGAAGGAAGAATGACTGGAAATACAAGTTTAACTCATTCAGCCCCACGGCCGTATTTCCCAGATTTTGGAGGCGTCATCTAACGACTATCCACCAGTTGCAGGAGATGGATCGACCATGATAATTCAGGCGCCAAGCTAATCTGGCACTACCCTTGAATTATCATGGTCGACACATCTCCTGCTGTGGGGCGTCAGGGCTGAATGGGTTAAGGCAGTGAATTGTTCGACATTCAACTTACCTAAGCTGTATGCTGATCTGTTATTTCGGACCTTTCGGCTTTCTGCCGCTTTCAGCCGTAAGGTCCAAAATCACAGACCAACACACATGGACAAGTGTATGTTTGGTCTGCTCGTTTTACATGTTAGATAAACCAAGGGGAATCACAGCGCTGGACAGACAAACAGTTAGATCCCCTGCCCCCACCTATCAGGCACCCAATCGCCAGCCCACAGAGAAATACGCAGGTATAGAACAAGACGATCATTTCCATCCTCATTTCCAGGACACCGGTATTGCGAACGACAACAAACAAAAAAATCTAAAAACAAAAACAAAATACGTATTTTGATTGAGGATGGAAATGATCGTCTTGTTCTATACCTGCGTATTTCTCTGTGGGCTGGCGATTGGGTGCCTGATAGGCGGGGGCAGGGGATCTAACTGTTTGTCTGTCCAGCGCTGTGAGTCCCCTTGGTTTGTATACAATTCTGCCAGCGCTAGCCTCACCTATCTGGTTTGTGAGTTACATGTTAGAGAATATGAAATTTGTACGCAGACCGAGTATTCACGGATGTTCTTATCATGTTTTTCTTTGCCGTTCTATTTTTTGTTTTTGTTTTTAATTTTTTTGTTTGTTGTCGTTCACAATACCGGTGTCCTGGAAATATCATTCTCTTTGCTGCACTGCAGTTTTTTTTTTTAAATTTCACTTTCAGAGTCACATTACAACACAATTTAGAACCGTATACTAAGAACCGCTGATCGACCGCGAAAGCTCAATATAATTAATTTCTTTGTTGGTTGGTGCCTTGAGAATACACTAAACACGATAGCTCACGAGCAATGCCCGACTGGCTTCACTCCATGTTGATAGATTGATCACCCGTGTTAGCTCAATGTTATTCCTGATATGCTCGGCGCCTTCATATCGACAATAACACTATACATAGATCGACTATAATAGATTCAGTGTAGTGCCTGGTTAGCTTGGCGCCTTTGGCGCCAAGCTAATCAGGCACTACACCGGAGCTTTGGCAGTCGCTCCATGTCTGCAGTTGGTGGTGGACGTTAAATTGTGATGGAGATCATGATTTTGCTGTTGATCTGTGGCCGCCTACACCCTTATAGTCTGCGAGAGACATAGATCCTCATGAGCCCCTGCACTGCTGGGGCTCATTAGAATCTAACTGGTTTTTTTGCTAGCACGGATCAGCCATACAAATTTACTTCCTCATATCGAGGTTCAGACTGTGCATGTGAGCATTAACAAAAACAAAAAACAAAAAACCAAAAAACAAAATTGCCGACAAGGCTAACCATTTCGCTCCCAGCCACAAAATAATGATGTCTCTCAAAACGTCGCAGACTCGCTATTGTTAACCCCCTCTGCCTGGGGCAAACGAATATGGATAATTCCTGCAAGGGGTATAGATCCTCATGAGCCCCCGCAATCGCGGGGGCTCATGAGGATCTATGCCTCTTGCAATTGTGTGCGCGCTTGCTGCACGCCGGCTGTGAAAGGGTGAAGGGCTAAGGAGGGAAACAGAGTGAATTAGGGCTGTAATATTGACACTTAAGCCACATAGATGACGATTTATGTCTGTTCCTCAATCCCGGGCGAAATTACCCCTCAAATGTGAGGCATACAAATTGCTATTACATCATGTTATGGTGATGATGCCTGATGGCTGTGTCATGTCTCACCGTCTCTTTCTCTCTCTCTCTCTTGCTAAAAGACACATGCACGCATGCACGCAAACTCGCACGCATGCACGCGCACATGCATTCACGCACGCGCGAACGCGTGTACACACGCATACATACACACAGAGTGAGACACTTATAATAGAGTGAGACAGAGCATTGCTCGCTGAATGATCAGAATGTGAAAAATAGCAAACACCACCGACCCCCTCCCCTATTTACTAAGCCCATCAACACCCAAAACAACAAACAACAGCAAAGAAGATAAAACAAAGAACAACAACAACAACAAAAAAAACCCCAAGAGAATACAAAGGAACGACTCCCCCCCCCCAACCCCCCCTCCCCCAAAAAAACAAACAAACAAAAAACAACAACAACAAAACAACACAACAACAACAAACCAACCCCAAACAACAACAACAACAACAATAAAACAACAAACAAACAAAAAACAACAAAACAAAACAAAACAAGCAAAAATCAAACAAGCAAGCGAGGGAAAAACCAAGCAAGCAAGCAACCAACGGAAGAACCCAGTAAGCAAAGGAACCTCGGGCTGACATTCGTGCGCGGGCCAACTGCGGCCAAAGTCTGCCAGAAGTCATTAGCTTAATGAGAAGTATCCAGCCAGCCAACCAAAAATCCAAGCAGCCAACCAGCTACCTCCTCCTCTTCCCCCCTCTAAAAAAAGTAATATATTTTTTAAAGGCGGAGGGGTCAGGCGGGGGTGTGGGGTGGGGGGAAGGGGTGGGGGGGGGGGGTAAGGGGAAAAACTAGATGCGGGAGGGGAGGGAAAGGGAGGGGTGAGGAGGGCAGGGGGAGGAGGGCAGTGAACAGTGACAGATTACTGAGAGGCAAACTGTCTCATAAAAATTTCTCCTGCATCACATGCAAATCAGCGCAGCGGGACCCAGTGCATGACGGATGGCTCACCATGATCACCAACACATCGCGTGGAAACAGCACAGGGAAAGTTTTACTAGTTCATTTTAACCAGAAATTTAGTGTGCTGGTCTGAGATTTTGGACCTTACGGCTCTTAGAGCCGTACGGTCCAAAATCACAGACCAGCACGCACATGGCTTAAACCGCCATGGATTCCCCTATTGTAGTAGCAACTGTAAGTAAGTGCACATGAGACCGGTTGGCTGTAAATCTGAAATTTTGTAAAGCAATGTCCCCCCCCCCTCCCCCCCAAAAAAAAAACAAAAAAAAAAAAAACAAAAAAAAACCAAAACAAAACAAAAAAACCCCAAACAAACAAACAAAAAATATTGTGATTCGTCGATCCTGAAAAACATGAATGCTAGCGCTACAATATTTCAGCCTTTATTTAATATTAAAGTCATTAGCAAACTTATAAAAATGTCTTTGAAAAATAAGCTATATACAATCCAATCTAATTCAATCCATTCCAATCCAATTAAACTCAATCCAGTCCAGTCCAATCCAATCCAGTTCAGTCCAGTCCAATCCAGTCCAGTCCAGTCCAATCAAATAGAATCGAGTCCAGTCCGCTCCATTCCAGTCTAATCCAGTCCTGTTCAATTCAATCAATCCAATCCAGTTCAATCAATCCAATCCAATCAATCCAATCCAATCCAGCCCAGTCCAATCCAATCAATCCAATCCAATCCAGTACAATACAATACAATACAATACAATACAATACCATACAATAAATACAATACAATACAATAATACTTTATTAATCCCTCACGGGGAAATTCATTGTCTGCCCATACAATATAACGGTATCATCATTCACTAATTCAATTAATTGAATAAACATTAACTCTCAGTTAAAGAAATGAACTGTAACAGAGGCATGGTACCTTTGCAACACTCCTGGCATCAGAAACACTTATATGTTATGATTTATGCCCCATGTGCTTCTACCCTTGAACTATCATGGTCGATCTGTCTCCTGAATTGTAATGCAGTCCTCAGAGGATAACTCCAAAATGTGGGTATTTCGTTCCTCGTGCACAATGAGTTACTGTTGAAACACACACAGAGTTTCAGTTTGCAGGTCTGTTTGTCGTCTTGTCTACGACATACATCTTTGCGTTTCTGTCGCAGCAACGGTACTGGATGAGAAAAGGCTGTTAACTCAAATCGATACGCATCGTCAAAAACACATTTCTCGACTGCTCCCTCTGAACCCGACTAGGAATGACCCATGAGTTCATAAAAAATAAATGATAAAAAATTGCCGTCGAATAATATTTAAAACTGTTGAACGGAGAGTTTCTTTCGCTGCATGTCTTCAAAGCGCATGCGTGTAGAAACTGAGTCATCCAATCGATGGCGAGAGTAGGAATCCAGCAAATTACGTCATGCATCTAAATATCGACTAACCTATGAAGGAGACGGGCCGTATCGTTTTGTGTGCTGGTCCGTGATTTCGGACCTTACGGCCTGTGGCCTTAAGGTCTGAAATCACGGGCCAGCACACATTTAATATTGACGAGCGCTAATTTTACATGTGCAAACAAGCTGTCCCGTCCTCATCGCAGATCAGGACACGTGGAAGAGATGCAGGGTGCTGTTTGCAAGCTCCGACATTAAGCTATGAGAAACCGCACCACTGATCTGAACCCTACGGCAGAGTTAGTGGGGATAGCTCATTCGGAGATGCAGGGTGCTGTTTGCAAGCTCCGACACTAAGCTATGAGAAACACCACTGATCTGAACCCTACGGCAGAGTTAGTGGGGATAACTCATTCGGAGATGCAGGGTGCTGTTTGCAAGCTCCGACACTAAGCTATGAGAAACACCACTGATCTGAACCCTACGGCAGAGTTAGTGGGGATAACTCATTCGGAGATGCAGTGTGCTGTTCGCAAGCTCCGACACTAATCTATGAGAAACCACCACTGATCTGAACCCTACGGCACAGTTAGTGGGGTTAACTCATTCGAGACGTGCCGCATCCGGATACGCGGCGTAACGCCGCGTATCCGGATGCAACACGTCTCTATTGTGTTAACTGTATTAACCCATTCACTGCTAGTGAACACAGATTGTGTTTTGGAAATCATTGTAAATTTTACTTCATGATGATCCCCCAACCGTTGGAGGATCCTGTACACAAAGAGGTTTTAGTAAGAGGCGACTGCGGGGGCTCATGAGGATCTATCCCAATGCGCAAAAGGCCATCAGGCTGACGTCAGCCGCCGCTGGCCAACGGCGCCCGACTTCGGCCCGATGGCCTTTTGCGCATTGGGGATGCTTTTTGCAGTTGGGGTGGTGTTCAAGATTTCGTCGGTCGTGAAGGGGTCAAAGTCTAGCCTTGAATTGTGGTGCGCAGAAAAAAAAGATGCAAATGGAAAACATGAAAAACAGTCAACATCGCACGTCTCCCTCCTCTCTTCTGCCACACTGTGAGGGCACATGACGATCTATACCTCTGGAGGAGAGAAGATGACTTACGTCAGAAATGATAATTATGTGTCCTTGTGGTTTTCCTCCGAACGTCCAACTTTGGAAACAGCTAACAAACCGAAAAGCCAGTCCATCCCAGATTAACCCTGTGAAGGCCAAAGACAGTAAGTCCATTTTTGTGAAAAGCGAGATTTTCATTGTAATACAATGAAAATCTCGTTTTTCACAAAAATGGACTTATTGCCTTGTCCTCAGAGGGAAGAGATACTCTGGATGAGTGTCTTCCAGCCGTGACATCAACCGTAAAACCAGTCAACCAGCCAGCAGCCAACAGCCTACAGTAGCCTGAATGAATCAAAGAATTTTATTTGCCGAGGCCACACACCTCAAGCAAACGTCACGCACGAGATGAAAGTTCAGTCAACCATGTTTGCAATGAAAGATGATCATAGCCAAAATATACGACGCCACTGACATAGCCAACGCACCAAGACAGACTGACATGGACACGGTGTAACGCCAAGAAGGTGATGCGCCTGGTCATCTCACAGGCAGAGGAGACACGTACGCGTTATTAACCGGACGGGGGGAGCGGTGGAGGTTTGGGAAAGCGGTGGGTCGGTGGGGTAGGGTGGGTGGGTGTAAGACTGAGGAGCCGGTGGGAGGCGGTTGGGGTGTGGGTGTGTGTGCGGGTGGGGTGTGGGGTTGGGGTGGGGCCTCCTGGCCTTCAACATCTGCCCTCGCAAGAAAATGTAGTGGGTAGAGTATCCCTTGAATAGAATAAATATTTTGATTTTTATGTTTAATTATGGTTCGCGCACGGCTGTGCGCGGGCCATTGGCAGCCGACGTCGGCCCAATGATCTTTTGCTCATTGGGTATTACCTTATCACCCCCACTTTCCCGTTGATTCATCTTTGGGAGATTGGACTGTCGCTGGTTGGTCTAGCACTCCCCCCCCCCCCCGCACCCCCCCTCCACCTCATTGTTTAATATTTTTGAGGTTGGAAAGTAATATGACAGTAACATGACAGGCACATTGCCCCCACTGCGTCCCATCTCAATGAAAAGTATCTTCCTACGCAGGAGTTAGGTATCCTTTGGCTTGAATTTGATCAGCCATCCAGGGACAAGACATAGCACTTGGTCATTTTAGTGCATGCGGTGTCATGTGTAAAGATCTTTTACAAATAAGTGAAAACAAAACTACAAGCCAAAATCAGCCAGGGGAATACCAGCGTATCAGCATGAAAGTACGACACAAACTTCACCACGCGTGGAAGGCAAAATACCAGCAACATCCTGACTTAAAAGTCATTTGGTATTATAAGAGATATAAATGTGCACAGTAAGAGCATAAATCTTCATGAGCCCCTGCGGTACGCGGGGACCCATAAATTCTATGCCTCATGCAGATGTGTGGCGTTCACAGGCGGGAGCAATTAACAAAGACTCGTTCCCTCTCATTCTAAACACTTCAAAGCATTATCGCTGAATGAAGCAAACTTTCGCCCGTCAACGCGACGTCATCAAACACAAAAGTTTTCTCATTTTCATCTAAATTTCAATTTTCACCGTCCTTCGGAGGTTTAAGACAAGGTCAAACGCCGCTGGCTGTGAAGACTTGACCCCAGAACAAAGGCAGATTTTCACAATTTGTGTAGCATCAAGCAGCAGAGGTTAAAAGCCATCATTTCTGGGAAACCGTCAAATCGGTTTGGCTTTTTGCTGAGTCGTGGGAAAACTGTGCGGCTTCCTTCGTCTGAAAAAGAAAAAGAAAGAAGAAAATTGGTGCTGAACACACCAAACAAGAGACCTAGATCCTCATGAGCCCCAGCAGTTGCAGGGGCTCATGAGAATCTAGGTCTCTTTTAGATGGAAGCGTTAGGTGTCTGACTGTACACATCCTGAGCTGAACACTAAGCCGGCAGAAGACAATGCCCGCGAAATTGCACACTACATGGTGTTTGGTTAGACTCCGACAACGCAACTTCAATCAAAACACATCGCAGCTGATTTTATTATGCTGATTGCGTGCGACCTGCACGCTCCTGGCTCGCGCTGACAACAATGGCGCCAAATTATTATCGAGATATCGGAGTGATCTCCCATGGCGAGCCTCGCAGTGTTTGATTTGGCTGAATGCGATTGGACCAAATTGGAAAACCATTAAAATGCGGTTTATACTTTTTTGGGATGATGAAAATCTAATTTCTTTTTTTCTTCAATCGTGAATGTCTCTAACACGGAATCTGCATCCAATGCATTTAGAAACAAAATTGCAAATATTGCACAGCAAACAGAAAAATGAAAGATTGCAGAGTTTTGCACCCTTTTTATACCGCAACGAGTTTGGAAACAGAATTAATGTAAAGAAAACACTGATTTTCACTAACCCATAGGCCTAATTGCGAACTAAATATGGAGAATAATTTGCTCGCCGTTCCAAGTAAAGCCTACCCAGGGATGATGCAATTTACGTTTTCGTTGTCTGATGCTCTGAGGTGCTCTGAGTAATCGACAAACGATTTCAACGACAAAGGGTTTCCGGAAATCGGAAATAGCTGAAAACTGCATGTGTTTCGACGAAAACAGTGGGGATTAAAAGCCCGGTTATTACATGTTTGTCCGGGCTTTTAATCCACTGTTTGTGTCGAAACACGTGCAGTTTTGACCGACTTCCGATTCCCTTAACAAGGTCTACTTCCAATTTAATTCAACCAAAGACACCTAGAATAACAACATCTAGCGCTAGTGAAGTTTTCTTCTTTCAGGAGATAACATGTACGTCAACTTAGCCGAATCAGGCCCACCTCCCCTCCCCTCCCTCGTCCACTCTCTCACCAGAAAGACATAAGTTTACTAAGCATCTGCGGCTGCAGGGGCCCGCAATCATCGACGAGCTCTTGCACATAGAACGGGGCCGGCTAAGAGACTCTGAATGACAGCTGTAATGTCAATTTTAGAAGAAGAAAAAAATCTTCTTCGGTCATTCATGTGCTGACGCTACATACAAGGGCCAGTCGCGTGAGTGAGCTTAGTGCTGCGCCAGCCACTAAGCAAGGTGCTCCGCTATAGCGGAGCACCTTGCTTAGTGGCTGGCGCAGGACTAAGCTCACTCAAGCAGCTGACCTGCGGGAAACGTCACTCATCCGCAGAGAAAGCACAGCCCAGCGCGCAAAAAGTGATCGGGCCGACGTCCGGGGGCAGTTGGCTCCACAAAAGACGTGCGCGGGCCGACATCAGCCGACATCACCCCGATGGCCTTTTGATTACTAGGAAATGCCAATAAGGTATTTGTTTTCATTCCTCCACTATTTTCGTAAAAGAAATCACTGAAGAAGACATCTTGCGACCTGGATCACGCCAGACATGACTCACGTGAAAGGAATATACCTTTATACATAATAGACTTATGACGTAATTTAAAAAATATGTCATGACGTTGCCTTCTCCAGTACTGAGTGTGCTTGTTGTTTCGAACAACACTAAGCAACTTAGTACTTTAGAACATTTGGCGATCTTTTATAGAACAAAACTGGCATCCAAGATGCGTCATCGAGAGGGCTACAAAATGTCCGCCATTTTTCGTTACAGGGGTTTTTATATCACGGTCACATGGTACGGTCTTCGCTAAAGTTTGACGTCGTGTGACGTAGGGAGGAAAACAATCACTTTTATAACATAGACGTCTTCTACAGCAAAAGTTACTCATCTGCCGAGAAAGCACAGCACAGCACGCAAAAAGTCACTGGGCCGATGTCAGGGGACAGTTGGTGCCACACAGGCGTACGCGGGCCGCCATCAGCTAGCGTCATCCCGACTGGCCTTTCGATTACTGGGAGATGCCAATAATCACTTTCGTAACATAGCAGGCACTGAGCGAGGGGCTGGTGGGCAGGATTATGGAGGGAGCTCTCAAAGACTTGGAGACTAAATACTACAGTTGTCATTAACCCTTTTGGTTGTCGGTAGCGGTTTTTGTCTCGATGATTGCTGCAGGACTCATCGCGACGAAACCCGCTACCCACAGCTAAAGGGTCAATGCTGCAAGGGCATTCATTCAAGCTGTGTTGGTAAAGATTACGACATAAAGTGTTTGCCTTGAAAAATCCGTTTGACGTCAAAGTCTGTTTTTTTCTCTGACAATGAAAACGCGATAACCCTGAAAAAACACAATGAGGGTTGCGGCCCTTGTTTTAACCCCTTCTCTTTCAGTCATTGGAAATGACGTCTCAGAAAACATTGATGACAAAAATGGTAATAATGAGGCCAACAAGAGGCATAGATCCGCATGCGCCCCAGCGAATGCGGGGGCGCATGAGGATCTGTGCCTCTTGCAGTGAGTTTTGTTTGCTGCGCTTTGGCTGTGAAGGGGTGAAATGTCGACGCATTTAGCGTGATACTATCAGCCGTCTGCAAGACTCTAGGGGACAATCAAAAACGGCGACGAGGCGGGTTTTGTGACGATTGCATAGTGCCGAGAGAGTTGCAAGGACAAATACAACTAACAGCTTTTCAAAGTTTGGTCCTTTTTGTCCCCGCCCAGTGATGTCTTGCATCTTTTGTGAACACACTCAGTCACACAGTTCCACTCCCCCTTCCTTCCTCCCTCCCCCCCCCCCCCGAACACACACGCTCACGCACGCACGCAGACCCTCCTAAGATTCGTTGGCTCTGTCTCACTCAAAGCATGCAGGTGAAGGAAGTGTAAATGGACAACTAGTATTTTTGTGCGCGTTTTGGTAAATGGTATGCGTATACATTCGAGCCCCCCCCCCAAAAAAAAAAAAAAAAAAAAAAAAAAAAAAACACCACAAAAAAACAAACAAACCAAATCATACATGAACTGCTTTGTGACTTGGGACTCGGTTTCTAAGCAGTAAGGTCCACAATCACAGATCAGCACATTTATTTACGCTGTCGGTAGCACAGTCGATGATTCCTACAGGAATCATCGCGACAACAAGCACTACCGACATCTATAAGCACTACCGACAGCTAGCTCATTTGGACGCTAGACAGACTTGGAAGGTCATGAGAGATCCATTGTAAACCAGTACGATATCAAAATTCCACTCTGGAAAGATTTCTGATTGATGGGTGGGGAACGCAAAGCTCCTTTCTTAACTCATTCGAGACAAACTGCCTCCGAATACGCGGATGAAGCCGCGTATTCGGAAGCAGTTCGTTTCGAATGAGTTAACCGAACTGACCTGAAGTGAACTGACTTTCTTCACTCGCGGGCCGAGTGCTACAGGCAGATATTTAGACTGGAACGGGTTCTCCACAGCTAGACTACTTTGTCTCTTCAAGTGGGCATATGTTAGAGAGAGAGAGAGAGAGAAAAAAAAAAAAAAACAACCCACTCTACACTGAAATACCTATGTTCACCTCCAACTGAAGAACACATACCAACAAAAGTGGGAGTTTTTACACTGAGCTGCCACCACAACCCGATTGGAATCATGAAGATATACACGCAGACTTCTTAAAGCCGGTGTGAACTGGAGGAAAGCACTGTTTCACCTGTTTCATTCCTATCGACGCTTGAATTCTTCATTGTAACATGCCTGAGGCCTAAGTCCACATGAGCTCCTGTAGTCGCTAAGGATCTATATATGTCGCCCTCCTTGTATAGACCAGCAGCATTTACGTGTATTCTTCTCAGATAGTAGAGGAGGTAAAGGGGATATCAGTCTTGGTTGTTCTTCTTTAACTCTCTTCTCTTTTCTGAACAGTTCCCCAGCAAAACTTTATCATCTGCAAGTAACATAAATCCTCATGAGCCCCTGCTGTCGCAGGGGCTCATGAGAATCTATGTCACTTGCTAACCTACGTTGTTCCAGTTACTTACCTCCCACCTCATCAGAGGGAGAAAGATAGGGCTAGGTTTTAGTATGCGACTGTGAAGATATGTTCTCTTTTCTATTGCTTTATCTCACTAACAGCGAGAGCTTTACAGGGGGCGCTGTGGCTGCACGTGCGAAAGTTGACTCGATGTGAGCGCCATCTGCAAGGGCAGGTAAGCCTGCATGAATTTGAGAGATAAATGTTTAGATTATAGAACTTGGGAATTTGAAATCGGCGTCATTGAAATTATCACTTGTTTAGCTGTTGTGGCGATGTCTGGTTGCATGCAGGATTTTGCTGGTGGCTGCACCTAAGGTTATGAATGTGCAGAAGATTTATGAGTTTACGGAAGCAAGCGCAAGTTTACGTTCGCGCACAGGTGTTCGAATGAATATACATGCACACATGCATAAATGCCAAATGTACATAATTGTGTATGCGAGCGTTCACTCTAAACCATTGTGCCCGAGGTACGAAATACCCACATTTTGGAGTTATCCACTGAGGACTGCATTACAATTCAGGAGACAGATCCGCGACCATGATAATTCAAGGGTGGTGGCAGAATAGCTTGGCGCCTATAGGCCTATACCCTTGAACTATCATGGTCGAGCCATATCTTGCTGTGGCGTGTGGCGGGCAGATTGAATGAGCTAACGGAGACAGACACAACGAACCCACGGGCGCTACGCACGCACGCACGCACGCACGCACGCACGCACCAAACACCCATACTGTCACCCACCCACCCACCCACCCACCCACCCACCCACACACACACACACACACACACACACACACACACACACACACACACACACACACACACGCACACACACACGCACGCACACCACACACACACACACACACACACACGCACATACGAACGCACACACACTGCACACACACACACGGACGCACACAAACACACGCACGCACACGCACGCATGCGGCACACGCACGCAAGCATTCAAAAGGTGTAGGACCATACTGATTCAATGAGAAAGCAGCCTTGCTGTGCACATGAAGTCAATTAAGCTCACGTGCTGGGAACCGAGTGAAATGATGTTGTTTGAAGATCGATGTGGTTTTACCATCATCATCATCATCATCATCATCACATCATCATCATCATCATCGTCGACGTCGTCGTCGGAGGCTGCAGCATGTCAATACTTACTGTGCATAATCCTCTGCATTGAATAAGTGCGGCTACTCAGTTGTTGTTTGCTTTTGACAAGGGTATTACCGAAATATAAAATTGGTTGACCGTCTTTCTAAGGTGTTCTTTCCGTGGTACTCTTGCATATTACGCTGCAGTCACCTTTTTGGTCTGGATTGTGCATAATACGGATAATATGCAGCGTTCGTAGAAGCCGATGATCATAGGTGACTGTGAATTCAAAACAATTTCCCACGTAATATTTTGAGGAGCAAGAAGGCAAAAGCTACTTAGCTGCAAGAGACGTAAATCTTCATGAGCCCCCGCGAATGCGGGGACTCATGTAGATTTATGTCTCTTGTTAATCCTATGTTCTTTTCGTCTGTCTTTGTCCCTGTGTTCTTTAACGGGAAAGCCGGACAGCATGCATTCGTTTCAGACGCGAAAATAACTGACACTTCAGTTTTGCCAGCCACTACTGCCCTACACCGTACACGGCATTGCAGCACACGGCACAATACATCGACACTTGACAGATCACTGACGGGCTGGCACATTGTTCCTGAGCTAACTTGGGCGATCTCCAGGCCAGAATTTAATGTTTGAAGTGAAAACGAACTGCGGTAAGTTGAGTGCACAATAGGTGGCACATTGTTTTTCAGACTACACGGTCAATGATGTCCCGGATATCGTGTTTCAAGTGTGAACGAACTGTTGAGATGTTCTTCTGAGTGCAAAGAGCAAAATGTCCTCGTGACGACGACAGCCGCAGTTGGCCCGCGCACGGCCGTGCGCTGGTCAACTGCGACCGATGTCGGTCCGAGGACATTTTGCGTACTGGAGCTGCAACTCAACACGTTTTAGGCCTACACAAGCCCACGTTCTACACTGACTAACGGCGGAAAAGACTGGCCGGTCTCTGACTAAATCTGCGTACCAAGCTAAAGAGCTAAAGGTGCTCTGGCCGGCGTCGGCCTAAATGGCTCGCGCACTGCCCGAAGACACTGTGCCAACTAGTTAAAACTACTTCCATCTAGCATTTTGCTTTTTTTTTTTTTGGGTGGCCTCCCTGTAGTCTGATCTAGCTTGACGCTGTCAAAATATTTTCTTTCATCCTCGATAAGCATCGGCGCTTCCTAGCCTACCTAGTGCCGTGTTTATTTACCTGGCGGGGTGATCGGTTTTTGAGGCTTGTTCATTCTTCATTCTCCCGCGCCCTTCTTATGACAGGTCCTGTATGGGGCGCCAGGGTGATAAGAAACCCTTGGCCTCATCTCTGACCTTACATTTCACTCTGGTAGTCACTGTACCCCCAACACATTGTGTCCCGAGGTCAAAATCCCCAAATGTTGGACTGAGGACTGCATTACAATTCAGGAAACAGGTCGACCTTGATAGTTCAAGGATGATGCCAGAATAGCTTGGCGCCTATGGGCGCCAAGCTATTCTGGCGCCAGCCTTGAACTATCATGGTCGATCCATATCTTGTTGTGGTTCGTCGGGCTGAATGAATTTCTAGGCTATTCAACACGTGACTTTTTGCACTCCGTCGCAGTAATGTTTCAGAGAAAAAAACACCACTCTTTCGAGATGCGGCGTTGCATCCGAATACGTTGCATTTCACCGCGTATCAGAATGAAACACGCCTCGAATGAGTTACAATCGGGTTCACGGTACAATTGTGCTCCCATTATCAGTTGCCGAAATCAGTACGCGACGAACCTGCGCCTTATTCTGCCGCTTTAGTGGCAAAGCCGGTCTGAATCTGGGACCTGCGGCGTCCTTTAAGGAACCCACGCCGGTCGTGGGAGATAGATGGACAATGATAGTTAACCCCCTTGCTGCTCTGAACGATACCGTTCGGCACTGACTGAATAACCACGCGTCTTCTCCTCCGCGCGGATTCATCAGCAGCAGTCAAAGGTTTAAAGGGATAGATATTTCAGTCAAGCAAAGCCAGCGTGTGGAAGGGGCTGCTGGCCTGGGGTGCGTTCATCTGCGATGTTTGGACAATATGGCCTAGAGTCGTGAGGTCCAAAACTCACAGACCATTACACACGAATTATTAGCATTGCGTAGGTCCGCTGCTGGCCGCCTGAAGGATTCGTAAGTGATACAATGGACATCCAACTTAATGTTCCAAACAAGCCAATGCGCAAAGGCCATCGGGCCGACGTCGGCCGCCGTTGGCCCGCGCACGTCCGTGCGCGGGCCAAGGGCGGCCGACGTCGGCCCGATGGCCTTTTGCGCACCAGAGCCTTTGATAGATATAGGTGGAAGGGCCGGATTCACAGTCACAGAGTCCGAAACAGCTCAGGCGGTTAAACGTCGCAGCAGGAGAGCGAAGGGAATCGCCGGGTCGTGGGTTCCAACCCCGTCCCGGCCCCGGTAGCTGGACTCACAATCCAGGGGGGGAAAAACGGATTTGTTCAATAGCATGTCCGTTGAAAGGTCCTGGTAAATCAAAGTGGCACAGTTGGAGTGCGCCTGAGTTGATCAGTGTTCAGGTCGTACTCCATAGGCAATAGATTTCCCTGTCCCCCATAACCCGCCCGTCAGGGCTGTCCATGATCACCTCGGTGCTGTGGACGTTAAACCCGAACTAACCAACCTTCACAGTCAAGATATTTGTCTCCTGCAGACATCATTGTGTGGTGCTCGTCTGTGATTCTGCACTTAGGGCCTTAGCCCGCAAGGTACAGAACCACGGACCAGCACCCATGTCGGAACGCATCTCTGCTACAGAGTTGTTACGTCACTCAATCGGGCACGTCACGGATCACGTTAGCGTCTATCACTACCATCTCAGTCGACTCTGGCAGTCGGCATTCTTTCTCTGCAATACGGCGGCCAACACATTCCGTCAGAAGGAGGGCATAGATCCACATGGGCCCCTGCAGCCTACATGGCCTCGTGAGGATTCATGCCTCTTTCAAAAAACGAATAACTTGACGACACTTAAAACCCCCTACCAAAAACCGAGAGTACACCAAAATGAAGACATTGTCATCCTATATTGAAAGAAGCCTCGCGCTGGGACCATATGGCGTTGAGGCGCGTCCCCTGGGTGGTGGAGAGAGGGGTGCACCGAATGAAATAAGGTGCTGTGAACCAACATGGTCTAAGGGCGTGGGGGTAGCTTTCCCACCCTGCAAAAATAAGAAAATAGCTACAAAAACGCCGACGAATAGACAAACAGCTCAGGCAGGGGTGTCTGCTGTCTCCGTTCCTCTTTCTACTGGCCATAGACTGGGTCATGAAGAGGACCACTGAGCAGAGAAGAAGCGGAATACAGTGGACACTGTGGACACAGCTTGACGACCTCGATTTTGCAGACGACTTGGCCTTACTGTCCCACACTCATCAACAAATGCAGGACAAGACCACGAGGCTTGCTGACATCTGGTCCCAAGTGGGCCTCACCATCCACAAACAGAAAACAAAGACAATGAGGCTGAACGCAACCAGGGAAGAACCAGTCTTGCTTGCTGGCACCCCGTTGGAGGAGGTAGAGTCCTTCAACTATCTCGGGAGCATCATCGACAAAAAAGGCGGCACTGATGCAGATGTCAGAGCACGAATCGGTAAAGCAAGAGCAGCCTTTTTTCAGTTGAAAAAAGTGCGGAGTTCCAGAGAGCTGTCACAACACACCAAAGTCCGAATTTTCAACTCAAACGTAAAAGCAGTTCTCCTATATGGAGCAGAGACTTGGAGGTTGACAAAAACCACAGTCAACAGAGTACAGATCTTCATAAACAGTTGCCTTAGAAGAATCTTGAAAATTCACTGGCCAGAGAAGATCAGAAACGTCAGGCTCTGGGAGAGAACAGAGCAGATAACGGCAGAGAATGAAATTGGGCAAAGAAGATGGGGATAGATTGGTCACAGTCTGAGAAAGCCAGTTTCCAGTATCACTAGGCAGGCATTGTCATGGAACGCCCAGCAAAAGAGGAAAAGAGGCAGGCCGAGAAACACCTGGCGTCGAGACCTCCAAGCAGACATCAAGAGACTGGGAACCACCTGGAGTAAAATCGAAGGAGAAGCACAGGACAGGAGTCGCTGGAGGTCTCTCGTCGACGGCCTATACCCGGGGAGGGGTGACAGGCGTAATACAATATTGAAAGAAGACATCGGGGTTAACCGTTTGACTGTCGATAGCGCATTTTGTCGAGATGATTCCTGTAGGAATCACCTCGACAAAAAGCTTCCTAAAACCAAAGGGTTACGTCTGCGACTTACGACATAGTGAAGGCGAACTGATGTACGTTATTTATGTCTGTGTCCGGCGGAGGAAGGAATATTTAAGGGTTAAACAGCACCTATCATGCCCCTTTCGCTTCAGGAGAGATACGTCTCATTGTAGAGGCCCCGCAGTAGCGGATCCAGGGAGTTTTTTTGGGGGGATGGGTTGGGGCTTCCGGACCCCTCCTCATAGAATTGTATTTTCCCCCCAAATGTGACTTCGGGCGAAGAATGTTTGTTGAAGTTTCAAAGAGCTTCCCAGAATTCAGTTAATTTTGAACAAGATGGTGTCTCTGCGCACTGTCCCATCTCCCAGAGTTCCTTTCGATATTGGACCTTTTATAACTCCGGTCAGGAACTCTTTGGGTCAAGAAAGAATCCGTAGACCCATCCTTGTTGAAATTTCCGGATATATAGATCACTCTAGGCTCCAAGTTAGACGTGCAATACTTATAACGTATTCAAGGCGCTCCGTATCAGTAGGCAACGCTATACGACACTTTCGCAGCTATTGATGCTGGGCGCCTCAAAGGAGTTAAGCTACAATAGAACCTGTTTTGAAAGGCCATCATTTAGGAGGCTGCGAGGGATGATGGAGGCTTTACGTTTGTAAATGAATGTAAACCACCTGGCTGTAGTCGCGTAAATGATGTTCTTTAACCCTTCGGCTGTCGGTAGTCGCGATGATTCCTGGAGGATGTCAGGGTGTGGTTATTCCTGCAGGAATCATAGCGACTAAAAGCGCTACCGACAGCCATAGGGTTAATAACACGTGGCACATTTCGCCTTCTCTCTCTCTTCTCTCACTAAAACACCCCTTTAGCCCTGGCGCACTACAGCAGGAGATGGGTCGACCATGATAATTCAAGGGTAGTGCCAGATTAGCTTGGCGCCTGTCGGCGCCAAGCTAATCTGGCACTGCCCTTTAATTATCATAGTCGATCTATCTCCTGCAACTGGTGCATAGTCATTAGATGACGCCTCCAAAATTTGGGAAATACGGCCGTCGGGCTGAATGAGTTAAAACATTTTTAGGGGAGCGTTGGTGGCGGAGGGGGGGGGTGGGGGGGTTTGGGGGTGCAAAAGTGGAGGTTGGCGTTTCTGTGGTATTATGGTTTCATCTCCTCACCCCAGTTGGCGCTGGACGTGGAGGGTTAAGTCCAGGTGGCATCTCTCCGTAATGTTGTGCTTTATGCACGGGAAGCAGGGCGACCTTTAAGGTAAACGTGGGTCTTGTTCGCCATCTGACTGATCCCGTCTGTTTGGGCAGATTGGCGATAGACCTTGCCGGGACGTGGAAATAGACAGAAAATGATGCACAGTGTTAGGGTTTGAACGGTTGGAGATGGCGTGTCGCAGGAATTTTTTTTTGGGGGGAGGGGTGGGGGAGGGGGTGGGGGGGGGGGAGTGGGGAGGATGGGGGAGGGGGTGGTGGTGGTGGGGGTGGGGGGGAGAGAAGGGAGAAGAAAGTACGCACTCACTAACGCACGCACGCATACAAACACTCACACACACACACACACACACAAACACACACACACACACACACACACACACACACACACACACACACACACACACACACACACACACACACAAACACACACACACACACCCAAAAAACTGTCATGCACAAGCACCCATCTATTTACCAGTACCTTCACCACCAGTTGCCCGCATCCTCCCCCTCCCACTACCCCTCGCCCCCTCCGCCTCTTCCCCCCCCCCATCCCCCCTTAACCCGCCCCGTCCCCTCTCGCTACAAACCCACACGCACCAAGTGCAATTTCCTCGTTTTCTGAATAAAAAGTCCATCTCTGTAACAAGCAATTTCCAAAATAATCTTTCTGTCGCCAGAGAACCCTTTGAAACTAAAGAAGAAAGCCTCTTAGACGCCGCGAAAGAAATGTTAAGTCTACACACTCTCTTAGCGGCAAAGACGGAGAGGTAGAGGTTGAATGCCAGACACGTGATGGCAGCCATGTTCGCGGTTGTCGTGACACCTGAAAGAACGTTGTCGATATCCCGAAATGAACCCCTTTACTGCTTAGGGCAAGGCGAACGCTACACAGCTGCAAGAGACATAAATCCTCATGAGCCCCCGCTTTCGCGGGGGCTCATGAGGATTTATGTCTCTTTTTAATCCTGTGTTCTAAAGTTGTCTGCTTTTGTCCCTGAGGTCTTTACGCGAGTGTCGGTCAGCGTGCGGTCGTTTCATGAGACGCGACATTTGTGATCTCTGACAGCAAAGGGGTTAATGATACAGTGCACGATAACCATATACAATCTGTTAACCCCTTGACTGCAACTAACGATACCTTTCGGCGGAAATGACGCGTAACTACGCGTCATATCCGCCGAACGGTACCGTCAGCAAAGGGCAATCAGTAAATTAGCCAAGGGTCGTAAGAACTTATTCGAGATAGTATAGATCTTATCTTTCGGGAATCGTTCTTGGGGGAAAAAAAATCGAAATCAACCCGTGACAATATCCCCTGCTTGCACCCCCGTTAAAACAAAAGTAAAAATTAAGGAGGCTATTTGCAGTTCTGTTTCCTTCTTTGTATCTCTCGTGTTGTCTCGCGTTGCTGTTGTGTAATGTTTATTGTCGTGTTTCTACCGTCTGCAGCATTCGTCTTCATTGTGGCCAATCAAGAGGCAGTAAAGTTGGACATGTCTTTCTCTTATCTTCCCTAGATCCTAGATTGAAAGCACGATAGCAGGTATACAAGTTGATTGCGCTCTAAAAACTACATTTACGCTTCACGTGATAGTTCGACCTTGCTAGTTCAAGGTGGTGCCAGAATAGCTTGGCGCCGAGAGGCGCCAAGCTATTTTGGCACCACCCTTGAACTATCATTGTCGATCTATACTATCACGACTGTATCATAATGATCCGTAGCTATGTTGGTATCACTCTCTTGAACTATCATGGTCGATTCATATCTTTCTGTAGAGTGTCAGGGCTGAATCGGTTAACCCCTCTCAGCCAGCAATCAGTCAACACCGCCCAACTGTAAGATGCATGATCCTGATGAAACCCCGCATTTGTGGCAGTTCATCAGGATCTAAATATCTCGCTGGGCTGTATTTATGTCTGTGATCCTCACGGTTAATTAGTGTTCAGTCTAGACCGCTATTCAGAAATATCGTTTACGTGCATCGGCAATGAAGTAGTTACGGCAGACAGTGGTAGAATTTAGCTGAGTGTGGCGGGGATTTGATTACAAGCCGTGTGTTGCCTGCTTGCTAATTGAGGGCGCCTTGTTTATTGAAGTTGTTTTGTAGGATCGTAAGTATTGTACTCGCTAAGTGAGATGCCTTTCTGCAGTGCGGCTGCCATTATTCAACCGGCGGAGCAGTGAATGCATACTGTGTAGAATCCTGGCAGAACAAACCTTGTGCAGTATTTTAGACCCTGCTATGAAATCAATTTTCTTTTTTTTAAACAAATTCCACCCCAGAACCAAAATCGCCAAATTTTGAAGTTGCCCTCTGAAGGACTGACTGTATTACAATACTAGAAACAGATCGCGAATGATAGTTCAAGGCTGGTGCCAGAATAGCTTGGCGCCTATGGGCGCCAAGCTATTCTGGCACCACCCTTGAACCATCATGCTCGATTCATGTCTTGCTATGGTGTGTCGGGGCGGAATGGGTTAAACCTTCGCAAAGACTGTTGTATCACACTGCCACGTTGCAAAATGCCCCAAACGCGAGAACACTAGCAGAATATTGCACTTTCTCGGAACTACTTGTAAATAGTTTAATGTCTAAAGAAAATAGAGCTACATATCAAGTATCGTCAGAGTGCGCTTTTAATTCATCGTCCCATCTGGTGCCATATTTTCAAACTGAAGGTTCTAAGACAGGTCATGCATGCACATTGTCATCCATACCCTGGTCATTTTTACCGTCTTCTCCTGATACAACTCCTCACGTCTGAAAGAGGCATAGATCCTCATAAGCCCCCGCAAATTGCAGGGGGCTCGTGAGGTCCCATGACTCTTGTAGCCTCTATTTAATCTGTGTTCCTAAGGCTCACCTAGTCTTGGGGGTTTTAGTGTTCCACGGTCCTTTCACACGAAAGTTTGTGGCCTGCCTCAGTCCTACAACACTGATAGCGCACAAAGATCTAATTGCTTGCGTATGGAACTGTTCTCTTGTAAGCTGTAGGGGCTCATGGTGATCTAGACTACTGAATGCACAATTAGTCCCATTAACGTCTGCGTTCCTAGGACCTCAGACAAGACACCATCTGGGTTTCAGCCTGGTGACGGTTCTTTGGTTGATATGGGCGTGAAATTGCCCTTTCATTGGCCTTTCTGTTTGCGAAGCACTTTCAATGAAATCTGATTTTCATGGCTTTGGGTTAGAAACTGGAACCGCTATGCCCTCTCTCACATGACGATCACAGATGTAAGTGAAAATGAACTTGTCAAGCAAGATGCATAGATCCTCACGAGGCCCTGCATTCGCCGGGCCTCATGAGGATCTGTGCCTCTTGCTGATATAGTTTGGTATTAGTTCGGGTTGCTTTGGTCTCTCTGCGCAGGCGACGGATAACCTTCATCTGACAAAAACACAGACGCAAGTGACGATGAACCTACAAAACGAAAGTCATAGATACATATAAACCCCTGCAATGCAGGGGTCATGAGGATCTATGCCTCTTGCAGATGGCAAGTGTGGCTGTGGTGAATTTGGTCCCTCTGTGCAGGCAACACACAGAGGGTACTCGTCATAAGCCCTCTTGTCTTTTCGGAAGCTCCATTGTCTAAAATAGTCCTGCGGACATCCTGCACATGGTTAAGCAGGTCTCTGAGGGGATCACTCTTGCAATGCACGTGTTTTCTTACTTCCCTTTGCTTCAGTTTGCTTTGAACTGTCCAAATGTAAATAAAAGAACTAAACTGTGTTTCTGGCCCATAGTTACTCAGAAAGAAACATTGTCAAAGAGTTTTGTTTCTGTAAAAAATCTGTAACACCGAAATGACAATAAACATTTTCTGTCTCACTGAATAATATTATTCATTTGGGTGTCATCATTTAAAAAAAAAACCCATGAACGACAGAACTGGATAGTTTACATAACTACATTTTTGGGGTAAAAGTAATCAAAACTAAATGCGTGAAATGGTAACTAACTGTAGACAGACATTTTGAAACATAAAAAGAGTTGAAATCCTTATGAATGAAATACGCCTGAAACAAAAAAATTTCCACGAATTTTCACGACTGTAAATTAATGACCCACGACACTTTCCGTAGGACATTTCTACCCAATTGCCACCGGCACGATGTTGTTTTGTGTTTACACCTCATAGGCTCACCACCCTATGACCCCCTACTTCTGAGAGACAGACTTTGAATGATTGACCAAGAGGCATAGATCCCCATGAGCCCCCGCAATTGCGGGGGCTCATGGGGATCTATGCCTCTTGCAGATGTAAGCTGTCACTACAGAAGTGTTTACTGAAAGGTTCTACGGAAAGATGGGACAGGGGAGGTTTTTACATGCATAACGTTGGGTGCGCCAGCTCTCCATTTTGCCTTTTGTCAACAAAAACAAAGGGCATTGAATGGGTCCCTGACGGGGGCCGGCTGGAGATGTTGATGACAAGCAGGGCAATTTTAATTTAGTCGGTCTCGGACACAATAGGGAGCCAGGCTTCACACAGATTGGGGGGCAAAGGGTCGCCAGGAGAGAGAGAGAGAGAGAGAGAGAGAGAGAGAGAGAGAGAGAGAGAGAGAGAGAGAGAGAGAGAGAGAGAGAGAGAGAGAGAGAGAGAGAGAGAATGAAACTTTATTTATTTTCCAAGGATAAAAGAATAGTTGCGCAGACCTGTTTTGCAGAGAGAGAGAGAGAGAGAGAGAGAGAGAGAGAGAGAGAGAGAGAGAGAGAGAGAGAGAGAGAGAGAGAGAGAGAGAGAGAATGAAACTTTATTTATTTTCCAAGGATAAAAGAATAGGTGCGCAGACCTGTTTTGCAGAGAGAGAGAGAGAGAGAGAGAGAGAGAGAGAGAGAGAGAGAGAGAGAGAGAGAGAGAGAGAGAGAGAGAGACTGACTGACTGACTGACTGACTGAAACTTTATTTATCAAGGATTGAGATATTAGGCGTCTTCCAATCTGTCCTTTCTACATCTACTGACATATAATAACAGGCAAAGCTACATTACACTCAAAAACATCATCGAAAGTAATGCGAATTACAACAACACTACAAACAGCAACAATGATTTAGCAAAACACAAAGGTACCCATAAGAAGATGTTTGCACGTGTCATAATATCCGTTTGCGGGAGCCCTCCCCAGACACTCCCACCCGGGGGGCACGCCACAAGTATACTTTCACTCGAACGACATGCTAAGCACTTCGTTTGAATAAACTGTGCACCGGCACTGTATCCCCTGACCAGGTCTATACGGGAAGCAGCCCCACAAACGGCACGTGAGCGCACATGGTATGATAAAAAAAATAATAGTTGCATAAAAAGAAATTGGGGAGTAAAATATATTATGTTTAGACAACACGAAATAATTAAATTTACGTTGCCTTGGACTAAGTGCTTGTACAGTTTTGCTTTAAACGCAGCTAGGGAATTAACTTGTTGTAGATGCAGAGGAAGGGAATTCCACAGGAAACCACCTGAGTATGACAAACTGGATTTATACAAATCAATGCGGGGCCGTTTTATGCTCTGGTTGCTCAGGTGCTGTATCTCTTCTCAGTAAGAGTAAAGAGTTCCGATAAGTAGCCGAGGGCCTTACCGTTAAGAGCTTTGTGCACTAGTACGCACTTAAGAGAGAGAGAGAGAGAGAGAAACTCGAAACTCGAAATGGTTTATTGCTTCAGGCATCAGCCCATCAGCAAAGTACAGCGACGATAATCACAGTAAAACAAAAAACGACAGGGGAGGGGTTGGGGTATAATGGGGATTTGGGGTAGGGTTGGGGAAGGGGTGGGGGTGTGCAATGACATGGAATCCATATCATTAAAGTTCATTTCGTCATGTTCATGAATCCGCGACATGATGGGTCCAGTGAATACAACATCCTAGAATCTCGTACAGGTAGAAATCACAGTCCTGTAACTTGTCCGGGAGAAAGAAATGACAACTGATTAATCTGAACAAAAAAAACTTTCTGTGCATACTAATGTTCAACAAGACTTGCCTGCCTTAGCCAGGTAGCACTGTGTAATCCTGGCCAAGGCAAGCAAGTCTTGCTGTATGCGTTGAATGTCCTGATTATACTCATTGTCACTGACAGCCGGCAGAAGACCAAGAGCAAACACCATCTCCAAAACTCTGCCGGTCACTGGGTCACACTTGACTTCATAACACACAGTCCCTGAGATACGAATGTCGTACATAAGCACAAAATCGTCACTCTCAGCCACTAAATAGTTCTTTCCATTCTTTTCGTGAGAAACTACTTTCTTTAGTCTTTGGTTCCTCGATGTGTCCATTAGTTTATGTTTTGTTGACTCGGTCTGAGAGGTGACAAACGTGTACACTTGTTTGGGATCAAAGCCACGTGATTCTGCATCTCTGATTTCTGTGTCACACACGCCCGTTTCAGGTCTAGCACAGTTAATATTGTCAACATCAGCGGTACATGCGTGCACTGTCTCTGTTGGTGTTCCAGTTTCCATGTATGCTGTGATGTGGTTCTCAGCTAACGGCGATGCTGTTGCACGTGCTGCATGGTCACTACACGGTGTGTTGTCTGGCTGGGTGATGGTTTTCGTGTACTGTAGTGTACTGCCATTTGTAGATTCTTGATTAAAATTATCAGTGTCCGTGTAAACTTCACTCTCTTTTACGTTTGTGCCATCCAATAAATTGTCACTGCTAGGCACACTGCCTACCTTGTTTCTTGCCTGTGCCCTCCGTAAGTCTCTGCGCACCTGTGACGGTGGTTTTCGTCGCCAGTAGCCGGTCGGTGCAATGTCGGTTTGCTGTTGGTCTCTGTCCGCTGAACACAGCCGTAGTACGAACACCAGGTTGGTCCCTTCCCCGGTCAATTTCCATGACGTGGTGTGATGGCTGGACAGTACAGACTGCAGGACAGCTTCTGCAGCTGACGGGAGTCCGGTGACGGGCATTTTGTCGTTGTTTGACAGCAAAAATATCTCAATTTCTGGACGCCAGAAATTTCGTGTCGCCACCTTGCCAAGGGCCGAGAGAGAGAGAGAGAGAGAGAGAGAGAATCAATGAAACTTTATTTTACAACGGTTTAGGCATTGACATCGTCATCGACACAGCCATTTTACAAACCTGCCGTTGCTAACAACTACAAGACTAACTACAAATATACATACATATAAGTAAACATAATACTTACAAAGAGATGACAACACTATTCACATAGACAGACATACTCATAGACTCACAGACACCCCCCACCCCACCCACCCCCCTTCACACATAGACAGAGCTAAGTAGTCCAAATGATAAATGAAAAGGATAACAGACTTAATTGGGAATAAATTGGACCCAGCATAAAAAGAAACATATAATACAAGTGGTTAAGTCATCCCTACGAGTGATCCACAAAATATTTGCAGAGACCCTTTTTAAAACAGGCTAGCGAGGAGGCGGATTTTACATGGTCGGGAAGGGCATTCCAGATAAGTGCCCCTGAGAAGGATAAGCTAGTTTTATATAGATCGATCCTTGGTTTTGGGACTATGAAAAGCTTTCTGATGTTTCCAAGCTTGGACTCAGACTTACGGAACAAAGTGGAGATGTACTCAGGTGTTTTGCGTTTCCACACTTTGAACATAAAGATTGCTTTGTTATAAGAGAGAGAGAGAGAGAGAGAGAGAGAGAGAGAGAGAGAGAGAGAACTGTTTGTGGATTTCTCAGATAGACCCCCTCGGACAATACACCACAAGTTCTATTCAAATGACAGACAGACAGACAGACAGACAGACACAGACAGAAACACAGAGAGAGAGAGAGAGAGAGAGAGAGAGAGAGAGAGAGAGAGAGAGAGAGAGAGAGAGAGAGAGAGAGAGAGAGAGAGAGAGAGAGAGAGAGAGAGAGAGAGAGAGAGAGAGAGAGAGAGAGAGAGAATGATACAGAGACAGAGACAGAGAGACAGAGAGATAGAGAGACAGCTAGAGAGACAGATTTTCGTCGGTAATGTCATGCCAAAGGTAACGCAATTTTCTGACAGTTCTTGAAAACAATCAAATAGTTTCACAGACTCTAACACACTTCCTGTGACTTGCAAATGCTGATTGTTTTTTTTAATAAATTTTTGTTTTTGTTAATAATTGTTTTTACAATTCTTATATGTCGAAAATCGTTCCGTAATACCCGTACAAACGTTATAGGTAGGTCCACTCAATTTTTTCTCTCGAGAAACTGCCACCAAACAAGCACCACTCGGAAGTACACGTTCAAAGAAGTGCACATGCAAACAATCAGAACTTTATGTTGATTGACTTCCGAGATATGTGCATTTGAATATGACCTAAAATGACATATTTTTGCATTTTTAAGAAAGTGCTATGTTTAGACACCTATAAAATCATAACGTGAAGGTAGAATTGTGTGTTTTTTTACTGTCACAGATCAAAACAACATGTAGATTGTCTGTTACGTGGTGGAGTTGTAGTCGTAGTATGATAAACACACCAGACGCACACACGTAAGGTTCTTTTAAATAAACTTCATTGAGCTGCAATCCGTCACACGTGGCTTAAGGATGTAGACAATACTGGAGTAACAGTTCCAACAATATTTTAATTCAGCGATGCGATCTCCACACAATGCATTTCCAAATGCACAAACACTGATACAAAGTCTCTTCTGCAATGTCCACACTCCGACACAAAGTTTCTCATACGCAGCGTCTCACACAATGTACACCCTATACGGGCCACGTACCTACGATAAACTGCATATCTCTACTACTGACAATGCAAGACAATGTACGAACGTGCTTTCCTAGCGCCCTCTTTAAATATACTACCAATTTCCAGAATCATCTACGAAAATCATGCAACGCAACCAATCAGAACGAAACACGCAACTGAAACTCATAAATAAGAATTTTCTGGAATCACTAAAATAGGCTACAAAAACTCGGCTGCTCAATTCAGCTCTAAATCCTAATGTGTAATGAAGTCACATAAAAGTATGGTAGCCCTATCACGACCTTGCATATCCGCTCTAGAAGATTCTCGACCTTTCACAAAACAAAAACAACAAAAAAAAAAGGCTGCTCAATTCACGCGCACAGAAAAACAAAATGTTGCGAAATGTCGCGAATTTACCGTCACACATACGAGGTCACTAGACAGTGCGACCTTTCTAGAACGTTCTGGACTAAATTTAGCGTATCATAACGAAGTGAATTCCGCTCTGCGCGACCGAAAGAAAATGTTACTTAAAAAGATACGTGAATCATAACCATGATAGCTCAAATAAATATCGGATCGTTTCCTACGATTAACACATGACTGTATTCACTCACAGGACAACACAACCACAATCGTAACATTGTCCTGAATGTTTTTTTAAGCCCCACACATAGATACGTTTGCAATTACAGCACGCCTAAAATGACCAGAAATGCAATTTGAACATGAACAAAATGAGGGTTTACATGGCTTATACACCCTTCACTAAAAACGTTATATCTTAGGTAATTGTCATCGTAGGCATGCGAATCAGATACTAAAATGTACACAAAGACACGACAAATCTTCTTCTGTGTGATAATTTCACATTAAATCAAGCACATTTCAGATTGAACACAACAATATGACAATATCTTGCATTCTAGCGCTTTATCTCATACATGGAATTCTGAATGCATTTCCATCATTTTTCTCACAAACCTGATAGGTGAGGCTTTTTTTTAATAATTTACCAGCTGCAGGACGTCTGTTGGCTATGGAAACAAGCAAAGTGGTTATCTGCGTCGTGTTTCTTGTTTAAGATACCTCTTCTTCCCCCTCCCCCGCTTCTGAGAGGGGGTCTACTGGAGTCATCCTATGTGTCGCTGTAGCTGGGTGTCTGTCTGGTTTTTGCAGGTGATTTCCCCAGAAGGAACCAACAGAATTGTTTAAATTTTCATATCTGGTCAGTATTAGATTAGAAGATGTGTCTTGTACCAAAGCCAATGTCCTAAGGTCAAGGTCAAGGTCACAGTAGAGATATAAAGGGTTTGTACACCAAAGGTAATATCACAAAAAGGACGGCTCATTTGATTTAAATTGTTGTTAAAGTAAAGATACCTCGAAGAAAGCTGCGCAAAGGAGAATTATCTGACATACCGAGTGTAAAGGCCCTGGCAGCCATATGTGTTTTCAGTGCTTCATTTTTTTTTGCCTGTGCGATATCTCTGGAACCACTCTATTGATTTTCGCCAAGTTTTAGTATTTGGTAGCCTTTAGTGTGAGAAATGGCCATAAACAAAAACTGAGTTGATACTTTAAAGTGCGGAACGTGAATCCATGTAACGGGCCAGTGATCGTCCGTCCGTCCTTCGTCCGTCGTAAACTTTAACGTTGGCATTTTCTCTGAGACTATTCAATCCACACTCTTCAAACTTGGGCAAAAAATATAATGGTGGGCTAAGACAGTTTTACACATACCAAATTCAGTGACCTCTCTCAAGGTCACAGGGGATTAGAAAGTAGATTAAACAAATACACATTTTAGCAAAAAATTGCTTTTCTGAAATACTGTTAACAGAGTAACGGAGAGGGTGGGGGTGGAGTTGGGGGTGGAGACAGGGGCTCACGTGCTTCAGAGAGATGCTATTCGTTACGACTGGGACGTGTAGGGAGGGGGGAGTAGAGACAGAGGCTCATGTCCCTCAGAGAAGTGCTGTCCGTTGGGGGACGCGGAAGGGGTCGGGTGAAGAGGGGCGGGGGGTAGGTTAAAGATTCTGGATTCGGTGTAGGTCTATTTTCAACCGCGTAACCATTTTCTGGGTTTTGCTTACGTCAGCAAAAGCAAGAAAGGGTAAACATTTTACACCTATCGTTTCAGGTCATTACTCACTGAAGGGCATACCTTCTTTAAACCTCATAGATGCTAGTTTCAGTTGTACAGACATGAATCTGCTATGATTGCAAAAGAAGAAAAAGATGCAGTCGTTGTTTGAATAAGATGCTGGTCAGCCGAGAAGATAGGGAAGAGTGGACTGGAAAGGATAAGTGGTCTGGGACGGTAGCACTCATTTCCTGGTCAAGATATTCATGTCTTTCGTCAAGTCTATATTTTCTCATTTGACGGATACGCGTCTGTGTCATAGAAAGTACTGGATACACAGGCAAACCTTCAGAGTAGCAAGTCTCATTAAATAAAGTCTGAATTGAATATCTGGTGTTGTTTGCCGTCGTTGTGTCATATATTCAGCTGTAAGAAAAGTTTGTTGATTGAGATGGGGGAGGTTCTGATTGATCCTCCTCGTTTCCTTTGCTGAATTCTGTCTGACAGTATCTTGAAGTGTTTGTCTAAATAAAATTAAAAGCAATCGAAACTATTTGTTGTTCAATGTGATTTTCTTTTATCTGTAGTAAGAAATTGACAAAAAGAGTAAAACTTTAAAAAAAAGGGAAAAAAAAGATAATAATAATAATACATGTGATAATAATAATAATAATAATAATAATAATAATAATAACAAAATGTGTGTTCGTATCGTTTTTCTTTATTTACAAGTACGCTACGACGACCAGAAAAACATACAACACAAAAAACAACATTATTTTTTTCATAGTTAGGCAGTCAAAACCAAACGAGTTGCCATTCTGAAAAATTCATCTGCTAACTGGCAAAGAGTTGTTAATAATAATAATAATAATAATAATAATAATAATAATAATAATAATAATAATAATAATAATAATAATAATAATGTTCGGCATCCTGTCTCGGAAGACAATGGAGTATGCGCTTGCTGGGTCAGTCACTGGAGTGACCTCTCCAGTGCGCAAGCCTGGGCGAAGTGTATGGAGATCCTGGGATGCCCAGTCGTCAAGATCCCCCTCTCGGCCTCGCTGATGTATCCAAAGGAATGCAAAGCAGTACGTTTGGCATCAGTTTGGCTGCAGGAGCTGCCAGAACAGTGCGTGAATACAGGCAGCTGTCTGCCTTCGGGGCTCCACTCCTGATTTGAAGGGGGTGTAGGGGGCTCTGGATAGAGGTAGTACCTTTGCTGTTCGGCAGCTGCGTCCTACATAGGACGGACGGGCATCACTGGTCCTCATCCATCTCCTTAATCTCTCACGTGCTGGCTCCAAGCGCCACACCCTGGCAAACCACCTCAGCTGGTGGGCTAAACCACGTGAGGGGGTGGTGTTCACATTGCACCACTAGGCGGATGAGCTGTTTCTGACAGCCAACGGCTAGAGGACGGAGGAGATCAGGTTGGATCCAACGGCCAAATGTGGAGGAGTAAACCCTTCAAATCAGGAATAATAATAATAATAATAATAATAATACCGTTATTATATAGGCGCTTTTTCTCAATTTTTGGGCAAATCGACTCAAAGCGCCGCGAACTGAAACCCAACACGCACACTCGCGTAACAGACACGGAATTACGCCATTTAAGACAAACACAGTACAAGACAGACGAAGGGCCAGTTCAACTACTGAAGTTACAGAGATTTTTGATCGCTTGTATTTGAAATTTGTAAAGTGGCCTGAAACCGGTACCAAAGTGTGGGTGGTGGGGGGTGAGGGGTGGGTGGGGGGTGGAGGAACCGGAGTACCCGGAGAAAGATCCCCCGACGGTCCGCCCGAATTAACGGTGACACTTACCAGAGGAGAAAAGTCCGACGCCGGAACCCCTTTTCGAACCTCGCACCTTTGGCATTGGTGGCAGGCGCCTTAACCACTGCGCCACGGACCGTTGTCGACTAAAACGGTTATTTCAAAGAAACCGTCGAACATATTTGTCTAAGAAAAAGTCAAGTGCAACTCTGAAGTATTGCAGTAAATATGGCGTGCATTTCAGTAGGACTAAACTTGTCACAGCTGTAATTTAGGTCAAAAGAAATTATACCCCCCGAGGAGGGCGTGGACTTTAGGCTGGAAATCGACTACACACAGTAAAAATTAAACTGTTTTCTGTTTAAACTGTTTAAAATGTTTTCTGCAAGTCACAAGCAAAATTTGCGTCATCGTTGACGAAAGAAGATTCTATCGCGGGCGCCATTGTGAAGTCGTGTACGCGCGTTGGGGTGTCAGTTTCAAAGCCACTGCGCAAATCCAAGATTTGATCGTCCGTGTCAGATGATATATCGATCGAAAGGGCATTTCATCGGTAGCTGGCGCATGTGCGCGCGATCATTCCCAGATAACATATCTCAAGAGTAAAAAAAAAGAAAATTTCACGTCAAAATCTAATGCAGTTTTCTCTTGAATTCAAACATGCGCCAGGCACCGTGATAAAGGGCAGGAAAACTCTTTCCAACGGTACCAAATATAGCGCTGTGCGTTCTATCTTGGATTTGCGCAAGCGGTTTTTCTAACACCACTGTAGCGTGGCTTTGTGCGGGGCGCTCACGGACAGCTGACCAAGTTGTTTTTTGACGCTTACCACTGCTCCACATTCGGCGGCGCTACAAATACATCTTTCTTTCCAGAACAAAACAAACACCACAGAACTGTAGTCCGGATGATGTTTTATTTGCCTATGCTTTTATTTTTGTTATGCTTGCTATATGTTGAGAGCAGCTCTTGTTGCAAAATAGCTAAATATCTCTCTTCGGCACTGATGTTACCCACTGTTTGTATAGGGACGGACCTACCTAAACGTTAAGGCCCCGCCACACATGCCCGATTTTGAGGCCGATTCTCGAGCAGTTTCAAATCGGAGTGTGATCGGACCGGACTGCGAAAACGTGTGCACTGCCACACATTCCCCGACTTTTTTTTAGCCGACCGGTTTGAATCGAAGATCAAGGTCGTACCTGTTCAGCGAATGGCTGCTAGTTTTGACAGTGATGATGATGTGCTTGCATTATCAGCAGTTTTGCATCATATTCGGGAAGAGGCGGGCGAAACATCGGCAACGAAGGTGGTACTGATCTTCCGCCATTTTCAAACTGAAACGACATGCTTTGCGAGACGCGCCTCTGATTGGTTGAAGCTTACAATCGGGGCCGATTCGGATCGGAAAAATAGAGCAGGTTCTAGACACCCGATTCCCAGCCGATTGGGATCGGATCGGATATATGACGTCATCCGATCGCAATCGGATCGGAATCGGCTTCAAAATCGGGGCACAACCGGCATGTGTGGCGGGGCCTTTACACACAACTTCTGAACAAACGGGTCGGTGATAAAGTTCTGTATACTGGAGATACATTTTTGGGCAAGCTGAGTATCCTTTTCTACAATAAACTGATTTCTCGCAGATTGCGGCAGTCTCACCCACTGTTCTAGAATGTGTACTGGTCTGTGATTTTGGACCTTACGGCTGACAAGCCGTAAGGTCCAAAATCACAGACCAGCCCACACATATTGATTTCTCATCACGGGGGACAATACAGCTCAAGTCAAGTTGAACGGGTATCAGCCCGCATTTTCTAGACAACTTTTTTCCGAGTCACGTCTGCAATTAGAGGGCACTTTGTGACGCAATTGCACGTTCCCGTCAAGCATCGCGCGGCTGACAGTGAGTCCAGTGTTAGCAACCCCTCGCTTCCCCCTATAATCTCTTTCATTTCCAAGAGGCATAGGTTCTCATGAAACCCTGCAGTAGCAGGGGTTCATGAGAATTTGTGTTTCTTGTTAGTAGCTCTCGGTGCTGTGTGAAACATCGCTGCTTTTGAAGCGGAGAAAGGTCATGTTTGCGTCCTGTCACACCGGTGACAGACGAGGGCATTAAAATCGTCGCAATCTAAAAAAATCCTTCATCTGTCATTGGCGCGATGGAACTGAAGACAATTGAGACTGTCAGTCTCGGAGGGAACCATTGTCTCCCTTCAGATCGCTCCAGTACACGGTCAGTCTGCATTGGGTGTCACCAAGCCAAGCACTGACTACCCAATACGACCGTGCGCGGGCCAACGGAGGCAGACGTCGGCCTGATGGCCTTTTGCGCATTGGGTATGTACAAACCTGATGTAGGCAAGGTCGAAGTAAGCATACATGATTCAAGCAGATTCAACTATGATGATGCCTGTCCTGTGGAAATCTCTGAAGGCAAAGACAATAAGTCCATTTTTTTGTGAAAAGCGAGATTTGTATGGGAATTTTGCTTTTCACAAAAATACACTTACTATCTTTTGCTTTTATAGAACAGAAGTGTTCCCCAATATGTGAGGTTTATTTCCCCATCTTGATAACTGTTTATAATATGTTTCTAACATTTGCACATGACAATTAATTTCACTGAAAATCTCTCTGTCTCTCTCTCTCTCTCTCTCTCACTCTCTCTCTCTCTCTCTCTCTCTCTCTCTCTGTCTGTCTCTCTGTCTCTGTCTCTCTCTCTCTCTCTGTCTCTGTCTCTCTCTGTCTCTCTCTCGCTCCTCTCTCTCTCTCTCTCTCTCTCTCTCTCTCTCTCTCTCTCTCTCTCTCTCTCTCTCTCTCTCTCTCTCTCTCAGTCCCTCTTTCGACTGCCCACTAATTAGGAGTGTCTGATGTGACCCGATTCCGGCAGCTGCCAACTCTCCGATCTGGTTATCTCCCCTGCCCATCCCGCCAGGGGTCGCTGCCTCCAATAAAAAGCAATATTTCTGTGACAGATCGTTCTGATTGGCTGCGATGGCGCATGGATAAACCACGTCACTCCCATTTTTAAACGTCCGACCGTTGGCTAATGCGGGTGTGTTTGACAGTACCCGATATGGTCTCTGGAATTTAAACCTTTTTTGACACGAAACCTTTTTGACACGAAAACATGTCTGTCGTTTGCCTTGCTCACTCGCGGCACACTTTTCCCATTACGAAAAAGGTTTTCGGGTCGAAGTCGGCCGCAGTGGGCCCGCGCACGACAGTGCGCGGGCTCACTGCTGCAGACTTCGGTCCGATGAACTTTACTTACTGGGTTAGAGTTTGAACATCCTACCCACCACCGCTATTCTGGCAGGAAAATCTTCGCTGTGCCGCTGTACTAAATGTGCTATGCTGAATTGCCATTTTGCGCTTTTACGAGATTCAGCCTTTTACCCGGCGGGTTTGAGCATGTGATGTACAGTACAACCTGCTTTGAGTAACAACTTTTTTTTTTTTTTGGCGAGAAAAAAGTGGTCGTTAAAGTCAGATGCTATCTCAAGACAAGTCTTGAAGGGCAAATAGTGTCAACTGTCAATAACTCATTCAAGACGTTCCGTATAAAGAGCTACGGAAGTGTGGTATAGCGTTGCCTCCGGCGACGCTATACGACACTTTTGCAGCTACTGATGCGGGGCGCCTTGAATGAGTTCGCGACCATTCTTTAGATGGCTACAGGCACCTGAATGACGGTCTTTAATTACAGGTGATTTATATTAAGGGTGGTCACTCTGAAAAGGTTCTGCTATACACTACTCATCAAAAGAAACTTTACTACGTTTTTGCAGTCGATATTTCTCTGATGCCTGTAGATTTTTATACTGTGATTGCACAAACAAAACTTCTTGCGCATTTGTCTTTACAGTGCAGCAAACTGCATTCTTTTCCGTTGAGTTTCGTGTACTTTACAACCCCGTGAACGCGACACCCCACATAAAAAATTGCAAGGTAACATTTTCATTTGAGACACGTTGTTTTGTGTGCACATCTACCGTTCTTAAATTTTGATGTCTCAGCACACTGGTCTGGCCATGGGAGCTCCTCGCATCCACGAATCAAGTGTCCCTGGTCTCTCTTGTCAACATCGGGTGCCAAATACTGTGTTAGGGAAAGGCTACATAAGTTGTGCTCTGCGGCGGCCGCCTTTGGCGCGGGTTGTCTTTTGGGGTCTGGTTGACTTCTTTTTGCTATACAACACCCGCCGTCAAAGCGATTGTCGTTATCTGCCGCCTTTTTTTTCTCCACAGTAGGTAACAACCCAGTGCGCAAAAGCCATCGGCGCCGGGCCAACGGCGGCCGACGTCGGCCCGATGGCCTTTTGCGCATTGGGAAAGTACTGGTGTAACAATAGCCTGGCATAGTTATAGACAGTTCAGTGACAGTTCAGTTATGACAAGAAAAAAGGTCCTTCCGAGAGTGACCCAAAGATGTAGGTTATCCCTGCATCAGAAGTAGGTCAAACACTGCACGGATTTTAACATTAAAACATTAACATTAAATTCATCCATCACGCTCTATATCCAAGATTCGTATATTCTCATCGAGTCCATGCAACCTCTTGGTACATGAGAATATTCGCCCCGTGCTTGCAAGGAGTGTTAGTTAGTTATTGGGGTTTAACCCCGAGCAGGCGACTAAAGGCTTCCTCACACGGAGAAACGAAACGAAACATTTCGTCGAAATGTCCGCATTTCAGACATTTCTCCAACATTTCACCGTTTCACGAAATGCGAAACGACACATTTCACGAAATAGAACTTGTCTCTATTTTGCGAAACATTTCGCCGAAACATTTTACCCGTCGCACAATCAGCGCCGTCCGCTCGGTCACACCCCAATCTGACGTCATTCAAGCCCAAACACTGAGGACTGCAACGGTAAAGCGATGCCGTCTATTATGGCTAGAATTGCGTGATGTGACGCACGATTCTGTACGATTTAAGCGGAGAAATCATTTTCGAAATGGAATCTATCAAGTATCATCACTAAAGTACCACCAAAATATGATTTTAGGTCAGTTTTCTGAACCCCACTTTCATCGGCTGCTCTTCGAAGCCGCCTACAAGATGGCGGCTATCGCTTCGAGACGGCGGCATCCTCGATTCACTTGAACCAGCCTTGTTTACGCATTCAAAAGCGCTTACGTTTATTCGATATGGTCGGCAATTCACTTTAATTGTGTAAGTGAAGGCACACATGTCTTATATGTTTAGTTTTTAAGCGTCAGTAGTCAGAAATATGACCCGATATCCACCGATACAAACCAGAGCATGTGTCAGTGAACAGTTACTTCCCCTGTACCAGGCGAAATGAATTTTCACCGCGTTTCTGCGTGTGCGGAAAAGGCATTTCGATGCAATGAAAATGTTTCGTTTCTTGTGCATTTCGTTTCTCCGTGTAGGGAAGCCATAAGGCCATCTCACGGCGGTTGCAAGGAGTGGCCTCACTGACATCTGCAGTCTGAGGTACTTCTCTGGTGTTAACAATACAACTGCTAGAAGGACGCGTGTCACAGTCATCGGGGCCATCCAGCGAAACTGCACCTTTAGTCCTTACTATGAAAGGGTTCAGCCTACTGTCTTCATTTGAAATGGCTATGAAGGAACACAAACTACTGTTCTTGACTTGATTATGACTCAGGAATAATTTCTACTCAGTAACTTTGGTTTAACCCATTTAGCCCTGACGCGCTACAGCAGGAGATGGATCGACCATGATAATTCAAGGGTAGTGACGGATTAGCTTGGCGCCTTCAGGCGCCAAGCTAATCCGGCACTACCCTTGAATTATCATGGTCGATCCGTCTCCTGCGACTGGTACATAGGGGTTAGGTGACGCCTCCAGAATTGTGGGTAATGCGGTCTTGGGGGTCACCAAATGTGTTAACGCAGAACAGTCGACTCAGACCATCTCAACGCGGAAATCCTATTCAGAATTGTTAGTCTATGGAGCTAAGTAAACCGACTGCACTATCTTAGCTTCCAATGGGGCTCCACCCAGGCACGTACAAAAACAATTCTTCCCAGTAAACGTGCTTTTATGGGAGGTGAGCTAAGATGCAGTACAGATTATGGTACGCTATTATCATGGTTTGTTGCAAGAGTCCATCAACTAAGAGTGACTGAGCAACAGAAAAGGGGGCTGATTGGCAAATACATTATTACCATGATCCCCCCTCCTCCCCCACAAAGAGAGAGAGAGAGAGAGAGAGAGAGAGAGAGAGAGAGAGAGAGAGAGAGAGAGAGAGAGAGAGAGAGAGAGAGAGAGAGAGAGAGAGAGAGAGAGAGAGAAATAAAAGAGTGTAAAATGCTACACATGTGTCAGGAGTAAATAAATTATTTACCTCCGTCCACAGCCTGACTTGTTTGAGTAGGAGGAGGTTGTGCAGCTGAGTGGCACTGATAGATACGGCATGTGGTATACAGCTTTGTTGGTCATCGTCTATGGATGTCCATTATCCTAATACAACAATAGCTTTCGTGTGTTTTTTTATTTATTTATTTTTAATTCAGCCATGTTTGATACAGTCATAATCGGCTTGGTCCGGGGGGGGGGGGGGGGGGGGGCACTTTCAAGTATAAACTCTTTCAAGGCGCTCCTCATCAACAGCTGCAGAAGTGTTGTATAGCGTTGCCGCCGGCAACTCTAAACGACGCTTCCGCAGCTGTTGATGCAGGACGCCTGGAATTTGTTAACGGCAAAGTGAAAGGACGCGACAATGCACACTCTTCGATTCCATCCCCTCTTGCATACCGGGCTCCTAGACTTTGGAAAAGTAAACTCTGGAAGATGGGACAGGTAGGCTGGCGTTGTCTGTACCTTCTCCAATCCCCAGGTAACAATAACACACCCCATTATAGTCCAGGCAGAGCCCTTCCATTTGCGAAAAGCGGAGCTCCATATAAATCTAGCGCAGACTCTCATGTGCTCCTGCGGCTGAAAGGGTATCACGAGAAAGTACGTCACTTCCTAACTTATACACACGTATTATGTCTCTGACTGATGAACGTCGTTAGGTTTTAAGCTCCCTTATAGTCCAGATAGACAATTACATCTGCAAAAGGCATAGATTCTCATGGGCCCCTGCAGCGCAGGGGTCCATGAGAATCTATGCCTCTTGCTGAAAGGGGTATTTCTGATAAAAGTCGACTTATATATATGTTCCTCAGGTTGAGGTAGTTGTTGTATTTTCAGCGTGTGACTGAGCACACCCCATGGAGACAGACAGATTGCCGCTAGCCTCTCAAACGTTCAAGATAAGAAGTGAATCAAAATGCTTTATGCGCAAAAGATCTCGACAGGAATAAACGAGAGACAAACAGATTCGGAAATAGTCATACTACAGCATTTCTTGGCTCCTGCTCTAGATTTTAACTGTATTCTTGTAGTATTGTTACGTGTTGAGTCGTAGTCGTAGTATCGATAGGCACACCAGACGCACGCACGTAAGGTTCTTTTTAACAAAACTTCCTTTATCTGCAACCCGCCACACGTGGCTTAAGGTTGTAGACAATACTGGAGTAACAGTTCCAACATAAATTTATTTCAGCGATGCGATCTCCACACAATGCATTCCCAAATGCACTAACACTGATACAATGTCTCCTCTGCAAAATGTCAACACTGGCGACACACTGCGTTTCACCGTTACGCTGCACCTCTCACAATGTACACCCTATACGGGCCACGTACCTACGACCTACGATAAACTGTGTGTCCCTACAACTGACAATGCATGACAATGTACACACGTGCTTCCTAGCACCAACTTTTATAGTAAAACGACTTTCCAGAATAATCTAACGAAATCACACAACGCAACCAATCAGAACGGAACACGTAACTGAAATTCATAAATATTAATATAAAAAAGAACTTTCTAGAATAAACTATAATAGTCTACAAAAATTCGACTGCTCATTTCAGCCCCAAAACCCAGTGTGTAATGACGTCACATAAGAGTATGGCAGACCGTTCACGACCTTTCATAACACGCAAAGAACGGCTGCCAGCTTCACGCGCACAGGAAACAACTATGACTAAAAATAGAGCGGCTTTACTACTGCGTAAAATGTTGCTTACTCTTTGACGTCACACGTAAGGTCACTCGACAGCGCGACCCTGCTCGAACGTTCTGGTTTATTCTCAGCGAATCTACGCAAAACAAAAATCTACCGCTATTCTCCGTGCGACTTTGCTAGAAGCTTCCGGACTAAACTTAGCGTATCATAACAAAGCCAATTTCGCTATCTGCGCGAACGATAAAGAATCTTACTGAAAAGGTACGTGATTCGCAACCATGATAGCTCAAATAAATACCGGATCGTTTCCTACGTTTAACACATGCATGCTCTCAGAGAACAACACAACCACAATCGTAACAAGTATCCACAGTTAACGACTTCACATCCGAGGAAAAATTAAACGCCGATCCATCTGCAAAAGGCATAGATCCTCATGAGCCCCCGCAGTTGCGGGGGCTCATGAGGATCTATGCCTCTTGCTGACGCCACTTTGTTTCCATGTTCCTTGGACGGCCAGGGTTATTTGGGTTTGAACTGACGAAGCTTTCAAAAACACAATATGCGTCCACTGGCAGGGAAAGAGTTAAGTCTCTGAACAGATCTAATCAGGCACTACCTGAAAATATGTCGTAGAACAAAAAGTTCCGCCACATGCGCGCATACGGTCATAATAATGTGAGCGATTTGAATGTAATTGTAAGTCCAGTAACTCTCTGAGGGTGAAAACAATTAACAGTTCACTCCCTTTGGAACGTTTTACAGTTCCAGTTTTATTTTCTTTCTAAAACAATTCTAAGCACTATTGGTACTTAAAAATAAAATAAAATAATAATAATAATAATAATAATAATAATAATAATAATAATAATAATAATAATAATAATAATAATAATAAATAAATAAAAAAGTAACTGCCTGGGCGAGGTGAACTCTACCCGTCTGCAAGAGACATAAACTCACATGCGCCCCCGCAGTCGAGGTAGCTCACGAGGATTTATATCTCTTGCTAGTCCCGGGCTCTTTATGTCTGCTTTTGGTCCCCGTTATTTTGCGTTCTTCGCGCGAAATGTCGGTCAGTGCGCAGTGGTGTCAGGCGCGCGGTTCGTGATCACTGGCAGCGAAGGAGTTAATCATATTCATTGCTTATTTTGGAGACGTCTTGTAACTCATCAATAAATCAATACGCTAATGTAAATGAAATCCAAACCAAAAACGGTGAGTGACAAGAATGCGAAATGCAAAAGCAATAATCTAGTAAACTGTTTCGCGTTTGTCTTTACAAAAGGATGTTTCCTTTCCTCTGGATGAAGATTTCTTAGCTGCCAATGATGACAGATTTCGCGTCTGAAACCAATGCACACTGACCGGCAATCGCCTGAGTTCGGTTCAGTACGGTTTTGTAAATGCACATAAAAAAAAGGCACAAAGAAAATGACACAAATAAAAGATTTTTGTTTGCACATGGTACTCTTGGCCCACGACGGCCGCAGTGGGCCCGAAGACATTTTGTTACTCGGGTAGTACTCTTTCATTATTATAGTGTATTTTTTTGCATTATTATTTCTACGCTAGTTTTCACTGTCAGACTGGTTTGTGCAGACCGTTGGGACAAACACAGGAATTTTAAGCGTTTACTGATCCGATCTAAGAATGTAACTGAGAAAGGCAGACCGTGATGTTCTGAAATTAACCCCTTCCCTGCCACTGTAGTACACTGTACGTACTTGGTTTTGTTTCCGACATCTTGGTGCATTCAAAGACCCAAAGACAAGAAACAATGGTTACAAACTGGTTTCAGCGGGGTGCTCATGAGGATCTATGTCTCTTGCATTTAGATCATGTTCACTTTTTCTCGGCAGCAAAGGGGTTTTAGCAAACGTTTTCAGCAAGAGGCATAGATCCTCATGAGCCCCCGCAGTTGCGGGCGCTCATGAGGATCTATACCTCTTGCAGACTCGAAATTCAGAAGTTAATTGAACTGATTCCCCCCCCCCCCCCCCCGATTACTTGCATAACTCTTTCATGTCCAATGCCGGCTGCTGGAGATGGATCGACTGTGGATAATGGCTCAAGGATAGTGCCTGATTAGCTTGCGCCAAGCTAATCAGGCACTACCCTTGAGCTAATACTTACGATCCACCTCCCGTGCCATTTAGAGTACGCTTAGCAGAGAGTTGAAAAATCTGTAAATCTGAGTCGTTTGGCTCTGGGAAGTCAACAGTGGGGAGAAATGAGGGGGGGGGGGGGTTGGAGGGAGGAATGTTGGGGAGGTGGGAGGTGGTGGGGGAGGGGGGGAGGAGGAGAGGAGGGTGGGTGGGTGGGGGTTGGAGGGGGTGGGGGGGGGGTAAGCTCGCACCTGTACTCACATTCAGCGTCTGGATCTAAATGCTTTCCATCACCTTTCAAGTTGAGTAATTTGGCGAGACGCCATGCCTTTAAACCAGCTTTATTGTCAAAGAATCGCTCCTTAAGACTGTATGCGCCCTATTTTCTAATTTTTTTGGCTTTATGTGGGGAGTCTGTCTGCCACCGTACAAATCAGCAAAATGTAGGTGTATAGAAGTGTTAAAAACAGTTTAGCCTGTTTTCTATGCTCATCGTCTATTTTTTCACACGCACGCACGCACATCCACACACGCACGTACGTATTCACGAACACACGAACGCACGCACACACGCGTACATTTACTTCCAAAGTATAATCTTTACCGTTCGCTTGTTGGTTCCAAAATCCGTGTTGTACTCTCCTTATTCGTTTCTTCTTTTTTTTTTTCTTCTCTCTTTCTCTCAAGCAAATCTGAAGCTACAAATAAACCGTGACCACTCAGATTAAGAGCAGGGCGGCCGCTATAAGACTTGGTTACGGTCTGAAGTGTGTGCTGGTCTGTGATTTTGGACCTTACGGCTGGAAGCCGTAAGGTCCAAAATCACAGAACAGCACGCGGATAGTCCTATGGCTTTTGCTGTTGGCCATAAACGCAGTGTGGCGTCCCCGTAAAACCCGGAAGTTATGGCGGCTCTCGGCCGGAAGTGAGGTGTAAATGTCACGTGATACCGTCGTCTTCATCAGATCCAGGAGCATAAGTTTGCTTACCTGTATGTGCGCACGTACTCACATACACACAGCACGCGGGCAAGGACACACACGCACACGCACGCATGCACACACACGCACACACACACACACACACACACACACACACACACACACACACACACACACACACACGCACGCATACACGCATGCACACACGCACACACACACACACACACACACACACACACACACACACACACACACACACACACACACACACACACATACACGTTGAAACGTTTCTAAAAGGCTAGCCAACCGTAAAGTCCAGAATCAGAGACCAGCACACATTACTATTTTGTGATTTGAAAGAGTGCACTGGTTTACACAACTGGAACCTCAGTCCTGGGATACAGGGACATCGCTTCACCGCTCGCCAAAAAAAAAAAAAGTTATTACCAGGCGATCAGTTGATACGACGAGGAGTAGGAGGGTGAACACGTGCGTATTTTCTGTCCATCTTTCTTTTTTACATGACACGACAACACCAAGGCGCTGGTTTATTGGGAAGACATGTGTGCGCAGGTCTGTAAATTTGGACCTTACGGCCTGTGGCCGTAAGGTCCAAATTTACAGACCAGCATACATTTTACGATCTTGCTGGAAATTAGCCTTCAGGAGATAGAGTTGGAGGTGACAACAAGACACTCACGGAACGCTTCTGACAGACTCATGCTCTGTACGCAGCGTTCGACGTGTTCGAAAAAAAAAAAAATCAAAAAAAAATCCAGTTGTCAAATAAGCTCATCTGCAAGAGGCTTAGATCTTCATGAGCCCCCTGCATTCTGCTGTGGCTCATTAGGATTACGCCTCTTGCTGCGCATAACCATCAAACGTCAGCAATTTTTGACTTTTGTGTTTGTTTTTTTTCGTTAGGAGAGGGATGCGGGATATCGGTCTTGTCGGACTGTAATGAACGGTAACTCTCACGGCCTTTGTTTCCATCCGTCATTTTACTGACAGAGTCATCTGCCGTCTGATCCGCGGCAAATCTCATCCGCAAGAGGCATAGATTCTCATGTGCCCCTGCATCTGCAGGGGCTCACGAGAATCTATACCTCTTGCCGATGTCTTTGGGTTCCAGCTGTTCCCAAACTGTGGATGGGACTTGATTTTTACGGTAACGACCGTGGATGCACCTCATCCGTTTTTGTCACAGTGCGAGTGTTCTCGGCGCGCCGCTACAAAGGATGCGTTATAAACTATTAGACAGGTATTCAGCTCATCAACCTTCTGACTGAGACGTCTGTTTCTGCTCGTAAATATTCATGCGGCCGCTTGCGTGAAAATTGTATCTATCATATGGAGCGTTATCTTAGCGTGCTTTCGGCTTTCCTGACTTCACATTAGTTCGATTGATTGCCAATTCACGCACTCCTTGTGAAACGTCAAGATCCAGGATAAGGTTGCTTTTCTTGATCATGGGAGTTTACAAGGAGTGGCTTTTACCCTATTAACTGCCGGGGCAAGGCGAACGCTGCCCATCTGCAAGAGACATAAATCCGTGCATGTGCAAGGGCTCGCGAGGGCTCATGAGGATTTATGTCTCTTGTTAGTTCAATGTTCTCTTTGCCTGATTTTGTCCCATTTACACCTGTGTTCTAAGCGTGAATTTCAATCAGTGTGCAGTCGCGAAATTCATGATCACTGACAGGAAAGGGGTTAATGACACGAACAAGAGTTCAAAATTAGGTCCGCATAGACAATAATGGTGTTAGTTAGTTAGTTAGTTAGTTCGGGCTTAACGTCCACAGCACCGAGGTGATCATGGACGGCCCTGACGGGCGGGTTATGGGGGAACAGGGAAATCTATTGCCTATGGAGTACGACCTGAACACTGATCAACTCAGGCGCACTCCAACTGTGCCACTTTGATTTACCAGGACCTTTCAACGGATATGCTATTGAACAAATCCGTTTTTTTCCCCCTGGATTACAATAATGGTGACCTAGTACTGTTGCTTATAAATAACCGCCCCCCCCCTCTCCCCCCTCTCCCCCCACTTTCTTTTTAATAAAATAATAATGCATAGCATTTATATGGCGCATTTCTCATATTTATAATATAACTCAATGCGCAGAATGTAGCCGCGAACTGAACCCAACAAGCACGCTCACTCACACGCATTCACTCACACACTGTACGTAAACACAGAACATTCACGTGGTGCTAAGGGCAAGCTCAAGCGAGCTACTGACGGTATTTGGAAATCGTTTTGTATTTGAAATTTTATTAAGTTGGCTGAAACTGATACCAAAGTGGAGGGGGAGGAAGAGCCGGAGTACCCGGAGAAAGAACCCCCGACGGTCCGCCCGAATTAACGGTGACACTTACTAGAGGAGAAAAATCCGACGCCGGAACCCGGAATCGAACCTCGCACCTTTAGCATTGGTGGCAGGCGCCTTAACCACTGCGCCACGGACCGCCCCGAACAACAAACAACACCCCACTCCACGCCGTTTTGAATTTGTTATTTTGTTCCTTGCTGCTTTTGTGAAGAAAGGTATTTTTACGACCCAGAGTTCAGAACCCTTTCTCTGTGAAGCAGTATCAGACCCCGTAAAAGGGGTATCTTGATTAAAGCGAATGCCGGCCTACACTTGTAAACTGACTTACGTTAGATGTAAACCGAGTTCCTTTTGATGAATGGCTTGCTGCGCTTTGTCGCAGCTTATTCAAACAAAGACACTCACACGCAATGTAAAATACACGATAAACATATTAACGCCTGCCCCGCTAATGGTCGCAGATTGTCTCTTTGAAATCGTTCTCAACTCAAGTCCGAAGAATTTAATCGGTCCTAGGAACATGAATACAAAGTGGTTTCAGCAAGAGGCATAGATCCACACTTTGAGCCCCCGCAGTTGCGGGGGCTCATGAGGATCTATGCCTCTTGCGGTAGGGTATGGCGTGTTGTGTACCGGCAGAACTGTGGTTAAAAAAATCGGTACGCAATGTTACAGAGGGAAACCGGAAGTGGAGAGGTTTAGCTCCCACGTGGCGTTACTTGCTTCATTCCCGTGTGATAGCGCTGTTTGCTCCGTGAGGCGGATAGGAAGCGAAAGTAGATAGCACTTAACAAGAAAGTGGATGAGCTTTCTGGGACTCGGAGAGGCTTCTCAGTAAAATATTTGATGGGGTAAGCAAAGGGCAAATCACTCTTATCGGGGAATGAGTTGTCTTCCATGATAAAAGTAAAATGGTCTTTTAGAGGAAGCATCGCTCTCTGTAATCACTTTTTCGCTGAAGAAACTACCCAACTCCAAGAGGTGTAGATCCTCATGAGCCCCCGCTATTGCGGGGGCTCATGAAGATCTACGCCTCTTGCCGATTTCATTTACGTCTGCATTCCTCTGACGTAGGAGGTTATTGGATATTTCATGCGGTTTTATCACAGCCATTAGCCGGGCGAGCGGTAAACTTGACGCAAAACGAAAAGAGAAGTTAAACGAGAAAAGATGAAGACGACTGAAAGACTCCCTGAACATCAAAAGTAAGGAGAGACCATAAAAGCTAGGACGACACAAAGCTTCGTTATAAGACTAAATTACCGATTAAGGATAAGAGCAGATTGAAGTGTGGTTGTTTACCTCAGTGATGGTTTACGAGACTAATGAATTTTCTTTCACGAAACTGAGTGGCCATTATAGGAGGGGAGTAGAATTGGTTAGACTTTGAAGAAACGGAATCGCAGTTTGTGAACGAAAGCAAAATTACCTGATATGTTTGTTAGAAAAGAACCAGTCTATAACGCTGCCCTACCCAAAACCCCAGCACACTCGCCTAGACGCATCGAAAGGTGTCGGTTGGTTAGTTCGGGTTTAACGTCCACAGCACCGAGGTGATCATGGACGGTCCTGACGGGCGGGTTATGGGGGACAGGGAAATCTATTGCCTAGGTGTCTCTTTTCGGCGGGCTTACATATCTAAGTTCTAGCACTGTATTCGGGCTGTTCTGACGGCTTTAAATATTCTCGAAATGTAAATATTAACCCCTTCCATGCCACAGCACGCACACTGTACGTACATTTTTGTTTCTGAAATCTTGGTTCACTCAACGACCAAAAGCCAGCACCGTCCAAGGAACATGGATACAAACTGGTCTCAGCAAGAGGCATAGATCCTCATGAGCCCCCGCAGTCGCGGGGGCTCATGAGGATCTATGTCTCTTGCATTTGGATCGTGCTCACTTTTTTCTCGGCAGTAAAGGGGTTGAGAGTGAGAACTAAGGTTGGTTGGTTAGTTCGGGTTTAACGTCCACAGCACCGAGGTGATCATGTAAGGCCCTGACGGGCGGGTTATGGGGACAGGGAAATCTATTGCCTATGGAGTGCGACCTGAACACTGTTCAACTCAGGCGCACTGCAACTGTGCCACTTTGATTTACCAGGACCTTTCAACGGACATGCCATTGAACAAATCCGTTTTTTCTCCCTGGATTGTGAGTCCAGCTACCGGGGCCAGGACGGGATTCGAACCCACGACCCGGCGATTCCCTTCGCCCTCCTGCTTCGACTTTTAACCGCCTGAGCTATTTCAGACTCGTGAGAACTAAGCCAACCGTGTACCGTAGGTAAACGCCCGTAATTTTTCTGAATCTGCTCCTTACCGGTGACTTACTGATGTACCACGTAGGCCGTCTAGTAGTCGCGTACATTGATTTGGTTCAAAATGCGGCCAGCACAGATAATGGCGGAGCCATCAGTAAATATTCTTCTGTAAATGGAGGGGAAATAAACTAACCGGCCTGTTCAGTATGTAATCATGTCGCTTCAGCAGCAGATCCATATAGAAATATACACCTGACACATATCGCACTCGTGATAATCCAAATGAGCATGTCGCCTTTCTGAACCAGAATTCTAGTTGAACAGTATGGGGGCATTCACTTTTGGATTACTAAGAGATGGTGTGGGTTGTGTGTTTTACTGTAATGGACCTGTTACTGAGTTGACTGACTTGACCCCCCCCCCCCCCACCCCCCCACACTTTGGTACCGGTTTCAGGCCACTTTACAAATTTCAAATACAAGCAATCAAAAATCTCTGTAACTTCAGTAGCTGAACTGGCCCTTCGTCTGTCTTGTGCTGTGTTTGTCTTAAATGGCGTAAACCCGTGTCTGTTACGTGAGTGTGCGTGTTGGGTTTCAGTTCGCGGCGCTTTGAGTCGATTTGCCCAAAAATTGAGAAAAAGCGCCTATATAATAACGGTATTATTATTATTATTATTATTATTATTATTATTATTACTATTACTATTATTATTATTATTATTATTATTATTACTATTACTATTACTATTACTATTATTATTATTATTATTACTATTACTATTATTATTATTATTATTACTATTACTATTACTATTATTATTATTATTATTATTATTACTATTACTATTATTATTATTATTATTATTAGTTGTATTACGTGTTAGGCTTTGCCAGTGGTTCTTGTAGAATCTCGGGTCTGGTCAGGTGGGGTCAATGTTGGAGGTAAGAGTCGAGAGTCGACAAGAACCTCTGGCAAAGCCTAACACGTAATACAACGATTTTATCTTCAACTGTGAAAAGTATAAGCGTGACTGAAGTATACCCTTGAAAGGACCCCGAACTTTACGTGTGACGTAGAGATTCAGGGGACGTAATTCTCCATGCACTGACTTTAAACACTTTCTGAAGGTCAAAGACATCTTGTATCCGCAAAAATATCCGTAATTTCAGGACTGATCAGGCGCCAGTTGTATGAGCGTGCTTAAACCTGTGCAAGCCATTAAGCAAGGTGCTCCGCCGGCTTTAGCAGAGCACTTTGCTTAGTGGCTTGCGCATGATTTAAGCCAACTCTTGCAAGCATCATGCATAGATTCTTATGGCCCCCTACCATTGCAGGGACACGTATAACTCTATATCTTTTGCTGATGAAAAAGGCCGAAATGGGAGGAACTGATTCTGGCTGTTCAGAAAGTCTGAAATACAAACGCATGCATGTTTTGCAAAAGCAAACAAACTCAGGGAAATCTTTACATTTCCACCCGTGAAAAAGACAGCCGCTCAACATTTGCTTGATATAGATGCCTTGAAAGCCCAAACTTTGCTATAAATCTGACGTTTTATGGCCTTTCTATGCACGCGGCGGTCGGAAAATATCGTCTGCTGACATCGTTACAGGGCTGAGTGGCGGGAACGAGGCGAGCAAGACTCCGAAGTAAATCCAGTCAGCAAAATGTCCCCGGGCCGACGTTCGCCGCAGTTGGCCCGCGCACTGTCGTGCGCGGGCCAACTCGGGTCGACATCGGCCCGAAGATCTTGCCCCTGACTGGGAATGAAAATAAGGATGAGGAGGGGAGATAATTCAGAACTACAGGTAAGTTCCAGAAGAGCACTCGAACGGGTAAGGAAGGCGAAAACAGCAGTCGAGGACTGCAGCCTCTTTTAGCTTTTGCTGGTCGGCTGTTTGGAGCTGAAGTTTTTTGTTGTTGTCTGGAAGTGAGCAATGTGTGTGTGTGTGGGGGTGGGGGTGGGGGGGGTGGGGGTGGGGGTGGGAGGGGGTGGAGTGGTGTGGGGGTGGTGTGGGGGTGGGGGGTGGAGGAGGCTGGTGTGGAGGTGGGTAGTTGGGTGGAGAGATGGACATGGTCGTCTTTTCACATTATTTTTCACATACGCTCGATGCAACATCCCCTTGAGTTTTCCAGACGCTCCCAAACTTGATATCAGTGAGAACTGACCTGAGCTTTCATAAGGATAAATAAAGGTATCAGGCACACAGACACTTTGTCATCGGTCTTAATTACCCCCTCTCCCCCCCCCCACTCCCCCCCACTCCCCCCACTCTCCCCCCCCCCCCCGCCCACACACACACGTTCGCACGAACACACACGCCAACACACAGAGAGAGAGAGAGAGAGAGAGAGAGGAGAGAGAGAGAGAGAGAGATGAGAGAGAGAGAGAGAGAGAGAGAGAGAGAGAGAGAGAGAGAGAGAGAGAATGACAATGACAATGATTCTTTATTTTACAACGGTGAAAGTTTTGGTGAAACCATTTTTCGACTGAACTTGCCGTTGCTAATCTACTTTACAAAATATGCCACAAATCACAAAATACTATCTTTACTTTGGGGAGAAAAAAAAAAAACGAACTTAATAATGAAATATAAACTTTAAAAAAAATCGTTGAAGAAGTGGAAATAAACATAGAAACACGCGTCCAGGCGTTCGCACATCGGCAAAATCTTCCACATACACACGGCTGTATACAGAGAGAGAGAGAGAGAGAGAGAGAGAGAGAGAGAGAGAGAGAGAGAGAGAGAGAGAGAGAGAGAGAGAGAGAGAGAGAGAGAGAGAGAGAGAGAGAGAGAGAGAGAGAGAGAGAAACACATCTCTGGTCCATGCATCACAAATTCACACACGTTGCAGTTATAAATATACAGACAAGCAATCTCTTGAGTATAAACATGATCTAATCCTGCGTTGCTTGTGTAACAATGAAAATATCATCCCCAGTAGCACAACGCCTTCGGGCCCACGACGGCCGCACTGGGCCCGCGCACGGCTGTGCGCGGGCCCACTGCGGCCGTCATGGGCCCGAGGACCTTTTGCTTATTGGGATAGTTGTATCTCCCTAACCTCTTTAGTTGGAGGTGACCTAACAGTTTACACCAACACCCAAACAGTGCCGGTTGTATTTCACTGCAACTGAAATGTCAAGGCTGTTAGTTGGTGACTTGCGAGTATACCTAGCCCAGAGATGGAAACAGACAAACGAGCAGCAATAAACATTGGCCGCGTATCCACCGTGATCAAAACATCGTACTGCATCGAATGTCTGCGCTGTGCGTGTGGTGTCTAGTCTTTGGACCCAACGACTCATGCTGCAGTCCTTCAAAAATATGTGAGCGTATAATTTGCATGCGTGCGTGTATGAGTGCGCGCACGTGTTTGTATGTGTATGTGTGTGTGTATGTTTGTGTGTGTGTTTGTGTGTGTGTGTTTGTGTGTGTTCGTGTATTTGTGTGCGTGTGTGTGTTTGTGTGTGTGTATTTGTGTGTGTGTATTTGTGTGTCTGTATGTGTGTGTATCTGTGTGTGTATGTGTGTATTGGTGTGTGTGTGTGTGTGTGTGTGTATTTGTGTGTGTGTGTGTGTTTGTGTGTGTGTCTGTTTGTTTGTTTGTGTGTGTGTTTGTGTGTTTGTGTGTGTTTGTTTCTGTGTATTTGTGTGTATTGTGTGTGTGTGTGTGTGTGTGCGCGCGCGTGTGTGTATGTTTGTGTGTGTGTGTTTGTGTGTGTGTGTGCGCGTGTGTGTCTCTGTGTGTGTGTGTGTGTCTGTGTGTGTGTGTGTGTGTGTGTGTGTGTGCGCGTGTGTGTGTGTGTGTGCGTGTGTACAAGAAGCAAATGCCACTAAGAACATTATCGTATGGTTACACCCAAATGAAAGCCTCAACGCGTGTCGGGCAATATCAACGCACTTGTAAACTACGTGAACCCACGGAAATGTGACCCCCCGGACCACTTGCTTCAGTGCCCTTTATTTGTTATCCACCTGATTCTCCCCGTGGGGAGAGTAAAACACAGGTGAGCACAGGTTATTGAGCCATCCCTAGGAGTAAGAAATCCCACGCTCTGAGAGACTCAAAGATAAAAGGACGGAATTTTGAAGACAACGAGCGTACGTAATCTTGACTACTTGCAGTTTACAGAGGCTTTTGATGATCTCTTTTGCTGATGAATTGGACTGCCCATAGCTAGTGAAGGCAGAGAAATCTCAAAGACCCTAACCTTGACTATCGGAAAAAGGCATAGATGTTCATGAGCCCCTGCGGCTGTAGCTGCAGGGGCACATGAACATCTATGTCTGTTTAGTAGACAATTGCCCCATTCATTTAAATCTTTGCTTCTCGGAGACAGGACGTTGTTAGGCTTTAAGCCTGTGACTGAAAAGCTTGACTAGGGACAAGGCGCGCATAGATGGATGTACACAAAAATAAATAGTAGCCCAGGTTGTCTTCTCTTCATTGCCGTAAATGTGGCATCACGTTCGGTAACTCTAGGTTGAAAGTGCAAAGGGAAATAACACCTTCTGTCTCTCCACGGCACAATATGTCAGACTCCCTGCGGAGGAAAATACTGAAAGTTCCACCTGAGAACACGTACACGTGCTTGCGGACTTTGTTGGATTCCTACAGTGATATCAGACACCGCAGTCTCTCTGTCAGCAGTCTACATCTGCAAGAGACATAGATTCTCATGATCCTCTGCTGACGCAGAGGCTAATGAGAATCTATATATCTTGCTGGCATGTTTTATGCATGTGCGAACATTAGTGTCTTTGGTTCAGGCAGAAGGAAGTGTTGGGGTTTAATTATGTAACAGGACTATATTTCTGTGTCGATTTTCCAGAAAGGTCGGTCCATAGAGACAAGTGTGGCCTAGTTTGGCATTACTCTTTCAACGCTATGAATATAACCAGTACTGTCTAATATTCATCTTCAGCCATGCTGGTTGAGACATCTACGCCTGAAACTACAATAACGTCTAGTGGACACTTTTATTTGAAATAAGATTATAATTATATGATTATAATTGGCGTGCCTTACTTCTTCACGTAAGAGGGTTGACCACAATGGGTCGAAATGTTCGCTCTTGTGACAGGAATGCACATCGTCTGGGCTTAGTTAACCCGTCCTGTTGTAACAATGCCTTACGGCCATTATGCATGTTTTACCCTCGGTTCGGAAAGCAAAGAATTTGGCATTTGAAGGAAATACGTACATGAATTTTGATACTGATAACAAATCGGCTCAAGCGATGGAACTAAGAAGACATTTGATTGTTGCTCATGTGTGTTGTCGTAACACTGTCCTCAAAATGTGTGCTGGCCTGTGTTCTGGTTCTGGTCGTAGTGTCCAAAATCACAGCGCACACATCTTCGATTTGCAAAATGAGCGCTTCGCCCATATCTGTCGTGTCCTCGGTATGGCCTCTTGATTTACAAGTCATTCATCCACTGCCAACAGTCTGGAAGAGAAGTCAGAATGCCCCGCCCCGTCATATGGGATCAGCTGCATGAGTGAGCTTAGTCCTGCGCCAGCCACTAGGCAAGGTGCTCCGCTAAAGCGGAGCACCTTGCTTAGTGGCTGACGCAGGACTGTGATCAATCATGAAAGTGGCCCCTGGTCCCGGTGCAAGGTGCATATAACTCCATGGGCCCCCTTAACGAGCGGGGACTTTCTGAATATGTTATGCCCTATGCTTGTTTTTATTTACATCCGTGTCCCTCACTCAGGGAATGTCACTATTATCTGGCTTGCAGCCTATGACGGCCTGCCGCTGAAACTATGCTAAATTTATTTCCGACTTTATGCAGTTTTACCGCTGACGTAAACACCTTTACAGGTTTTTGCGCCTCAACGCTTACCGTTGAGTGCTTCCTGTCACAAGGGCTTAGGCGTGATGCAAATGGGATTTTCTACGGAAAAGCTTGGTTTGAGCCGCTACCGTAGCCAGGTTGGTCTAGTGTGAGGTGGCATCCTGTTGTTATAATAAAAAAAATGTTTTGGTTGTGGGATCGTTTTACTTTTAAGACACCGAGTTCACGCGAACTGAAATTTCGGAGTTTTTCTCTGAAGACAGCAGAGACGACAAATCGACCGTGATAGTCCAAGTCAGTGTAGTGCCAGAATAGCTTGGCGCCTGGAGGAATCAGGTCAGTCTTGCGCCACTATTGAACTATCAGAGTCGATATGTAGCCTGTTGTAGCGCCTCTTGCATATTTGTGTTTTTGTTGTTGCTGTTTTAGTTAATTTTTTAAAAATAAATGTTTATGTTTATGCTACGTTATTAGGAGCTGGGTGGCTCAGTTGGTAGTGCGTTCGATTCTCGTCCGAAAGGTCGTGGGTTCGAACCCAGCTGGGGTCAACATTTGTACACACCTCTTCTCGGTGCCCCATTTTTGAAATCACCTTCGTGGTGGACGAAAGACGTTAAACCCCAAAAAGTTTAACTTTTAAAAAAATGTTATGTTATGTTCACGTTTTGATTATGGTTTATGTTCATTTTCATGTTTACGTTTATGTTGTACTTTTATGTTTTGTTTTCTGTTTTCGATTTTATGCTTGTTTGTTGTTGTTTTTTTTTTTTTTTTCGTTTTTGCGTGGGTGGAGGGGACTGGAAAGTGATGTATCCTCGCAACCCAAAAGATTAACTCGTTCGAGACGTGCCGCATCCGGATACGCGGCATAAGCCGCGTATCCGGATGCAGCACGTCTCGAATGAGTTAATCGTGGTCTTTAAACGTCGCTGAACTTTCCTTTGTACAAGGGAGGATGCTAGAGTAACGGGTGGCGGTTTATTTGGCCGCTCGTCAACGCCTCCATGCTTGCTATTCACCGCTATGCTACGTCTGGGGGGCACTGAACAACAAACTTTCCACGCCAGCTATTTAGCCACGGTTTACCTTTCCCCTCCTACCTGGGGAATTACGTTCAGCCAACCCCGGTGATATTTTCTGTTTCAGGCGCGCAGATGCAAAGAAGAACGATTCTTGTCACCAAGATGGATATATTCTTGCCGGAAACAGAAGTTGAGGGGTTGCACTCTGCTGGGGGTACTTGTAGAACTATGCCTTTTCGTAGACTGAAGGATTTCGCTGTAAAGTTTTCTACCCGAGACGCTAGTTCGCATTCTACGTAAGAAAAATACAGATGCAAAACGATCTGGTCCTGGGACAACCGAGGCATTAACGGATCTTCTGACTTGCGGTGCAAGGGCTCATGATAATGTATGCCTCTTGTTGCGCTGGTTTGGCCCATTTATCTCTGTTCCTTAGGCAGAAAAATGCTCAGAAAAATGTGACTATTTTTACTAACCCCTTAACTGGCAGCTGACGCTGATCGCGTTTCTGAAATCTTCGTTAATTCCACACCAAAGGGCAATATCTCCTTTGCCGTCCAAGGAACACAGATATGAAGTGGTGTCAGCAAGAGGCATAGATCCTCATGAGCCCCCGCGAATGCGGGGGCTCATGAGGATCTACGCCTCTTGCAGCTGGTTCGCGTTGCTTTTTTTCCCCCCTCTGCAATGAAGAGGTTAAAAGAGTCTGTCTCCTGTTACTGCCGGCAGCAGATTGCATAGTGAGCGGGACAGGTGCGATTCCTGAAAATGGCAAAACTTTCCTGAAGCGGGGAGAGAAATCTTGGGCCGATGACGCAGGTTCTTTGATGTGTCCTATTTTTCCTTGTCAAAACTAACGCAAACCTCTTTTAATACTTAACTTCTGCAATGAGGACCATCCGTCTGGAAAGATTCACAGATCCTTATGAGTCCCAGCAGGGTGCGGGGGTGGGGGGGTGGGGGGAGGGGGGGGGGGGGCTCGCTCGCGAGGATCTACGCCCCTTGCTAGTGCATGTATACATCTGTAGCCTTTTTGTAGAACAGATCATACTGTGATGAGGTAGAGATATTTTGCAGAGAAGGCAAAAATCAGAAACCGAAAAAAAAAAATAAATAAAAAAATAAAAAAATAAAAATAGTGTTATAGTGTTATGATGGAACTCTGATGACCTACTCCCGTCTGACGTGCTGTTCTGTGATTCCGCGCCTTACGGCCCGGTACCGTAACGCTCAGGGATCAGCAGACACTATAGTTCAGTTCAGTTCCTAAACTTCCTGATCACTGTTAGAACTGGTGATCAGACGGAGGAAGGAGCACAGACCTTCATGAACCCAGGCACTTTGTGAATTTCATGGGCTGTTGAGGACCTATGCTTTTTGCAGCTGGTTGGCAGGCTGCTGTGCCCCCACAGACGAGGGGTTAAAAAGTGTTCCACGCATGCCATCTGCGCATCCACTTCTCCGACAGTTACATCATCACCGCAGCTCAAACTTGCGTTACGCAGTCAGGCCCAAAGCTGCTTACCTTTCCCTTCTGGTTACGGAGCATAGAGCCAGGTCCTCGGGCCGACGTCGGACCAGCAGTGGGCCCGTGCACGGCCGTGCGCGGGCCCACTGATGGCCGACGCCGGCCCGAAGACCTTTAGCTCACCAGGTGCAAAGCCTGTAAAAACACGTTAGGAAGCACTCACTCTCTCTCTCGGCTTAAGGCTGTTGATCCTTTGTTAATGTTGCGCAATACGATAAGCCAGATGTCTGGAACAGAGGCGTTGTTTTTTTCCCTCAGCTTTGTCTCGACATTGAAGGACGCACATCCTCGCGTCAGCACGAGGTGCAGATCAAAGTCAACTTTGTTCGATGGAGACACGCGGACAGCTAGTCTCTTTCAGGATCCATAAAATTAAAAAAACAAAACAAAACCCGACCTGACACTGTACGAAAATGTTTGTGTGTGTTTGAAATCTGTGTTTGTTCAACGACCAAACGCAAAGAAGTACCCAACGGAGAAAGAAACACGCTTAGAAAAGACGGGTACAACACAATTTATTAATATTTCGGGTAAATACCCTTTGTCAAAATAGACAAACAAACAGAGAGATCAGCCGCTACTTATCTTCATTCGCAGAAGGAATGTGGCAACTGAAGCAACGACCAAACGGCAACACCGTTTAATAAACATGCATACAACTTGGTCTCAGCAAGAGGCATAGATCCTCATGAGCCCCCGCAGTCGCGGGGGCTCATGAGGATCTATGTCTCTTGCAGTTGGATCATGTTCACTTTTTTCCTCGACAGTGAAAGGGTTAATAGTTTCGCAATATCTCCTTTGCAAATGTTCTTAGAATGTCTTATAATAATACTGGGCAGAAGAGCTCGCCTAACTCATGAAACTGACTTGTCTGCTCTTCTTCTCCTCCGTAGAAAAAAGAGTTCCACCGACTCGCACTAGAGAAAGTAGAAGACCTCAGTTGCATGTGCTTAACCGCACTAGGGGAAGTAGAAGACCTCAGTTGCATGTGCTTAACCGCACTAGGGGAAGTCAGTAGAAGACCTCAGTTGCATGTGCTTAACCGCACTAGGGGAAGTAGAAGACCTCAGTTGCATGTGCTTAACCGCACTAGGGGAAGTCAGTAGAAGACCTCAGTTGCATGTGCTTAACCGCACTAGGGGAAGTAGAAGACCTCAGTTGCATGTGCTTAACCGCACTAGGGGAAGTCAGTAGAAGACCTCAGTTGCATGTGCTTAACCGCACTAGGGGAAGTAGAAGACCTCAGTTGCATGTGCTTAACCGCACTAGGGGAAGTCATTAGAAGACCTCAGTTGCATGTGCTTAACCGCACTAGGGGAAGTAGAAGACCTCAGTTGCATGTGCTTAACCGCACTAGGGGAAGTCAGTAGAAGACCTCAGTTGCATGTGCCTAACCGTATGAACTGTAAAAAGAAGGGTAGAAAAATATCAGCTGAGGTAAAACAACATTGATCCGTTGTATCGGCAGATTGTGGCACAGCCCGCACTGGAGCTGATCGCTTTAACTCATTCGATACATTCCGCAACCGGATGCGCGGCATGAAGCCGCGTATTTAAATGCACCTCTCCTCGAATGTGTTAATCACATGAAGATTTGACCCATTTAACCCACAAGGCCGCATTTTCGAAATTTTGAAGGTGTCACCTGAAGTCTATGTACCCGGGTTGCAGGAGATAGATCGACCATGATAATTCAAGGGTAGTTCCAGATAAGCTTGGCGCCTGATGGCGCCAAGCTAATCTGGCACTACCCTTGAATTATCATGGTCGATCCATCTCCTGCTGTAGTGCGTCGGCGCTAAATGGGTTAGGCGGGACGAAGCGTTCTGATTTGGGAGTTGGTTTCTGAAGAACACAAACCAGCTTCTGGGGCTCATCGATCATGATTGCTCAGCAGTGGTGCCAGAACAGCTTGACACCTTGACACCTACAGGCGACCAGCTACCCTAGCACCACCCTTGAACTGTCTTGGTCGGTTCATGTTTTGTGTAGTGAAACTAAAAAAGACTGAGCTTTTATCCATTATAAAAGTGTCAAGTTTCAAGTTTCAGAGTTTCAAAAAAATGCCATAGGTCTGGCATTAGTTCTGCCTTGTCAGCGTCACTGTGTAAACGTCTCAACACGTCCAAACAGGCGCCCTCTGGCGGCAGGAAGTGGTGAAAATGGCCGTTATTAGCACCTCATAATGCACAGCTTACGTGCCGAGTTCGATTTCACCTGCTTTTTGCCTGCGCCCCTCCCGGCAGACAGCGAGCTGGACACTTTTGGGGGATCCGTTAAGAGGGCATGTGAAAAGAGTCTGGAAAGACTTATCTCATTCAGCCATGACGCACTACAGCAGGAGACGGGTCGACCATGATAATTCAAGGGTAGTGCCAGATTAGCTTGGCTAATCTGGCACTGCTCTTGAATTATCATGGTCGATCCATCTCCTGCATCTGGTGCATAGTCATTAGATGACGCCTCCAAAATTGGGGAAATACGGCCGTCGGGCTGAATGAGTTAAGAACTTAGACATCGAGAACGTGAGTTACATCCCTGACTTGTGAATCAAAAATTTTAGACATCTTACTTATCGCGGTCGATGCAACTGCCGCAACTCGCACGTAATCCGCAGCTAAGGTCCTTTCTTGGTTTTCTGCCCCAATTTGGCAAAACAGGTCTGTCCATTTTGTAGTAAAAAGTGAAATTGTCAATGTACTACATAGAAGAAGAAGAAAAAAAAAAAAAACTTTTCACTAAAAATTCCAAGCTGCTTTCCTGACTCGCTCACTCCGGGTGCAAGCACCCTTGAAGTGGTGAAAGTGGTGAAAGTGAAGCGTCACCCGCCAGCTCTGTCCTTGGCCACCCTGCCTAGTCCGTATCCACACTGATTGTCTCCCTCGATCCGCTGCGCTGATCAACGTAGCGAATTAAGGCGGACAAGACATCCAGTGTGGTTCGTTGCAGGTCCTAGGCATGACTGACTCATTGTATGGTATGCTGTCCCGAAATTTTAGCTTTCGAAAATTTCTCTTGTAAAGTTTGTGTGTGGTTGGTCGCTGGCCCAACACAAAATCCACCTCATTAACCCCTTCCCGGCCACTGCACGTACATTTCTGTTTCTGAAATCTTGGTTCTTTCAGCCAAAACCGTTTAAGAAACATAGATACAAATTGTCTCAGCAAGAGGCATAGATCCTCATGAACCCCCGCATTCGCGGGGGCTCATGAGGATCTATGTCTCTTGCGGTTGGATCCTGTTCACTTTTTCTCGGCAGTGAAAGGGGTCAATCACGAGAACCGGCCCATGGCCTGAATAGTATACAATGGCAATGGGTAGGACAACTGAACTGATATTGAAGATACTTGTTGCTCTAGGAAGGCAAAAGGATGTAAGTCCACTTGCGTGAAAAGCGATATTTTCATTGAAATACAATGAAAATCTTGCTTTTGACAAAAAAAAGAACTTACTGTCTTTTTGCTTTACTCGGGTAGCTTGATCGGCGACTGTGGTCACACCTGGAAAACCAATTGTTACTCTTCGTTCATCAGCTCTCGGGGGCCAGGTGGTGTATTTTCGCTTAGGTTAAGCGAGACAAAACAGAAGTTGGGAGGAAAAAAACGTAACTCGACAGCTCAGATCACGAGATGGATGCAGCTGACGGCTAACCTTTTAACCGTATCATTCCCAGAGTCAGTCGTCCACACTTTGAAACCATCAGATAAGTACCACCTACAAGGCACTGGAGATGTACAGTTCAGTGCACTTCAGTTCGATCAAGAAGGATCGGCTGCGGGGTCGAAAATGCCTATGTGCGCTTTGGGGGCATCATTCATCTTTCCACATTTCCTTTCGATATCAAACAATTATTAGTTTGTTTTGTGCGATGGGCATAAACACGATAGCGCAAGGGTAGTGCTTGATTAGCTTGGCGCCTTGCAAGGCGCCAAGCTAATCAGGCACTACCCTTGATAAAATTATGCAAGTCTGAGGTCATGGTCGCTTCATGACCTCCAATGGGTGTAGAAATTGCATGAGGTAAGTGGGACTGAAAAGCGGAGCAGTCTGAGCCGTCACTGTCGATTCATTACCTTCAGCTGGTGCTGGTTATGCAAGAGGTTTAGGTGGAACAACAGCAGTCGGGATGAGCAACGTAACACTACAGCGATGATGGAGAGGCGAGGCTGACTGTTACCGTCTTGTAGCTTGGACAAAAAGCCCCCGTTACCGGATAAAACTAATGGGTTCTCAAGTCCACTGATCTTTTAAAAACGGTGCGTGCAGCCACCGAAACAGTGAACAGCAACGGTGGCTGCACACACAATGGGGGGTTAAAGCGAAAACAGCAAAATCATATTTATGCTGGATTAAAAAAAAATCATACATTTTTTAGGTCATTCACATTGCGATCAAGCCTTGAAGGCAGATGCAACTGAAATAGTGTGTGTGTGTGTGTGTGTGTGTGTGTGTGTGTGTGTGTGTGTGTGTGTGTGTGCGTGCGTGCGAGCGTGCTGTGCGTAGGTGCGTGCGTGTGTGTGTGTGTGTGTGTGTGTGTGTGTGTGTGTGTGTGTGCACAAAAGCCCTAAAATGGGTGACTGTCTTTACCATCCTTATGGAAAATGGGTGTGTGTAAAAGTCTGGGTGCCCAAATCAGACACCCATTTTTTCTGAGGGTTGTTTCTGCATTGTCTTGCGGTAAATAGTTATAAAAAATAAAAAAAATCAGTTTTTCCCATTTCGGGGTTTTTACATGCACTTTTGTGTTCAAAAGACACTCCGCTAGTGTGTTTGAACTTGTCCCAGCAGATTGTGTGTGTGTGCACAAAACCCCTAAAATGGGTGTATGTGTGCGACATCACCCTTCTCAGCTATAAATAACTTAATATCTGATTGGTCGACTGCATCGGTGAGCCGAAGTGAAACGGAGAGATACGAAAGGTAGTGTGTGTGTGTGGGGGGGGGGGGGGAGGGTGGTATTGTAGTTGTGTGAGGGAGTAAATTGTTTATGTTGCTGCAAAATGAGGTTTGTTATTGAGGGTGTGGTTGTTTTGTAAAAACAAAGTGTTGAGTTGTGTTGTGCTTCCGGGGTCATGTGGTGGGAGGTGATGTCTAGTGGCAAATTTGAGAGCAATATATCTGTGCACCAGTGACTTGGGCAACGTCAGTATTTGTGCACCAGCAACTTGCTATGGAGTGAAGTGATCATATGAGTGCGCAGTGTGAGATAGGCCGTGTGCTTCGGGGGACGCTGCTGTTGTCTTGTGTCCTGCCCAACCTTTTAGTTCAACCTGTTGCTTTGTTTGTAGGTTTGTCGGTGTTATGAATGCTTTTGTTTTGGCTGCATCTCCTGTCAGATTGTATGCACAAATTGATTGAATGCAAATGACGTCACACAGTCAGCGTCGTTACGTGCGTCGTCTGCTGCAGTCGGTCGTTTAGTGCAGTAAAAAGAGTGCAGGCTTGGATGGGCCATTTTCGGATGTAATGCTAGGTCAGAGAAAGAAACCTAATGTTGCCAAAAGGTGTAATAGTAAAATATTGTTTGTGTGAATGCTGTCCGTTTGAGGGAAGGACTGCAAAGTCCAGTGTTGAGCGAAGAGAGAAGACGACAATGGAAAAAATATCCAGCACTATACGTTGGAATAGACGCATAACAGTTATGACACGCTTGTAAATTAAAACACTTTTAACATTAACAAAAGTTGAGTTAAAAGAAGTTTTCAAACAGTTTTAATAAAAACTTTTGCCCGACACGCTTCTAAAAACAACAGTTTCTTAGTTTTAAACCTTGTACCGCGCCATAAACGTCGTGATTGCTTCTCAGTCTTAGTTGTCCTATAGTGTGGAATGTGGGACTTGGCCAACTGGATCCATCTGGTGCACTCCAAATGTGTATTTGTAAGTGGTTCGACGTGCAACTCGGTTTGCGCCTCTGAAATGACCTACTGATTCAACTGATAATGAAAATCTTTCATTCATAAGCGAGCATTCAGCAGCTCTATAAAACCAAAAGTGATGATCCCCCCCCCCACCCTCCACCCCCACAACCCCACCCAAACAATTATAATAAAATCAAACAGAGGTATGTTTAGTGAGGTATTTGTTCACTGCGTTTTGTGTCATTGTGCTTGACAATTTTAATGCAGGAAAAAAAAAAAGAAAAGGACTACACATTAAGTTGAAAAAAGAATGACAAAAATCAAATAAATGTGGAAAAGAAGCATCAAATATTCCGTGAACTTTACTTATTACAGACGCCTAATTTTATTAAAATAGTCCATGCTAAAATGAATGATTTGAAGAGGACACCCATTTTCACTGTAATGCCAGTTTTTGTGTGAGAGGCACCCACTTTATTGGCAGAAACCCATTTTTTTCTCCATCCAGTGGCTCTGTTTCTAGAAAATGTCTATTTTATTTTAAGTTGTAGAGCTTAGTTATAAGGTGAGTTCTAAACATTCGCATCAACTCCAGAGCCCTAGAATAAATAGAAATATGGGAACCCATTTTCACATAAAATGGTAGGTAACCCACTCTGAGGCTTTTGTCTCCATATGTGTGTGTGTGTGTGTGTGTGTGTGTGTGTGTGCGTGCGTGCGTGCGTGCGTGTGCGTGTGCGTGCGTGTGTGTGTGTGTGTGTGTGTGTTTCTTTTGATTCAAAGTCACGAATTGTATGTTACACTAGAAGTTTCCAATAATCAACTTGAGGTAATGAGAAAAAGAGTGTCGTATTGCCCCGTTAACTCATTCAATAGCTGCAAAAGTGTCATATAGCGTTGCCTGCGGCTGCAGGCAAAGCTATACGACACTTCCACAGCTATTGATGGTGGCTCCTTAAAATGCGTTAATGTACTGCTTTTTTTTTAGATGTAGAATTCAGTCTAACCTTCATGGTCATTGTTGTGTACTGTTGCTGAGGAATACCTGGGGGATGCTACTGCTAGGGAGAGTGCTTCTCTGAAAAATTACGCACTAACGTTCAGTTAGACGCGTTGTATGTCGTAGAAGGCGTTTTTATCATTGTATTATTTGGTGAGAAGAACTGTTCCATGAAGAAGTTAGTCCCCGATCACTGTATAGTGCCAGTGGGACGTTAAATTGGAGATAATGAATGAATGAATTCCATGAAGCACACACACTTTCTCACACACAGGTAGGCACACACGCAAATTTCCCTCGACTAATTTAACAAATTCACTCTTGAATAATGTAGGAATTACCATTTACGCCTCTTGGTTTCTTTACATCACAAGCCTAACTTCTTACATTGCATGTCCAGATCAATTTGTGTGCAATTTTCTTTGCACACAACCCACACCAAAACATCGCAAGTTCAAACCCCTGCGGGCCGTCTCTGCATGAGAAACGGGCCACAGGGTATACAAGTAATATTCAAACAAGATGCATAGACCCTCATGAGCCCCCGCATTTGCGGGGGCTCATGAGGATCTATGCCTCTTGGAAAAGTATTTTGTTCAATGTAGGAGTTAAAGTCAAAGTGTTTAATTTCATCCCTTCAACACTAGGCGGAGGTACACTGGTTAAGTCCAACTGCAAATTATTTTATCCACAGTCCAAGCAGGCTGTGGGGGAGAGTATTATTTTCCAAACATCTCGTTGCCATTTACAGCCGAATTTTAAATTTACATTCCAGCACTGTTTTGCACTCCGGCTCTGCAGTTTATCTGGCTGGGTTTTAGGCAGGCCGGAAAGGAGGGAGTTACAACAGTCTAACCATGATAAAACAAAGGAGGAAACAAAAATTGCAGTTGCTTCGGGCGTCAGATACTGTCTAATACTGCTAATGCGCCGAAGTTCAATAACAGCTGATCTGCACATAAGACTAACATACTTATCTATTTTGAGGTCTCTGTCAATGAAAACACCAAGGTTTTTGACAGTGTCAGAGAAATGATTTGGTTTTGACAGACAGAGATGTGACTGGGAAGACAGGACAACTGCGAAGGACGCACACCAGCTGTGATAAGCATGGCCTCGGTTTTATCATCATTTAGCTGGAGTTTATTGCTAATCATCCAGTCTTTAACTTCTGTCAGACAGATTTCCATGTTGGAAATTAAACGACCAGCTTCAGGAACGGGACCATAATCGTGCAACTGTGTGTTATCAGGGTTCCTCTGCCAAAAGGCCCCGCCACACATGCCCGATTTTGAGGCCGATTCTCGAGCAGTTTTGAATTGGAGTGTGATCGGACCGGACTACAAAAACGTGTGCACTGCACTGCCACACATTCCCCGACCGGTTTGAATCAAAGATCAAGGTCGTACCTGTTCAGCGAAATGGCTGCTAGTTTTGACAGTGATGATGATGTGCTTGCATTATCAGCAGTTTTGCATCATATTCGGGAAGAGGCGGGCGAAATATCGGCAACAAAGGTGGTACTGATCTTCCGCCATTTTCAATCTGAAACGACATGCTTTGCGAGACGCGCTCTCGGATTGGTTGAAGCTTACGATCGGGGCCGATTCGGATCGGAAAAATAGAGCAGGTTCTAGACACCCGATTCCCAGCCGATTGGGATCGGATCGGATATATGACGTCATCCGATCGCAATCGGATCGGAATCGGCTTCAAAATCGGGGCACAACCGGCATGTGTGACGGGGCCTAAACGCCGTTTTCCAGTTCTACAACTACGAGTATAATTTCCCGTTTGTATACTGGCCTTTTGCGCATTGGGTGGCTCGTCAATTCTGAAAGATGTTTGTATGTACTTGAAAAACAAAACAAGGACCGAAAAATCCCACATAGCTTTTGGAGCCGTCGCCTGACCGTTACCAACAAGCTGCAGGAGGTTGACGGACCACGATAGTTCATAAGTAGTGCTTGCTTTGCTTCGCGACTGAGAAGACGCCAAGCTAATCGCGCACTACTCTTAAACTTAGTCGACTTAGTAAACTTAGTATCTTTAGTCGACTCACATCCCGCCGCAGGCTCGCCAGGATTTAACGTGTTAACCTTTTGAGCTGTCGGCTGCGCGCTTTGTCGACGTGATTCCTTTAGGAATCACGTCGACAAAACGCGCTGCCGACAGCCAAGGGGTTAAGCGAAGGACGCCAAAGCTCACCAGAAAACGCCCGCAGATTTCGCTTATTTTCAGTCACTACCCTAGCTAAGTATCACCTTCTACCCATCTCCCGGTACAGAATGTCACAAAACGTTATCCCCTTCATTGCCAGTAAGTGCAGGTTGCGTTTTTGAATTATGTTGTCAATTCAACGCCAATGGGCGCCAGCCGTACAAGTAACATGGACGCAAAGCGGTGTCAGCAAGAGGCATAGATCCTCATGAGCCCCCGCGACTGCGAGGGCTTATGAGGATCTATGTCTCTTGCACGTTGGATCGTGCTCACCTTTTTGTCTGCAGAGAAAGGTTTAGAAGACACTTGATGCCAAAGCAGAACAGACAATGTCTGCGAATCTCGCCAAGAATAGAAAGAGTCGCAAAGTGTCGCACATTCCTAAGTTGACATAAAACTGTAGCAACTTTTTTGTGTGTGTGGAGCAGGTCAGTGTTTTGGCGAGGAACTGTCTAGCCTTTGCTCCAATATAACCTGTTTAACTCATTCTGCCCGCGACGCACCACAGCAAGATGTGACTCGCCCATGATAGTTCAAGGGTGGTGGCAGAATAGCTTGGCGCCTATAGGCGCCAAGCTATTCTGCCACCACCCTTGAACTATCATGGTCGATCTGTCTCCTGAATCAGTTGTAAAGCAGTCCTCAGAGGATAACTCCAAAATGTGGGTATTTCGTACCTCGGGCACAATGAGTTAATTTCAGTGCTCGCATTCATGGTGCTATTTACAGAAGCTTCCGGCTTTTTGCGGTTTCACGTTTATAGATCTATGCAGGACGTACGCTATTGCGTAGCCCACTTTTACTGGACTCATCGGAGAAGGATAATTGGGGGGAACTCAGGCTAAATTAGACGTTGAAAAGGAAAGAAGACAACGCGTGCTCATCTTACAATGCGTGTTTTATGTCGCAATGCCGTCCGGAATAACAGACCAGCTTGCATTATCGACTTTACTTTTTAATAGCGTCGTTGTTCGAAAATAGAAGCAGGTCAGTAAAAATTGTGTTTCGAGTGACGAAAACAGTGGATTAAAAGCCCGGACAAACATGCTATAGCCACCATTAGCGCCTTCAAATGAGGCGCAGTTTTTGACCTACGTCCAATTTAAAGGAAGATTTCAATTCTGCCCCACCCCCATCCCTACCTCTTCCTATTATACTGCTGCCACAGCTGACGAGCATTCCAGTCTAACGAGTGCTCGGTTTGAGTCAGAAACTGGGACACATGATGACATAATTATGCCTCAAACAGATGTCTGGCGTATTCGTGTTCCTTTCCTTTCACGCGAAGTCGGTAGTTCCTGAAAACAATTCTGGAATAATAATCATTGGTTAGATCGTTCTTCTCTCAGTCCTCAGGCTTTGCCAATCAAATGCAAGTTCATCGCGTGCCTCTTCGGTACCTTTTGCACGTGCACTCTGTAGCCAAAGGGTGTTGCACGCGTTGCTCGTGCATTTCATACGTATTGCGTTAGGATTCATTGTCTTTAACCCTTATACTGCCGAGAAAAACTGAACACAATCCAACTGCAAGAGGCATAGATCCTCATGAGCCCCCGCGACAGCGGGGGCTCATGAGGATCTATGCCTCTTGCTGAGACCAACTGTATCCATGTTCCTTGAACTATAGCGGCTTTTCGTGGTTCAATGATCAAAGAGTTCAGGTGAAAAAAAATGCGTCCAGTACGTGGCAGTGAGAGGGTTAACTCCATTCTGCACGTAGTGTCCGGAACTGTTAACCCTTTGATTTCCCAAGGACGCAGATTGTGTTCGTGGAGTCTTCGTTACCTCAGCTCTAAAGAGTCACAGCCGCCCCAAGAGCTGTAATTCTAAGTCGTGGCAACAAAAGAGATAGGTCCTCATGAGCCCCCGGCTCTCGCTGTTGGATTGGATCCACTCGGTCCTCGCCAGTGGTGGGGTTAACAGTTACAGCCGGATGCATGCACAATGCGGTCGACTTGAAGATCTGGAGCCAGGCCAATCCTCTCAGTCGTTTCTAAGAATATAAATACACAAATAGAAAGCTCTGTACATAATTTGCCGTCTCTGGAAACAATTGCTGCTTGGTCCCGACAATGACAAATCGTTCTATCTGATTACAATTACACCCTGTGAACAGGTCTTGCAGATCAATGGATCGGTCTAGATGAGCGACCTACATATCGTGTCGTTTGGTTGGTTGGTTGGTTAATTCGGGGTTTAACGTCCACGGCACCGAAGTGATAATGGACGGGCGGGTTATGGGGGACACAGGGAAATCTATTGTCTATGGAGTACGACCTGAGCACTGATCAACTCAGGCGCAGCCCAACTGTGCCACTTTGATTTACCAGGACCTTTCAACGGACATGCTATTGAAACAAGCCCGTCTTTTCCCCCTGGATTGCGACTCCAGCTACCGGGGCCGGGACGGGGATTCGAACCCACGACCCGGCGATTCCCTTAGCTCTCCTGCTCCGACGCTTAACCGCCTGCGCTATTTCGGACTCTATCGTGCCGTTTCTTTGACTGGCTTCTGTCTAGGCTCTCTATTTATGGGCTCAAACCACTGTCTTTGACGTCCCATTTTGTGCCAGCAGACGCAGAGCGAGTATCTGCAATCTTCGTTAATTCAACAGCAAATAAAACCCCTAGCTGTCCCAGGAACACAGATTTAAAGTTGTTTCAGCAAGAGGCATAGATCCTCATGAGCCCCCCGCAGTTGGGCGGTGTTCAATTTTATCAGGACTGAATGAGTTAATCCGGATAACTCCTTTTACCCCTTGTAACCCCAAGGTCCCATTTCTCAAATTTTGGAGGTGTTGCCTAACGACTATGTACCAGTTGCAGGAGATGTATTGACCATGATAATTCAAGGGTAGTGCCAGATTAGCTTGGCGCCTTCAGGCGCCAAGCTAATCTGGCACTACCCTTGAATTATCATGGTCAAGCCATCTCCAGCAGGGCTAAAAGGGTTAACTCGTATTTCTTCCCCGCCCTTCCAAGGGGTCAGCCGGCCGCCAAGTGCCGGAAACTTCCCCAGTAACTGCCAGCCAGCCATTTTAGTGCATCGATTTTATTTGGGCGTGGAGTTAAAAATAGCTAAAGCAAAGCCGCGAGGACCGACTGTGACAGGCAGATGCTTTGGCTATTATGCTTGCGGACTTGTCGTGCACGTGCAGTGCAGCTGCACCACGTGGTCTCGTGGCCGTCGGGAGGTGCAAGCGGGGAGCTAGCTGGCCACCACGCCTTTGATGTCCCGTGGGCAGGTAATGACCCGCAGAGAGGATCGCACCTGCCGCAGACCGAGAGGTCATAATGATGCACTTGTTATGATTTATATCGCGCGTAAACAGCCCTCTCTTTCCTAGAGGTTCCGCGGGCTGTATTATTTCTAGACTACCCTTCCGTCTGCAAAAAGGCGTAGATGCTCATGAGAATCTATGCCTTCAATTTGCTGGAGGTGCGGTTCGATCTTGTTTAGTTCAATGTGGTGTGCTGGCCTGTGAGTGTGGACCTGAAAACCCATGGAAAGATGACGCACATAAGATTTGAGAAGTGAAATACTCACCCAGTGCGCAAAGGCTATCGGGCCAACAGCAGCCGACGTCGACCCGATGGCCTTTTGTGCATTGGGCAGTGCACACGCCATAGGAGTCCGTGGATAGTAGCTTTGACTAATGCAAATCCACTGCGCCACCGCGTGGGCGCACCTCAGCGCCTATACTAAGCTCAAGACTAAATACAATGTATTTAGTCTTGAGCTTAGTATAGGCGCTTGCGCGCACGCGGTGGCGCAGTGGATTTGCATTAGTCAAACTTACTATCCACGGACCCCTATGTTACACGCCTTTTTAATTCGTTGTCAGAGTAGTCGTTTCTTTCAGCCCGTTTCACTTCTGCAGGCTAATTTTCTTGTGGCTGGGGAAGCAGCTTCCAGACATTCGAACATATTTTCCCCCTATCAATATAGCGACAAAAAATGTAAACAAAATAATGAGGGGAAAGTACCAGACCAAAAGGTTGACTAAACGACCAGCGAACCAAACGACCGACCACGTTCAGTTCAGTTCGGTCACAATGGGATTTGTACGCTCGGAGAGGCCCATACGTCCTCCACTCCACCCAACAGAAGTCTTCCCTGAGTCTTCCTTTCCATTCCAGTCGTTCCAATACTGGTTTGCTTCGGTATGGATCTCTCATGACAATTCAAGTCTGGCCAATGTCCGCTGCCTTTCTCCCATACCTCTGCTCCGGTGGCGATTGACTGCATGTGTGGTGCCATGTCTCTGTTCCTGGACATGATTACTTCGTGGTTTAACGTCCACGGCTCCGAAGTGATAATGGACGGCCCTGACGGGCGGGTTATGGGGGAAGGGAAATCTATTATTTATGGAGTACAACTTGAACACTGATCAACTCAGGCGCACTCCAACTGTGCCACTTTGATCTACCTTTCAACGAACATGCTATTGAACAAGCCAGTCTTTTCCCCCTGGATTGCGAGTCCAGCTACCGGGGCCGGGACGGGGATTCGAACTCACGACCCGGCGATTTCCTTCGCTCTCGTGCTCCGACGCTCAGTCTTTCCTGGATATGCTTTCTCAGGTTTTACCGCGTCTGATCTGGTCCTTCCGGAGCAGAGGAAGACAAACGTTTGAGCATAATGACATTAGTGCACGACGAAACAAAGAAGCGAACAAACAAACAAACCGTGGACTAAGCGGACCCTGTAACGTGCCAGCTTGATATGGGCCGTCCAGATGCACAATGGACCTCAACTCCTGTTTTTATTGGTCCGACCAGCCCCATCTGCACGCGCAGTCCACGCGCTACTAGGGCCTCGCACGTGCAGAAACCCTATATGAAGAAACCGCGAAACAGTCCTCCTCTGTGTTCTGGAAGAAATATAAATTGTCGCGAGACTTTGCAGCCCGTGTGAAGCATTGTGTGTTGCTCTTTGATTTTGGACTTTAAGGCCTCCGGCCGTATGGTCCAAAATCACAGAGCAACACACATTGACTGCAAGCTATCATATCTAAGATCTCATGCAAGCGTACATTACGAAGCCTCTTGGCCACACTTTGGTTACATCTCTGATGCTCAAACGCTGGAAGGCTTACGGGTCCAGTTAGTTATTTGGGTTTAACGCCGAGCAGGCAACTAAGACCATCTCACGGCGGCTTACGGGTCCAGAGCCGTGTCAATGGATAGAAAAGCAACTAGACCCTTCCATCTGCAAGGTACATAGACCCTCAAGAGGTCCTGCGCACGCAGGGGCGCGCTCGTTAGAATATTTGTTTTCAGCCGTTTGGGTTTTCTTACGTTTTTGCTCTAGGTAACGAGGGAACGGAAACTTGCAACTGGATACATTGAAAACTGTTCGATGAACGGGATCTGCCTCCTACACAACCCTATCATGCACGTCTTGCCGTGGAGGAGGTCAGCACGTGCAGGGGTGGGAGCGGATAACTCCTGAGGCTTTGGAAGTGTGCCGCCGTGTTTGTTTTCCCTTACCGCGGGATTGCGATGTCTTTGTTGGCTTCAGTTTCGGCCCTTTGTGTAGGCAGTCGGACGCTCAACTCCCTAAAACATCCACACTTTGAGAGGTTGATGAAGCTACGTCTTTGTGAACAAGAGGCACAGCTTCTTATGAGCCCCAGCGACCGCATGGGCGCATGAGAATCTGTGCCTCTTGCAGATGGAGGTGGTTTGGGTAGGGGGTTATTTCGACAGGAGATAAAGTGGGAGGCCATGACTGTCGCGCAACTGTAAACATTGAGACCCCTATCATGTGCATACGATGACGCTAATTTTATTTCTAGGGCTGCCCCAGTGTTATTGTTCACGATCAGTTACCGAGGTGATGACCCGTGAACGCGACCCAATCAGTGTTTTCGTGTATGAAAAGATAAGTCTCCCGAAAAGTGTCTTGCCGGCGATCATGCCTATACGCCGTTTGTTTAGCGTAGTAAACAGGTCCCTTAACTCATTCGAGAATGAGTTAAGCAGGACTACCTCCATGACTCGAAGTGACGTAAATCGAACGATTATGTGAAGTATTGCCAATTTTTGTAGACACTTCGTCATGTCGTACTATTTTACGTGTAGGTTTTGGGCTAGGTTAGCCTGTTCAGAAAAGTAGTACACCACCCAACTGCAAGAGGTATAGATCCATGAGCCCCCGCAGTTGCGGAGGCTCATGTAGCTCGTAGATCAAGCGCATACCAAGGAACAGCGCTTTGAGTCCCTGCCATGTTCAAAGCGTGTAGGGGTCGTGTCGCGGCGCTGAACGAAAGAAATATTAAAAAAGGAACCAGAAAAGCGACCTACCTGGAGCTCCCATGCTAACATAATCTCATGTAGAAGGTTCTAATCAATGCACAAGCCACTGTCAGCTATTGCGATGTGAAAGATTTCAGACCTCCCGCCATTTTATCCACAAAAATTGAAGAATTTGGGATAAATAGATTCCACGTCATTCGTATATATTGATAGTAACAAGCAAATATCTACGTCACTCGAAAGCAAGATGACGTCATATTCTTGTATTTGACAATTTCTTGGACGCCCTCATCCTTAAAGTAGATATGATTCTTGAGGAGGCTCCTTACCGGAAGAAAAGGAAAAATACTAAGTAATTCTGCACGACCAGCTAATACTTATACCAAGACAAATTTGCAGCGGAGATCAAAGCATCACGTGTTCAGCAATGGCGATTTTGTTCCGGCCTAACGACGAAAACAAGCAACGGATCCGCTCAACTGGTATTGTCCGCCAGGATATCTAAAGGTAACTGAGGCGTTCCGATAGTGTGAAGATCCAAAATATTTTATGCGTCACCAACAGATTATCCGGTAAGTCAAGGATTCTTGCAAAGAAGTACCCAACGGAGAAAGAAACACGCTTAGAAAAGACGGGTACAACACAATTTATTAATATTTCGGGTAAATACCCTTTGTCAAAATAGACAAACAAACAAACATATGTTTGTTTGTTTGTCTATTTTGACAAAGGGTATTTACCCGAAATATTAATAAATTGTGTTGTACCCGTCTTTTCTAAGCGTGTTTCTTTCTCCGTTGGGTACTTCTTTGCATATTACACGCTTGGCAGTCACCTTTTTGGTCTGGATTTATTCAAGGATTCTTGGCGGTTGAATTCGGGGCCTCGGTTTTAGAGCCCTTGAACCCCCCCCCCCCCCCGGGGTTAGGGCTGATGAAGATCTATGCCTCTTGCTGACACCACTTGGAATCCATGTTCCAGGGACAGCTAGGGCTTGTTTTGGTCTTCAGTTCACGGAGATTATACAAACACAGTCTGCGTCAAACTGGCACTGAACGGGTTAAGGTTGACTCACTGGAGACGCACCGATTGCGGCACGTCTCCAATGAGTTAAGCAACTATTGAAATCCGGGTGTCCGACAACTCGTTCAACGTCGACGGGTCGAACGAAAAGTCAGGGGCGGATCGAGGGGGGAGGGGGTGGTGGTTACAGGGGATTCAGACCCCCCCCCCCCCACCCGACTCAAAATTCTTAAAAATGCTATAACAGAGTCCATTTTTGGGGTGTTTGGACCCCCCCCCCCCCCCCCTGTTTGATATTGGGCAAATGGTGAGAGTCTTAAGACGCACGCACCGCCTCACTCCCCCCCCCCCCCCCATTTCCAATTTTTCGGTCACTGGAAGCAAAGTCTAGCGTTGGGGGGGCCTTTTGTATCAGGTTGAAGTCGGAACCCCGCCCCCGCCCCCCCCCCCCCCCCCCCCCCCGGGGTAACTAATCCGCCCCTGAAAAGTTGTCGAAAGCAAATCGGCGCCGTGACTACACGTCAAACGACAATAATTTATCGGGGAATAATTCTGTCCGTTTGGGCTTACATTTACTACTGAGGTATCGTTTGAAGCGAACGACTCCCAACAATGAACTTTAGCGAAATCACGACCGATAACCAGATTGTTCCGTAAGCATAGAAAACACTCCAGACATCTTCAGATGTTTGGAGTGGTGTCTGTCTGCGGTGATTTCGCTACCGTTCGTTGTTGTGAGTCGTTTGTTTCAAACGAAACCTCACAACTCTGTCCACTTATGGTATAGATTCGAGCATCCGGGACGTATTTCATACACAGGTTATCAGTCAAAATGAAAACTAACAACTTTTTTCTTTCCAAAATCTGGTTTTGTCTTTAAATGATTTCTTATCTTTCTTTCTTTTATTTGTTTTTGTTTTGTTTTGTTTGTGTGTGTGTGTGTGCTTCGAAACGAGTCATACAAAGAATCATTCGGCAGAAGTGCAGTTATTTTCTTCACACAATTCCAAGCTATACAGTGTATTTCTTACGCAAGTTTCGTTTTATTCAAATAATAGTGAGGTTACGTTTACGCCGAACGATTCTCGTCAACGAACGAGAGCCAAGTCACGGCGAATAACCAGAGTGCACCACACAAAAAGACAACACTCCGAACATCTCCAAGAGGCATAGATCCTCAAATGCCCTCCTTGCTCATGATGATCTATACCCCTTGGAGATGTTTGGAGTGTTGTCTGTGCTTTTGTTAAGAGTTATTCGCCCTGACTTCGCTCTCGTTAGTTGTTGGAAGTCGTTCGGCTTAAGTGTAACCTCACCGTATAACTAAATAACTCATTTCTTGCTCTTAAGCGTAACCTCACTGTATAACTAAATAACTCATTTCTTGCCCTTAAGCGTAACCTCACCGTATAACTAAATAACTCATTTCTTGCTCTTAAGCGTAACCTCACCTTATAACTAAATAACTCATTTCTTGCTCTTAAGCGTAACCTCACCTTATAACTAAATAACTCATTTCTTGCAACAACGAACAGTACCATCTGTCAGTGTCCACAAGGCTGTCGCTGCCTATCACACAACAGCCAAAACAAACGATAATAATAACCTATTCAGCCCCGACACACCACAGCAAGACATGGATCGAGCATGATAGTTCAAGGGTGGTGCCAGAATAGCTTGGCGCCCATAGGCGCCAAGCTATTCTGGCACTACCCTTGAACTATCATGCTCGATCTGGCTGTAAAATTGTAATACAGTCCTTCAGAGGGCAACTTCAACATTTGAGCTAGTTAGTTAGTTAGTTGCGGTTAACGCCGAGCAGGCGACTTAGGCCATCTCACGGCTTCAACATTTGGGATTTGGGTCCTGGGGCAGAGTGTGATAATATAATATAATATAATATAATATAATATAATATAATATAATATAATATAATATAATATAATATAATATAATATATAATGTAATGTAATACAATCAATACAATTAATATAATATAATATAATATAATATAATATAATATAATATAATATAATATAATATAATATAATATAATATAATATAATATAATATAATGTAATGTAATATAATGTAATTAATACAATTAATACAATAAATAATATAATAAAGGAGAAGACGAAGAAGAAGAGGAAATCAATCAATCTTAAATCACCAATCTTACAATCATACGGAAAACAACAATGTTTTGGCGAATTTTTCTCATCGTTGTCGCATTCGGCGAGTTGTTTTTCGACGAGTAACCGCACTGTCATTTCAATTCAATTCAATTCAATTCAATTCAATTCAATTCAATTCAATTCAATTCAAAAACTTTGTGTCAGTCTGGCCGACAAATTTTCTTTCGTTGGGATCACATGCGCGCGTACGGTTTCAGCCACATTATGACAATGGTGTAAAAAAAAATTTAAAAAAAATCACACACTGCTCAGTATCTCATCCATCTTCTGGCCCTCCACTCACCCCCCACCCTCCCCCACCCCCGACAGACAAAACACAAAATAACAACAAAAAACAACACACACACACACACACACACACACACACACACACACACACACACACACACACACACACACACAGACACACACACACATACACACAAAACCCACCACATGACCACAATCTGTTTTATCATCAAGAAGTGATTAACCCTTTAACTGCCGGGGCAAGGCGAACACCACCCATCTGCAAGAGACATAAATCCTCATCAGCCCCCCCCCCCCCCCCCCCCCCCCCGCCGTCACGCACATGCAGCGTGTTGTCTATGGGTACCAGGACTAGGTAGACGTTCGTCCACGCTTCTTTCTGTTGATAAGAAAGCCGACGACAGCGACGCTGGCAAGGACGGTGGCGGAAGTGACAAGTCCGACGATGATGAAAATATCCACGCCTCTAGAGTCACCTCCAGCTGAAAGAAAATTATAAAGTCGATCAGCGATTCAAGGATTAACTCATTCAGCCCCGACACACCACGGCAAGACATGGATCGAGCATGATAGTTCAAGGGTGGTGCCAGAGTAGCTTGGCGCCCATAGGCGCCAAGCTACTCTGGCACCACCCTTGAACTATCATGCTCGATCTGTCTCTAGAATTGTAGTACAGTCGTTCAGCGGACAGCTTCAGAATTTGTGGATTTTGGTCTTGGGGTAGAATGAGTTAAACTACACGTTGAATTGAACCACTGTAAATCACGGGGTGAAACTGGGTAAGCAATCAACCCTTTCGCTGCCGATAAACAACGAACACCACCCAGCTGCAAGAGGTTTAGATCCTCAGGAGTCCAAACTCTTTACGCCCATTTTACTTCGAAGGATGGGGATCTCAGAAAACACAGCCCATGGATTGTCCTCTTAGCGGTCCGAATACATACGACATCTCTCACCCCACGAATCCGATACGCGCCAAAGTCCGGATCCGAAGCGGGTCCGAAATAGAAAAGTTCGTGCAAGTCCTTTTCATGTTTGTGTGTTTGCATAATTATGCCCGATGCGGTACACGAATTCGCATCCTTCTTCGAACGAAAATGATGCAATTTTTCAAGAAAAATTGCGTCACCGCATCGGGTTTGGATCGAATTCGTATCAGATTCGTGCTTATGGAACCGTAGCTAAAGGCGGCGGGCGACCTATAAACACGAATCCGATACGCGCCAAAGTCCGAATCCGAAGCGGGTCCGAAATAGAAAAGTTCGTGCAAGTCCTTTTTATGTTTGTGTGTTTGCATATGCCCGATGCGGTACACTTAGTTAGTTAGTTATTTGGGTTTAACGCCGAGCAGGCGACTAAGGCCATCTCACGGCGGGATGGGTAAAAATCTGGTCAGCCAGACTAAAAGCAAGGTCTTAAGACAAGATGTAAATATAGATTAAAAATCTCAGGCTAAAATGTCGCACATGTCTGGAAAAGAAACGTCTACAGACTCTCAAAAAGGGCAAATAAAAAAATTCACATAGTCTATGAATGCTCAGATCTTGTTAAAAATATTGCATTCTCTCAAAAAATTGAAGATTTTGTCCGGGGGAACATCCCGGAACAAAACCTTCAAGGAGTCTGCTGTGAAGTGTTTATATCTGGTGTCAATTAGGTCAGCACAATACAGCAAAAAGTGTCGAACAGAAAACTGCTCATCACAGGCAAAACACCATGGACGCTCATCCTGTTTAAGTAAGTAAGAGTGCGTAACATATGTGTGCCCGATGTGGAGCCGAGCAAGGACAGTCTCCTCACGGCGGCTGCCGCAGCGGAAAGGTAGACTGTCAGACAACTTAGGAAGAGCTTCATGAAGCTTGTTCCCTTCCTCTTTGTCCCACTCGGACTGCCATTCGCGGGCTATGTACGCACTAATAACAGGTTTAAAATCACTATAGACAGTCTGTGTGTCAGGGACAGGGTCACTGCGGGCACTGTTGGCAGCAGAATCTGCGATTCTGTTGCCTTCGATGCCCACATGGCCTGGGACCCAAATAAAAATGATGTCATAATATTCCTTCATCAAGTCCGCGTAGAGCTCTCTAATCTGCACCAGCAGTGGATGGTCTGTTCCCGCGCCCTGAAGGGCCTGCAGGGCAGAAAGAGAGTCAGACAGAATCAGGAAGTTCCTTTCCCGAGACTGATAGGCATGCTTGAGTGCTAGCAGAATGGCCTGCAGTTCTGCACTAAATACAGAGGAATGGTCAGGGAGACGGAGCTTAAATGGGCGTCTAGGATGGCGAGAGGACACTGCAGCCGCAGCCACTCTTCCATCCTCAGACTTGGACCCATCCGTATAAAGACGACAATAGCCAGGAAAAATTGAAAGGAGTTCATTGAGGCTCTGTTGGTATATGGCTGGTGGAGTACAATCCTTCTTGTGGGCAGTCAAGTCCAGCAAGATGTCAGGAACTGGTAGTAGCCAGGGTGGAGTGACGTGTTGCAGAGATTCCGAAACTTTGTCCAGGTCCACTCCGGCCGCCTGCAGATGAGGTCGGACACGGAAGGAAAGTGGACGGACAGCTCCCGGATGGGCATCGTAAATCTCTGCAAACGACGGGTTAAAAACACAATCATAGGCAGGATTTTCTGGATGGGCCTTCAGCTTCAGAACGTAGCTGAGCATGAGGCGGATGCGGCGGAGCCTGAGAGAAGGCTCCCCTGCCTCTGCATACAGACTAGGAACTGGAGATGTCCTAAAGGCTCCCAGACATATGCGCAGACCTTGATGGTGAATTGTGTTCAGACGCTGCAGAACAGACTTGGAAGCCGAGCCATATACCACAGAGCCGTAATCCAGTTTGGACCGAACAAGGGCCCGGTACAGTCGAAGTAAGACGATGCGGTCTGCACCCCAGTCAGTACGACCAACGACACGAAGAATGTCGAGGGCCTTCCGACAAGAGGTTCTAAGGTAGTTAACATGGTTGCAGAAGGTCAATCTTTTGTCAAAGATGACCCCCAAAAACTTAGCCTCTTCAGCCACCTTAATTGGCACTCCAGCAATGCTCAGGCTAGGTTCTGGAAAAAATTTCGTCTGGTTAGTAAAATGCACACAGACTGTCTTGGAGGGCGAGAATCTGAATCCATTGAGAGACACCCACCCCTGGATGCGATCAACGCACAGCTGCAAGCGCCTCTCAAGGGACGCAAGTCCTCGACCTCGTGCACACAAAGCAAAGTCGTCCACAAACAAAGAGCATTCAGAATCATCCTTGACGGCCTTTACAATGTTATTTATTTTAATGCTAAATAAAACAGGAGATAGAATACTGCCCTGCGGGACACCCATCTCCTGTTCAAAGGAGTCGGAGAGGGTGGAGCCCACACGGACATGGAACGACCTGTTGGACAAAAAATTGTGAATAAAAACGGGCAGATGCCCTTTAAAACCCATGTCCGACAAATCAGACATTATACCATGCTTCCAGGTAGTGTCATATGCCTTTTCAAGATCAAAGAAAATTGCATAGACATGCTGCTTGTTGACAAAAGCATCTCGGATAAAAGACTCAAAGCGGACTAGATGGTCAGTTGTACTACGGAAGCGCCGGAAACCGCACTGGAGGTCTGTGATGAGACCCTGTGACTCAAGATGCCACACCAGTCGGGCGTTGACCAAGCGTTCCATAGTTTTACATAAACATGATGTCAAAACTATTGGCCGGTAGTTGCCCGGGTCGGAAGGATCCTTACCCGGCTTGGGAATTGGCACAACCACAGCCTGGCGCCAAGATGGCGGAAAATGACCGGTTATCCAGATATGGTTAAAGGCCTTGAGAAGTACAAGGAGTGAATCCTCAGGCAGATGTGTTATGAGCTGATAATGGATGGTATCTAATCCAGCAGCAGAGTCAGTACATTTCTGCATGGCTTGCTGCAATTCTGAAAACGTAAAAGGGGCATTATAGTCTTCCAAGTTATCCGATATAAAATCACAAGCACAAGATTCTCGCTTCTCCTTCTCTCTGTGGAAGAAAGGTGAATAATGCTCTGTTGAAGAATTATGGGCAATGGTGGAGGCAAGCAAATTGGCCACAGCCTTTTTATCTGTGACCAAACTGGCACCATCTCTAAGATGGCCAACAGAAGCCGAGCCACCCCTGCCCCTAATTCTTCGAACAGCCTTCCAGACTTTTTGGGACGGAGTCCTAGAAGATAAAGATGAGACGAAGCGTCTCCAGGAAGCACGGCGTTCACGTTTAAAAATATAACGGGCTTTCGCCCGCTGTCTTTTAAAGGTTAAAATATTTGCTTGCGACGGATTACGAAATGCACGTCGCTGAGCAGATTTGCGCATTGTTTGGGCCTTGCGGCACTCTTCATTGAACCATGGTACTCTCGGCTTCCGAGGGAGTGATGTGGAAGTTCTAGGGATGGTTTCACCTGCAACCTCCAACAAAATAGAAGTAAAACAAGAAACAGGTTCTTCAGCTGACATGACCACCTCCTCTGTAAGACGAGACTGACAGAGAGAGGCAAACAGAGACCAGTTAGCTTTCTTGAGATTCCAGCGCCCCACCGGCGAATCCTCCTCACAGCTGACCGATGACAGGACTACTGGGAAGTGGTCACTACCACACAGGTCGTCGTGAACCTTCCAGTCAAAGTCCAGCATGAGAGAAGGATCACACACAGTGAGGTCTAGAACAGAACTAGATCCGGAACCTGAGTTAGAGTATGTAGGTGAGCCATCGTTAAAGACACATAGGTTAAGTTGAGAAAAAACATCTTCTAACATCTGACCTCTGCCATCATAGTGGTCACTACCCCAAAGGTGAGCATGACCGTTAAAATCCCCCATGAGAATAAAGGGAGGGGGCAGTTGATCTACTAAGTGAAAAATATCATTGCTACAGACCCGCAGTGATGGTGGCAGGTAAATACTGCATATGGTTATGGTCTTTTTTAAGGTAACCCGAGCAGCGACAGCCTGAAGACAGGTGTCGATGCTAACGGGGCTACATAAAATTTGGCTACTAATGAGAAGAGCCGCTCCACCCGAGCGCCTCTCCGAATCAGAGCCTTTATGTATAACATTAAAACCATTAAAAGACACAGGGTCAGAAGTCTTCAGGTAAGTCTCCTGAAGAGATATGACTGAGGGGTTATACAACTTGACTAAAAGACGTAATTCCTCAAAGTTAGCTCGAAAACCACGACAATTCCACTGAAGCAAAGAGTCCATGATTAAGTCTGATCTGGGGGTAAGGAGTTTTTCCCCCCTTTTTCCTTTACCTTGGAAGGAGTTGAAGAAACAGAGGGGGGCCGGCTCCCGGGCCTCCTCTGGTTCTTCGGAGAGGAAGGGGGTGGAGCTGCCGCAGCATCAGCAACAACAACTTCCACTCCCTCCATCCGCTCCTCCAGTGCAGCATATTTGTTTTGAAGGGGCACATCTGTGTTCCCCTTCTGGGCCCGTGCGCACAGCGGTCCCATAGATTTCTTAGACTTCTGGTCCTGGGCAGCGTTCCTGCCGCTAGAGTTAGCGGCCTTAGAAGGCTGACCAGAGCCAGAAGCCTTTGGAGTTGACTGACTAACAGGTTTGGGTGGGGGCTGAGGCTTAGGGGCAACAGAAGGCGGCACAACCGGACCGGCAGTGTCCGCCCTCTGCGTTCCCTGGCTCCTTGTCACCACCGGAGGAGGGTTACTCTCCAGGGGCGAGAGGAGCCGAGGCTCCGCCCCCAACCAAGAAGTTGGGGTCTGACATGAAAAGTCTTTGGTGGGGCGCTTGCCTGCCACCGCTGCACTAAAAGTATACACTGAGGTGTTAGAGGTTGGGGCAACCGCAGCTGCACCAGGGCCTTCAACCAGTTTTTTGGCATCCAGAAAGGACAGCCCCTTCTCCACACGCACCTGCTGAATCTTGCACTCGGATATCCAACGAGGGCATTTCTTATCCGAAGCCATATGCGCCCCCTGGCAATTCACACACAGCGGGGTGGCTGTGCAGGACTCAGCAGAGTGTCCGGGCCTAGTGCAACGGGCGCATGAAGCCTCTGCCTGACGGCAAGTCTTCTGCCCATGGCCATACTTTTGGCACTTAAAGCACCGGAGGGGAAGAGGGACGTACTTTTTCACTCTCAGGGAGTAGTAACCTCCCCAGATGGTAGTAGGAGGGGTGGGGGTGCCAAACGTCAGGATGATGGTAGGGAGACGGATCTCCCCACCACCTCGCTTGGAAGCGAAGCGCCTGACGCAAGTTACCCCCTGAGACTTAAGGTTCCTTACAAGTTCATCTTCTGACAGTTCTGCCAAAGCTTGATCTTTGATTACGCCTCTTGACGAATTCATAGTTTTGTGGGGTGTGACTTCCACAGGAGTGTCTCCGATGGAAGAGAGCCCCAGTAGCCCGCTGGAGTGTGCCCGAGTACGGCACTCCACCAGCAAGTCACCAGACCTGAGGCGCTGGGCGTCAGGCCTGCCAACACGGCTCCTGAGGGTCTCCCCCACCAGAAAAGGATGCAGCTTGGTAACTGGTTTCTCCTTCATCTTGCTATGGACAATGAGGAAGCGAGGCCATACGGCCGCTGCCTGAGGCGTCGCTTCCTCACAGTCTGAATCACTGTCATGTGCAATGTCGGTGTCTATGTGCCGTTTCTGTGCTAGTTTTGGTTTTTTGGTTTTATCCATATTATATTAGTAGAGATATTCATCCCCCGGGGGTCCCCGCCCGCCACCGAGCCCAACAAGGGAAAGTGCAACTGTCGGCGGGTCTCCAGCCGACGCACAATGGAGACTGCCCGAAAGATATACTCAAGGGGGTAAGCCCGATTGAACCGTTTGAGCCACCGCCTTCTATCACACCGTTGAATGCAGGGGAATACTGGCGTAAAGCACCTAATCAGCAGCAGAAGCTATAGCATGGTGCTCCGTATAGCAACCCGCATGTCAACAGTGGGATAGGGCTCAACGTGACAAGAGCCGATTGACTAGGCCGGTACGACTAGCCTCCCGTTTAGGTAGAAGTCAAGGCCGAAGTGGAGTGTTGGCACCAGTGAGCCGCAGCCCAAAGGGAACCTCAGCCACCAGGATCCTCTTCTCCCCCGACACGGGTCTCCAAGCACGGCAAACACTTGGGATCCAAAGGACCAAAAAGTCACGAGTATTTTTAAGGACCAATCCAACATGGTACGACCTAGGTTAGCACAGCTCCTTAAAAACCGGACCAGTGAAAAGGCTGAACAACATATCTGCTGACATCAAGTCCTAATCCTGGACAAAGATGGCACCCGTCCGCTAGCCCACTCAGTCAGGGACTGAGCGGACTACCCACCTACGCCACGTGGAGGCCGGTGCCGGGTAGGCCCGATGCGGTACACGAATTCGCATCCGGCTTCGAACGAAAATGACGCAATTTTTCAAGAAAAATTGCGTCACCGCATCGGGTTCGGATCGAATTCGTATCAGATTCGTGCTTATGGAACCGTAGCTAAAGGCGGCGACCTATAAACACGAATCCGATACGCGCCAAAGTCCGAATCCGAAGCGGGTCCGAAATAGAAAAGTTCGTGCAAGTCCTTTTCATGTTTGTGTGTTTTCAAAATGCCTGATGCAGTACACGAATTCGCATCCAGCTTCGAACGAAAATGACGCAATTTTTGAAGGAAAATTGCATCGTCGCATCGGATTCGCATCGTATTCGTATCAGATTCGTGCTTATGGAACCGTAGCTTAAAACGACTTGCACGAACTGATCTGTCTCGGACATGGCTTCGGATTTGGATCGAGTTGGTATCGGATTCGTGTTTATGGAGGGCAGCTTTACGGCTTTGTATTTTGTCGCGGGGGCACATATCACATACCAACACACATACAATTTAATCGGAGTGCTAACCCTTTGACTGTCGGTAGCGTGTCTGGTGGACGTTGATTCCTCTAAGATATTCTTCGACCAAAGACGCTACCGACAGTCAAAATATTGCGTTACAGGTGGAGACTTCGTGGCGTGATATGGAAATTATTATGTCGTTAGACGAGGTGACGTGAGGCGATATGATAAGTAGTGAAACGTGAACTTTCTGAGTCGATCCCACTAATACTGAACCACTGATCACGAAGACTTGTATTGTTTACAGTGTCATTAACATTTGAGGCCTCATCTGGCAGAAGTAATTTTGTCCCTTATTGCGAAATGAGAGATTTTTTAAAATATTGTATAAGAATCTCGCTTTTCACAAAACGAGACGTACCAGCTGGTTTTTGTTAAATGAAGGCAGCTACCCAATGTGCAAGAGGCCGGCGGGTTGACGTCGGCCGCCGTTGGCTCGCGCACGGGCGTGCGCGGGCCAACGGCGACCGACGCGTGCCCGATGACCTTTGCCCACTGGGGATCTGGACATTACCTTGCTTTGTGGTCTGCACGGTAGTTGTCGCTGAAACTGTAACAATACAGATGATACAATTTGAGAGGAGTGCATACGCTTATGCTACTTTCTGTGTGTGTGTATGTGTGTGTGTGTGTGTGTGTGTATGTGTGTGTGTGTGTGTGTGTGTGTGTGTGTGAGAGAGAGAGAGAGAGAGAGAGAGAGAGAGAGAGAGAGAGAGAGAGAGAGAGAGAGAGAGAGAGAGAGAGAGAGAGAGAGAGATGAAATAAAACTTCATTTTTTCAAAGATAAATGGTTAGGTACACGTTAGCCTTTTCATCCATGTCCTTAAACACACACACACTACTGAATTTTAACCCTGATTTTAAATATGAAAAATAAATTATACTTTTAGTCCCTGTACAAGGACCGTGTTGGTTATTAAATGTGAAGAGATAGTGTGGCATATTTTAAAAAAGTAATGAAAGAATGAAAATCCCCTTTTTATTGTTGTTGTCCTTGTCAACTAAGGTAAAAATGTTAGTCTCTGATCACTTCGGTGCTATAGGGACAAAAAAGGGATAAGAAGAAGAAGAAGAACACACACACACACACACACACACACACACACACACACACACACACACACACACACACACACACACAATTAAACATACAATGAAGATGGTGATGACAATTATTTAAGGTGTCGGTTTATGCAGAATCTTAAAATACACCGCGTTGTTATTTGTCAACACGTATCCTTCTTTGTTGAGCAATTAAAAAAATAAGTTATTATTATTATTATTATTATTATTATTATTATTATTATTATTATTATTGTACAATTTGGGGTTACAATCGCTTTGCCAGAAAGACGAATATACACACACACATTACCTGTCGTAGTAGGCGGAGCGATGGTAGTTGGTGCTGAAACAGGAACAATATAAGTGACAATTAGACAGGAGGTGAAGGAGAGAGAGAGAGAGAGAGAGAGAGAGAGAGAGAGAGAGAGAGAGAGAGAGAGAGAGAGAGAGAGAGAGAGAGAGAGAGAGAGAGAGAGAGAGAGAGAGAGAGAGAGAGAGAATAATAATAATAATGCATAGCATTTATATGGCGCATTTCTCATATTTATAATATAACTCAATGCGCAGAATGTAGCCGCAAACTGAACCCAACAAGCACGCTCACGTGAATCACACGCATTCACTCACACACTGTACGTAAACACAGAAGATTCACGTGGTGCTAAGGGCAAGCTCAAGCGAGCTACTGACGGTATTTGGAAATCGTTTCACTTGTATTTGAAATTTTATTAAGTTGGCTGAAACTGATACCAAAGTGGAGGGGGAGGAAGAGCCGGAGTACCCGGAGAAAGAACCCCCGACGGTCCGCCCGAATTAACGGTGACACTTACTAGAGGAGAAAAATCCGACGCCGGAACCCGGAATCGAACCTCGCACCTTTAGCATTGGTGGCAGGCGCCTTAACCACTGCGCCACGGACCGCCCTTGAGAGAGAGAGAGGGAGAGAGAGAGAGAGAGAGAGAGAGAGAGAGAGAGAGAGAGAGAGAGAGAGAGAGAGAGAGAGAGAGAGAGAGAGAATCAATGAATCAATGAATATTTATTCTACAACGGTGAAGATATTAACACAGTCAGTGACTATATCATTTTTCGTACCTGCCGTTGCTAAAACTACGACTAACTAAGTACAAAATATACATAAAACAGGGACATCAAAGCACAGTCAGGGCCGGACCTGGGAAAAGTCGATGGGGGGGTTACAGATTCAGTATAAAGCGAAGGCGCGAAGCGCCGAGCCTTCTAGGGGGGTCCGGGGGCATGCCCCCCCGGAATTTTTTTTTTTCAAGGATGCAAAATGGTGCAATCTGGTGCAATCTGAGCCTTGAAAAAGCCATTTGTGATGGTCTGGGGACTTTGAGCTTTTTGAACAATCGAACTGACAAACTCTGGGGAACAAAAATTATCACCTGCCCCTCCCTTAAAAAAAACACCCACACCCACACCCACACCCACACACACACACACAAACATTTATTTATCAACAGAGATGTTTTGTATACTATTATTATTCACTACTTTTCGTTGATCGTTAACGGTATAAAGCTTTACCTTGTAGTTTATGAACATCAGGGCCCTGCTTTCACTTCAGTTCAGTCTTGCTGCACTAGGTTCCTCGGCATTAGTACCATTTGTGAATTGTATCTTCTGGCAAAACAGTTCACTGCCTCTTTGAAGTCAATATCAACATCCCTGTGCACTTTCAGTAAAGCAAGTGCATTGAGTCTCTGTTGCCCCATTGTAGAGCGCAGGTAGTTTTTCAGGTTGCGCAACTGACTGTTTGAACGCTCACACTCGGCAGTAGTGACAGGCAGGGTGCAAAGGTTCTTTAGCATGATGAACAGGTTGGGATAAAAATCCCTGTCACAGTGTTTCAGTGCTTCTGATGCCGTGGATGGGATGATAGGTGTCGCATTCTCAGCAGCACTTCGCCATTTGCAAACCCACCGTTGGTATTCTGCATCAAGGGTAGCGTTGTCTGGTAGGTCAGACTCCCACAACATTGCCAGTGTCTTCACCCCTTCTGGAACCTGCATGAAACCATCCTGGTTGTCTATTAAAGTGCTTGGCACCAGACAGAGACCATCAACTGCTAGGTCAGCATTTTTGAACCTCGAGTCCAATTCGGTTGACAGGTGTTCCAAGAAAGGAATGGCAATGCTAATCTTGAAATATTCTTCTGGAGTGGCCGCAGGTTGGTTGTCACGGAGAGTCTGGCGGGATGCTTGACGAGGAACAACAACATCAGTTGTCAAAGCATTTGCCATTTTGCTGACTTCACCAAACCAGGCAACGAACGCTGTGTCGACATCTCTTCTAATAGAAGACATGCAGTTACTGACCTCTTTGATTTCCCTGTAGGCATCGACAACATCTTTTGTTCTTTTCTGGAGCTTCACTGTCAAGGGTTTTAAGTAACGCAAACAATTGCGGACGACAACGAATGCAACGAGGAAAACACTGCTGCTCAAGGTGTGGAGAAAGCCAGTTGCCTTGGTCAATGTCTCACTGTCCCAATTGTCACTGTCTTCACACATTTGTCCAAAACAGTCGTGAACAACCAGGAAGAGAGATGTGTAAACCTCCAGTGCTTCATGTTTTTCTACCCATCTTGTTCTGCACAGATCAACAAGCTTTGTCTTTGTCGTGTCAGGCTGAGATGCTTCGATGGTATCTTCAAGTTTTCGTTGTCTCTTTGGAGAGTTTGAGAAAAACAGTGACAGTTCCCTCAGTGCTCCCATCATGTTCTTCACTGCAGGCAAGCCGCATGCTTTTACAATGCAGAGACTCAAGCTATGGGAAGCACAGTGAAAGTACAGTGCTTTGTTGTTCCTTGCTTGAAAACGTGCCTGCACTCCTTTAAACTTTCCTGCCATGTTTGCGGCCCCGTCATAACCTTGTCCTCTAACATTGTTGAAATCAAGCCCCCACAAGCCCAGACACTCAACAATCTTGTTGTAAAGTGTTTCACCTGTGGTATCTCTGCACTGGACAAAAGCCAGGAACTCTTCACGAACTTTCAGACTTCCATCGACGAATCTCAATATAATTGAAAGTTGTTCCCAGTTTGAGCTGTCTGTGACTTCGTCAGCAAGCACGGTAAACTGTTTTGCTGCAATAATTTCTGCAAGAATCTTGTTGAGGATCTGATCACCAAGAACCTCTATCAGTCTGTTTTGTGTACTTTTTGAAATGTATGTGGCCTTCTTATCGCATGTATCTAGATGTTTCCGGAGAGTTTCATCTCCTGCATTGATGCACAGATTCAAAAGGGCATTGAAATTGCTTCTGTTCTCACTCTGAAGAATGCCATCATCACGGTTGCCCCTCAGAGCTAACCCCTGTCTTCCACACACTTCAACAATCCTGAAGAGGCTTGTCATAACTTGTCGATTTGCAGCGATGTTTTCTGCATTTTTCTGATTGATTTCACTGGCGATGCTCTGCTCTGGTTTATCCATGATTGTCAAAAACTGCTCTCCATTTGCCATTGCATCTTTGTGGTATTGTAATAACGAGTGCTTTTTGATCTGATCACAGGCTTTATTCCAGTTCTTGCATGGCGTCTTCACAAACTTGCCCAGGTTTTCAGTAGACTTTGCAAATAATAGGCAATACTTGCAGTAAGCCCCATCCTCGAAAGGAGAATACACAAGCCAGGAGTACTTTTGCAACCACTCATGCTGAAATTTTCGGTTCTTGTTGTTTATCACTGTTGTTGGAAACTGAAAACCAGGTGATGGTCTCCAGTGTTGCCTTAGAAGATGCTCCTTGTCACGGCTTGACAGTGAAACGACTCGCGTGTGTTTCTTGAAAACTTCACCAAAATCGATATTTTTGTTGCTGGTGATCTGAGAGGAGAAATCTGAAGAGGAGTCAGAAAGCAGGCTCACATCAGGCTGGTTGGTCATTGGCATGGCAGAGGATTCAGAAAGCAGGCCCCCGGCAGGCTGATCAATGCTTGAGGAGGAGTCTGAAATACAAATAAAAGTTGGGTCTATGAGAAGTCTGAAATACTAAAACGATTGTGTGTGTACCTGTGAGAGAGAGAGAGAGAGAGAGAGAGAGAGAGAGAGAGAGAGAGAGAGAGAGAGAGAGAGAGAGAGAGAGAGAGAGAGAGAGAGAGAGAGAGAGAGAAGAACAATGAACAATGAACAATGAACCTTTATTTTCCAACGGTAGAAGTTATTGGTAACAGGACCAGTTTTCAAACTTGCCGTTGCTACATCTACTACATAAGTGACATAGACATGTAAACATACACATACCACACACTGCTGCGTGCACTGCTGCATTCGCTTACGCACGCACGCACGCACCACGCACATACACACACACATACCCACACACGCACTCAGGTACGCACGCATGCACATCACAACTCGCGCATGCACGCACGCACACACACACACTCATGTACACCGCAATTCAGTACGCATGCACACACGCACGAACACTCACACACACACACACACACACACACACACACTTACACACGCACGCACTCAGGCACATACACACAAAAACAAACACACGCTCTCGGACACGCACTCCAGACATTCCTACCCGCATACGCGTACGCACAAAAATATAAAATGAGTAAAAATACAAAGTAAAGCAATAAACAAAGAATCATTAAGTACATTAAAGTTCATACAGCAAGGGCAAATATGTATGCAGGTGCTATCTCCCCCCCCCCCTCTCTCTCTCTCTCTCTCTCACGCCGACACACACACACATACACACACACACAGCATGCACGCACGCGCACACACACACACACACACACACACACACACACACACACACACACACACACACAGAGTCACACATACTGAGAGAGAGAGAGAGACAGAGAGAGAACAATGAACATGAACATGACATGACCTTATTTCCACGGTAGAGTATTGTAACAGGACCAGTTTCAAAGAGAGAGAGAGAGAGAGAGAGAGAGAGAGAGAGAGAGAGAGAGAGAGAGAGAGAGAGAGAGAGAGAGAGAGAGAGACCTGCAACAAGATAATTACATTTAAAGCATTATATGTCTTCGTTTACACACTTCAGTCAAGCTTAGATATATATTTATGATCTGAAATAACAGCTTTTCTTTTTAGACCCCTCCCCCCAAATGATGGACAAAATCTTTGCTACCTTATGACTCGTAGAGTCTTCTTAGGCTAATGATAGCCAATGGAACACACCAGTCATTTTGTTTAATATTAATTATTAAATTGAAACACTCAATCACGTATCAATTTCAGGTTGTATTTAATTTAATTTTTTTTTTTTGAGAGGGAGGGGTGGGGTGGGGGGGGGGCGGGGCAGTAAATTACTCACCAACACTGCTTTTACTTGTTCCCATGTCACTGTTTCGAACTCCACTGCCAGTGGTCTCACTTTGGGTTGATTTTTGTCTCTTTCGAGGAACTGCATCATCTGCCGTTTAGAAAAACAACTTTTATTATTATTATTATTATTATTATTATTATTATTATTATTATTAAAGGTTTTCTTATATAGCGCTTACCTGTAAACAGCTCTAAGCGCTTTACAATTTACTCAACAACAACAAACAAAAAGAAAAAAAACCAAAAACCAAAAACAAAGACATAACATAAAAATTAAAACATGAAATTATCCTAAAAGCAACAACAAAAATGTAAAATAAAATAGAACCGTCTTTTCAACATCTTATATATGATTATGCATTGCAGGTGTTAACATGTCTACTACAATTTATAATAATAATTTAATATAAAAAAAACAGTGGTTTTCTGATTAGTTCTTAGCTTATTTTAAATTTCATCAACAAAAGGCCTAAGGGTGAATAATCTTATTTTGTAGCACGCTGTTCACAGGCATAGGAACTGTTAACAAATTTGCTGATTTTCAGCAGTTGGCAAAATTTCAGCACATTTTTATTTTCCATTTTATTATGTGAAAAAGGCAGTGGTTGGGATGCCGTCATGATGGCTTCTTGTCGTTCCAAAAACCGAAGTCGTCATGACGGTTTCGCACCCGGAAAGGCTATGTTGCCGTCACAATTGATGGCGACGCTGTCAAAGTGGTGTCAGATAGGCTATGGTTTCCAGTCAGCCATCAAGACGGTTCTGTTCTGCTCTCCGAAGAGATTTACGTCACAATACATAGCTAGTAAGCTGCACTAGTGAAAACGATACCTTATAACTTAGCCCTTGGTTTTGTTATTGAAAACGATATTTTGCCGTCCAAAGATTTTTTTTATAAATATAAAAGCAATATTGATCATTGATGCCGATATCTTTATTCTTTAAATTGACATTTTTAAAGTTATATATCATAATACTTTGTGAAATAAATTTTAGGCTATGCATTACTTTAATTGTTACCTGTTTTGGTATTTTAATAAGTGGGGCTGTTTTATATCTATGATATTCATTATATGCAGCTAGTATCAGCTCCTACAGCATAGGCTACACTCACAGGAAGGAAGTACCGGCTCCATCGCCACGTGCTCATTTGAATCGAATTCGGAATGGGTGAATTTTACCTAGTTCTACTGACTACATTTCTTTTATGAGACAAAATTGGATTTAAAAATGTACCCACCTTCTGAAATGGAGCTTGATGAAAACCAGCATGACAGTCGCCTACTGCCATCAGCATCTGTTTTTTTTCAGTTTCGGCATTTTCGAGGAGACAGCAAAAGTGAAGTGTTACCAAAGAAAATAGATCTAGATTTAAACTTCCCCCCACAAACCTTAATGACGTCAGACGTCTTTTCACTGATCTTTCTCGGAAAGACATGCACTGAAGGAAAGCAACTCTTTTGGGTACCTGGTCGATTCAACGGAAATCCATTTCAACGATGTTTTTGGACGATTCAACGATGGTTGTTTCAACGGATGTTCGTTACAACGAATTATCATAATTATCAACTTAGCGTCTTAATTAATCTTTCTAAAAAGTCGTTTTTGGGGGATTAGGGCTGTATCAAGGTGAAGGCGCTGGAAGAGGCTTGTGGCCAGAACAAGAAAATATGGCTGCATTTACTAATTTAGGGTTAGGGGTTGGGTTACTTGGTTGTTTCAACGGGAAAACGTTTTGGACGTTTAAACGGATCCCTTGAAATGGATTTCCGTTGAATTGTCTATAAATAACTCTTTGTGCCTTGGATCAAAAGTGACTAAAAACTGCAATGTTTTAAAAACAATAAAAAAAAATAATAAAACTTTGGAACTCCCTTTGCATAAAAAAAATTCACTGTTCTTTTTTTTTTTTTTTTTTTAGTTGGGAGGGGGGGTTTCCGGAACCCAGGTAACCCCCCCCTGGGTCCGGCCCTGCACAGGGCCGGACCTGGGAAAAGTCGATGGGGGGGTTACAGATTCAGTATAAAGCGAAGGCGCGAAGCGCCGAGCCTTCTAGGGGGGTCCGGGGGCATGCCCCCCCGGAATTTTTTTTTGTCAAGGATGCAAAATGGTGCAATCTGGTGCAATCTGAGCCTTGAAAAAGCCATTTGTGATGGTCTGGGGACTTTGAGCTTTTTGAACAATCGAACTGACAAACTCTGGGGTACAAAAATTATCACCTGCCCCTCCCTTAAAAAAACACCCACCCATACACACACACACACACACTCACACACACACACACACACACACACACACACACACACACACACACACACACACACACACACACACACACACACATTTATTTATCAACAGAGATGTTTTGTATACTATTATTATTCACTACTTTTCGTTGATCGTTAACGGTATAAAGCTTTACCTTGTAGTTTATGAACATCAGGGCCCTGCTTTCACTTTCAGTCTTGTTGCACTAGGTTCATCGGCATTAGTACCATTTGTGAATTGTATCTTCTGGCAAAACAGTTCACTGCCTCTTTGAAGTCAATATCAACATCCCTGTGCACTTTGAGTAAAGCAAGTGCATTGAGTCTCTGTTGCCCCATTGTAGAGCGCAGGTAGTTTTTCAGGTTGCGCAACTGACTGTTTGAACGCTCACACTCGGCAGTAGTGACAGGCAGGATGCAAAGGTTCTTTAGCATGATGAACAGGTTGGGATAAAAATCCCTGTCACAGTGTTTCAGTGCTTCTGATGCCGTGGATGGGATGATAGCTGTCGCATTCTCAGCAGCACTTCGCCATTTGCAAACCCACCGTTGGTATTCTGCATCAAGGGTAGCGTTGTCTGGTAGGTCAGACTCCCACAACATTGCCAGTGTCTTTACCCCTTCTGGAACCTGCATGAAACCATCCTGGTTGTCTATTAAAGTGCTTGGCACCAGACAGAGACCATCAACTGCTAGGTCAGCATTTTTGAACCTCGAGTTCAATTCGGTTGACAGGTGTTCCAAGAAATGAATGTCAATGCTAATCTTGAAATATTCTTCTGGAGTGGCCGCAGGTTGGTTGTCACGGAGTGTCTGGCGGGATGCTTGACGAGGAACAACAACATCAGTTGTCAAAGCATTTGCCATTTTGCTGACTTCACCAAACCAGGCAACGAACGCTGTGTCGACATCTCTTCTAATAGAAGACATGCAGTTACTGACCTCTTTGATTTCCCTGTAGGCATCGACAACATCTTTTGTTCTTTTCTGGAGCTTCACTGTCAAGGGTTTTAAGTAACGCAAACAATTGCGGACGACAACGAATGCAACGAGGAAAACACTGCTGCTCAAGGTGTGGAGAAAGCCAGTTGCCTTGGTCAATGTCTCACTGTCTTCACACATTTGTCCCAAACAGTCGTGAACAACCAGGAAGAGAGATGTGTAAACCTCCAGTGCTTCATGCTTTTCTACCCATCTTGTTCTGCACAGATCAACAAGCTTTGTCTTTGTCGTGTCAGGCTGAGATGCTTCGATGGTATCTTCAAGTTTTCTTTGTCTCTTTGGAGAGTTTGAGAAAAACAGTGACAGTTCCCTCAGTGCTCCCATCATGTTTTTCACTGCAGGCAAGCCGCATGCTTTTACAATGCAGACTCAAGCTATGGGAAGCACAGTGAAAGTACAGTGCTTTGTTGTTCCTTGCTTGAAAACGTGCCTGCACTCCTTTAAACTTTCCTGCCATGTTTGCGGCCCCGTCATAACCTTGTCCTCTAACATTGTTGAAATCAAGCCCCCACAAGGCCAGACACTCAACAATCTTGTTGTAAAGTGTTTCACCTGTGGTATCTCTGCACTGGGCAAAGGCCAGGAACTCTTCACGAACTTTCAGACTTCCATCGACGAATCTCAATATAATTGAAAGTTGTTCCCAATTTGAGCTGTCTGTGACTTCGTCAGCAAGCACGGTAAACTGTTTTGCTGCAATAATTTCTGCAAGAATCTTGTTGCGGATCTGATCACCAAGAACCTCTATCAGTCTGTTTTGTGTACTTTTTGAAATGTATATGGCCTTCTTATTGCATGTATCTAGAAGTTTCCGGAGAGTTTCATCTCTTGCATTGATGCACAGATTCAAAAGGGCATTGAAATTGCTTCTGTTCTCACTCTGAAGAATGCCATCATCACAGTTGCCCCTCAGAGCTAACTCCTGTCTTCCACACACTTCAACAATCCTGAAGAGGCTTGTCAGAACTTGTCGATTTGCAGCGATGTTTTCTGCATTTTTCTGATTGATTTCACTGGCGATGCTCTGCTCTGGTTTATCCATGGTTGTCAAAAACTGCTCTCCATTTGCCATTGCATCTTTGTGGTGTTGTGATAACGAGTGCTTTTTGATCTGACCACAGGCTTTATTCCAGTTCTTGCATGGCGTCTTCACAAACTTGCCCAGGTTTTCAGTAGACTATGCAAATAATAGGCAATACTTGCAGTAAGCCCCATCCTCGAAAGGAGAATACACAAGCCAGGAGTACTTTTGCAACCACTCATGCTGAAATTTTCGGTTCTTGTTGTTTATCACTGTTGTTGGAAACTGAAAACCAGGTGATGGTCTCCAGTGTTGCCTTAGAAGATGCTCCTTGTCACTGTTTGACAGTGAAACGACTCGCGTGTGTTTCATGAAATTGACTTCACCAAAATCGATATTTTTGTTGCTGGTGATCTGAGAGGAGAAATCTGAAGAGGAGTCAGAAAGCAGGCTCACATCAGGCTGGTTGGTCATTGGCATGGCAGAGGATTCAGAAAGCAGGCCCCCGGCAGGCTGATCAATGCTTGAGGAGGAGTCTGAAATACAAATAAAAGTTGGGTCTATGAGAAGTCTGAAATACTAAAACGATTGTGTGTGTAACTGTGTGTGTGTGTGTGAGAGAGAGAGAGAGAGAGAGAGAGAGAGAGAGAGAGAGAGAGAGAGAGAGAGAGAGAGAGAGAGAGAGAGAGAGAGAGAGAGAGATCATAGAGAGAGAGAGAGAGAGATCATAGAGAGAGAGAGAGAGAGATAGAGAGAGAGAGAGAGAGAGAGAGAGAGAGAGATCATAGAGAGAGAGAGAGAGAGAGAGAGAGAGAGAGAGAGAGAGAGAGAGAGAGAGAGAGAGAGAGAGAGAGACCTGCAACAAGATAATTACATTTAAAGCATATATATGTCTTCGTTTACACACTTCAGTCAAGCTTAGATATATATTTATGATCTGAAATAACAGCTTTTCTTTTTAGACCCCTCCCCCCAAATGATGGACAAAATCTTTGCTACCTTATGACTCGTAGAGTCTTCTTCAGGCTAATGATAGCCAATGGAACCCACCAGTCATTTTGTTTAATATTAATTATTAAATTGAAACACTCAATCACGTATCAATTTCAGGTTGTATTTAATTTAATTATTTTTTGGAGAGGGGGGGGGGGGGCAGTAAATTACTCACCAACACTGCTTTTACTTGTTCCCATGTCACTGTTTCGAACTCCACTGCCAGTGGTCTCACTTTGGGTTGATTTTTGTCTCTTTCGAGGAACTGCTTCATCTGCCGTTTAGAAAAACAACTTTTATTATTATTATTATTATTATTATTATTATTATTATTATTATTATTAAAAGTTTTCTTATATAGCGCTTACCTGTAAACAGCTCTAAGCGCTTTACAATTTACTCAACAACAACAAACAAAAAGAAAAAAAAACAAAAAAAAACAAAGACATAACATAAAAATTAAAACATGAAATTTTATCCTAAAAGCAACAACAAAAATGTAAAATAAAATAGAACCGTCTTTTCAACATCTTATATATGATTATGCATTGCAGGTGTTAACACGTCTACTACAATTTTATAATAATAATTTAATATAAAAAAAAAGAAAAACAGTGGTTTTCTGACTAGTTCTTAGCTTATTTTAAATTTCATCAACAAAAGGCCTAAGGGTGAATAATCTTATTTTATAGCACGTTGTTCACAGGCATAGGAACTGTTAACAAATTTGCTGATTTTCAGCAGTTGGCAAAATTTCAGCACATTTTTATTTTCCATTTTATTATGTAAAAAAGGCAGTGGTTGGGATGCCGTCATGATGGCTTCTTGTCGTTCCAGAAACCGAAGTCGTCATGACGGTTTCGCACCCGGAAAGGCTATGTTGCCGTCACAATTGATGGCGACGCTGTCAACAAGTGGCGTCAGATAGGCTATGGTTTCCATAGTCAGCCATCAAGACGGTTCTGTTTTGCTCTCCGAAGAGATTTACGTCACAATACATAGCTAGTAAGCTGCACTAGTGATAACGATACCTTATAACTTAGCCCTTGGTTTTGTTATTGAAAACGATATTTTGCCGTCCAAAGATTTTTTTTATAAATATAAAAGCAATATTGATCATTGATGCCGATATCTTTATTTTTTAAATTGACATTTTTAAAGTTATATATCATAATACTTTGTGAAATAAATTTTAGGCTATGCATTACTTTAATTGTTACCTGTTTTGGTATTTTAATAAGTGGGGCTGTTTTATATCTATGATATTCATTATATGCAGCTAGTATCAGCTCCTACAGCGTAGGCTACACTCACAGGAAGGAAGTACCGGCGCCATCGCCACGTGCTCATTTGAATCGAATTCGGAATGGGTGAATTTTACCTAGTTCTACTGACTACATTTCTTTTATGAGACAAAATTGGATTTAAAAATGTACCCACCTTCTGAAATGGAGCTTGATGAAAACCAGCATGACAGTCGCCTACTGCCATCAGCATCTGTTTTTTTCAGTTTCGGCATTTTCGAGGAGACAGCAAAAGTGAAGTGTTACCAAAGAAAATAGATCTAGATTTAAACTTCCCCCCACAAACCTTAATGACGTCAGACGTCTTTTCACTGATCTTTCTCGGAAAGACGTGTACTGAAGGAGAGCAACTCTTTTGGGTACCTGGTTGATTCAACGGAAATCCATTTCAACGATGTTTTTGGACGATTCAATGATGGTCGTTTTAACGGATGTTCGTTACAACGAATTATCATAATTATCAACTTAGCGTCTTAATTAATCTTTCTAAAAAGTCGTTTTTGGGGGATTAGGGCTGTATCAAGGTGAAGGCGCTGGAAGAGGCTTGCGGCCAGAACAAGAAAATATGGCTGCATTTACTAATAATAGGGTTAGGGGTTGGGTTACTTGGTCGTTTCAACGGGAAAACGTTTTGGACGTTTAAACGGATCCCTTGAAATGGATTTCCGTTGAATTGTCTATAAATAACTCTTTGTGCCTTGGATCAAAAGTGACTAAAAACTGCAATGTTTTAAAAACAATTAAAAAAACAAAAACAAAACTTTGAAACTCCCTTTGCATAAAAAAAATTCACTGTTTTTTTTTTTTTTTTTTTTTTTTTTTTTTTTTTTTTTTTTTTTTAGTTGGGAGGGGGGGGGGTGGTTCCGGAACCCAGGTAACCCCCCCCCCCTGGGTCCGGCCCTGGTTATACATTTCCAAGAGACAGAACTCTTGACGTCTGCTTTGCTTTCGACTCTGGATCGAATTTACTTTCCTGTAAACACACTTCAGCGTCGGTGGTTTAAATCCGAAAGCGTGTCATGCCATCATAGACACTGTCGTCATTCAAAAACTTGAATCACTTACTGCTAAGGACTGTATCCACTTTTCTGTGACGGCTGAGAAACTTTTGCTTTAGAATTAACAATGATTTCAGGACTGTGTGTGGCGGGTGAATGTAGAAAATCGTACCTGTCAAGCAAGTGACGAATCCCACAGTGATGAAGACCCATTTGTCCATTTTGCAGTCAAAGATGTGCATACTCACTGCCTAAATGACACATGCCTGTAGTCAAAAGATGTCACGTCTGGCTCACACATTTAGTTTTTTTTTTATACGTCAGATTTCATTATGACGTTATTTTATCTCACGTTGCGTCACAGTCTTCTTCACAGAGACTTTCCTTCAAACATATTTTCCAATTTTGACCTATTACAGGGGATTAAACAAAGTCCTTAGAGCAACTTTCAGGCAGATTTTAGAAGAGCAGGGTTTGTGGGAAAAGCGGTAAAATTTTTTCCTGAGTTGCGTTTATCTTAAGAGTAGAAAAAACGTTATCAAATAAACGTCTTCCCAGTGCTCAAAATGCCCGATGTCGGACCGATGGCATTTTGTGCATCGGGTTGTGATCACCTACATTCCTGAACATGGCCCATAGTATTTGCCTACTGAAATGACGCCATTCTTCTTGCGCGAGATTCAGTTCCTTATAGAGCACATTGCCGTAAATTCTTTCAAGCTGCTACTCTACATACATGTGTTAAAATCTTCCGTTCAGTTTTAGTGGGACATTAAGAGAGACAGGGGCATAGCAGATAGAGGAAAACAGTTTTCACAAATTACAAACTAAACAACAGCCAGGATATTTGTATTACGATCAACCTTTGAGGCAGCGACGTGGGCTCATGAGGATCTGCTCTTCTTGCATTCGAATGTTTCACGTTGTGTTCTAGCAGTGCTGGGGTTAAGTTTGTTGTTGTTGTTGTTGTTGTCCGCTTTAGTTTCGACGTCCAATCAAATTTAAACGCGTTAACCTACGTTCCATAAGCACGAATACAATAGGAATACGATCCGAACCCGATATGGCAATGACATTTTCGTTAACTCACTGTACCCTAAAGCTGCGGTCCCATAAGCACGAATCGGATATGAATACGATCCGAACCCGATGCGGAGATGCAATTTTTCCTAAAAAATTGCGTCATTTTCGTTAGAAGCCGGATGCGAATTCGTGTCCGCATCGGGCATATGGAAACACACAAACATGAAAAGGACTCGCACGAACCTTCCTGTTTCGGACCCGCTTCGGATTCAGATCGTGTTCGTATAGGATTCACGTATATGGGTAGGCGCCTTTAGTCTCGACGTCCAATCAAATTCAAACGCGTAAAGGCGTCTACCCATAAACACGAATCCGATACGAAACCGATCCGAATCCAAAGCGGGTCCGAAACAGAAAAACTTACAAAGTGAAGTAGGTAAAAGCACTGTCAGGGGAGATAATTGTGCATTATCAACCAAAGATCATAGATCGAGATTGGTCAAAGCACAAAAATAGGTAAGTGATAGGTAAGTGACTGGAAGCAATGAACGTGGAAGGCCCCCGGAAGGTTGCGTGTCGCATATACACTGGATTTCCAGCCCATCCAGCCCCTTGGTGCATGGAAATTTAGATCTAGGCCCACCAAAGGGGGTCCAGATTGTGTAGCCGGTGTGGACAGCTGTTTCGGTCTAGGTGACCTCGTCAGCACATTATTCGGCATGCTGATGGAAAGGCAGGAACTTCTGGAAACGTAGCTTTAGGTTTAAGCAAGAATAAACAAGACACAATAATCAGAAACATTTCATCTTTTTTTCCAGAATAATTCCATGATACATTTCACTGCCCCATAACCTACTGTGAAATTATTAACATGTTATGGGGGATTATTTCACACAAACTTAGAGAGCAATGAAAACAAGTTTGACAAAGTGTAACTCTTTCGTGACGTGCCGAAACAGGATTCGCGGCATAATGCCACGCGTCTCGAATGTGTTATCTCATTGTGCCCGAGGTACTAAATACCCACATCTGAGGGCCGCATTACAATTCAGGAGACGGATCGACCATGACAGTTTAAGGGTGGTGGTGCCACCGCCCTTGAACTATCATGGTCGAGCCGTAAGTTCCTGCGGTGTGTCCCGGGTTAAGAATGGTGACTTTTACGGCCTTGACCAAGCCAGGCGTCAGTCGTGTTTACGGCCTTGACCAAGCCAGGCGTCAGTTGTGTTTACGGCCTTGACCAAGCCAGGCGTCAGTCGTGTTTACGGTCTTGACCAAGCCAGGCGTCAGTCGTGTTTACGCTCTTGACCAAGCCAGGCGTCAGTCGTGTTTACGGTCTTGACCAAGCCAGGCGTCAGTCGTGTTTACGGTCTTGACCAAGCCAGGCGTCAGTCGTGTTTACGGTCTTGACCAAGCCAGGCGTCAGTCGTGTTTACGGCCTTGACCAAGCCAGGCGTCAGTCGTGTTTACGGCCTTGACCAAGCGAGGCGTCAGTCGTGTTTACGGTCTTGACCAAGCGAGACGTCAGTCGTGTTTACGGTCTTGACCAAGCCAGGCGTCAGTCGTGTTTACGGTCTTGACCAAGCGAGGCGTCAGTCGTGTTTACGGTCTTGACCAAGCCAGGCGTCAGTCGTGTTTACGGTCTTGACCAAGCGAGGCGTCAGTCGTGTTTACGGTCTTGACCAAGCCAGGCGTCAGTCGTGTTTACGGTCTTGACCAAGCGAGGCGTCAGTCGTGTTTACGGTCTTGACCAAGCCAGGCGTCAGTCGTGTTTACGGTCTTGACCAAGCTATTTAAGTGTTCTGTTTTCAAGTGTATCTCAAGCTAATAACACTATTTCTACACTTTGTTTGGTCTCTACTTTTGGGTGGCAAAATATTCTCATGTTGTTTATGAAATGTTTGAGACAACAAAACTTGTATTGCTGCACCATACACGTATACATTAATATAATAATACTGAAAACAATGAAAGAATTGCGAGTAATGCATTCTAAGGATAATTCATGACACAAACACAAAAAAATTGACAATCTGCCAACAAACTCTTTAATTTTATCAGCATGACAATAAATATGAATTACTGGGTACATTACTACAAGTTTCACTATTGTACCAACAAAATAGAACAAAATAAGTTTCACTATTGTACTGACAGAACATAAAAAGTTGGAGGAAAAACAAAACAAAAAACAAAAAACAAAACAAAAAAAAAAAAACCCCCAAAAAACCAAAAAAAAACACAAAACCACATTTACACAAAAGTTGAAGATCACACACGCCCATGATACAAAAACCGTATGAAAATATCAGAGCGTGAGTGAGACAACAACCTGCTGGCATCAGTAGGTAGGCCTTAGAGTCGGTAGTCCTAATCCCTACCAAAAATATGGGGATATAACTTCAACGGAGATTTTGATACGTGCAACAAAACGCTGCGCAAAATAACTATCTCTGCCACGGTTTGGTCCGCTGACGATGAGGAGTACCGGCAATTTAAAGCAAAACTTCCTCGAAACACACATGAACTAGACATAAAAATTCAGACTGACTTGTGTCGCTCGAGTGTGTACGGCCGGCCGATAAAAAACAGGCTATTTCATCGGATAGTGTGCGATCTGATACATTTTTTTACAAACAAAAAGGTTTCAAACACGAACAATAACGGCGAATGAAAGGTTTGTGGTCAAAACATGGCATTTGCAACAAGTCATACAGCTTTTTTTCGTTGTTGTGGCAACCTTTTACTGCGCAATGTCGGCCGCTAGATCGGGAACTTGTGTAAGGTTTTGTATTCACAGCTTCCATGTTTGCAAGCAAAACCGGAAGTCGTCCTCAGTAGGTCGAAGGTCATGTTCAAAATGGCCGCACCCATCATTTCTAATTAAAAAGACGTTGAATTCAGGGTCTGCAATGATGCCAGAACACAATCCATGTCCACGGGTAGTGGGAGGGTTAACAAATAACAGAGGTCTGTCCAGGAATGCGAGCTGCGTCCATTCCTTAGTGTACAGGTTGCGCCTTCGTTATGGAGGTAGTAGTGTCCCAATGCGAAAAAAAAGGCCATAGGGGAGATGTCTCCTGCCGTTGGCCCGCGCACAGCCGTGCGCGGGCCAACGGCGGCCGACGTCGGCCTGATAGCCTTTTGCGCATTGGGGTATGTGTGCTAATATGTGCTTTTTGGGCATTAAACTACGCTGCCATTATTTGCAGAAGTCCGATACGAAGACGATCCGAACACCATACGGGGCTGCAATGTCTTCAAGAGACATACAGCCTCGTGAGACCCGCATCTGCGGGGGCTTATGAGCATCTGCGCTTCTTGCATTTGAGTGTTTCTCGTTGTGTTCCGGTAGTGCAGGGGGTTAAACAATTTTTTTTGTCTGCTTTATTTTAAAGTCGAATCAACTTCAAAACGCGTTAAGTTTGCATAAGCACGAATCCGATACGACGATACGATCCAAAACCGATATGGCAATGCCGTTTTTGTTAACAATTCGTGGAACACATGTTGACCTATAAGACGAATTCTGAATTCCGTCTGTGGCAAACAACAGAATGGCGCGAGAACGTGAGAAAGATAACATAATTTACGTCATTATTTCTGTCCGAAAACATACATCTGAAACAAAATCGGTCCCCCGCGCGAACAACAACAACAACAACAACAACAACATAACAAATAATAATAATAATAATAATAATAATAATAATAATAATAATAATAATAATAATAATTACGGTATTTATAATGCGCTTATATTATAATAATTATAACTCTAAGCGCGCACTCACAACTCGCGCACGCATGCTCACGCTTTAGACAATGACTTACGTACCAAGAATACATTATGACAGTCAGCTTGGGGTGCGGAGTGTGGTGATAATAGTGCTAGAACTGTTGAAAGAGGTGAGTTTTGAGGGCGGACTGGAAGGGGAAGAGAGAGAGAGAGTGTTTCTGACGGAGAGAGAGTGGGAGAGTGTTCCAGGTGGATGGACCGTAGACGGAGAAGGAGCGGGGGCCGAAAGTGCTGAGTTTGGTGCGGGGGATGTGGAGGCGGAGAGGGTCGGAGGCGAAGCGGAGGGAGCGGGAAGTTGTGTAGGGGTGAAGTAAGTTGGAGAGATAGGTAGGAGCGCAGTTGTTCAGGGATTTGTAGCAGGGAGACAAAATGTTGTATTGGATGCGTTGGGAGTTTGAGCAGGGGAGTGACGTGGTCGGAATTTTTCTTTCTGAAGACGAGGCGGGCATCACTGTTCTGGACGCGCTGGAGAGTGAAAGTGGTGGAGTGAGGGAGGCCGGAAAGGAGAGAGTTGCAATAGTCGATGCGAGATAAGATGAGAGAGACAGCAACAACAACAGAAAGCGTGCTGTGTTCATTTTCCAGGCGAATGAGACATTCGGCATCGCATCGGACAAAATGGAAACACACAATACATAATGACTTGCACGAACTGTTCTGTCTCGGACCCGATGCGGATTTGGATCGCATTCGCATCGGATTCGTGCTTATGGAAACGTAGTTTTACGGCTTTGTATTTGGTCGTGGGGACACGTATGACAAACCATGTACCAGCACCCGTACAATCATAAGTCTATTACTATAAGTATGCAACACATGGGCCGCACATTTAGTAGAGTTGTTCTCCAGAATTGGTGCTCAAAATGTTGAAATCATGTCTCAAATTAAATTGCATAACTGATCGTTCAGCCCCTGCGTTTTACTCAATCTACACCAAGACGAAAATCCCCAGATTTTGAAGTTGCCCTCTGAAGGACTGTATTGCAACTCTAGAGACAGATCGAGCATGATAGTTTAAGTGCGCCTATGGGCGCCAAGTTATTCTGGCACCACCCTTGAACTATCATGCTCGATCCATGTCTTGCTGTGGTGTGTCGGGGCTGAATGAGTTAAGAAGGCTAGATATCCCTAAAATCCCATACCATCATAGAACAAGATGAGGATTTCATCCCAAAGTCTACCGTATTGTTTGGAGCTCTGATGCGTTTATCTTTTAGGAACATTCAGAGTTTTTTAGGCTTGTCAGTAATGCTGATCCATTTGCTCCCTAAGCCAACCTCTGATCAACACACACGTCGGCGCACACAAATAAAGACGGACTGACACACGGCGCTTCCCGCCATTAGTACACTCTATGGGCTCCGGCGTGTAGCGACAGGAATCCACCTACTTCTACTCTAACCCACCCTCTGATCCACACACACTGGCACACATAAATAAAAACGGACACACTGCGATTCCCGCCATTCGTAAGCTCTGTGGTCTGGCGTAGCATACTATTCTCAAGTATAGACGAGCGGCAGCAAAATGACGTCACTTCAAGCTACACGTCAAGTTTATAGTGACGGCTCGATGTTATAAGTCACTCATCGCAGTACTAACATTTGACATATCAGTGAATCAAATCTGTTTGCTGATTTTCACGCCTACAGCTTATAGGTCACAATTTGAACTAATCCTACCCCAGGGCCGGGACAAATAGAAGACTTATGCAAACACTGTTTATGAAAAATCACGCGGGTATTAATGAGAAGATAGCTTTTTTCGTAAAAGAAAAATTAAAGTTATGTTAGCTCTTTTACAAATAACTCCGAAAAAATGGTGCAAAAAATTATCTGATTTTCACACCTAGTGCATGCTGATCACATTTCACCTAATCGTACCCGTTAGCCGAGACAAACTGTAGGCTTATGTAAATACCGTATACGAAAAATCATGCGATTACTATTGAGAATAATGTTTTTTTCGTAAAAAAAAAAGATTCAATTGTTTGAGATTAACCCATATAATTCGTGAAATTAATCACCAAAACGTGAAAATATATTTTTGTCCCAAAAATATTTAATTATCACTCAAAACGTTCTAGAGGTACAATGCTGGTTAACAAACTCATTCAATATCTCCCTTTTATCTAGCTATATGCAAAATATCTAGTACAAATAAGAAAAATTACGGACTCCAGTGTGGATAACCTTTTTTTTTTTTTTGGTTGTAAAACGGCCATTTTCTCGCCAATGAGTTTCTTAATAAAAATTAAAAAAAACAAAACAAACATAACGTCTCGAGATAGTTCTTTTAGGGACAATAACATACAATTTCAAACTTGTTCGTCCTCAAACGCGGGCTCTAGTCGCTGACGGTCTCACACACACACACACACACACACACACACACACACACACACACACACACACACACACACACACACACACACACACACACACACACACACACACACACACACACACACACACACACANCACACACACGCGGCGCTTTGGCGCCAAAAAGACCTTCTCTACCAAGGTTTGCGTAGTTAGACTTGACGTCATTTTTATCTTCTTACTTCTTTGAAAGAATTTCTGCCCCGCACGTCAAAAACGTCATGTGCATGCTCCGGGTTTGTGATCCGACCAGCCCCATTTCAAAGTCTAACGTGTTTTCAATACGGTAGACAAAAATCAGTGCCTTGTTCCGTTTTCTCACTTTGGCCGTTGGCAGTTAGGGTGTGCTGTCGTGCCCCGTGCATCACGGTGTGAAATAAAGATGACTGCAAATGCGATATTATCGACTTTGACAAAATTATTGGTGTTGGTGGGTGAAGTACACTATTAACCCATTCAGCCCTGACGCACTACAGCAGGAGATGGGTCTACCATGATAATTCAAGGGTAGTGCCAGATTAGCTTGGCGCTTGTCGGCGTCAAGCCAATCTGGCACTGCCCTTGAATTATCATGGTCGATCCATCTCCTGCAACTTGTGCATAGTCATTAGATGACACCCCCCAAAATTTGGGAAATACGGCCGTCGGGCTGAATGAGTTAAAGAAAGCAGTGGAAGTCGAATGTACAGCACCAACACCAACCATGGAACCACCTACTGACCAAGTGAAGTTGAAACAATGTAATTTACGGGGAGCCGCTTTAAAATGTTTCCGTATATCCTTATTTTCAATGAATTTTCATCCTCTTCGTCATCAACGTTATTCTAGACAATGCACAACAGGAAAAAAAATTTTTTTCATGAGAAAGCAAAAGTAAAGTGCGATACAAACAAGAAGAAAATAACTGCAAATCAAACAAAAATACACGGCAAGGCAATCCCAGTTTAGAGACGTGTATTGAATGTAGACGTAAGTGGTAATCCAAGCAGCGACATGTCATGTTAAGACTCGGGTTCCCAGTCTGTTGAGGTCCAGGGCGCCAGTGATGACGGTTGCTTCAGCCCATGCGACGTCCTTAGCCTCGGGAAAATGATGTGTCTGATCCTCGGTCTCTATCAGGAACTCTCGCGCTCCAGATTCACTCTCCTTCTCATCTTTCGATCGTAAATACCAGATTAAAAAGAAGGAACTTGCACGGTTCAGTATTAATTGGTACTGAACAGACACAAAAATGAAACACAATACAGAATGAGTTAAATGGTTTGCAGAAACGCAGAGAGATCGCATAACCTTTGGCTTTTCGACCAACAAAACAACTTCCTTTCGCCGCCGATCTCGCCGTTTGGCGAGTACGAAGCTCGCCGCCGATCTCGCCGTTTGGCGAGTACGAAGCTCGCCGCCGATCTCGCCTTTTGGCGAGTAGCACAGTCTAGTTCACTGCACTTGATCGTGACTCTAATGTATGAGGTAGTTTTGGTCAATAATAATGCATCATGGGACAGGGGAATCCCCTCTTACATTCCAGCGCCAACTTTGAGTGCTTTTGAGAGTTTTGAGCGAAGAAATTGCGAGTTTTTTCTGACTTTTTGGGAGCGGTGCTTTTTCGTGATGGAAGAAACTTCGAAAGGGCTAAGTGAGCGGCACAAGAGACTATCAACTACGGAGGAAATTTTGCGTCGTTTGAACCTCCTACGATCACAAACTGATGTTGATTAGAACGAGGAGCATCCATGTGGCAACGAAGTTGACAAAGAGCTTTTTTTTTTTTTAAATTTGCAAGATAGCTCTGATAACGATCCGACCTATGAGCCAGAACCGAGTACGAGCACTCTCGCGAGCAGATTTCGTGCAGAAGAGTGTTGTGTATTCTTCATGGACTATGCTTGTGAGTTGGTGTGTTATGGATTATATGTAGAGCTCTGAACAACCATGCTTCACTTGTGAGTTGAACATTTTCTCAATATATTTCTTGAAATCTTATCATGTGTTTGTTACTTTGTTGGTGACTGCCTCGTGTGTAAACTGTCTGTTGTGTGTGTTGAGAACACATATTTTGTCTATTCTTCTTGCATCAGGCCAGATATAAAACTTTGAGTGAGCTACATCAGTGTACAAATTTGTTTTCTCATCTCCATTTTAAAAAAAATGAAGTAATTCGGTTCAGTGGTTCAAGAGTTATATAGCCTTTTACAGATAAGAGGTGTTGCGCCACAGCGGTCTGGCAAAACAGCTACGGCGCTGGGAAATGCAACATTTTAACACCTGTGGTGGCGAAAGGGTTTTAACTCATTCAGCCCGACGGCCGTATTTCCCAAAGTTTGGAGGTGTCATCTAATGACTATGCACCAGATACAGGAGATGGATCGACGATGATAATTCAAGGGCAGGACTTTTTAGGATGGGTCGCGGTGGAGCAAATTCAAAAGAATGCCCATGACGACAAAGGCGGGCAGGTCTGAAAATCTGACAACTAAAGAGACCATATAAAAATTACGTCATGTCTAGTTTAAGCTGCACATTTATAAACCATTCCACATTAATGCCCACACTGCCATGCGTTTAGCGCTACACAGAAAATCACAATAGACTTATGAGTAGGCCTAATGCCTCATGAATGCGAGGACTCAAGGGGATCTATACCTCATACAGTTGCACTTCTTCTCGGCATTGACGAGATAGGTTGATTTATCATTCAAATGCGGGGGCTCATGAGGATCTATACCTCTTGCAGATTAGTGGTGTTCAAGTTTTTGTTTTGTCAAACCGTCTAGCCGTTTTCTGTGCTCAGAGCTTTCCATATAATTATAAGCCTACTGGCGCAGTTAGCCCGACGCAATACAGCAGTAGACGGATCGACTTTGATAATTGAAGGGTAGCGCCAGATTAGCTTGGCGCCATGAGGCGCCAAGCTAATCTGGCACTACCCTTCAATTATCACTGTCATTTATCCACCTCATGCAAGTGGTACATTCTTGTTAGGTAACACTTCACAATAAATGGGAAAATGCGGTAATGGGTCTACACCGGTTAAGAAAAGAATATCCAGGGAAAAACAAGATGAGGATTTCATCCCAAAGTCTACCGTATTGTTTGGAGCTCACATGCGTTTTCCTTTTAGGAACATTCAGACTTCATGGCCCGTCATATTTTTAAGCTTATCCTTCTGATCCATTTCCCTCCTCTCTGATCCAACCTCTGATCAACACACACCGGCGAACACAAATAAAGACGGACACACGGCTCTTCCCGCCATTAGCACGCTTTGTGGGCTGGAGTAGCTACAGGAATTCTGAAGAAGAAGAATATCACGAGCAGCAACATGACGTCACTATAAGCTTCACGTCATGGCATCGCTAGTCCCACGACGCCGTGTACAAGTGACGAATCTTTTCACGTCACTCGTTCGAAAGGTGCGCTCTTCCAGAGATGACTGTTTTGTTCCACACAGCCTTTTCCAGGGCTGACTGTTTTGTTGCACAAAGTCTCTTCCAGGGTTGACTGTTTTGTTTTATACAGCCTACTCCACGGTTGACTGTTTGATGGGAGTATAACGTGGCTCCAAAACTTGCAAAAAAGAATTAATTATTATTAAAAAAGTTGAAAAGGTACAACGCTGGATTACAAACTCATTCAATATTTTCCTTTAATCTAGCTGTATGCAAAAATCTAATAAGAATTACAAAAATTACGGACTCAAATGCGGATCAAGCTGTTTTTATGAAACAATCATTTTCTTGTCAGCGTGTAACACTGATGTGTCTGGTGCTTTGCGTCAATTCAGGAACATTGTATAAACCTGACATCTGTGCTTTGCGACAATTCAGAAACATTGTATAAACCTGACATCTGTGCTTTGCGACAATTCAGGAACATTGTATAAACCTGACATCTGTGCTTTGCGACAATTTACGAACATTGTATAAACCTGACATATGTGCTTTGCGACAATTTAGGAACATTGTATAAACCTGACATCTGTGCTTTGCGACAATTTAGGAATATTGTATAAACCTGACATCTGTGCTTTGCGACAATTTAGGAACATTGTATAAACCTGACATCTGTGCTTTGCGACAATTTAGGAACATTGTATAAACCTGACATCTGTGCTTCAGGTTTATACAATGTTCCTAAATTGTCGTAAAGCACAGATGTCAGGTTGTGCTTTGCGACAATTTAGGAACATTGTATAAACTGACATCTGTGCTTTGCGACAATTTAGGAACATTGTATATGCCTGACATCTGTGCTTTGCGACAATTTAGGAACATTGTATAAACCTGACATCTGTGCTTTGCGACAATTTAGGAACATTGTATAAACCTGACATCTGTGCTTTGCGACAATTTAGGAACATTGTATAAACCTGACATCAGTGCTTTGCGACAATTTAGGAACATTGTATAAACCTGACATCTGTGCTTTGCGACAATTTAGGAACATTTTATAAACCTGACACTGATCTGTGCTTTGCGACAATTTAGGAACATTGTATAAACCTGACATCTGTGCTTTGCGACAATTTAGGAACATTCTATAAACCTGACAGCTGGTGCTTTGCGACAATTTAGGAACATTGCGTAACACTGACGTGTTTGGCCTTTACGTCACCGTCACTATCTGATCCTTCGCTAGAAGTCGAGAATTTTTACTTTTTTTTCTGCAATGATTTATTTTCTGTGAAAACGTTGAAAAGGTACAAAGCTGACTAACGAACTCATCTAGTGTCTATATCCAGGCTAGCTATACACAAAATTTCAAGTGAATAGAACGAAAATTACGGACTGAAATGCGTGTAAACCGACTTTATATAAACTTCAATTTTTCTCTTTTACGAGTCATCCAATTTTTATATGCTCGGAGGCGCTCCGAAATACATTTCGATCGAAGCATTTCCTAAAGTTCCTGGCCTGTACGTACACACTACCATGATCACTCACTGTTCATGTCGTACTACTTAGCTGTCCATGTCGCCCATACCCCTCCCCCCATTCAGTCTTGACGCACTACAGCAGGAGATGGGTCGACCATGACAATTCAAGGGGAGTGCCAGATTAGCTTGGCGCCTGTCGGCGCCAAGCAAATCTGGCACTGCCCTTGAATTATCTTGGTCGATCCATCTCCTGCAACGGTGCATAGTCATTAAGTGACGCCTCCCAAATTTGGGAAATACTGCCGTCGGGCTGATTGAGTTCACAAAAATGTATTATTATGACTGTGTTTCCCTTGCTTGGTGTATCGCTTGGTATACATACCAAATACATGTGTACTACGTAGTGACACAAAATATAACTGGTGAACTTTTCATCAAGTTAATTTTCTGATTTACTTGTTCTGTTGTTGGTCTTTATTGAAACACTGCACATCATTATTTTTTGTTGACTAGAACTGTCCTGCAGAAAATGCCACCCACCCGTAATTGGTATAGGTCCTCACGTGCCCTCCGCATCTGCGGAGGGGGGGGGGGGGGCTATGAGAATTTATGCCTCTTGTACAATTATTAATTTTGGAGCTTCTGCGTTGAGAGTGGAGTGGCTCTTGAGGCATTTGCTGATATTACAGAAGTTGAACACGAGACGTCACGTGGCTTGCAGGGATGTGTGACAACTACAGGCAGATCTCGAAGGATTAGGAAAACCACCATAAGAACAAACACGATGGGTTGAACCATAACCCACAAAGTCCCTTCTATATAAGAGCTGTCCTCGTTGTGAAGGTTCTCTACCTTTTGTCTTTGACCTGATTGTGATGTTGAATTATCTCCTATTGAAAAAGTCTCGCAGATCTGCCAATGCGTCAGTGAGTTCTATAAGGGGCACAGGGCATATGCGTCATTGATTTGTCAAACGTCATATGTCATGACGTACGTTTTAGTTTTTATATTTTACGTGATATGAGTTTCACTTTCGCTTCATAGGCTTGAGAATATGGTGACAAAACTAGAACTTCACAGTACAATTTCAGTCTTGCTATAATTTGTGTGAAAGCTTGTTGACTTTACCTAGCTACATGATATAGGTACACGGGTCACTTGCATGCTCTTCTGAAAGCGCGTCGATGTGTGTGTGTGTGCGTGTTAGTGCGTGCCTGCGCACGCACACCAAACATGTCCAAGAGGCATAGATCCTCATGCTCCCTCCGGGCGGATGAGGATATATTCCTCCTGGAGATGCGTACTTGTTTGTGGTGTATGTGTGTGTGTGTGTGTGTGTGTGTGTGTGTGTGTGTGTGTGTGTGTGTGTGTGTGAGAGAGAGAGAGAGAGAGAGAGAGAGAGAGAGAGAGAGAGAGAGAGAGAGAAAGATGTGTGTGTGTGTGTGTGTGTGTGTGTGTGTGTGTGTGTGTGTGTGTGAGTGAGAGAGAGAGAGAGGAGAGAGAGAGAGAGAGAGAGAGAGAGAATTACGTCATATTTTTAGAGTATTATGTCAATGTCTGTGTCAGTGGTGACGGAGTTGCCTCTTTTACGTCAACGCCACTGTCTGACTTTCTCTAGAAGTCAAGGTTTTTTAGTGTTTCAATTCTTTTCTGAAATAAAAAATTACTAAAGAAGTTGAAAGGATACAAAGCTGGCTAACGAACTCATCTAATGTCTTTCTCCAAACTAGCTATATGCAAAAGTTCAAGTAAATGACAAAATTACGGACTCTAATCTGGGTCAACCAAACGGTTGTTTATGTCTTCAATTAGACATTCAATTACAATATGCTCGGAGGCTCTTTTAGCCACCCACTTAAGAAAGTATTTCACCAAGTTTAAAGCTTGTGTGTACAGAAATATCGGAGATTCTCTTGTTTACATACATACTACGCACACACGTACATACGCACATACGGCGCTTTGCGCCAAATGTACTTTCAGCAGCGAGGTTAGCGTAACTAGACATGACGTAATTTTTATCTTGTTACTTCAATTGTTAGAGGTTTAGGCCTGCCCGCCTTTGACATCATGGACATGCTATTAAATTCGCCCCACCGCGACCCGTCCTAAAATGTCCCTTCTATAAATAAAAGGGACTTTAAAAAACATACAAACAAACACAAAAACCCCAATCCCGACCAAAAAGGTGACTGCCAAGCGCATAAAATGCGGATAAGAACCCACCGGAGAAAGAAACAGGCTTAGAAAATCAGTTACAACACAATTGATTAATATTTCAGGTAAATACCTTTCTTCTTCTTCTTCTTCTTCACCATGAGAACAACAGATACCACATCGAGATGTAGACCGGCCATGATAGTTCAAGGGTAGTACCAGATTAACTTGGCGCCTGGAAAGGCGCCAAGCTAATCTGGCACTACTCTTGAACTATCATGGTCGATCCATCTTTCACAAAGCGTTTACCTCTTCATAGGCTGGACGCTTTCCAAGTTGCGAGAATCATCATCAGGCTAGAAGCTAATAGACACATTGCTGTCGGACTTTAGTGAGACCACCCAGATAGCCTGTGCGGTTTTCCCCCTTGTATCTTGCTTGTTATGCCACCTGCTTGGAAGCCAGGTATTCTTAGTTAAACCACAGAAATGAGTAAAATTCCTGGAGGCGTCGCACCGGCAGTCATTCTGGGGCTAACTCCATGATTCTGTCAAGGATTATGTGTTGCAGTGGGACTCCCCCTACCCTCCACCCCCCTTTGTCAGCTTTGCTTCTGTGCAAAAACTGGAAGCATTTCTATAGCTGCTGTTTGCTGAGCCAAGTGTGTTGCTGTCTGAGATGGATCATTTTGTTGTCTCGTTTACCTTTTCTCTCATACCAGTTAGTTGTTGTTGTTGTTGTTGATGATGATGATGTTGATGTAGCATTTTCTTCTTATTTTGTGTCTGCGTATGAAACAGGCACGTGGATAAGGGACTACTATGTGCGTTTCAAAGTTCATCTAAATTAATATATGAAAATCTCTCGTTCTCCCTCATAAGCCCCCTACCCCTACCCCCACAAAAACGAAACAAAACAAAACAAAAAAAAAAACAACAACCAACAAACCCAACACAAAACCCCTCACGCTTAAGAACAAAGAGCCAAGTGAAAAGGAAAGTCCAGGTAAAGACAAAAAGAAAGAAGGGGAGGTCTATTTGTGAATTCCATTCCAACTGTGGCGTAACACCAACATACCCTTCCCCACTGCTAGAATTTCCCCCTATCGCCTCACTCCCACAAGTCAATTCAACCCCCGTTTGCAAGAGGCATAGATCCATATGAGCCCCCGCACCTGCAAGGGCTCATAAGGATCATGCATCTTGCTGACATCATTTACAACCGTGTTACTAGCACGGAGGGACTCGCTGGGAGTTGAGTTTACCAATGTATGACAATTCAGTCCTCGCAATTCCTGCACCGGCTGCACCTGTTCAGTCTGGAACCAGCCAAGCATCGAATTTCTTCCTGCTGCAAAATGCGTAGATCCTCATGAGCCCCAGCAGAGAACTTCAGCTCGGGAGGTTGTGTCACTTGCTGGAAGAAACCATCGCATCTGATCATCCCCAGTGCGCGAAGGCCATCGGGCCGACATCGACCGCCGTTGGCCCGCGCACGACGTCGGCCCGATGGTCTTTTGCGCATTGGGTTGTGAAAATGTATTCAGCCACTTGATGGCACATCCGCAGGTCACATTTGCATTAGTTTTCTTAGACATGGGATGTGACTGTAGTTTCAGCATCCGACCGGAGCCATTGGCCAGGTAAAGCTGTCTGCTGCACACATGATTACGCCACACCCTTGCCCTACCCCTTTCCCCACCGTGTTGGAAAGGTGTGCAACCGAGTCGGACGCAGTACCCTCCAAGTTTGTCTATATTTCATGTCATTCGGTGTGATGGCGATGATTTCAATTACTAAGGTACCTACCTACATGATCCCTTGGCCGCATCTGCAAGAGACATAGATTCACATCAGTGAGCCCGTGCTAGTCGCTGGCGGTCCTGAGAATCTGTGCTTTTTGCTGATCAAGTTGGGTTCCATCAATCATTTAAACTGAGAGCGTTACCGAGGTGCAAAAATATGGTTTAGATTTTGAGGAGAATGTCATTGTCCGGGTATCTCTCACAATAGACAGGTTACGTTTACACAGGCGAATTCCAACACCGAACAAAAGCCGGAAGCCACGGCGAATAACTGGCGTGTGCCATAAGCATTGAAAACACACCAAACATCTCCAAGAGGCATAGATCATCATGACCCCAGAGGGCTCATGAGGATCTATGCATCTTGGAGATGTTTGGAGGGTTGTCTAGATGCTTATGGTTATACTCTTATACTCCGTGACTTCACTCTCAGTCGTTCGTTGTGAGGAGTCGTTCGTTTTAAACAAAACCTCACTAATAAACATTATCACGCTGAACTGTGTGCTGCAGGAGCACTGTAAAAGCATTGCCCTGTGATGGCGCAAACAAAAGTGTCTTTACAGTGAAAAACAAGATTTTTTCTTGTATTTCGTTGTAGTGCTGCAATGAATTGCATTCCCCCCCCCCCCCAACCAGAGCCCTGGCATGACGCAAAGTGTATACCATTTAGCCACTTTTATTGTACATTTGTACTGCACAGTTCCGGGAGCGAACAGAGGGCGTGCGTCGTACCTGTGGTACTTTCTGTGTTTCTTCTCACCGGAGAGGTCCCAGATAACACAACTAGCAGGAACGAACCATAAGAGTGCCACGTCAGTAGATCTATACACAGACCAGACAAAAATGATAAAAACAAAACAAACAAATACGTGTATAAAGGACAAGTACCCAATACGCAAAAGACCATCGGGCCGACGTCGGCCGCCGCTGGCCCACGCACGGACGTGCGCGGTTCGCGGCGGCCGACGTCTGACAAGCTGTTCCTTTTAAAGCATGTTTCTTTCTTTGTTGGTGTTTCTTTGGAATTTACACCCTTGGCGATCACATCTGATCTGGATGTGGTAAACACCAGACAGAGCGTTTGCTTCAAACGGAAGCGGTAACTGTTTGTTCCTCGACATAAACTTTATCTTGGCCGCGCATAAAACTCATAATCGGTGACGTCACGTCCAGGGAAAAGGTGGGTGATCTGATTAGCGCTCGAAGTGACGGTTCCAGAAATTCATGATGGGGGGGGGGGGGGGGGGGGGGGCGGGGCGGGGAGTAGTAGGGGCGGAATCGTTTTCTATGTGGGTAGAGTGCAGGAGGGTCGATAACGCTCTTTAACCCATTCAGCCCTGACGCACTACACTAAGCAGATGGGTCGACCATGATAATTCAAGGGTAGTGCCAATTTAGCTTGGCGCCTTTTTGGCGCCAAGCTAATCTGGCGCTGCCCTTGAATTATCATGGTCGATCTATCTCCTGCAACTGGTGCATAGTCATTAGATGACGCCTTCCAAATTTTGGAAATAGATGTGAGATTAAATGTTTTATTTCCGAAATCCAAACCCCAAGCATTTTGTGATATTAACAAAGTGGAGGGGAGGGGGGGGAGGGGGGGTGGGGTGGGGTGGGGTGGGGGGGGGGGCCGCTAAGTGACACGTGCCGGATCATCGCGTAGGGACCCCGGGAAGTCCGAAATCCAAAGCTCATGAATTTTGTGATATTACAAAAGTGGGGAGGAGGGGTGGTGGGTGGGGAGGGGGGGGGGTGGGGAGGGGTGTTGGTGGGGAGGGGGGTGAGGGGGGAGCCGCTAAGTGACATGTGCCGGATCATTGCGTGGGGACCCGGGAAGTCAGGTATGGCCTGGCAATAGCTCCTCTGAAAATGGTATGACTAGCGTGCCCATTGGCCATGCCGCCTTTTTGACGTGCGTCATCCCTCCTCTTGGTCATACCCCACCCGGGTCTGCCCTGGGGGACTTGGGTGGGGTTAGGTATTTTTTAGTTCCCAGGGTCACCCTGGTCAGCCCCACAGGGTGGGTTTTTCTCTCTATTCTGGGGCATGTGTTTCTGTCTTCCCTTTGTCCATTCACCTGTATTTGCCTTTTTAAAACTCTCCATACTGTCTGCACTGCCTGTAGCTCTTGATATTGGATGTGTGTTGCTAAATGGTCTTAGCTTTATTTAGGCCCCATGTGTTAGGTTTATTTAATGTATTTGACCGGCTGGCGACATACATTCAATGTTCTGTTGTTGTTGTTTTTTTTTTCACAAGCAGTGCAGACACGTCCTGAGAAAGCCTTGTTGCTGTCGGGACGTTAAGCAATGTACAATCAATCAATCAATCCTCTTGGTCATGCCAGTCAGGTTGGTCAGTACAGCTTTTGTTAATAATAATAATAATAATAATAATACCGTTATTATATAGGCGCTTTTTCTCTTTTTCTTTTTGTTACACGCACACACTATGAAACGCCCCCTCCCCCCTCGTGTTGTTTGATTTTGTGAGATTGGGCTGTACCTTCCCTCATAAATCTTCCTATGCCACTGCAGGACCTCTGCGACAGAAAAATGATACGGGGACTTAACTCAGCAAACGCATCTGCGTACGTGCATTATGCCGTAACTGCACGGATCAAGCCGAAAAACTTCGGCCACGGAAGGATCACAGGAATCATTCTGTTACCTGGACCAGTTGCAACTGAGCCCATCTTCTTTGGGCGCTGGATAGCGTCCTTCAAGAAGGTCGTAATTATGTACGATTGAACCTTGGAAGTTACGTCTTCCAGTCTGACACACAACCCTTTGATGGAGACAGCCGAGAGTAGTAACCCTGGTTTTACCTGTATCTGTCCGAGCATACTCAATTTGCGAATACAGACAACCTGTAAGAGACATAGATCCTCATAAGCCCCCGCACTTTGCGGGGGCTCATGAGTATCTAATCCTCTTGCTGAGTAGACTATAGATAATTTCTGCCCCTCACGTACGTTTATGGAGGAGTGTATTGGGCTACCGCTTACTAACATTACCACAACAGATGCACAAACTTTACAGTTCTCTACCTTGATACATTCGGTTTCTGGCAGCCAGATGGCGCAATAACACACCCCTTCCGTCGCCCCTCATTCCTCCCTCCCTCTTCTTCCGGCCGCAACATCAAAGTCTTTACCAAAGGCCTGCTGGGATGGGAGATAACTCCTGCTCATCCTCCGGCATTATTGGCGGTTCACTGGGAAATTTCTCGGGTTGCCGCAATTATACGGGTCCCCACCTGTAAGCTAATGAAGTAACAAGCTGCCAGCTCTTATTGGAACCCCCTTTGGCGGGTAGGGTGAGGGGGGGGGGGGGGTCGGGATGAGTTATTTTAGCAGTCACCTTTTCATTTCTAAGCCGAGGGGGTAAAACATTTGAATAGTCTGACTGACTTCCTTGGCGAGTGATGGAATAAAAAAAGGCTAGAAGGAGGCGACTGATTATTAAGATTTGTGCTGGTCTGTGATTTTGGACCTTACGGCTTTTAGCCGTAAGGTCCAAAATCACAGGCCAGCACACATTTTTCATATTATTTAGTTTCTTGCAGAGTGAAGTAGATGGATCGTCCGCTTTTTGTCTTCGCTTTAAGCAGACGCATTCCACATTGTGTGAGAAAATTAATGTTCCACGGTAAACCATGATTTTCACACCTGGCCAAAAATAGTGCATTGTAAGACCAGCTGATCGTATTCGCATGCAACCTCTTCAGCATCGCCGAGAGAAAGTGATCACGATCCAGATGCAAAAGATATAGATCCTCATAGACCCTAGCAAATGTGGGGCCTCATGAAGATGTATGCCTTTTGCTGATACTTCTTTTTTATATATTTTTTATCATTCCCTTGCGGTCCTTTGGCGCTGTCTTAAAGTTTTTAAAAAATATAAAAGGATTTCAAAAACACAGTCTCCGACCACTGGCAGAAAAGGCCAAATATTAATACAATAATTTTGTATGTAAAATTCACTATGCACATCATTAGGCTTACAATAAGTAGCTTTACTGGTACCATCTTCATCACCGCAAACACCGCCCCCGTCCACCACCAAGTTACGGCTGTTTTTGCTCAGGCCCACCTGCAGGTGAAAAGCGAAGTCGCTACATTGCACAAACAAATATACCATTTTCTTCAGGTGTTTTCGCACACGGGAAACGAACTGCGAACACTGTGAGTCATGCAGGGCACTCCGCCTCTCCTGGGGGGACCACCTTACCGACTGCCGCCAGTTCGCTCCACCTGCAGGAGTCAGATAACCTCGGATATTCACGAACTCCAATACTTCAATCCAATTCCATCCCTAAGCAGTATATGTTTTTCTTGATCTCAGCCTGCAAGACTTCCCATAACCCTTTTCATCCTGATACACTATTGCTTGAAATAAATTTGGTCTATGATAGTTCAAGTGTGGTGCCAGAATAGCTTGGCGCCTGAGGCGCCAAGCTATTCTGGCACCACACTTGAACTTAAATGGTTGATCTATTTCCTTATGTGTAATGCGATCTTCGTACGACAAATAGCGCAGTTTAAAACGTTCAGCCTCAGGATGTACTGGGTTAGTATGCAACAGGCACACATTCTAATGAGCCTTTACATCCGATTGTTCGACACTACTCCTCGTAGGGATTTAATTCCAACAACCACACATACTTAGGTGTACGTTATACGGAGGAGATCACAGGGGGTTGAGTTGGTGTCCTTTAATACTTTGACCCTTATAAGGTCAAATTTCCGAAATTTGGCATTGCTCCTCCGAAGACGGCTGCGTTAACAGCTCAAGAGACAGAACGATTATGGCAGTTCAAGGGTGGTGCCAGAATAGCTTGGCGCCTAGAGGCGCCAAGCTATTCTGGCACCACCATTGAAGTATCCTGGTCGACAAATAGCATTTTAGTTCTAGAGACTATGACAGTCCAAGGGCGTCTAGAAGCGTCAAGCTATTCTGGCACGACCATTGATGCATCAGTTCTGGTCGACAAATACCATTTTGTAAAGCGTCAGGACTGAAAGATCTTAAACTGACTGCTCACCATCCGCGATCTCTCACTGACAACAAACCGGGGTCCCTCTCGGGACAGACGTGACAGCGACAACAACAAACTGCCCTCAATCTGTGTCCATCTTCACATCTTGTTTTACATCTTGTCCCCACCCTGAAGGTCTCGTTAGCACCGTATGTATACCCTAGAGGGCAACGCGTCTGAAATGTTGAAAACCGAGGAAAGCAGCCCGAATCCCCCTCCACCCCTAACCACCCCCCCCCTTTCCCCTCGTGGGAAAAGGGACAATACAGATGTTAAGGAATAAAATCCGAAGGGAAAAAATACGTTCGCATTCAGGCTGACGGAAACAAATGTAAGCCTACATTCTGATTTTTGTTGGCTCCATTATCTTATTTTTTTTTCTTTTGATATAATTTTCTCGCTGGAAATAGTCAGTGGAGCCGAAACATGAACTCTCTCACTGAAACAGAATATGCCACTGAGCCTGACCATGAGCTGATCACAACTTTTGAATTCCACGATGGCCGAGCGTCTCAGTAAATTAAAACAAAAATTATGATAACTGCTACCATTGTGTGTTGAGTCAGCAAGAGGCATAGATTCTCATGGGCCCATGAGAATCTAAGCCTCTTGCGGTTGGGTTGTCTGTGTACTAAGACCAACTTTAGTGTTTCCCTTGGTATCTGATGGCATTCACGTTCCCTGAAAAAGCTAATGAGGGTGTCATCTTTTCACCCCATCGGGTTCACATCTCTTTTCCAGCTCCATAATTGATAGTGCTGACTGGTTTTTCTTCATAGGCCCGCTTTTCTGTATGGAAATTAATGGTATCTTAAGTCAGATGCGACTGCATGACTCACTGGCACTGGAATGCAAATCAGGATGGAATAGTTACAAAGAGAATTGCGGACTGAAAGAAAGCCGTAAACGAACCTTCTGCAGTCGATTGTTCGAGGACGGCCCTCCAGACAAACGATGAATGCGTTGTAATATTTTTTTTTAGCTTTATTGAAGGTCTTACCAGACTTTTTCTTGATATCAGAGTCTTTTCTGTTATTGTAATTCCTGTAGGAATCGCGATGGCAAGAAAGACTCTGCCAAACAACCTTGAAGAAATTCAGGCAACATATTTTCATAAAACTCCATACCGAAATATGCGCGGGTTATAAAATCTTAATTTTTCTAAGTAAAAAGATATCTTGCGGTCTCAAATACGATAATTCCTTGTAAATTGAAATTACGAACACAATTTTGTTGTTTACAACGCTTTGACTGAGGGTATCATGGCTTTGAAATGATTGAAATTGATGTTGTTTTAGGGGTGGAGGTGTCGGGGTTGGGAGCTGGGGGTGGGGTCGAGTGGGAAGGGGTGTGTGGAAAGGGGGGGGGGGGGTATGGTTAAGGTTAAAAGCCGAATACAATTCTAGAATGTGTTTCTATATATTGTTGCTAAACAGATTACGCAGACCATTGGTGTGTTTATTTTGTAAGTTTCAGTCAGTCGTAAATGATGTGGACGTATTTGAGCTTAGTCTGCGGGTGTTTGTGTTGATTTTAGTGCTGATTGTGGTTTCTAGTCACAGTCTGTGGTTTGTAGCCAGCACACAGCTACACTTGCTGACAGACTGGTCCCCAAGGAACTTCAGCAAAAAACGATGGACCCGCTATAGCCCAGGGCATCCTCTGTCTGAGCCGGAAAGACAAATAAAACAATTATGTTCCTTACCAGCACGCAAGAGGCACAGATCCTCGTGAGCTCATGCAGCATCGCTGCAGGAGCTCATGGAGATTTGTGCCTCTTGCAGAGGGCAATGATTTGTCAACGGACAGTCTTTACAACGGCTGCACGAAGGTGTGCATAGCGGGGTGCCGAACACGGGTCATGAAAACAGGTGAGGTTGTTTCCCTTGCCGGAACTGCGTGCGGCTGCTGACAGACGCCCCCTGGTGATGCGTGGAGAAAAAACTTGAGGAGACCGCTCTCTGTTGTCTGACCACGCAGGGTGATATTCTTGCGCGCATGTCACCTGTTGGCAGCTGTGACGATTTTCTATTTAGGCCAATCCGACACACTGAAAGAGCAAACAAGGCTCATCTACAAGCATAGTTCTTCATGAGCCCCACAATTTGCCTTTTGTCGATATCATTTACACCGGTGTTTCTAGTGCCGGCTTAGTGGATGGTCGGATTTTCGGTCAGGGATCAGATACTGGCGTTAGTTTTCGTTATCATGGTCAGAATGTTTTTCTAGACCTTGCAATTCCCAACCGTCGGCCACAAAGACCAAGACCGGAAGGGGTCATAATCATGCTGGTCATCCCCGCCATAACAACGATTTATGACATTACGCCGTCATGTGTAGAGACGGCTAATTGGTAATCAATGAAATCATGAGCTGTTCATTGAAACCAATTGATCCCGCTAACGCAATAGGCCTACATTTAGACAAGCACAGACAGTAGTAACAGTTCTAGCACTATAACATCACCACACTCCCCGGCCACCGCAAGCTGACTGTCGCAATGTATTTGTGGTACGTGAGTCATTGCCTAAAGCGTGCGCGAGTTGTGAGTGCGCGCTTAGAGTTATAATTATTATAAGATAAGCGCATTATAAATACCGTAATTATTATTATTATAGATCAGCTGTATTTAATTGGAGTATAGAACCCCCCCTCCTCCCTCCCCCCCCCCCGCCATTTTGAACTAAATCAGAAGTCAAACATTGCACGGACTTCAAACATTCATCTATCCAACACCATCTGCGATTTGCGTATCCTTGCAGTCGCCAAGGATCATGAGTTTGTACACTTCTAACTCGCAAAGTGTTGCATCACTGAGATCACAGCTTCAGGGGCCAGTTGCATGAGCGAGTTTAGTCCTGCACCAGCCACTAAGCAAGGTGCGCCGCTATAGCAGGACTAAGCTCGCTTATGCAACTGGTTCCAGGTTCTTCTCCGGTATTGCCGGTCCGAGTGCTGTGAGGACCCATGTCGTAGTGATCACGGCGATCAAGCAGGACGGTCCCTTTTGTCGTGCTTATAAATGGGGCGCAACCTACTGCCTTTCCTTACCACAAAGGGGCGCAGCCTAGTCTTTAACCTCTCTGATGAATTATGAACAACTCCTTTTTAACCCGTTCACTGCAAAGAGAAACTGAACCCAACCCAACTGCAAGAGGCATAGATCCTCATGAGCCCCCGCAGTTGCGGGGGCTCATGAGGATCTATGCCTCTTGCTAAAACCACATTGTATGATCCACGTTCCTTTGACGCTGAATCTACGATCATTTTTTATACACAATCTGATGTGCGCCTACCGTTGATAGTGAAGGGGGATTAGTCCCTAAGTTGCACATAGGTGCTGTTTAGCTGACAGAGTACCTGATGTTGGTTGATCAGCAATAATTGCAAGAGCTCTATTTGCCAATCTTCAATAATACACGACATGATACCAGCTGCAGACGTTTACATGGTCAAGAAATGCGGACGATATTTGTGGATACTGCAAGGTCTTTGTAGCAGACCACACAGTTGACCTTCTCTGACACTATTGACAAAAATATGCCAAAGCAGAAACTTGAAATGCGGTCAGCAATGCAGCGGATCATTCAGGTGTTTTTAAAACATGCCACTACAAAGACTGTGTCGTCTGACATGCTTTTGATCACAAGCAAGATTTTTGTGTAGGAGCCTAAGCTTAAACATCTTCCTTCCCTTGCCGGGCCAAGTAAAATCATCATGTTATTAACTATTAACATCCTGAGGATGAAATTATCACTATATATATATATATATATATATATATATATATATATATATATATATATATATATATATATATATATATATATATATATATATATATATATATATATATTTTTAAAGACGGCTTTTTAAAGATTTTATTTCTGCGTCGCAGTTTCGGAGACAGATTAATCCTGATAGACTAGTTCAAGGGTGGCGTCGGAGTAGCTTGGCGCCTACAGGCGCCAAGCTATTCCGACAGCACACTTGAACTATCTCTGATGGTCGGTCCACATACTGTTGTAGCATGTGTGAGTGCTTTGCGGGTTGATATGCATGGTTGTCTAGAATTGAGCAGAGTGTGTTCGGTCAGAGCTTTTTGATAGGTCTACCCTGATCTTCCGAGAAAAAACTCCAAAACAAACAAACACCTACACTAACAACCTGTTCTTGGACACATCTGCGAACAAAATGTAATTTCTTGATTGAGCTGAGCTCAGGATGGAGCGAGCAGATCCACCCAATTTAGCCTGCCTAATCAAGGCCAGAGAAAAGCTTATCACGGACATGTACCAAATACGCCGACAAGGTACCAAAACATAGGCGCGTGCTGTATGTCATAAACTAACCTATTAAGGACTCTCCTACAGCGAAAATCCACTCATCTACGAAAGGTATAGATCCTCAAGGATCCCCGTAATTGCACGAGGTCATGAAGATCTGTGCCTTTTGTTATCGGCATTACTTCCGCGTTCCTGGAAGTAAGCTTCGGGAGTTCCAGCGAAGACGTTGCAGCATACCTTTCACTTGCGGACGCCGATATCTTGACAAGCGCACGCGCGCGTGTGTTGCGGCGGAATGTCTAGCGCAGTCATGCACGCGCTAGTTCCAGCCTCCTTCTGCCTCTTAAGAAAGTATGTCCTGACAACGTGGTCGCCCAGGACTCATGACGACACGACATAATTCTGCTGACGTTCATTTGGTGGACATATGTCTGGGAGGCGACGGGCATGCGGGGAACTCATCCGCGCATACTGTGACTATAAGGGACTATATTTTTGAGATCCTTCTGCAAGAGGCATAGATCCTCATGAGCCCCCGCAATTGCGGGGGCTCATGAGGATCTATGCCTCTTGCATATGGATTTATTTACGTGTGTTCCTCATACCCACGAAGGCGTCAGGGTTAAGCCTCGCGTGGTACAAGGGGAAAGGAGTATGACAGCCTATGGTGGCAAGCACAAACAAATTACCGCAGTGATGAATGATACTCGCGGGCAGGGGCAGAGGGAGGGTGATGATGTGAGAGATGGAGGTGGGAAGGGGAAGGGAAGAGGGGGGGGGAGGGGGAGGAGTAGACGTGCACATAATTGGGGGTGGTATTGAGGGAGGGGAGAGGGAGTAGGGGAGGGGTGAGACTGAGTTAACCCATATCACACTGAGGCTATATGCAAGCTACATTATACTACTTACAGATAAGGATATAGACCAATGGTTTTAGTTCAAGGGTCACGTTCTAGTTCCTAGAGGCGCCAAGCTATTCTGGCACTACCCTTGAACTATTTTAGTCAAACTTATTTCACACATTGGTGTTTTTCGAATGATACGGGTTAAACTTACCTGGGCGTGCCATTTTGCGGGGTAACCCTACCAGGTCAGGAAGATCATTAGACGGGTGTGATAATGATCATGAACTCTCGTGAGGCGGGTCACACCTGGCACTAAGTTTACAACCATAACTCACTGCGCTGCGTACCCACGACCAGTCCGTCACTTTTCATGCAGCACAAATATTGTAAAATGTTGCCCAGACCGTTGGCACCTCCTCAAAACAATGATGAAAATTCAAAATAATTTTGGGCACCTGTGAATATTGCAATGTTTTGCGTGATATGCAAGTGGTTGTATTCTTCATCGGTCTCATTTTATATTATGTTCCTTACTAACCCTTTTACCTCTTTCTTTTATGAGATGTGAGCTGTAACAAGAATATCCCATTTGGGACAATACAATCTTTAATCTTGAATCTATTACACTAATAGACCAAGAAAGACAGTATATGGTTAACTCATTCTACCCCAACACCAAAATCCTTAAATTTTGCCCCTGTCCTCTCAAGACTGCATTGCAGTGCAGGACACAGATCGACCATGATAGTTCAAGGGTGATGCCAGAATAGCTTGGCGCCCGTAGGCGCCAAGCTATTCTGGCATCACTCTTGAACTATCATGGTGGATCCTTATCCTGCTGTGGTGTGTCTGGGGTAGAATGAGTTAAGGCTAGGTCCTAGTTTTAACCCTTTGTATGTCGGTCGCGCTTTTCTTTTCGCGATGGTTCCTAAAGACAAAAAACGTTACCGACAGCCAAAGGCTTAACCTTATTTTGTTTTCAAAGCTAACGGCAGTTGTTGTTGTTGTTCCCATGGTGTCGGTAGATCATGGTCGGCGGATGGACTTCCCGCTAGAGGAGAAGCGTTCTGCGAATCAGAAGTAGGTCAAATACTGCGAGTCTTTGGACGCTGACAGTGGTTGTAAACTGAGCCCGCACTATCATACTTTTCATTCACTGTTTCTGTTGAAACACGCACAGCTTTTACCTACTTCAGATTTCTAAGGAACGGCTATTGTTGGCCGAGTTTCCGAACTTTCACCGGAACAGAGACGCCAGCAGACCGTGCAAAAGACGGTAGCGGGATATTGTGTTACGTACATACATAGACAATGCGCAAAAGGCCATCGGGCCGACGTCGGCCCGATGGCCTTTGGCGCATTGGTTCCTAACGGCTGCATTGTAAGAATAATTTGGAAGGCACGTAAATTGACAGAGCATTTGTGTTAGTCCTCTAGAGATATATGATATGCACAGATGTACTCAGCCATTTCTCGTATGCATGCAAAACTTTAGTGCTATAACATTAGCAGTAAAACAAGAGACCCGAAAGCCAAAGTCCTGAAAGCAACCACAGTCTCAATGCAGAACCAAGAGTCTCTCTCTCTCTCTCTCTCTCTCTCTCTCTCTCTCTCTCAGTATAAGAGGCGATATAAAATATCTTCTGTGTAGATGCCGGCTTTTTACGCAGAACGCAGGAGTTATTGCGATCTCCTGTCGTTTCTTGCAAAGATCAGTCCCACTGGTATCTATGATCTGTAGACGGAGGAAGTTTTCGGTGTCTGCGAATGAAGGCACCTACTGAAGTTGACTGTGGCGGTACCACATAAATGTTTCGCCAGATGTTGGTATGTATCAGAGAGTGCGGCGTCGTCTCACTCAAGTGAGATCGCTTCCTCAATTTGAAGATGGATATGGGCCAGCAAGAGGCATAGATTCTCATGAGACCCTGCGAAGGCAGGGTCTCATGAGAGTCTATGCCTCTTGCAGACGGACTGAGTGGACTTGCTGACAAACTGTCAACCAAAAAGTACAATCGCCCTTCGCTTGTTGGTTGGAAACAATGATACTAGGGAGGAGGCGATGATGGCATTTTTGCGTGCTGTTGACACGACGGGTATATTTCAGTAGAGGGCTGACACTGACAACTTTTCAAGAGCGGTGTTGAAAGAGGAGGGAGTCCATTACTGACATGTTTGGTGCTGGGGCACTCAGTGAAAACAACGTAAAACTGTGAAAACAAAGGGAAAACAATGTCTTTCTGTGGCACCATCTGACGTTTCCGCGCGTATCTGTCCATCTCTTTCTTGATAGGGATAGCCCCGTGGTTACAGCTAGCATTTGAAACTTTGCGAAAATCTATTGTGTACTACATTTGCCTATCATGTTACAGAGACACCAACAAAAGACTCACAAATTACACTGACCAACATGACAAAATCCAACAGCTTGAAGCAACACTAAAACAACAACAATTTAAAGCTTCTCTCACGTTTTGCTAGAAAATTGAACTGAAACACTTTCGTTTGGCGTTAGCTGTCGAAACCTCCTAATTTAGGGTCCCCAATGCGCAAAAGGCCATAGGGCCGACATCGGCCGGATAGCCTTTGCGCACTGGGTTAGAACAAACGAAAACTGTCATTACAGAAATTTCACAGATTGTGCGCTAGCTCAGTGGCATTTAAAACTACCATTGTGCAATATATGTATGTGTCGTCACTGAGCTTATAGTGCCTCATTATGGAATTAGGGTCCTGTGCACTAAGTTGCACATTTGTCAGTCGTGGCGATTTATTGTGCCACGAAGCTATCGGTAACAGATCTGTTTGTATATGAAGGCTTTGTCTTGTGAAAGTCGAGCGGGATATAATTATATCCTTGGTACATATACTCTCTCTCTCTCTCTCTCTCTCTCTCTCTCTCTCTCTCTCTCTCTCTCTCTCTCTCTCTCTCTCTCTCTCTCTCTCTCTCTCCTGTTGTCTGGGAAAGCATTCAGGCGCAAGACAGACGGGCACGTCTCGCTGTGGGCCGAGATCTCGCCGATACGACGTGAAAATGGTCGACGAGCGTGCGGTACGAGCCATTACCTGGCGAGAAGATAACTCCCGTCTCTTGTCAGTTGCTCCGTCAGCGTCATCTCCCTTTGATGATCTTCCCGGACACAGCAGAATCAATCTTCCATTTCATTTGCGAGAGACATAGATTTTCATGAGCCTCTGCAGTTGCAGGGGCACATGAGAATCTATGCCTCTTGATGACATGGGCCTGGCCCCTTTACTCATATCTTTCTCTGTGAGTACTTGACAAATTCAGTCGTTGAAAATGGCCATAAAAACTCATAGATATGTTCACAAAGCGTTTCATTTTCAAGCCAGACAATGCCCGCAGTGTAAGCGCACTCACTGAGGA